>JACAXG010000001.1:12755912-13486761 GCA_018881555.1 Amblyornis subalaris | reverse complement strand
TTTTTTTTTTTTTTTTTTTTTTTTTCTTTTTTTTTTTTTTTTTTTTTTTTTTTTTTTTTTTTTTTTTTTTTTTTTTTTTTTTAGGATTTTTAGTATTGTTCTCATTACGCAAGGCTCCCCTCGGGGAAGTCAGCAGCGCCGTGACTGCTCTGCGTGTATTGAAGCCGCGGGGCGTAGGGGACAAACCCCGCGGCCGCCCCGCAAGAAGGGTCCCACGCGCAGCGGGGGCTGCCCGGGGATGGAGGGGGCGGTTTTTCCTCACACTCCCTTGGCCCGACCCTCTCCTCTCTCCGCCTTGTGCAGAGACAGATGTGCGGCTCGCCGCGCTTGGCAGAGCGGGAGGGAAGAGCATCGCCATGAGGGGAAAAAAAAAAAAAAAAAAGAAAAAAAAAAAGAAAAGTTGATTTGCCGGAGGGACCGGGAAGGAAATCCCTTCTCTGGGGACTTCCCCGCCGCCGGAATAATTTTCCCCCGAAGTGATGCGCCGGGCGCGGGCCACAGGCGGGCTCCCAGCCGTTGCAATTGCTGCTCGTCTCCGCACTCCCCTCCCTCCGCGGCCGAAAATGTGCCCTTCATTTCCGAGAATTACCCAAAGAAATCCAGGCTGCAGGAGCCATTACTAGACATTTTAATTATTGGGATCATAAGCAGAGAGTTCAGGAAGCAGCAATAATATAGTTCTCCTGTTTCCTATTTGAATGGGCTCGGYGTAACATGCTTGGATGAGTTATTTGAGCCCAAATCGATTTCTCAAAAACAACAACAACAAAAAACACACCATACAATTACATTCCTATTACGGTCATTTAAGGTTTCAATATTTTCCGGAGATAAAGGAAATTCGACGTGAATGAATGATTCCCGTAGAAACGGCCAACGACGACATCCCGGGCGGGGCAGGACTAGGGACGGAGCGAGACGCTATCCCCCTTGTCATTCCGTGCCGGGCGTGTCAGACCGGGAAGGACGGACGGCAGGAGAGGGCACGGGGTAGCGTGCCCTGCGGGGCGGCTAGGGAGACGGTCACCCCGCCGCTCCCACTGGGGAAGGGGGCACCCCGCGTCTCCTGCAGGAGAAGGGGGCACCCCACGGCTCCCCTTGGAGAAGAGGGCACCCCGCCGTTCCCGCAGGAGAAGGGGGCACCCCGCCGTTCCCGCAGGAGAAGGGAGCACCCCGCGCGATGGGGCTTCCCCGCCGCTCCCCGCGCCCCGCGGGCGCGCACGGTCCGTGAGCAGAGGGCGCCACCGCGCGGGCAGCTGCGCACCTGCGGCCGCCGCCGCGGAGCCGCCGTCGGGCGGGCCGGGGCTGCCCCGTCCGCCGGCTGGGGAGGGCTGCGGAGAAGCTGCCGCTGTGAGAGAGGCCAGCGGGGAAGGGCTGTCCGCYGCTCCCTTCACCGGACTTTGGGGGCCGGTGGGCTTTGTGGTGGGGGTTTTTTGGTTTCCTTTGACATGACTCTGCGGTAGCAGGTGTAAACACGGGCTTTTCTAGAAACCAGCAGGGCAAGGATTGTGTGTATCACGTCAGTTTGGAGGCTTGAACACACACTCCGCCTAAAGAACAGGAAATAATAGTCTTCCTTTCCGAAGAAACCAGGCACACGCAGGCAATACAGTTTAAAGCTGTGGCCGTTTTCACTTTAGAAAAGCTACTTTCAGCTACTTTTGATTTATACAGCCGCATTTCCTCTCCTCCGTCCCCACATCCCCAGATCCTTACAGAAAGTACCAGGATACCTGAAATAATAGGCGGCAGGAGCAATATAGAGGTAGAGATTCCCATAAAAAAACCTGAAGCTACAGAACCCGCATAGTGRTCCAGTGCCACCCTGGCGGAACTGTGCATGCAGGAGCAATGTCAGGATGGTTTGCAGAAAGTACATCGTCTAAGCTCTGGTTTATGGTGAGTGAATAACTTACACACAATTCATGCTGATAAAAGTTTCATAGCATCGCAGTCTATATCACAGGTGTGTGTGTGGAAAGYGAATATGCAAATGACAAGATTGCAATTTAGGCTGAGTAAGTAAAGGTTTAAATCTGGTCTCTGCGTACAAGTAAAGTTCTCGATAACTCTGTCATTTCAAGGCTGAGAGGGATTTAAGGTATATAATACTTGCCTCTAAGGCAAATTCCTAAGGCAGCAGCTGAAGAAAAGTAGGGGTTTTTTCTTGGCAGAATTTCTTTCATCTTTCCCCTACCMGCTTAAATTAGACCTTTTAATTTATCTGACTAGTCTATTTTAAATATCTATTTTATTAACTAGAGCATTATAATTCTATAGAAGTTTCTAGGAGAGCTTACATCCTCTGAGCCTTGTTCAGCCTGACTGTGGCTGACTGCGCCTGCTGGAAACCCTACTGCTATAGCTTTAATTCAAAGGAAGTTATTTCATCATGTACCATGATGGGCATCATTTCCACCTCTCAGAAACACCCTTTTTTATATTTATGTGTATTTTATAAAAAATACTATGAGTAATGTATCAAACTGTCAGAAACTGTATTGGTCCACAAAGCCAGATATCTCATGCACACTGCTTGAATGTCCAGTCACTATATTAATATTTTCTCAGTGTGTCCCACCTTAGCTGTATATTTTAAAAAGAACCTGGAAGATTGATGTACCTGGAACACATAATTTTATCATGAAAGGGCACGTGTATTTCTGCCAATATAGAAAAGGATGAATTCCTCTTTCTCAAAAGCAAGCAATCTTGCCAAACCAGCTCTCTCTCTCCCTCTCTCTCACACACACACTCTATGGGTTTATCATCTATCTTGTTATTATCTCTGCCCAGTCCTCCTTTCTTATTGGCATGTCTTGGGGAACCTATTGCTGAGCAGTGTACCAATGGGTACTTGTCTGCATCTGCTTCACACACATATCACCAGCCTTCACCTTTTCTTGGCTTCTCTGACTCCTCCCCGAGGGCCAGCTCCTGTCAGAGGGAAGATTAACCCATCTATGAATTCATTCAGYTGTAGCTGTGGTCATCTGAAAAAGGCTAATTAGGGATTGCCTGGCAGCAGAACAGAAGTTATTATAGCTCAAGCAGGGCTCGGCGGACATTTCAGCACTTCCAGCCGAGACATGGCACCTGTGGTGAAGGCAGGAAAGCCCCACTTTCCTCATGGAGGCTAGATGGCAAGCCACTCTGGGTCAGAGAGAGCTGAAGTATTTCATTCACAGAGTAGTTTTTCTTAAAAACTTTTCTTTAAACCATTTCCTCTCATGCTTTCTTTAGGTAAAAGCAGTCAAAGGCACACTGTAGAAAACATACACATCTGTGTGCTTTCTCATGTCTGAAGGGAAAAAGCTGTAATCCGGACAAGCTTGCTTACCCAGGGATGTTCTGGGCAGGAGGTACAAACTATAGAAAAAATAGAAAACAACAACCAGGGACAGTACCGGGTCTGCAAGTCCCTCAAGAGATACTAGAGGCAAGCCTCACCTGGTGGCCAGGACCCTTGCCAGCCTCTTCGCAGGTGACCACCAAGCATTAGCAAAGTCTCTGTGAGAATCTTCCAGATAATTCCTTGCTACCTTTTATAACCTTACTTCCAAGCAAATGGTTAAAAAAAAAATGGGCTGGTTTTTTTTTTTCTTTCCTTCTCTGAAGTGAGGAGGCAGAACAGTAATTCCCAGGGCAGCAGCGTAGGAGCACCACCAGTCCAGTCATTCTGTTCTTGCCGCTGMTTAGAATTCACAGTGAGAGACAAGGCCAGTGGGTTGCCTGTGTCTTGCATGATTGCCCACGCAGAAGCTCAGCGTTCGATCTTACATCGTGGGTGTCCTCCTCCCCCTGTTCAGTAAATGAAGGCAGATGACTATGACAATACAGAGGCAAAGGAAGAGTCATTCCCATCCAAACATAAAGGCAAGACAATCACTTTCTAAATAAATGAAAGACCAAACAGTGGACTCGGTTTCACAAGGAGGTACCACCACGCTATGCCTGTGACAGAAAATTTCCTTGGATGACCAATAGATACATTTATAATCTCCTGGTTTTCACCCAAATAAACTCATATGCTGCAAGAGAAGAAAAAAATTGTCCTTGATGCTTTCTGACAGCRGTTCTTTGATCAATCATTTATATATTAAAACTGGAGGAATAAATTATGAAAGGCAAACAACAACAACAACAGAGAACTCCTTTTAAGACTTTATATTCCGAATACCTATTCTACACTAAAGCCAGCAACCTACAAAATGCCACTAAAGATCTTGTTATTCCATAGGGCAGAATAAAAGGCTTTAGCACTGGCAGCAGATCTATTCCCACTCTCATTTCCATTTGGTCCAGTATTCGTCTTAAGCAGATTAAATATACAAAGTTTCATGAATGCTGCCAAGCTACAATAATTTATACTGGACAAATAACAGCCACAATATTTTTGTGTTCCAGGTTGCTTCAGATGCATCTGTAGCCCAAGGTGAACGTCAAGTACTGGTTCTGTACCCAAATGTGACAGAAGTTTGGGTACACCTTTAGAAACATTGGGACTGCCGTGTGCCTGTGTCCAGAAACAAAAATCCATCTGTAGTTCTGAGGTATTGCTAATGGCATAGCTAAAGTTATTCATAGTTTAGATTTACCAGAAATAGTTGGAACAAATTAATAATGAATTAGAACATTTCTTATCATCGCAGGGAGCAAGAGGGAATAAATAGAACCATCCATATTTTCTTATTACAAAACAGTGTGCAGCCTATTACCAAACACTAATTTAGTGTTGCTTGTGCTGGAAAACTGTTGAAGGGTCCCTGGCTCCTGACAGCGCAGCTTAATTCAGTCTGACRGGAGCAAGGCTGCACAGAAGCAGGCCAGGGCGGGCAGGTGAGGACCATCCCAACAGGGGCGAATCCCAGCCTGCCAGAGCCAGGCACCGCTCAATAATTCCAATTAACCACGCTAAAGATGACAGAGACGGGTCACGCAGAGCCCAGTAAATATCAATCAGAACCGCATATTTTGATGAGAGAATAACGAAGTCTTTCTCATTAAGGAAGAGAGAAAAGACATTTGGTTGGGCATAGAAGCCTGTCCTTAGTAGCTTGTGCACCCTGTAGTGCAGCCTCTGCCCTGTGGGGCTGCAGCCCATGCTGGCCACAGCCAAAATCACCTCGAGCATCAGAGCCCTTAATGTGGTTTAGCTCTCCATTTTGTGAGTATAGAGCAACGGRGAGAGCTCCTGCATCCCTTGGCAGCGCAGGAGGGCCTGTGCTCCACCAGATGCACCGCTCCAGAAATACATAGGGTGTGGGGTGAGACTGAGGAGCTGTGTTTGCTGGCTTCTGTGCCTCAAGGTGACTAGACAGCAGACACTGGGGCCAGGAACCAGCACATAATCTTTGGCTGCTGTTGTAACATAAATAAAGTACTTGGGTCTACTTAGCGTAAAGGAAAATGTGTGGTTCCTAGTTTTTATGGTTAAAGACAGCACAAAGAATTTCTTGTGTGTGGCCTTATGGTCCGATCCTTCTCTATCTTCTAATAAAATGCATTTCTGTAACAGCCGAGGCAATTAATCACTTAAACAGAATTGGATTACAATCTCCATTACTAGAAAATCTTTAAAGTCAGGCCTGCTATCTTTCTAAAAGATCTCAAGCTATTGAGCCACTCTTTGCCCTGCTTTATGCAAAGGTCAGGCTGGATGTTCATAATGGCCTCTTCTAATGTCAAAAATCGGTCTCTGACCCTTGTAATGCCACTCACTGATTTCAGACAGAACTGTACTGGATTTATTGACCCTTCTCATTAGGAATGAAGATTGTCTGCAGAAACTCCTGTGTGATTTCATAACTGCAGGTACATGTCTATCGAGCTCATTATGTGAATACTGATGTCTTTGGTCGGTTTCAAATTTCACAGGAGTTTGCAAAGCGCACCACCACCAGAAGCTGCTAGGATATTGCAAGACTGAACCCTCTCTTTTGACCCTCAAGTCTGTGTTCAGTCTCCAGGGATAACTGTAACAGTAACAACAAAATGGTAAACTATTATACTCTGTAGGCATGTTTTAAATCCTGAAACTTCTATATGATATTTTTCACTGTAGTGAAAATCCCTTTCCTGGGGATTTCTTGCTACCAAGTGCAAGTATGCTATTGACTCTGATATGTGTCTTCAGAAGAAAAAAGGAAGTTATTTGCATATAATTTGGGGTCATTCTCTGACATATTTTACTCTACAGCAAACCCACTTTCTTCTAAGTCTCCAGTAACACTCGAGAGTGCTCTAAAATGTATATATTGGTTTTAACAGTCTGAAAAGAATGTTTTGTCATTGCATAAATAACTTCATTTAGTTTCTCCAATGAAATATCTGAGTGTGACATGAATTTACTCTGAAACACAACAGACAACAAGTATGAGCAAGGAATTGCAGAAATAACATCTTATCATCTAATGCTAACACTTAAAGGTGTTTTGGATTTTGGGTTTGGTTCTGGTTTGATTTTTTTAGTAAGGACTCCACAAGGAGATACCTTTACATGTTTCACCTACCCCTCTGGGAAAAAAAAAATCACATTCAAAAGAAAGCCACTGTCAAGAACATTATTTATTCCAGTCTCTCCTCCATGGAAAGTAAATAACTCTGTTTTTAATACATCAGCTGATCCTTTTCTCCTCAGATCAGTTCTACCAGTTCTGTTCTGAGACAGYGATTGCGCCTGATATACTGTTCATTTCCATACAGCTTCTTTCTTTCCTCCCATTCCTAATGTAGAATATTTTTATATAATTATCACAGAGGTACAACAAGGTAAATCTTGTTTACTACAAGATAAATACTGGAATAGGAGAATAAAGTTCTATTAATGAAAGGGGAAATTATTTGTTTAGTACTGAGAAAATTGTGCTAAAAACTCCATGTCATGGATTTAGAAAAAAACCTTATTTTTGATTTTTGATGCAAGATGAGTGGCATGTGGTCTGGTGACAAAATGCCCATACTTAATGTGGGTTCTTCATATTTATAAATTATGCTACAATTATGTAATAAATTTCATCTGAATGCATTACTACTAATCTCACAATACACTTGTAAGGCATATATTCGTAATATATTACATTTATTTTATCCAGTAAAGTATGAAATACAGCGAACAGTGACTTCCTTGGGAGCATATGGTTAAAAAAGTGTGAATAGTTCTAAAACAAATACCTGATCTCACTGATATCAGAGGCAAAGATCCTCATGACTTTAGTGGGGTCAGATGATCACTTTTGGTAATCTGACTCCAATTTTTTGCCAGTGGTGGAAGTTTACCACTCAGGAGTAATACTTCTCGTGCCTCCAAGCACTCAGTGTCAGTAATCTATAAAGTAAATATCTGACAATGAGTTCTGTCATGGATTCAGGGGAGACTAGCATTTAGTGATTTTAGTTGAAGAAATTCCTGTCCCACTCTCAGAAAATTAGGGGAAAAATAGTCATTAGGGGATGGTCTCCAATTGCGTGTAGAAATCAGCAACACTTAAACAGCAAAGAAAATGTACAGTAAATGACATGAAATACTAGTGAATTYGTGTAGCCACTGCTAGTTTGAAGATGATTAATAACCTTGAACTAAACTAAAAAGAATTAAAACCACATTACTCATCCTGTGAGAACAAGGTAATCAAAGGAGACTTTGCAACTGAGTAAAAGCTGTCCTTGAAAAGAAATCTTTCCCCATCTTGCAGTGTTGATTAGTGAATAATACTGCTAGTCATTATACTCAATAGAGTTGGTGTCCTTCCTCAATTTTCGTGGGGGAAGAAGAGGCAGTAAGGAGAGCTGAATCACGAGTTTTCCTCATATTTTTTCTTAATGAGCAATAGTGCACACAGCTGCCCTGGAACACAGTGACAGGTAAATTCAGCACAGTCACTGGAGTGCGTTAGAAAGACGACAAAAGTTCCCAACCATCTATCCACAGACAAAAAGTATATACTTGGTATTAGGATGTCAAGAAAAGTGTAATGTCCAATGATTCCTCTTGTTTTCAACATCTGCATTCAGTTTAAGTATCTAAACCTGTGGTAAATACTTTGTCAGAATCATTCCTCCCCATTTCTATAGGTTCCACAGGATGGGAGACAAACCACCCCAGAATGCATGGTTCACAATTATAAACTTGAGGAATGTTTAACTGGCAACAGAGTTGCAAAATATAAGATCTTGGAGGTATTTTGTGCCATGCTACATTAGTCCTAAGCCTAAATGAGCCCCCAACAAAAGGGAAGCTGCTCTTGAAGAAGAAAACATTTGCTCCAGTTAGGTAATATAAACCTGAAAGGTCATAGAGACATTAAACTCCAAATTTTTTAACTAGTAAGAAATGGAGAAAAGATGAGGGGCGGTTGGGTTTCTCCTTTCAGGTGTTTTTTTTGGAAGAAGCAAAGTGGATTGAAGTCAGGTACAACTCTCTAATTCCACAGAGATCTGTGAGCAAAGCACATACACTTGCTTTAGCTCACAGTTGCTTCAGCTCAAGGCTGCTGCCTTACTTTTGCTGAGCACTGCATACCTGCAACTCTCAGTGAACTATTACATGTCACTAACATCCTTACATGACCTGGAGTCCTATTTAGAAAAGCAGCAACTTTTAAACATATAAATACAATAAATAGGAGTGCTGAATGTTTGCCTTCCTTGGGACTAGGCTGTTAATGGCACCAGCATATTACTGGCTGTAGGAACTGTTTATTTTACACTACCTTGCACCTTTAGATTGTCTTCCAGGTAAAGTGTTAAGGCGCAGTAAAAGGAAAACTTTTTAGGGGTAACACCTTTGCACTGCTTTCCCAACGGGAGCACCAAAAACTGTACCTCTGATAGAAATTCCTAAACATTTTTTGCACAAAGCACCTGAAAGTAAGTTATAAGGAAAACYCTGCCTGTGAATGAAGCAGTATTGCACAGAAATCAGTGAAGTTCACATAAACATATTGCAAAGAAGACCACTTTTTAATAACTCAGCCCCAGATTCTCTCTCTATCACATCCTCATCACTCAGGTTTTCTTTGGGAAAAGCTACAGCAGTACAAGATGCATCTACCATCCATGCTGTCCTGTCCTATCCTGTCCTGTCCTGTTCACCCCCAAATAGCCGTAAGTGCCACAGATGCATCATACACAACAGAGGTATCACAAATATACCAAGGAGGGGTTTATCCGTGAGAGAAACCCCTAATTTTATTCCCACCACAGCCTCACCAATATGCCAGTGCAGAAGATTGTGGCAGACTCCTGTATAAGTGATTCTCTCATTCTCCTGGCTGTTAGATCTGTTACAGATTAGGCTGAGAGCAGCAAGTCTAGAAGAGTTGAATTGGGAATATCTGCTGCTTGTTTGATCTCTCACGGCCCTGTTGTGTTAAGACCCTGTTGCAGCCACATGAATGCTTGTGGGCACGGGGTACACTCGTCCCAGCTCTCACTGGGGCTCTGGCCAGCTTAGCCAAGGGCTTGACATTTTACGTGTTTTGGAGGCATCTTCTGATGCCACTGACCATATAAGACAAAAAGTGATGACCATTCTGTGGGAATCCGAGAGACAACAGGAAGGGAGGATTTGTGAAGGAGCAGACGTGCACCCAGGCTGGTTTTCATTTCGCCAGACTGAGAAATAGCAGCCTCAAGGACATAGCAGTCCTGGCTTTTGCACACAACAATCCTTAGAGGCTATCCCATAAACAGCTCTGCAGGCTGGGAGAATTCAGCACACAGCGGGAGTGCGTGGCCAGATGCTACTTGATGGCAGACACTGGGAGGAGGAAGCGCAAACCCTTCGTGCCACCTTGTGGCTGCAGGATTACAGCTGGCACGGGGGGATGCCACCCCTCCTGCTCCAAGCCACGCTCTTACAATAAAAGCACTTTTACCTCCTGCAAGCTGTGGGGACATCAATCTATCACTTTCGGGCGGGTGTGAGCCGACACCCCGAGTATCTACTACAGGCACATTAAGGGGCCTGAGTCATCCTGAGGTGCACTGGGAAGCAGCAAACAGTCTCCAGGGCGAATAGGGGCAGGCTCGAGTGCCGATCCCACTGGCTCTGCCTGCAAGCCCAATGGAAAATCGCCTCCCGCTTCGGGTACACAATGTTCTAAGTGAGCTCTGTGACTCTCCATGGTGAGAAAAACATTTTCTTGTTCTCTCCCAGTGCATTATGAAAACCCACTAAAAGGTGCTTTTCACACCACAAAACCTTTTAAAAGGATTCTGTCAACACAAAAGCAACATTGACAGCAGTTGCCTTTAGAAGTACTTGGGTCTTCAAACTCTGAAATACGCTTCTTAAWTTTTTTTTCTAGGTGGTTTGGTTTTGGTTTTTTTTTTTTAGTTTTCCAGACTTGGTCTACTACCAGGCTTCAGAGAAATGTTTTCTGTAATTGCGTAAGAAAACGCATTGTGAGATTAATGCGCATGACWGTTATTAAAACAATTTGTAAACACATTCTTCACAAAATGGATAGTCAAACACACAGATCTTCGCCTCAGCAATAAAATAAAATTGCTGTAGGGAAAATTTGTCAGAGATATTGAGAGTAATACAGGATCCATTAGCATGTGGTGCACATGGCCCAGGTCATGTCACCAAGTGGTCAAGGTTTTCTGCTGTGTTTTTTTCCTCATCTCCTTTACCCTTCATTCATGTGTATCAGCATCCTGGCACTGGATGATAGGATGCACAAAGCTGATTTTTCTAACACAGATTTTCCTCCACTTTTGATGATATTAAGAGGCAAGTTGCCACACAGAAAGCAACATGCCCATCTCATGTACTTCAACTACAGTAGTACCATTGCTGTCTCTGAGAAAACATGTGGATGGGCCGCCACTCTCACCCTTTCATCTCTCAGCAATTAGAGAAGCAATTTTCCTTAAAAAGGATGGGCACTCAGAGCTCTGTCTCCTGCAACTTCTCTCTTGGCTTTCATTCTGATCATCTCACTACTGTAAAGCTTGTGTAAATGCTTCCTATAGAGCAATTTCAGCATAGGGATTTGCAAGTGGAAGCAATCAATTAGTTTATAAATTACGAGTCTTACGCATTTTGGAAAGAGCGTACAGCTCTGGCCACCGTAGCRTGCAGTTAAGGAAGAAAAAAATAGAAAATCTCAATGTTGGCACTGCTGAGAAGGAATCATGTGCTAGGGTCCCTTTTCGTACTGATAGACAGAAGCATTACAGTAGGAAGAGTGCACTGTTTTGGAATAGTACCAAACACCAGCTTATCTTTTTGTTTAAAAAGGTTTTTATTTGTTCATTTGATAGGAAGCATCAAAGACTCTAAAAGCAAAAAATTAATCTCCCTGCACCAAAATATCCTGCTTCCAGAAATAATCATGCAAGTGATAAAACCACTGGTCATCTGTTGCTTTGCAAAGAGTTTTTAATTTCTAACAAGAAGGCAATCCACAGTTTGCATCAATGCCTTGGCCAGCAGAGAGTAGCCAACCTGATTGGACAGCTAGTAAAAACGAAATTTCAGATATTCAGAACCAATTCAGCCCCTGAAGACTATGGAGTTCAGGTTGACAACCAACCCTGACACCTGCCAGTAACAGTTACATTGCAATGTTACGCGGTAATAGATGCCAAAAGGGCTTTAGTATTTTGACCTTCTATCAGKAACTCAGAAGCAATCACTGGAGAATATCCTTCAGTAAGGATAGTTTATGGCTATAAAAAATGAAAAATACTTAATACAAAATTCAACTTTGGTGGTTTCTTGTTTGGTTGGTTTTTTTAGGACTAAAACAACGTGTCCAAAGAATAATCAAAACCCATCTCACCTTGCAAGACTGAAGAACTACACAAAGACTGCAATGTACTAAACTTTGAAGACTATAAAAGATCTGTATGGAACATTCTGCATCTGAGGAACATTAACTCTGGATCATGTGGAAAAGTGTACAAGATGGAGATGACTAATCTGGCCTCTTTAATGACTAGAAAAAGAAACAAATTGGAAAATATCCACCTTCCAGGCCTCACCTCATGCACTGAACTGGAAAAAAACCCTTTTGGCACTAGCAATCAAGCTTTCCTGTATTATCCTCTCAGGGGGTTGATTACACTGTCCTAAATATTGGGTGAATGCCTGAGGTCCAAAATTCTTTGCACTGTAGATTTTCCTCAAGAATCCAAACAGAAAAGCAGAAACATACAGAGGTAGCCAGTAGCCAGTATACAGTATGCCATTACAGCAACAACAGTTCGGAATTGCCAGTCAGGAGGTGTAACAAAACAACAATACCAGCATGCCAACTCCTTTTACAAAAGGAGCAGGAAAATAGTTCAGAAAATGGGAATGCACAGCAGTATAACACCTGTTTCTCCCAAACTGACAATTTTTGTAGTTAAATGAAAAAAAAAAATCATTGAATCAGAGATTCATTAAAAATACCTCTAAGATCATTGAGTCCAGCTGTTAAACCAGCACGGTCAAGTCTACCACTAAACCACATCCCCTAGTGCAACATCCACAACCCTTTTGAACACTTCACAGATGGTGGTTCCACCACTTCCCTGGGCAGCTTATTCTAATGTCTAATTGGCTTTTCAGTGAAGAATTTTTTCCTAATAGCCATTCTAAGCCTCCCTTGGAACAACCTGAGGTGGTTTCCTCTCATCCTGGTGCTTGTTACTTGGGAAAAGAGACCAACCCCCACCTTGCTAAAACCTCCTTTCAGGTATTTGTAGACAGCAATAAGGTCTCCCCTGAGCCTCCTTTTCTCCAGATTGAACACCAGTTCCCTCAACCACTCCTCATATGACTCACTCTCCGGACCTTTCTCCAGCTCTGTTGCCCTTCTCTGGACACGGTCCAGCACGTCAGTCTCTTTATTGTAGTGAGGGGCCCAAAACTGAACAAAAGATTCAAGGTGTGGCCTCAGCAGTGCTGAGTACAGGGGGACGATCACTTCCTTAGTCTTCCTGACCACACAGTTTCTGACACAGGCCAGGATGCCATTGCCCTTCTTGGCCACCTGGGCACACACTGGCTCATGTTCAGCCAGAGGTCCTTTTCCAGAGAGCAGCTTCCCAGCCACTTTGCCCCCAGCGTGTAGCACTGCATGGGCTTGTTGTGACCCAAGCACAGAACCTGGCACTTCGCCTTGTTGAATCTCATACAATTGGCTTCAGGTACCATTCTCCAGAACCCATTCTCTTCTAATCTATTTTCAAGAAAAAGTTCTAGTTTTATCTTGCACACACGATTTGATCAAAGGATGCTTCAAAARTAAACTTCTGAAGCCAGCAAAAGCCTTTAAGCATTCTCAATTGTGATGGGTTTGTTTCACTCACATTTCTAACTTACGTTAAACCAAAGAAAGAACAGAAAATGTTTTCTCAATATTAGCTTATTACACTGACAGAGAGTTCCTCAGTGTTCCACTCACATTTTTATTCCTACTATGGTCAAATCACAATGTGCCAGCCAGTACAGGCATGTATTATGCCAGGCACTCTATGCACCTGTTGGAAATGGTTCTTATCCAAAGGCTTCACAATCTGAACAGAGAGGACAGCCATGAATAAGAAACTGTAAGCACAGGAGAGATTGCTTCCCTGTGACTGTACAGGGAAAGCGGTCTCCAAGTGGGAGATAAACTCCACATCTGCTGCTCAGTCTCTTTCAGCACACTACTTAGCAGTACATGACTGGTTTTTTGTCTTCTATTTTTTTATGGTATGGCCATTAATAAGGCTTGGTGTCACTGGCAAACTTCCAGCTAAAGACCACGGGAAATGTGTTCTGTTAAATGCAAGTCTCTGGCCAAATTTGTGCCTGCCGCCTAATCCTCAATATTACTGTGCTGATAACTGCTTCTCTTGTGGTGTTCGCACTTGAAACAGAGGTCAAATTGTATGAACATTTTTTTGCCTTCAATTTGATAAGCAAGCATGCCTGCTGCTTGCACTCCTGCAGGGAATTCACATCCAGCACTATAATTTCCAATTCCTTAGCCTATCAAGTACCGTTGATGTTTCATTTCATAGCAGGCAGAAGATCATGAAGTGATTTTTTTACCTACAAGCTTGTAAATACTCTCAGAGGCCTTAAGGAGGAAACAATTTAAACAATGTAAGAAAAAAAAAGATTCACACAAAAATTGCATACATCCTTATTTGTATAACTGCAGTGGAGGTCAGCTGGTATTAAAGATTACATGTTCTTATCTTTATTTGCTTTATATGCTAATTGCACACACTTGCTTATTGTAAGGTCTGGAAAAAACACCCTTCTGTTACAACATGTTGAACATTCATCTCAATCACATAACTTTAGTTGAAAATTATTCTCAAGAAAGTTTACTTAAAGTACTTTAAAGATGGAATAAATACATACTTACACATTTTATTGGATTCATGCTATCATTATAAGCATAAGCCTGAAATGAATATTTCTTCTGTTGAACTGGAATCTGAATTGAGGAGCTTTTTACAAGTAGAAGTTTTACTTCACTTTTACTGAAAGCTTCAAGCCTGTGGTGATGAAATCACCCTGAATGCCGCATGGAGAGAATGCCATTCAGTATGCAGTGTTCTAGTAGGAAAGATCAAGAAAGTAATTTGTGGCCTTTTACATCTTTAATGCAGGACAGAGTTCAGTCATTTTGGACAGAGATGGATTACATGTGTCTGGGTGAGTAACCCGAGGGCAATTCATTAATTAGGGAGAACACGCAGCTGTATATAGGTAAAATTAGGAAGGAAACACATTTGCAGATGCATGAGTGACAGCATCAACAATTGCTTCTCTGTTCTCTTGTTTATACTGTCATAAAAGTTTGAATTTATTCTGCAAATTGATCGTTTATTTTGGGAGATTCTAAAGGTGCCTCGGTAAGTGCAGGTGGATGAAGCCCATACAACCGAAATCCTATTTCAAATTGCTTTGATCCAGCTCCTCATGGTTTATTTCRGTTCTGCAGTGTCTGGTGTTTTGGCCGAGTCAAATACTGTGTTTAATTGACATATGAAAATAGGTTTTGGAGCTGAATGGCTGAATGATGATAAGCAAAATAAAAGATGAGAGTCAGCAGTGAGAGAGATCATGAAATGAAATAATTTATATGAAACTGTAAATATCTGGTGCAGTCTTTCAGTTTGCAAATTTCTGGTGAATAAGAATGCATACCAAACTCCTATTTAACCAATACTGCCAAAATAATGATCACTACACTTGTCACTATGTCCCTGTTCTCCTGAGAAAATTATTGTTTAGAGATTACAGATTAAAGCAGTTTGAAATCAGATGTCCCTAAACATGATGGAAGAGGAGGAAGGATTGATAGTGCAGTACATTCTCATTTAAAAGAACATTTTTCTCTATACATTGTACTTCAAAAATCAGACATATCACTTTCACTTGCACTTAATTTCATTACTGACAGATGATACTGAGAGGAAAAAAACAGCTAAGGAAGCAGAATTGCAAAATTCTCTGCTTAACACACAAAATGAGCATTCAATATTTTCCTCCACATGCTTTATAAATGAAGAAGTCCCAGTTCTCACATTTAGACCACCTGGAATCTGCTTTGACATTCTAAAATACTAAAAACATTTTAATATGCTGAATTTTCTATTCACATTTTATTACTTGAAATTCTATTCAAAGTACATGAATTGAAAAGAATACAGCAAAGTCTTCAGACATCAGGTGCAGAAAGTGAAGTAGGCAAAGAAAGACATGTAGCTTGGTTCTGTTGGACTATTGTTTCCTAAAGTGATCACAAGTACCTCTAGCTGAGATACTTCTTCAATCCCTCACAAGCTCAATTCAATTCCCATTCCTCCCCAACCAAAAATGCTTGCAATGGAGCTGGCTGATGAAATTTGGAAAGGCAAATAGTGGGATTGGTGAGAAAAGGAGTACAGCTGAAAGGCTAGGTGTTTTAAAAGTCATGTCATGTGTGTTGACAGAGCTGGAGTTTACACAATAGACTCATCTGCCATGTCTAGTGAAAGGTTAGTGCTACTAATTTCTGTACCAGAAATCAGTCAGATGTAATATGGGCTTAGACTGTCAGAGCTTCAGGTGATTCCCATGTATGGCAACAGATTTTTTTTTTTTTTTAATGGAATCCAGGACTTACTTTGACTGTGTTTAATAACATTGTAAGTCAACTTTCTTTCAGTATATATACATTGCATTTTAGGAGCCTGATGTCAAAGAAAGGCGGTGTGTGAATAGACTCTCGGAAATACCCATCTCTCACTTGGGCATCAGAAGAGGTTCCAGATGTTCACACACTTGAAATTGGGTGCCGGGTTGATTTGAAAATATGGACTAAAGTACTGCAAAGGCRAGTGTTTAAGGGCTTGAAAATCATTACCCTTTTGCAGGTGGGTGCTGAATCCCTTCGATATCTGTCTTTTAGTAAGTAGTTGAAAATGAACATGTTAAATGGAATACAGAAGAAACAGTATGACAGAAAAGATAAATAATAACACATTATTAGAGAAATAATTTGACATGGCCATGCGCTGAAAGCATCTGTGATTCTTTTAAGCATCTGAACTGTCAGGAGTTAGCRTTCTTATTTTTTTTACTGTTTTATCCTTATTGAATTATAAAGGGCTAAAAAACATCACAGTGGTATCAGTTAATATTGAAATAGAAGCCACATATTAAAAAAGATGCAACAAATCATAAAACAGAAATACCTGAAAAGAAATGAGACACTATTAACAAATGACTTCTGTACGTGCCTGATGAGAAAGGGCACAAGAGAATGAACTATGTAAGTTGTGCACATACTTACGCAAAAATAGTTGCTTACAAACTTCAAGATAGAAAACCAAGTATAAAATCTTTCAGCTACCATAGTTACTTTGGTACAGTTTGGATGGACTTCAAGTTAGCAGTTTTGAACATGTCAAAGTGATAAATAAAATCCTTGGCAAAATGCAAAACTGTAATAGCTTAAAAGAGGAATTCCTTGAGGAAAAATGTGAGAGGCAGAACAGATGTTCCACTTTCCAGATAAAATGTCTTCAGCAAATCCATGTATCCACCGTCATTTAATTGAAGAGTCGTCCATCCCACATTTTCACAAGGTGAAGGAGATATTTGTTTACTGATGGAAGGGAGTTAACAGTTACTTCTTCTTTTGCAATAAATATTTCATTATATAACTACAAAGAGCAACAAATGAAACCTCCAAACACCAGCTAATAGGTTCAAAGACTAATGGTTCTTTACAAGACAAAGGACACATGACAGTTTTCCCACATTTGCGTAAAATGATTAAGCACCACCATTCCGAGAAAAAAAAAACAACTTATTCTGGTAAATTACTTTTGCATCAGGAAAAAATAGACTTCTTTGCAGACATATAATAGTCTCTAATGGCAAGATATTTATTTACAAGTAAATATAAACAACCAGTTTGGATTTCAGTCAATTCACACTTCATTTCAACTAACAAAGCAGACATGAGAGCAAAAAATTGTCATTGTCAAATGACAGCATGTCATGTCTCACCTTGATTTGTGACTTTGGAGATTTAAGAACCAGGTTTTGAGAGAGGCTCTGTTTTCACCCAGGGGGCTGCATCTCTGTAGTTACAAGTGAAATTCTTCAGCCTATGCTTTACTTGGGAATGAAGGACTGTGATTCACACCCACACCAGTGGACAAGAGGAACTGTGGCTCTGCTCTTGGCAGTTCTCATCCATGTTTTTTAATTTCTTTCGTTTCACACCAGAGAGGATAATTCCTTTGTTTAGTTTCACTTATTCAGTCTCATTTAACCAAATATTGAAACAAATAAGTTCTGAGTTGACCAAACCTCATGTTGGCCAGAGAAACAGATAAGCTTCTGAGTTTGGTTTGAGGACATTCAGGAACATACAACTTGTCTCTTTGTCACAGCTTGTCCCAAAGATCCTAGCAAAACCTTGAAGGAAATCTGACACAACCTAAAACTTAGGTAGGCAATAGAGAGAAATATGATGGGATTCATTCCTTACTACCTGAAGAACTCCTTGTTTGACATTAGTTTCAGCAGTTTTTCTGAGACGMCAACATCTGAGTAGCACACAGACAACTTAAAGACAAAGGCGAGGGTCTTGCCTTTAGGTGTGCTTAGAACATGTGCTGCCGAGCCCTTGCAACTGCTCCTCTGGCACTTTGCATGCTACTGGAGTATGACACATTTTAGACAAAATATGTATCAGCATGACATTTTTCAGCTTTACATGTCTTGCGACACTTGGAAAGAGCTTTTGAGCAAGTGACCCTCATGTTTGGATTGACAACTCTGCACTGAGAGGGACCATGTTTCTGCTCTATGGAAATCAATAACTCTGCCTTGCAAAACATAGATAAAAAGCGTGCACTACTCACGGCACTCATGCCAAAGGATTATATCAAATTTGTTAGTCTCAAAAATCTTATCATCAGCACCTCATATCCACCATATTTTATTGCCATAAGTGCAACTAGTTGAGAAGGATGGAGAGGAGGAGAAGTTTAAAAGTTCAAGTAGTGTCATAGCCCTGAGGCACTGCCAGCCCTGACTGTCCCTTTACACCCCTCCAGGACTTCCCCTTCCCTGCCAACAGCCCAGAACCCCAGCAACACCACAGCAGGGCCAGTCTCCAGCTCCCAGCTGCCCGGCCTCCACCCACAGGTCCACATCTTGGCCTGTCCCCAGCCCCAGGGAGGTGCCCAATGCTCTTTGCTGGGGTGGTGGSATGAGCCCCAGCCGCCAGAACCTGCCCTGACAGACCGTGCAGGAAGATCCCCTTGTCTCCAGAGAGGCCTTGGCTCCTGCAGTGCCTTGATGGGATGGGAGATAAACAGCTCAGTCAGACGAGTTGGGTTTTCCAGCATGCACAAATCCCATTGGATTTTCCAACAGTTTTCCCTGAAGAAAGCTGCAATACACCAGGAGTGAATGGTTTTGAGGGGCCTCTGTGCTGCTGCTTCAACAGTGTGCCCCAGGAGCAGCACAATATCTGCTGCAGCTGGAGCCCCTCCAAGCGCAGTCTTGCTTCWTCCACCCTTCCAGATCCTCCTGAACAAGCTCATTTTGAGCTTTTTCTGGACTTTTTCTGCAAGACTTCTTGAACAATCTGAAGTAAATCCGAATCCTGTGTAAAACGAACACACAGGAACCTTGGGGCTGCAGCAGGAGTGAGAAGCAGCCATGGAGTTCAGGGACCTTCTCTGGTCCCCACAACTGCTTCTGCAAGGGCTGGAGCATGCCATGGCTAGCAAACTCTTCATGGTGCTGGCAGCACTGGGGCAGTGCCATTGTGTTGATTGGAGGTGACTGCTGAGCCTTATTTCTGGCCTCATTGAGAAGGATGGAGCGTGTCTCCTATGAGGAACGGCTGAGAGAATTGGAATTTTTCCACTTGGGGAAGAGAAGACTCCGGGGAGACCTTGTTGAAGCCTTTCAGTAGGGGCTACAAGAGAGCTGCAGAGGGAGTTTTTACAAGGTCATGTAGTGACAAAACGAGGGGGAATGGCTTTAAACTGAAAGAGGATATGTTCAGGTTAGATATTAGGTACTAAGAAGAAATTCTTTACTGTGAGTGTGGTGAGGCACTGGAATTAGTTGCCCAGAGAAATTGTGGATGACCCATCCCTGGAAGTGTTCAAGGCAGGTTGGATGGGGCTTAGAGCAACCTTGTCTATTGGAAGATAACCCTGGCCATGGCAGGGGGTTGAAACTAGATRATTTTTAAGGTCCCTTGAAACCCAAACTATTCTGTGATTTGCAAGCAGAATATGGGGCAAGCTGTGAACTGCTGTTTGGTGAAAATAGAGTGCTGTTGACCATCTGGAAGAAGGCCAAAAGGAAATAATTTTGGTTTTCAGCAAAGATTAACTATATTCGATACATGGTGGATTTTCTGATCGGAAAGACAAYGAGTCTCAGGACCAAGGGGTAGAGAAATTCTTGAGTGACCTCCTTCATTCAAGGCATTTATTAATTACTTGACAAACATCTTTGCCAGTGGCCTAGATACGCTTGATGCCTTTCACCAAAGAATTAGATTAGAAGATTTRCTGAAATCCTTAACACTTTAGATTTCTATGATTTCTATTTCTACTACTGCTAGGAGCAAGGTATTTTTGCACTATAGAGTTATGAACAGTATCATATCTATATTTCTTACATAGCACCTAACCACATGAGTCTTCTGCAGCATGAGCCTCTGGTAGTCAAAAAAATAGGAAGAAACAAAACAAAACCATTATTTTGCTCCTGCCACTCCTAAAAGAAAGACTGTCTTTGATACCTTTGCATTAAAGCAAAATTGTGGAAAGCAGGAAGTTTTRCCAGTGGTTACCTGCAAAAAAAGAAAAGCAAAATAAAATTCAGAGTGAGAATTTGATGTATTCTTCCATTTAAAAGAAAAATAAAAGGAAGAAGAAATCGTGTCTTCTGAAAGTGCTAATCCCAGAGGCATTGTAATAGCTGAAAAAATCTTCTTCACATTCTCTATGCAAATAATCTTTATCCACTTTTAGATAATGACATTTGGGTAGAGAAGAATAGATTTCCTTTGGGAATGCTTTTATGTCATGTGGTATTCAGTTCCTGAAAACAGCAATTGATCTGTGGGGATCCAATATACTTAAACCATGATTAATATTACCAGAAATTAGTCCCTCAATAGTCTCTTTTTCAGGCAAAATACCAATAATCAGCTGGYTTCTTTTCCATGCACACGTAACACATACCATATTGCTGTTACTTTGCAGAGTTTGTGTTTAGCATTTATCCCAKTTTTGGATTCACTGTTTTGTTGGTATTATTAGACATAAACCCGTAAAACTAATTTTCACCAACATTAGTACAATTTACATGGCCCAAGGCCTACAGTTTCAGCAGTATTTTTGCTATAGTAGCATTGAGTGTCTTGTGAGAAAACTGCTGTGCAGAAATTTTACTGTGCTCATGTGACAGCTGTTCACATGTTTGAAAGGAACTATCAGAAGTGTTTCTAATCAAAGTGTTTAAGGAATCATCAACAGAAAATGGCTGCTGACAAAATCTAGGCTTTCCCCTACTCTAAGCCAAAGTTTTGGTGAGAGGAATTTATTGCAGAAACAGTAGCAGACATTAACAGCAGTTTGCTGAGATGCAGGTTTGATACCCTCCTCTGATTTTCTAGGAGCACTCTGGCATTTGCTTGTACAGACACTGGAGGAAATGCAYAAGACCTTACAGATGCTATAACTTTCTCTGGTTTTTTGGTTTTCTTCTCTTGTGAAAACTGTTCTGCTTAGAATGCTTGTACAAAAAAGCACACAGCCCCACATTTGAGGTGACATTTGGCAAAGCGGCGTACTTGGATGGAAGTCCCTGGGACTGCAGGACCTAACAGTTATAGTGAGCAGAGTTGGAGGTATAAAAGCATAAAAACTATTGTATTGTCTCAGACTAGTGGTCCACCAAAACTGCTTGCCTACCTCCAACAGCAGCTGCCAACAGATGCTTAGGAAAGACCACAAGAACAGCGCACGCCTATATTGATACTTATTCCTCATGCACTTACAGCTTCTGGCTGTTTGTGGCTTAAAGAATTATTGAGATATCAAGTGTATCCTCATTCTGATGTCCTGTCCTTGTTTGACTTTTCCCTATGAACATGTCTAATTGCATTTTGAACAGTTTTATATCTTTGACTTGCATTAGCTATGTGAAATAAGTTTCACATCTTAATTGGGAGTTGTGCCTATTCAAGTGTCTATTCTGGATTGGACTTTAAGATTTGTGTTCTCTCCATTCCCCCCTCCCCTCTGAAATCTTACTTCAAAGGCATCTTTAGTGTTACTAGAATTTCAAAATTCAACACTTAATAAATGAGAACTTCTGCCCATTTCATCCCTTTGCTGTGACTCTCTGGTATACACAGCGAGTCAAAATTGCACTCTGTGGATGACAGCAATATGCTTCATCTATATATTATTAACATTACTGACTTGTGCCTCAAATACAATCAGACTCCATGGTGAAGTTTGGAGACTGGGTACTGCAAACCTGGTGCCAAGCTCTCTTCAGGAGCCTGGCGACAAACATGCACAGAACTTATTGCCAAGCAGGTTTAACTTAAACTACAGCTTTGCAGCTGGGGCAGATGTAAAATAACAGTGCATGTTATGTCCAAGCATTCCACACAGATTGTGGCTACGCTCCCCTTATCAGGCAAGAGGAAGAGATAGGCTAATTGTTTGATCAGGTTTAGCATTCTCAGACAATACTGTGTCAGCAATGCCTGTTTGTAAGCAAAATGCAGTCAATATTGTAGCTTAAATTTACATTAAAATATTTTTAAAATATTAATTTACACAATAACTGCTGTGAAAAAGGAGGACTATTGTTATTTCACTTAAGTACGAGACAATATTCACCTCTGATATTTGTCTTACATCTATATAGCTGTGTAGCACAGAAATCAAGTGACTTGATGAAGATTAGCAGAGACTCCAGCAGTGTAGAAAATTGAAGCAAAATATTCTGAATCCAAGGAACACATCTGTATTATGTATTTTTGAACCAATGTAGGAACATAGCTGAAAACCTGCTTTCCTGTAGGTTTCTCTATGAAGCTGGGCTTGCACTGAGGTGATCAGTTGAAGTATGAATACCTAGATTGCATTAGCTGTAACAGAATTTTACATGGACAACTGGGTTTCTCTGGTCATTTTGCTGATATTATGATCAAACTATAAAATATGGCACYTTGTCAAGCCAACATACTTCTTGCATTCATGTCGGAGGAAACATTCCCTAGTGGACCTAAGAGTAAACACTTTTGATATTTGAGGACTTTTAAATTTAAACATCATTTTTTCAAAATAGGTTTTAAGCATCTTTGGCGGGAGGGGCTGCTCTTCGTAGAGCTTCATGGAGAAGACTGCGAAGGAGACAATTTCATTGTAACAGAGGCTATTTCACTTTAGACTATCAGTGCTCACCATTTTAACGTTCCTCCTCTGTTTAGTTCCAGACTAGCCATCTATACAAGTGGAAAAGAACTGCATCTCAGTTTTTACATCAGAGCAATATATGGTGCCTGCTCTATGCTGACAAGTCYGACACCCTGGAGCACGTACAGGCATCTCTGAGACACAGGAATTCCCTGCCTGCAATTTATAAAGGCTCCTCGAAAAGCCCAGAGTTGATGTGGATCTACCCACTGTTGTGCAAGTAAGGACAAGGGCTGAATCAYATTTTTCTGATGTATTAGGCCATCCATTTCAATGTCAGTCCTGGTTACAAAGAAGATCATGACCCAGAGGCACACGGAATGAAACTAAAGAAAAGCCCTCAGGCTGCATCTTTGTCCTCTCCTGGAGACCCTAGCACAAGGAACATTTCATAAGACACAGATTTTTTTTTGTACAGGTTTTTCTCCTATGTAAGCCATTCCCAGCTATTTCAGCAGCCGAGAGAGGCAAATGCAGCAGAGATTTAAAATAAGTAAAGAGCCCAGTACAGGTTAGGATCTGCGTGGCTGTGGAGCAGCCTTGTTGAAAGGTACCTGAGGGTCCTGGTACACAACAAGCCAAACATGAGTCAGCAGAGCTCGGCTGCAGCAACAAAGTCAAACTGGATCCTGGGCTGCACCCACAGGGGCATTACTGGCAGAGATGGAGATGTAATCATTCCACTCAGTGTTGGTTAGGTTGCATCTGAAGTGCTGTGTCCAGTTCTGGTTCCTATGATTCAAGAAAGACAGAAGCAGACTGGAAAGCATCCAAATGAAAGCTGCAAAAATGATCAAAGGGCTGGAGAACCTGCCTCGTGAGGAAAGACTGACAGAGCTAGATCTTTCATCCATGGAGAAGAGAAGGCTTATAGGGATTTCATCACAGTATTCCTGTACTTAAAGGGCAGATACAAGGAGGACAGAGGCTCTTTCTTCACAAGGAGTCACATGGAAAAGACAAGCGGCAATGCRTACAAGTTGCACTAGGAGCGGTTTCATCTTGATACAAGAAAGAAATTTTTTACAGTGAGAATAATCATTCAATGGAACAACCTTCCCAGGAAAATTACCCCCATGGCAGGAAGTTTTCAATTTGAGACTGGTCAGGTTGCTAGACAAGGCCTCTCATTGAGGCTCCCTTTYCCATGAAAGGTCAGGACAGATGAACTTTGGAGGTTCCTTCCAGCCTGGGCTGTTCTATGGTTCTGTGATTCTATGATTTAAATTAGGGGAGGTTTATCTCCTGCACATAGGGCCACAGCAAGCTCCARGGAGATTTGAAGGTGTTTGTGCCATTTTTCCAGTCTCGCTCCAAGAGGACATCTTGCCCGAGATGCACTGGCTCCCACATGTGTAGTTTGCATTCGGTGGCAGAAGTGCTGCTCTATTTTGARGCAGTGTGTGCAGAGCTGTTACAGCTGGGCCAAGTATTAATTGTACAAAATTTTCAAGGAAGGGGACAAAATTTAGCTCTGAAAGGCAAGTGAGAACTAGTTAATTGAGCTTGTTGGGAAAACAATGTCAGAACAGAGAATTCACTTTCATTATCATTGACGCATTTGCAAAATAGCATAATTTTCTCAGTAATCTCATTCAACTAAGGGGAAAGAAAAGGGAGAGAAGTTGTGAAAATTTTGTAAAATGCCCTTTTGTCACTCGTAGAAGTGTTCTGAGGTACTTTTTTCTTTTTCTTTTTTTTTTTCCCCAAAAGGACTGTTCATTTAATTTTATATTTTATTATAAAATATAAAATTTCCACATCACAAACTGAAATATCCAGGTCGACCTGACACTAATCCTTCATGAAATACTGTTCTGCATAGAGCTTGTGGAGTTACTGGTGCCAGAGCTAATGAGGATGAGTGGGCAGCCTTTTGCCAAATGGAATTTCCATCTTCTGCAAGTCTCTGCTAATAAGCTGTGACTCCATGGGGTCTGGGAGATCACGTTCTTTTTCACTGCACACTTGCAAGAATCATTTGCTCACCATGGATAATAGCAGCTTGGGGACAAATGATTGCTATAAGCTCTCAATACCAGATTGAGACAACAAAACTGGCCTGACACAACTTCTGTTGARTGATTTCTGAGTCAGTTTTTGTTATGCATCTTCTAGAAGTTAACTTTTGCTGCTGTTGTTGTCCCCAGCTCCTGTAGCATAGATACTCATTGTTTCTCTGCTCTCTCACAAGGGTTTTAATAGCATAGCATGATACGGTGGTAAGTTTAGAACTGCACCCATCCTTTTATTACTGGTAGGTATCATGTCTTCCATCACCCTTTCACAATCCACTTATTTTTCTCCTTCATCTGCTCTGTCTTGTCTCATAGCTGATGCTCTCCTTGAGGCAAGTACTGTCATTTTCCATATATATGGGCATGGCACCAACCACAGTGAAAGTCCAGGCCAGCTGAGAAATGCTGTTACATAATTGCCCAATAACTGTAATTACCATCAGAGACAGATGCCTATTACTAATCATAAAAACATCTAGCCTTCTCTTTCTGCTTCCCTGTTGTGTYCTTATTTTCCTTCTTGCTTTTCTTTATGCTTTTTTTAATCCACTTTTTTTCTAAACAGACACCTCCAAATAACAGAGTCCCTCAATGGAACTCTCCCTCTGCATTGATCTGGTAAGAGTGGTGATGGCACACTAATTCCACAGATTGTCATAAGTGAGGTTAAGGTGACTGGCTGAATGATGTCCATCTCCACGGTGTCACAGAAATATTACTGTGCTGGAGTTAAATACGAATGAGCACTCTCGTTTGTTGTGCTTTTCCTCACTTCCCATGCTCTGTGGCAAACTGTATTAGTGCTCCTTGCCAGAGAGAGGTGACTGCAAGCAAGGAGACACAGTATTAGCAAGGCCTCAGCTAAGAGATATCTSCCTGAGCCAGATGCAGCAGATTTCATAGGTAACTCTCACACAGAAGGCTGACAATGTCCCTTATGCCACCTCCACAGCCCCAGATCTTCATTCTGTCCTAGCTCAGCCAGGCTGCCCTAGTTCAAAAAGCCCCTTCGGACAGATGGATGACTCCTACTTCCCTTATTCCCTGTCAGTGAAAGGAAAATTAAATGCTTGGGAGGTGGGGGAAGCCTGTCACTATTCTCCTTCTCAGCCCTCGCAGACTTCGCTCTGCATGTTCGATGATTTTGCTTCGCGACCACAAGATGTCTCCTGTAATCCATGGAAATAGCAAAAGGCTGACAGACAGACCGGGGGGAAGGACACACGCACAAAAAAAGAGGGAGCAGCCTCCAGGAAACACCGAGAACAGCCTCCCAGCAAGAAATGACCAGCTTTGAAATCAGAAGGAAAATCTGTTTAAACTTCTCCTTGGAGTGACAGACTAACTGAAGCAACCTATAAGCATTCACGGTTTATAAGCACCCTGTGTGCAAGGAGAGACCAAAAGACTGACAGACACCAAGTGCTGAGAAATGACAGTAAAATACAACAATATGCACAGAAACAAGAACTCCCTTGAACTGCAATATTCCCAGGATAGAAGCCTCAACAACCAGCATGAATTGGTTTGGGCAAACACAGCAAGTATCAGGCTTTATTTTTTGTAGAGTTATTTTTAAGGCTTGTCCAATATTGGTTGGACATTGTCTCAATCCACAGTGGAGCAGTGCTATGTGCAGCCTGCAGTCATGGATACCCTTCATTTCCAGTCAGGCCCTCAGCATGTAGCCAGTGTTTTAGTATTTGCATTTCTTCATCGTATTCTAATGTCACACTAAAGTGCATCCTTGCCCTTGGATTGCTCTGCTTCTAGTGTAGGTTCTACTTTTAGGAATGTAATTGGCTGTAACTCGTAATGTAACTGGATTTTCCACTTGGAAGTTAGAGCCACTCAGGATTCTTAAGAACATATGTTTCTAAAACTTTCCATTAAAAAAGAAGGGGGGGAAAACCCTCCTATATTTAGAAATTCAGCACATTTTTAAAACGAAAACAAAAACAAAACAAAAACGACCCAAACATTTTATGTAGCAATACTTTTTCACCTTGGGAAGTTTGGGAAATTTTTAATAGAAACTCAACAAATCTTTAGAAATCTCCTGACAAATATTTTTACCCTCATCATCTATCTTTTGCTGGAAGAAACCCATATTGAAACAAGTTCTTAAAATTGAAAGTGTCCATTATATTAAATGATACACTCTTTTGAGTGTGTCATTCAATTGATACTTATAATTTATAATTGCAACTTGTAAGGCACAAAGGTATGCAAAAAAAATTAAGTAATATTAATTGCATCATTCAGACAGAAGAATTCCCATGGCTTAAGCAAATCACGGAGATGGAGCGAACGCTGCTCTAGGGATTTCCAGTGGTGGAGCAGATCAACAGACCTGCACAGATTTCTGCATCAGATTTCCCACCTGAAATCAGTGTCAGTGTTGTTGTCACGGTACTTCCTCAAGCAGCAAACTGCAGGAAAGGAGCCTTAAGGAATAAGCACATGTTAGGAATGGTGGCCTGCAGTGTGACTCCCAAAGGTAATGCTTAAAAATAGAGCCACTACAGACAGACAGGAGGCTAGCTTGTTCCCCCTCCTTCTAGGCCCTGTAACCCAGTATTAGAGCACCTATCCCAGCAATTGGCTTCTTCTTTCTCCATATCTAAAGGGAGCAAGGGGCCCCCTCTCTTTTATGCATTTGTCTGCTATTTAGCTCTCTCAGGACAAGCACATGTGATACATGTAATGGTGTATTTGAAGGCAGAAGTGCCTGTTGCAATGAGAAGGGTTTAACTTAATCTCAGTACTTTCCAAGATATGTTCACATTTATTGAAGGGTATACTCTTCTCAACAGCATTTTCTCTCATGAGCAGCTCCACCGAGGTCAGTGAGACAGCTTTACAGGCTGTAGGATTTACCTATTGATGAATATAACCCAAAAAAGACAAGTGGAAAATACTACTGGGTTTTGAACAAGGTTTTATGAGACTCTAAATGATACCAGGGGCTGTTCTGAGGTATAATACATAAACTGATTCGTGGTTTTCATGTAAAATTGAACATATACTTCCAAAGTATATTATATATTCCAAAATATATAATATATATATTTTATATATATTAAATATTCTAGTATGAAAGCATCACTCTGAGCACTTTTGTAAATTTCTATTCTTGAAATATCGATTCAATAATTTCGAAGCACCACTAGGATTTTCTATAAATACCAAACCAAGCTACCCACAAAATTTGTTGTATGAGTGCATAGGCTACTGCATTCCTCTATGCAATGTGCATTATGAAATTTATTATTTATATATGTTACTTCTTATTCATCATGAATCATCTGAGATTAGCTCAGTTGGTTAGAGCATGGTGCTGACAACACCAAGGTTGCAATTTTGATTCCATTATGGGCCATTCACTCATTGGACTCGATGATCCTTATAGGTCCCTTCCAACTCAGAATATTCTGTGATTCCGTGATTGTTAAAAGGAAATGTAACTCAGAATACTTAGAAAAATGGGTGAATGGTTTGCTTTCAAGTTAACCGTGGAAAATTTATAAATAAATTGGCAATTACTACTGTCTGAGTTCTATGATGGTAAMTACTGGACTTAATGAGAATGTGAGTGGTAGCCACTGTCTTTGGTAAAACTGATAGCTAGGCCTTGAGCTGAAGTATTCAGTTTTTCTGAAACACTCCCACAGTGATACCTCAATTCCTCACTTTTCTTAGAGCCCATATATTTATTTAACCATATGTGTGTGTGTGCATTTCCTGTATGGGACACTGAGAACACCAGTTAATGTTTGATTTACACAAACACTTTTGATACAGGTGTGTTTGCTTTTCCTGCTGATCTTAGCCAGCATACCTGACACCTGAGTAAAACCTTTGAACTCTCAAGTGTTATTTATTGGTGGAGTCAAACTATGTTTACTCAGAACTAGCTCTAGCTGTAAACTTACCAAAATCGGYTTTGTCCAACCTAATCTATTCTATTCTTCCCTAAAAATACAATAGCTGAACTTTCATTAGGAGGCCCTTGCCTTGCTTGTCAGAGTCAATACAGCCAGAAGCAAGAACTAACCAAAACAATCTTGAACTAGTCTAATACTTCTCCCCATCTAAGCATCTACACTTACCAGGTTCATCAAAAAACTAAACCTCATCAAAATCCTACAGGCCTTAGATGTTCCTGCATTTTCCTGAATTCTTCAGATTCCAGTGAACCAAACTCTAATGTCAAACCTATTCCACCCACAGAGTTTACATCTATCCTACCAATCCCCTCCATCACCAGCCCAAACAGTGAGTTAGTTTCCCCTACCAGGGTCAGTCTGCAGCCTGACACCAGGTATGTCTTCAATCCAGCAGTCATTTGAGTCTTCAGCCCTCTTAAACCCTGGATTAGGGTCAAACTCTAACCCTAGTTTCAATCAGAACCCAAAGTTAAATCTGCARTTGTGACTAGCATCTCCATCCCCTGCTAACTCTCTGGATCAGCCCCTCCCATCCGAACCTCTAGCTGCAACTCTAGCCTTCACTGAAAGGACCTGTCTTGTCGTGTTACCCTGAATTGCCCCCTATCAGCAGTAGTTCCCATTAATGTTCTTGTAGGCATACACAATAACCACAGATTTTTCATGCTTTCTTCTGCAAAACACAAATCTTTACCCCAATCCTAAAACTAGGCTCAGAATTGAAACTTGTCAGTTCACCCCTGTTACCCTCAGCCACATCCCATTTCTGTGACAGCAGRGAATGAAGAAATTCAACAAGAACCTGCAGCATCCATGGGGAGAAGGGCTGGGTGTACTGTAGGAAAGGAGAATGTTTAGGKCTAAGAGTTGGTGATTTTAAGCCCACAATGCATCCAGGATTACRATTAGAGTTGAAATTCACCAGCAATGTTGAGACAAATGAGGAACATACATTCCTAATCCCTGCAAGGTGCACAGTGTTAGGTAAGAGCTTCTGGTGTGAGGAATGCCTGATGCATGCAAGGTTTGGTAGGCTGCATCTAGCAGAGAATGTTTAATATTCAAGTTAGTGTTTCAGAAGAAATGAGCTGAGGAGGAGTTTTGCTGATCGTTGAGATTTGCAAAGCCTCATACCAGGAGCACCCAATTATCTTAACTGGATGTGGTGATTGAACTCCTGTTGGTAACTAAGCTCTACACAGCTGCTCGCTCACTTCAACCCACTGGGATGGGGGAGAGTATTGGAAAAGTGAGAAAACTCATAGGTCGAGAAAAAAGACATTTTAATAGATAAATCAAAAGTCATGCACACAAGCAAAGCAAAACAAAGAACGCATTCAGCACTCCTCATGGGTAGGCAGGTGTCCAGCCAACTCCAAGAAACCCAGGCTCCATCACACCTAACAGTGACTTGGGAAGACAAACTCCATCACTCTGAACGTTCCCCTGCTTCCTTCTTCTTCCCCCAGCTCTATATGCTGAGCATGATGCCATATGGTATGGGATATTCCTTCGGATACATGGGGTCAGCTGTACCGGCGGTGTCCCCTCCCAGCTTCTTGTGAACCCCCAGCCTGCTCACTGGTGGGATATGAGGAGCAGAAAATGGCTTGACTCTGTGTAAGCGCTGCTTAGCAATAGCTGAAACATCTCTGTGCTATCAACACTATTTTCACCACTCTTGAAGTATGGGATAAGGGGCTGGTGCCAGGGATGTGGGGTTGTACAGATGCTCAGGATTATAAAGTGGGAGATCAATACTAGGAGCTGAAAGTGATTTTATATTATTTATTAGCCATGCAGGAACTTTTTTAGGTAGTAGATTGTATTGTAGATTGTAGATCCTTGGTTTTCAGCAATGGATTTCTTTTCAAATAAGACTGAATATGATCCTTTCCCGAAGGGAGACTGGGAAATCAGCTGAAGTCATGTAGAGACATGAGGAATGGCTACAGTGGTGAATTCTGGGTACGTGAGCTTGAAAGAAACTTGAATTACAGAGCACTAGGTGACGTGCCAGGATTTCAGCAGGGAGGCAACCTCCGTGGCAGGCACCCAGGGAAACAGGCAGGCTGGTTCAAGCACAAGGCCCTGCAGTGTGGGATCATAGCTGAAGTGCTCAGAGTGATATAATTAACTTGAAAGGGGAATGCAGCTGCATAAACTTCACATCCATACTTGCTCTAGAGAAGGAGCAAGCTCCTGTGGTTGAAGTGTGCTAAGAGGATCCCCTCTGAGTTTGGCGGCACAAAGTGTGCATGTAGAGGTCCAAAAAGCAGCTTCTTCATATATGAGGAAGCTTGTTAACTCTTTTTTCCATCTACATGTGTGTGCTTCTATGCCCTGTGGAAAGATGTAATGAAATTATAATGTCAACAGTCATCAGAATACTTGGCCAGTTTCTTTCTCTTCGTGATAGCCCATGGAGACCAAAGTCGGCCAGGCCGTGAGAGTCACCCTCTCCAGAGACCTTCAACCCCAGCTGCTCCTCCTGGGTCAGCTGGCAGGGTGCCAGGCTTTCCACTGTTCTGCCAGAAATACACAAAGTGCAGCAGATACCCAACAGAGAGAGTGAAATAAGGCTTTACCCTCGCCTGGAGTAAAGTACTGTATTACTGACTGCAGAAACATGTACYCTTTGAGTGAATGGTGAAGGGTCCTTTGAAGCACAGAGCAAAAGTGTGGTGGAGAAACAAGCAGAAATAMAAATTTTAAACACTGTGAAACTTCAGAAAGTACAGAAGCCTGGTCACTTCAAAGTGAGTGTCAGACACTCACACAAAGACAAAGTTAGTGTCAGACCAGAAACTCGACTTCAGACCATCATCTTGTATTGAGTTACCTTGCCGAGAAGTGTCTATAGGTTGCATTTCACCACTCAGTGAGACATGCTGGCAATACAAGAACATGTTCAGACATAAAAATGCAAATCAACTCACCTCGTTAAATTCTACATAGGGGATATATACATACATGCTGTATGACCGTTAATTTTSTTTGTTTGTTTGTTTGTTTGTTTGTTTAACGAGCCATTTGCAGAGAGCAAGACAAATTCTTCCAGCTTTCTAACCGACACTGGAGCGGGCTATGGGTTAATTCTTTGCTCTGAGAAAGAATAGCAGTGCTGCGGCCCATAAAAAACCAGCTGCTTACATGGGAGTTTAATGAAACTGAATACTTTGTGTATTAGAAATTATATAAAATTTTTCAGTATAATTTCTTTAAAATTTACTCATGGAAAGTAATATTTTCACAAATATTTTGTTACTTTGGGGGCATTTTTACTCTTTTGTCAGTGACTGTCTCTGCTTATAACKGATATTTTTTTAAACCATTTTTCCTTCATTATATCGTAGAATGTCCTTGTGTCCACAATAACAATGAAAAAAAAAAAAAGTTTGAGAGTTTTTTTTTTAATGAAAATTTATTCCCTGAAAAAAATTTTTCTCTTTTTTTAACTAAGGTAAATATTATATGAGACCCTCTCTGTGAGCCCAGAGTGGAAGGTGGACATGCTAATATAATTGCTTCAGCAGTAAAAGAAGTTCTTGCTTCTCCTGCCCCTACTCCTCATAGACCAGAGTATAAATGCATTCATGAGTTTAAAGGCACTTCTTTTAAACAAAGTGTCCACAGGAGTTGCAGGRAAAAAATGACATGTTGAGATTTACAAGAGCTTAAAATGAAAGCTTTTCTGTGCAACCTAACCTACTCCCTTCATGAGTGTATTTGCCTTCAAAACCATGCACTATTTACATTAGCACATACAGAGAGACTGACATTTGCATTCATGAATTTGCACTTATAGAGAATGAACATAAACTATTTTTCAGGTCCATGCTGGATACTTATATTGAATTATTGTCCTTAGACTTACTTGTAAATGTACCATTTCTATGCATTTCTATACCAAATCTGTTTCTCTTGAAAAATATATTATGACAGAGATTCCCACAAAAGCCAAGGGTAGGCAGGTCTCCCAGAGGGCCTTTGAAGGTTTTCCCCATAGAAGTTTGTCTTCAAAGGTTTTCCGAGTTCAGACATTCCAAAGTTGCAGATTATTCTTTTGAAGTTCTCCAGGAAGCTTTGTTGCTATGTGGCCTTAGGACACTTCTATTTGTTTTCATTTGACTAGTTCAGAAAAAAATTAACCAGGTGGCACCAGGAAACCAAAATAATCTACTTAGCAGCTTCCACAAGAGGGTGCAGTTGCATTTTGTTAAATCCAGAGCCAACTACAATTAATAAACGGATTGCAGCAACAGCTGCCAGGCTGCCTACAGAAATGACTAATGAAACAATTATAGAAAAAAAATCATCAAGAGTGGGGAAAGATGAGAAAAAATATATTGAAACACACTGAATGTATTAATAAACAGCACTGTCAGGTGATGTTGACTAAAAACCCTAGGCTTTCAAACCTCAGCAGGATCCATTTGTAATTTGTTTTCTTTGTGTTAGTGAAGAGTCACAAGCATTCCAAGGGAAAGCCCCCAGCTATGAAATCCACTCTTGCATTTTAATTTGACTTCTCAGACTTTCCCAGAAACATCATGCAGCAAATAGAGCATTTACTGATTTTACYAGGATAAATCTGCAACGGTCCTGGGCTCTTCCTCCAATAACTCACCCCGCATTCACTGGGGTGTGATGAAGCTCAGACTTGTCAGTGGCCATTTTGCATATTGGACTAGCGAAGGTTGTTTATTTTACTACATTTTTATATTATGAAAACCCCTAACAGACCTGCTATAAGGACCAGCATTTCATTGTGAAAACTGTACACGCAAAGAACATTAAAAATTATTCATTCCTGCAAGAAACAGGTGAAAGTTCATATAACTTCGCTGACCAAATGATCCATGTGCCAACAGACACGACGCCAACAATTGTCTTCAAACGCCCATCAAGCTCCTGATTTCATTTGTTGCTCTGCTCTCCTTGCATGTTGGTCCCTTAAGCCAGTGCTGCCCAAAGCTCTGTAAGCCCCATCTCTTAGCACCTTCTATCCATATGGGACACTTTGGCCCGGCACAAGAGAAGGTGTTCAAGTGTGGGTGAAATCTGAGAGGTGATGATAGATATTCAGAGTGCTTGACACCGGCTGGTCTGTTGGTCACTTCCGCTCTTAAACTTGGTGAATCACCTGTTTATTATACTCAGAAAAGCATGTGATTAACTTGGGTAATAGGGAATAACAGGCTCTGTCTCCTACCCACTGGTGACAAGACGAAGCTTGCCCTGATGCAGAAGAAGCCAGCACAAAGTTTGTCACATTTAAAGCACAAGTAGCCTTGAAAAATAGTTCTAGAARGAGAGCACAGCAACATTTACAAGGATATAAAATGCCCTGGCAGGTTATCCTAACTACTTGTATCCTAAAAATTCAGAAAGAGTACAGCATTCCTTACCTTTTCCCAAAATACTTTGCTATCATTAAAAAGAGGTTTGTGCCAGTTTTTAAAAATTGAATTTAACAGTATGCCTGTAAATATTAAATAACAATGAATTTAGCAACACATTTTAAAAGTTAAAGATATGTTTCTAAACATACAAACTTTTGCTTGGTGGACTGAGACTTTTTTCAAAAAGGCAGTTTAGAAATGCCCAGTCCTAGCAAAACAGTTGTGAAATCTCAGATGTGATTTTTCATGTCAAAGGCCCAATCCTTCCCCCGAGTTTTTCATGTTTTCAAACAGAGTTTTCAAGCGACTCTGAAACATCATATTTTAAATGTGTTGAAACGCATGAAGTTATGCTACATGGATTTCATCAGGTTATGTTTGGTGTCTAGGAAATACACTTATCTTCAAATAAAATTCTTATTGCTGGGTTGGAGCAGTCATAAGATTCTCCTGAGAGGACATTTTCAAATGCATTTGGTTTCGGCTTGATTACCTTCCTCTATTGCTGCTCCAGAATTTTCTGTTCACAGTTTTTAATGGAAAAGTGGTTTCTGTAATATTTTTTCCACAGGAAAATGTTGGTTGTGCCAAAACAATGTAATGTCTCTTTGGGAACATAAAAAAAGAATCCAAAATGTTTTGAACTGTCCAAGCAAATCTAAATGTTTTGCTTCAGGATGGTTTGTCATTACTCATTGTGAGTTTGTCATGGTTTAGGTCCCTCATTTCCCCCCATCATCCGGGATTCCTGAATGGATTGCATTTTCCATCAAGAACAATAGTGTCCCATCTAGCTGTTATGATGATGCATCAAAGATGTCCCAAGCCCACATTTTAAAACCAAAATACTTTGGAACTTTCTGTGTTTTGTTTTTCTTCCCAATTAGAAAACAAAAGCAAAAATGTGGGACAATTTTGAACACACAGTCTGATTTTCAATAGGCTCCATTTTGAAGGAGAGTAGGAAAAGGAAATTATTGTGCTTTGGAAAATCCCACTTTAACCAAAAGTGAAAGGAAAAACAAGCAGAAGAAAAAAGCATCTGAGCTGTACTAATGTAATCCTTAATAACATGTATTTTTTTTATAGCTAGTATTTTTCTTCTTTCATTTAGCAACATTTGTCTGCACATTATTAACTAGCATTGCCCGTTATGACAATTATAAATGTCTCTTTTTATCCCATCATTTACAATTTATTCTATGACAAATGAAATACCAACACGCAATGTTATCTGGCTCCAACAAACTGTTTAATGAAATGTACGAAACATAAGAAAAGAGTGAAATAGGATGCTCCTTAAAAAAAAGCAAATATTTTTGTATTCCCTCCAAAGTTTTACAGTTATCTGAAACAATAGGATCGATTACTTGCATATTCAAAGAAGGGGAGGGGGAGGAAGGACTATTTGCCAGCTGTCTTTCCTAGGACAACTCAAAAATTGTATAAACATATGTTGGTAAAACCTCTCATTTCTAAATAAATAGATGTGTCATTTTTATAGCTTGCAGTTCTGAATTCATAGCATGCACTTAGTTCTAAACCTTTACAACAGTCCTTTTTTTCCCTTTTGAAGAATATGAACAAAAGTTCTGGGCAGCTGTGATGTACTATCACCAGCTTCAGCCCTCATGAAGGGGGGCTCAGGTTTGGTTCTGTTCTGTTCCTTTTTTCTCCTTAAAGCTTGATGCCCAAGAAGCGCAGTGATAAAACATTAGGACAAATCAGGAGCCTGCAGAACAAAGAGATGAGCAGCTCAGAAGTAGTTTTCCTTCTTTATTCATTCCTGTATATTTTTTCTTTTTAAGCAAGGGGTGGAGAAGATTAGAGCTGCTAACATTTTCCCACAATAGTTGTTGCATGGTAGGAGGTCTGTTCCAGCTCTGTGTTCCTACCTAATTGCAAAGAAATGCTGGCTTAGCCTTTGAAGCCTTGGAATGGAGCAYCTCCAGCCTCCTTAGCTTGTGAGAGGAAATGCAGATAGAGTTTTTGGAGAACTCACCTTAGCTCTACTAAGCCTCTACGTGAGAAGTGAGCCTGTGCAGAGGCTTACTTGCTGTCAGGTCAGGTGTGGATGTACCATTAACACCTACTGCAAAAAGCATATGCCAACATCTGTGCATGAGACCTGCGACATTTCAAATGACCGTGTCCAGTTCGGAAGTAGAGGTGCTTCTCTACAACTTAGCTGGCAAAGTTGCTTCCTTCTAACATGAGAAAGCAGCAGATTTTCACATTGCAAGTGTCAGAGCAGTGAGGCAGGCAATTGCCAAGAACAATCTTTGCCTAGAAGAAGTCGAAGCTGGGCAGTTATAGCCAAATGAAAACTCTTACAAACAGTACTAACAATCATGAACGATGGGAAAGGCTACAGGCTCTGCTTTTAATAAACCCAGGCTTCTTCCATCTCTTCATGTCTTTTTCAGATGTTAAGAATCAAGCTTTCTGCAAGTGATGCCTCTTGAGTAGTTGTTACCTCGGCTGCCTCCATGACTCTGTCATTCACCCTGGCACAGATTCTCAGGAAAGAATGGAAGAGACCGTGGCTGCTTCACAGGAACAAAGCAGAYAGTGATACAGAAACCAAAAGATATTTATCTGGAGTAGGGTGGGAACTGAGAAACATCGATTCAGAACCATGTAACAGGTAAACATCAGGAAAACAGAGCCATCTGGTCTTTCCTATTCCCCACCACCACTGCTCTCTCTTCATCTAATAGTGCAATCACAATGGATTTTCCTAAATTCTGAAACTTCAGAAAATTCAGACTGTTCTGGCTGCAGCTGAGGGGGAATAAGAAGTCACTGGTCTCCCTGTGTTATTACCTCTTTCCTCATGCCAGTGACCACAGCACTGTGTAACAGTTGTAGTTACGCCAGCAGACCTGAGGGGACTGTAACCYCCACCTGAAGGAATGGTGATGAGAAAATTAAAGTCACAAGGAAAACAATAGAAATAGAGGGCATACTGAGAAAAAAMCCACGTATCTGACAGATGTCCAGTTTTCTGAGTTCTCTAAATGGTGCACCTGTAATGGTGAACATGTGTGTGAAACAGCCCCATCCTGATCGAAGCTCCACTCTAAGGATTTGTTTGACATCACAGATTGAGGGGACAATTTTGCTCCTGGAACTATTCCTAAAGTAATAAACTTTATCACACTCATCTCTGAATTAAGAAGGAAGGCTTTCTGGTCCTCAAGGTTGTGATCAACAATTATCCTCAAAATATTAGCGCAGGAATAATAACTGTCACAGAAAATTCAAAAGATCTGTTAAGCATAAAAGTATAATAAAGGGCACTGACACAGGCCTGAGGAATTTGCTCATCTTTAATCAGGGTGGTAGCCCAGACAAAAGGACCATACAGAGTCTCAAGAAAGGTTTATCTACTGATAAGAGAATAAGATTCCTTTTTTTTTTAATTCTGTTTCACTTGGCTTTGTTTTACAAAGTCATGTATAAAAGCACCAGAACAGAATGTGTGTTCAACAGTAAAAATTCAGGGTGTCCTGGAACACAGGATATTTTGATGCAGAATCCCCTTCCAGTGCTCCCTAGATGTCATATTAACTTGGATTCTGTAGCTAATATTATTGTTACTTCCACAGTAATGTCTTAGGTAGTCAGTACAAGTAAAACAAAATAAATACAGCCAGTATGTATATGTGCAAGTCTCCAAAGTCAGCAGAAATTGCTTCTTTATACTGGCTATCAAATGAGGTCAGAAGTCTCTTAAAGGCTATGAATGACTCTAGCAGTGATGTCAAAACCAATGCCAGCTCAGGTCAGCTTTACTGCACAAACTTCTTTTCCTCCTACTCTTTGTTCCTTTCCCTTCCGACTAARAGTACATGACCCGCTTTGTGAGGAGGAAGGCATACATTCCAAATCTCTGTGCACACTGGCACAAATAAATGTTGGGGGTTTTTTCTGAACGTGTGTGGTTTCACAGGCTTCAGATTTTTCAGATATGAAATTTAAATGAAAAATAAAAAAAAGAATGTGTGCAAGCTTCCAAATTAAATCACGCAAGAACCAAAGACACAGGATGTGTAGTTGCTGCCAAAGCAGGGTTGAGYGTTAAGTGTTCATCATATATAGCATTGCCCTTGAAACAAAAGCATTAGTTATTTTAAGTAACCATAAGCAATACTCATGTGCAATTCAAAGAAGATCGGATATAAAGAGATAAAGATTAGAGTACAGCAATACGGCTTTCATTATACAATGTAATCCAGCATGTCTGATGTAACTGGATGTGACACAAATGTAAATAGCAACAGGTTTGGAAATACAGGGTTTTCAAAGACTAACATGCTTTCAAGCATAACTTTTAGTAAGTTCAAAACCAATCTTTGAAACAATGCTTTTCAAAAAGAACCCTCCACATACTTGCTAGAAGTATAAYATGCATAAGCAATTAGATGCGTTATGCAAGATCAAACAGAAATGCTATCTGAGAAAGGATGGAATATTTAATCTTGCAAATAGATGTGGGCACCAAACACAAAGATCCCAGCCATYTGGAGATGCAGATGCATTTAAAGGCAAAACGAGACACCTGTAACAGAAAAAATTTGGACATTTAACATAAAGCTTAAATAGGATACTTGCTTCAGAATAGGAAACAATGACAGATCCATGACACAGTGACTTAGCTCTCCATTTCCTTACTGAACTACTATRCTGGTATGTAATTTGCATTATATCCAAGGAACATGTTTCACTTCTAAACATCAATGATTTTATTAATAGCTTCTAGAATATTAAATAGAAATTAACATGACAAAACTACCCACTTATTCGACTAATACCTAGAATATTCAGATTCAAAAGAAATATATTTCAAAGAAACACCTATGTTTTGCTAAACACCCTGATCTTAAAATATTGATCCAAGTGCTTAAAAGTAAGCAAGTGACTAATACTAATTCCAAGACAAACTGCTTTCTGTAATATGATCACACAGTACAATGAGCAATGGGAACTTCGCACATGAATTTTAGGAGGTGTTGCTATAAAATACCAYTGTTTTCTACACTTTTAAAGAGCAATAGCTAGGATGAAGCCTTGACTACTACAGTTATTTCTCAAAATTAAGGAATTAATTTAGGTCTAGTAAAACTTTTTATGTCTTTTAAAGGAAAAAAATTGCTTGCAGGAGTCCACGAACCACTATAGTGCTTTCCTATTTATTCTGAATTGCTGGAAGACAATCCCACCAAGCGTTTTCAAGAATGTCTCAATGTTTCCAGGTTACTACCATATGTACCTTAGATTAACTTTTGGTGTGTACTGTTAAAGATCTTCAGAGAATCAATATGCCCATCTCCTTCAATATCTCAGGATACAAGTCCTGTATCCCCCAATTACAAATCACTGAACCCACATCAATCTTAGTCTGCTATTCTCCATCTCTATTCCTCTGTTCCTCCTTTCTTTCTGCTCTTATACCTGTATTCCCCCATATAACCCTAAGAATACCTGACTTGGCATAATATGTACTTGATCCTACCACACATTTTTGGGTTTGTTCAAATTACTAAAACACATTAAAGATTGTATAAATATAAATGATCACTTTCTTTAGAAAGTAATTGAAATATATGAGAATTTTCAAATATAGTACATGGAGAATACTTTCCTAAATGTCGGCTATTTACACAAATCTTCAAGTTTAAGTTAATGCCAACTAACAACATAACACAGATGAGGAGTTGGTGAATGCTGAGCCTGTCTGAAGGGCTATTTGGGAAACTGTATCCAGCAAACGGCAGCAACAAACCCCTGCATCAGTAGCTTCTTACACTATATTCCAGCAATCCTAAAGCACGAGAGGGCAGTGCCTCCCTCCTCCTTCCTGGGCAAGGTCAAAAATATTAACTTAAAGCAAAAGAATAAAAGGGAGAGGAAATCCCTAAAAGCAGGCACTGGCCTTGGCTAACCAGCAGCAGAGAATTGTGCTAGTTTTGGCTGATGTCTCCTGAGTGAACACCAAGTGATGTCAGTTCACCTGCACCACAACACGTTTGAGAGCCCACTCAGGAACAGCAGTGGTAAGGGAGCTTTACCCAGGTAATACGTGGCAGACAGGTTGTAGGCTGCCTGACTGGCAGGCAAAAGGTGGCAAGGACACCCTCAGTCCAATCCCGTGCAGGATTAAATGGACTGAACCACCAACAGTTTGATCATTTTAAGTCACCTGTTCAACATTTTCTTACAAAAATGAGGAACAGTCAGACTATCAGTAACAACTGCATGACAATTTAAGAAGCAGCCAATTTTCCCACTGCAATGAAAGCATGTCTAGCCCGCAAGACTTCCAATTCAAACCCTCATCTATTCTTTCGCACCCATATGGTGTCAGTGTGAGCTTGCTGTCAGCTATGGGACTGGTCAGCTCGTCTTCTCCCCAACTGCTCTGCTATTTTAATCACACTGTGCTTGAAACTAAGCTCTCTCCACTACTGACCGAGTCAATCCCCAGTACTATCTGTGGCAGCCAACAGCACATACAGAGGTAAGACAGCAAGTAGAGGGCACAGTTAACAGTTCAGCCTTTTGGAAATCCAACAAATCATTCCTTACATTGATCTTAAGGAGAGAAAGGAACAGGAGAGGTGTGATGAACTCAGAATTCCAACAAACCTTTCGGTGCCACACAGGCATCGCCAGGTGCCGTGAGAAAGGACTACTGTGTAATCCCATCCATCAACCCCGAACCTGAAACCCAGAAGTCAAATTACAGTGACAGCTGGCACAAGCCAGTATGTCTCTTAACGATGAAGCTTTATTSCAACGCTGAAAAGTTTCTAATTTGAGTAATTTTGAAACATAATGAAGATGATAACACAACTAGGGCTCATTGTTTTTCAGCTATGYAAGTTTTACCATTATGCTGTAAAATTAACCACTCAGCAATGCTTGCCTGTGTATATAAAATCCCACAAATGATACTGGAAATCAAACCCTGCCCAGTTGGTGCTGTGAAGCCATGGCAGACCCACAAATTCAACCAGTCTGCAAACACTCCTCTACAGTTAAGAAATTCATTGCCCAGGTCAATTTGTAAAACCCACTGTTGATTTCTAAATTAAAAAGCAATTGTGTATAATGTGAGTTAGACTCCTGACTGAACAGGAAATGATAAACTCCACCACTCTAACAGGGTTATATGAGAACAATTTATGGTACCAAGTCTCCAAATCTAAAACACTTCTGCTTTTTTTTTTTGTTAGCTGCTGAAGTGCATTGATGGTCCTCTAAAAGCAAATACATGTATTYGCTTTATCTGAAATTCAAAAATACAAATTACTTAGTCTGCAGCAACACCTGCAAAATAAATTGGACATGTCTCAATTCTATTTTTTAAAAAATAAACTATATTAGGTTATCATTAGTGATCAATACAATTACTGTTTTATGATCAGCCTTTAAAGAAAATAAAGTGGCGAGAGACATAAATTTGACTATTAGAGAGCCAAAACCAATAAAAAACGCTGAATAAGGACTGCCAATTTGCCCATGTAAACTTCAGTTACTTTGGCTCTTTAGGTTGATTTTTTATTTTCTTTCGCTTTTTCCCTSAGTCTGCAGTTCCGAAGGCTGGGTGCATTTGAACCACCATTCCCCTTGAAGCCCACCTTGACACAAATCCCATTTTTATTTCTTAAAATGCAAAACGCTGACTTATGGAATCGCGATGAGTGGGAAACCCATAACACAAAATTCCCCAGAGTTAGTGGTGCGTAATGTACAGGCTCGTTCTTTGTTTGCTCGSTGTTTGGGCGACAGGTCTGTTCCGCGGTGCCGCCCTGGGCATTCCCGAGCTGCCGGCGCCGCTCCCGCCGGCCGCTGCAGCACCCGCACTGCCGAAGGGACGTTTTGCATCAGTTTGACCCAAAAGAAATTAAATTTACCGAGGCTAAGTCGTAGCCCACATGAAGATGCTTGGGCGAGGAGTTTTAAAACTTATTTTTGTTCGCCTTTCAAGCACCACGCCGAAGGGCTCCGCTGCCGGAATCTTTCAGGTTCAGCTTCCCTGCCGAGAGAGGCTCACCGAGCTCACCCGCCCGGCACGGCGGGAGGAGCAGCTCTCCCCGGGTCTACCCCTACCAGGGTCCCCGCGCCCCAACCCCGGGGAGACAAGGCCGGGAGTAGGCGGCCGCCCTCGGCCGAGCCGCGGGGCAGGGCAAGCCCCGACTCCCTCCCCGCCGCCCCCGCGCCGCCCCGCACGCCTCCACCATGTTGTCTCGGTGCGCAGCGGCGCGGAGGAGGGACCGCCGCCGCCAGCCCGGGTCCGCGGGGGCCGCCCGGCTCCGCCCCGCGGCCTCCGGCTCGGGCGTGCAGGCGCTGCCCCGGCCGGGAGGCGCGGCGATCCCGGCCCGGAGCGCATGGAGGGAAGCACGGTGCGGAGGAGGGGCCGCGGTGCCCGCCGGAGATCCCGGTCGTAGGGGCGGGGAGTCTCCTCCTCCTCCCGCAGCGAGGCTCCAACTCCCCGCACGCACCGGAGCGCTCGGCTCCCTCCTCCTCGTCCCTCCTCCCTTCCCCTCCTCCCCGCTTCCCTCCCCGGGTCGCCGCGGCTCCGGGAGGAGCGGGGGGGGCCCCTGCTTCCTTCCCTCCCCCCCTCCTTCTCCCACCCGCCACGCCGAGGAGAGGCAGGTGAGGCCCCGGCCGCGTCCCCGCTCCGCCGCCCCGCGGGAGCGGCGGCCGCGATGGCGGCGGCGATGGAGGCGCTAGGCCCCGGCCGCCCGCCCCCGGCCTCGCCCCGCCGCCGCGCCCCGGGGGCGGAGGGCGTCCCGCACCCCCGGCCCCTTCTCCTCGGTACAAACTTTCTCGGCAACTTTCTCCCGGGCCCGAGCCCCCGCCCGCGGGGCCGAGAGGTCGGGCGGGCGGAAGCCGGGCTGGGCTGGGCGGGCTGCGGGGGACGGGCTGCARGGAGTAAGTTTGTGGGGGGAGGCCCCTGTGACCCCTCCTCGGCCCGGTTCCCCCGCCGCCCCTTCCCGCCGGGCTGCCGCGGGCGCTGCGGGGCGGCTGCTCGTCCCCCGGCGGTGGCGGCGTTCAGCGCCCGGGCTGGTGCTCGACGTGAGCCGCTCCCGGCGCGGGGCTGGAGGGTGTAAAAGGGCAAAATTCAGGAGTCGCCTGTAGCTTGGCCTGCGTGGATTTATTTTCTATTAATGTTTCTTCCCCCCTCCCCTCACTGTTCTGGTTTGTATCCCTGTATCGAGCCTGGGACACGACTGCTTTACATTTCTGAGTCATTAATCTAAACGTTCAGTCATCACACTTCATCAAGCCTCTTCGTCTTCCTTACAGTTTAAAAAAAAATGTGTTGGACACACAAAGGCCCCTGTTCTTGCAGAGTCTACACGTAACTTTMTGCTCTTTGTGGACCCGCAGGCTTGTTGTGCATAAAGTCGTGTGCTCATCCCTCAGGCCAAGGGCTACGGTGACTTCTCCAGTGTACAATATTACAAATATATGGAGTTTATTATATGGTTATTTATTATGTTAATATATGAGGTTCTAGGTGTCTCGTGTGCGTGTGGGTATGGTCCACTTTGCACTGGGAAAACTAGGACAGAAATATTTCTGAAGCTCATGTTGTTAAGAAGGTGTATTCAGGTGTACCCGCTGGATTTAACCCTAGGCGGAAGCTRGTCATGAATTAAAAATTTGATGTTTGGATTTACTTACAGTGGCAGAATGTTCCAAAACCAATTTTAAAACTTGGAGTGTGTTGACAAAGAAAGTGTATTGGTTTTCATTTAATAATTCATAGACAGATGAGTGATATTTCAGGCAAATCTTGCGAATGACATTGATCTTTAGTCCAGGGAGCAAGATATCAAAAGTTTACTTCAGAGTCTTTTTCTTTCTTTTTTGGAAAGTAAGACCTTGAAGAGGGTTTCTAATAAAATTGCCTTGTCGGTTGCATTTGCAGTATCTCTGTTGGTACGTAGTACAGTTCAGCCATAACTATATTTCTGTAGGCTTCATAGAAGTAAGAACTGTTCCTTTCCAAACAACAAAACCTTGTGCTTCCACTCGTGTTCCTGATGTGTGTCTGTAAATTTAACTGTAGGAGGTTCCTATTGAGCATAGGCATAGAGTGGAGACAGTGTGTGTGTTTTGCAGAGCCAGGGTGCTGAGGTTAATTTTGGGACAAGGTAGTATCTGTGATGGGAACAGAGACAGAAGCACTGGCACTGTGCTTGTGCTGAATTTCAAAGAAAAACATCCGGTGATACCAAGTGTGTGAAAGGGTGACAGTAGTTAGTAGCAGCAATTGTCAGCAATTAATTATTGCACGTGCTTTGTTAGCTTAATTTCCTTAGCAGGTGCAGCTCAAATGCARCTATGATACCTGTGTGCCTTCAGTCCCTCTAATAACTCTTCCAACTCTTGGCCGATTTCAAATAAATCTGGCAGCAGAGGTCTCCCAGGTGAGCAATTTCTACAAATTTCGTGAAAGTAAGGAAGCCAGGTAGAACAGAGCTCTTAACCTGGAGACCAGAGGGTTCACAGCAATGCTTACCTCAGGCTGGAAATGGATGCAGGAAATGGGGCCTCCCTGTTTTTGCTGCTTGCAGAGTTACTGGTCCAGTTCTCAGTAGTTATTCTATACCTGGACACCAGTATTGCTCCATCTGGAATGAAAGTAGTGAGCACAAGGCAGCTTTAATCTATATTTTGTATTATAAAGAGAGATTTTCAGGGAAATATTTGTTACTCAACACCAGTGCTTTGGCTACAAAAGAAATGAAATAGAAAGTATACTTAAATTACTACATTATTTTGAAATAGCTAGAAAAATACTTAATAAATATTTGGTGTGCTGCATACTGTGTAACAGAATTATTGAAAAACTTCACAGTTTAGGGGGTTTTATCAATATTCGTGCAACAGAGCAGAGAACTGTGCTTCTGCACTAAAGGAATGCTCTTTATTTTGAGCTTTGCATACTTCTGCAGCTCCTGAAGAATGAAATCGTCACTCTGTTCGGTCTGATAAATCATGGCAGTCAGGTGACGGTGATGCGAAAGTCTGCGGTGTGGCACATGTCAGTTTATGTGGTCAAAGTTTACTTTATGAACAAACTGCCTGCATGGTTCTGCTTTTCCATGTGCACTGCCTGCGGACAAAAGCTGTATATTTTCAATAGATAATTCTTGTGTTCAAAATGTTAGTTAAAAGAAATACATTTTTTCATCCATCTTCCCTGCTTGCAGCCAACTGTTTTGCCACCTACTTTGATCACAGTTTGAGTAAGATACCTTGATGTTAATTTAAAAATTGCTATCAGTACTAGCACAAAAACGACTTCGGGAATGCGTCCTTATTCTGCTGTGTCACATCAAGCAGCCTTTTTTAGGTAGGACACCTTCCGTGCGTACGTACACAGCCTGTGGTTTCTGTGAAGTCCTTCTGAAAGGTTTCAGGCTTCTAGTACAGAAAGTCCTGTGCCTGTTGATGGAATAGGTTGATCCRTGAGGGAGAACTGCAGTTTCTGTAACTACTGTAACAGAATGAGTTAGTTTTTGTCCTGGAGAAACCACCTCCAAGTACAAGTAGATAACTCAGTCTCAGGATTTGTTTGGTTTTTCWTCTCCTTGAGAGTGCCAGTAGGAGGCTTTTTTATAGTGATGGATTTTATTGTGTGGCAACCACTGATTTTAATAATTTTTTTAAATACAAACTGCTTTAGAGTTGYGCTATGGGAACTTCTTTCAATCACTACAGTCCCTGGCTACATTCACACCAGATTAGAGCTGTAGGGTTCCAGATTTTATCATCAATTGCCAGGTTTCARAGGTAAACCTGGACAACTTCCCATGTGTATGCTGAATTTAGTAGGGAGTCATATTGAAAAGAAGCTGTCAACTAATTGTAGGAAAAGTTTAATTTTAGGTTATGAGGTTGTTCTTACTGCCTTTTCCACTTACGGGGGTTTATCCTTGATGGTGCCAGTGCATCGAAACAGAAACTGGCACCAAAGTAAGTTATTGAAATGAGTGGGACTGCACCCTTAGGTAAAGCTAACATGCACAGCTGATTGCAGGATCAGAGATCAAGATGATAGTAACGTTAATGCCAGAAATTGAGTAAGTAAATGCTATTACTTATGCATGAGTTTTGTTCCCTTTAGATTTAAACACACATTCTTTGAAAATATAAAGGATAGCTGGAAGTAGGATGGGAAACACTCTCTGTTGTCACTTTGGGTAGGCACTGCATAGAGCACTGGGTTTCCTGCCGTGTCCCCTAAGGCAGTGGATCAAAGCCACGCACAGCTGAATTGAAGCCCTCGAGCTGAGCATCTCCAGTGAGGACTGCTAGCCCTGGCTTCTACCTGAGCCCTGCAGCCSAGTGGGATACTGCTGTAGAGATCATCACTAACTGCGTTTAAGGCTGCGTTGACTCTTGTGGCCAAGACTGGGGTTTTTTTTCGATTTTTCTTGACTGTAGTATTAGGTAATGTTACAGGGTATGGTTGGAGAATGCCAAGGAAGTAAAATCTCAGACTGGAATAATTTGTATTTCAGCTTCTCAAGTACTCTTAGTTGTTGCATAGTAAATYGGATAACTTTTTGCTAACCTGGCTGTATTTTATCTTTGTGTGTTTGGAAGGCAAATGCTTTTATAGTAGTGTTAGATGAGACTCTAATAAGTATCAATATTGACTGCATCTGTATCTTCAGTTTTACATAACTTTTGAATTCTGATGGTGCTATCGAACATCAAATAATTTGTCTTTCAAGTTGTTACTTCAGGGAGATGAGAAACTTCTATGGCGCGTAAGATGTTTCTGTTAATATTTCTGTGGCTTTCTTCACGCTAGGAGTTTAGAGAAAGCTGGGAAAAATCAGTTACTCTTTAGAAGTGTTGAACTCTTTTAGTCCAGATTTTAGGATCAGCTAGACCAGGCTTACAGCAGGGAATAACTTTATTTACTTCCATTGACAGTGAAGTTGAGTAAACACACCCACGTAAGTAAATCTTTGTAGACCAGGGCCTTTAACTTTGTTTTGGACAAACTTTCAGGAGAATTTTGTGGCATTAATCAGTTAAACTCAGTCTTCATATTGGAAGAGTTTGATTTAGTGGGGTTAATTTCTTTTGTTTGCACATGCCCAAAGCACTTCCTAATCTTGCAAAAGTGAGGCAGTAAGAGTGTTTTATTCATGATGTGAATGACAGAGTATAAATGCAGTCAGGTCTCAGGTGTGGTTACCAGGAGTGACAACTCTGTAGCAAAGAAGGGTYGAAGTGGCGGAGGATGGTCATGTTCCAAATGTTGGCCCATGGATCAGGCAAACATTTTGATGATGCATGCAAACTTCAGCTTCAGGAATAAAATACAGTATCTGGRCTAAAGGTTTTGAAAATTTCAACCCTACTTAATGCCCTCACAAATGCAAGAAAAGGCAGTGCTTGTGGGAGGTATTTAAAGAGTAATTAGAGGGTGCTGTGGATCTCTTGTGTATTGCAGTTGTATAGCATTATAACTGTTTTRGCAGTCAGCCAGGAAAGGGAGACTTAAAACAAATTAATAGTGAACAATCCAGTTTTAATAAGTTATTTTAAGTATGGTTAGTTAACAACATTAATATTTATGCTTAAAATGTTACAAAGGAAAAACAGGTCTCCATTGTTATGTGTATCTTCTTGCTTTTCAAGAACATTTTATTGGAAACTAAAACCGTGACTAACACTTGTAACCACAGAAGAGTAGAAGAAAGACCCTTCGAAGTCCTCTCTTCCTGTACATGCTCTTCCTGTTTCTGGTTGATCTTTACCAGCTTAGCTTGTTCAACATAAATACTCTGTTTTGCCTTTAATAGTACCCCAAAGGCCAGAAGCTAAAGGACTGCACCAAGGATAGTATGGCTGGAAGCTTTCCTGGTTCTTAGGCTCCCTTCTTGAGCATCCGGTATTGCCCAGCATCTCGGATGGTGGGGGCCCATGGTGAACCTCTGATCTCAGGTGTTTGATCTTGATGGACTTCTGGTTTGATTCATAACAACTGGCCTTTCAATAGGCTTAACTTAACATGTGCCTCACGGGTGAACAATGCTTTTAAGGTTTTGGTCAAAGTATGCTCTGCTGAAAAATGAATATAGAATTAGCATCTAGAAAATATTCTTGTTTGCGAAGTACACATTTATCTGAAACTAGCATTTGTTTGCCATACTTAGGAAAGAAAACATTATCAAAGCTGCAGTGGAGGGAGGAAATTTGAAAGTAAATACGAAAGTTCTGCATTTCATTGTAATGTTTTTAGACGTACATCTTTTTAGTTCTTATATCTCCTTTCTTTGCCTTGATTTTGATGTGTTTTTCTGGAGGTCTTCAGTTCAAGATTAAAACCTTTCCCTGCTGATTCCCAGAGAGAGATCTTCAGAAGCCTGTTAACAGAAAAACTGTGTAGTGCTTCAGTTAAAAGTTGAACAAGGTTAGTCTGTGAGAAACAGAGAATTAAATGTGACATTTAGGCCTGAAATATGTAAAAACAGTGGTCTCCAAACATCTTAAGAATTAAAAATCTGCACCAAACCTAGTAGCAAAGTTTGCATTTTAAAAATCTGTAAAGACATGGCATTTATATTCGTGTGAGGACTAAGAAAGGGTGAAATGAAATGGGAGGAAAGCTTATGGTGATAAAAGCAAAGGTTTATGTCCTTTTTCATGTAACTTCTTGAGCTGAAAACAGAATGTGCCGGCAGAACATTTTACGACTTCTGGTGTTTTGTTGATACCTGGTATTTAGTATTTGTGACTAGCTCTGATTGCAGTAGTTCGGTTGAAATATTACACATTTCCTTAGAGCTGTGAACTTAGAGTGATGCTCTAATGAAGCTGCAAACACACATAATAATGCATCTTATGAACTTGTAGGTAATTTCTCCTAATAGAAAACCTTGCAATACTTCAGTGACAGGTGAACCTGAAAGTATGGATTTTTTTTTTCTTTTTACTAATGCAAATTTATGCAAGGTTTAAATAAGTTCCATGAGGCAAAGACCATTCTCTGCTTTGCAAGATGACTAGCCCCAGTGAGTTCTGTATCATTCTTMTAAGAAGGCTGTCCTTTACTGAGCGAGAATGGAAGACTTGTATTTTTCTTGATTGTTTAGGGGTTTTTATCCTAAATATGAGCAGTGCTTCTCTTTGATGCTCATGTTCATTAACTAAAGCCTGCTGAAAGAGCAGTTGTTATAAATCAGACTGGAAGTCCATCTAGGCAGATATCTGTCATCTTGATTCCTTTTTTTTTTAWGCACTCCATTCAGGATAAATTCTTAATGTCTCAAGAAAAAGGTTTTGGGAGTTTAATTAGAGGGAAATTTTCAGAATGGGTTCTTTGAGCAGCAGATGGCACTTCTGATTCTACCTGTTCTAAATAAAAAGTATTCAGGTTTTCTTCCAGCAGTAATAACTTAAAATGTAAGTGTGCTCTCTGGCTTCTGAGACATGTAATACATGGGATTTTTGCCAAAGTATGTTCTTTGGTTTTGTTTTTTTGGGATTCCCCCTGCGATGTATTCTAGGATAGAAGATGCATTAATAAAATGACAACATCTTAAAATCAAAAAAGAGGGATGGGTTTGTTTAACTAATACTGATGCTAAGTATTTGTTTAAAGGATGATTAAAGGTTATGATAGTATTGGCCAGATCAGCTCGTCTGCACCTAACTGAAAAACATTCATTCAGGAGAGAAAAAGTATATTAGTCGCACTGTAGACAGCTATGTTTAATTCTGTTTTCATAGTAAAGTTAAATATTCTGTGCAGAAACACTTACAGCATACAGCAAAATACTGTTCYTTTTGAAAACAATTACCCATGAAGGAAAGAGAAGGGAAAACAAGGATAATTCCTGAAACGTTACTACTAGTAAGCTGGGGAAATTTTCCTGAGTAACATTTGTTTTCTCAAGCCTGAAAAGTAGGCATTGTATTAATGTTGTGTAGTTGGTGGGGAAAAAAGGGTTATGTGGTTTTGTTTGGTGGATTTTTAGGGGTTTTYGTTTGTTTGTTTTTTTATTGTTGTTGTTCTGTGATTCTAAATGAATGAACAAAATGCAAGTACAAAATTCTCAATTTCAGTAGACAAAAATTATATGCTGACTGCATATGGCATTAGAGGCTAAGATGCAATAGTAATATGGGTTTGGGTTTTTTTTTTACTTTCGAGTATAATTCTGTACTGTATTTTAAGTACAGTTATACACTTAAAACACAATTCATAAATCATAGTGATTGAGGCTATTTAAAGTGATGAGCTTTCAAAATATCTTGCTGAATAATTCACATTATGTAATTTTCTAAAGATATCAATCTTTTTCATTTTAGGAAATATTTCTTGGCTTGTACACTGTAGAAACCATAGAACTGATTGATTCAGGCTATCATGATGTACGTAAAATGAGACAAGTGTTAGTTTATAGACGAAAAATTATTTCCCTGGAAACATTTGACTTGTTCATGCATAGTAGGTGTATTTAAATATTCTGGAATTAATTTGCATTGCTTATTAAATCTAGGGCTCTTTGATTACCTCTCATTCCCTTTGGCTTAGGTCTGACATACCATCAGAACACTATTTAAATTTGGTGCATACATGCTGAAATCATAGCCAAGTTAATACAACATGACTCTGCATTAACGAGCATGACACCTTGATTTTATATGGGTATTTTAAATTACTATTTTACCTCAGATTTAGACTTGGGCTTCTTCATTCTTTTCCCAAAGAGTTTGTGTCTCACTAGTTGGTAAAATATATATTGACTCTAACTACATATTAGGTTTACACTAATCCTGTTAGCTTTTTGCCAGGGGCATGGATTTTCTGTGTGCATATTTAATGTAATAATAAAGTGTCTTAATTCTTTCAAGCTATACATATAATTATTTAAGCAATGAAAGTGCAATTTCTATGCAAGACTTTTTTTTTCTCCCTAGTTTGTGTTCAGTGGCATTTGAACAGAAATTCTGATTGAAATTCATATAAATAACCAGAGTTATATTTTAAAGTACAAGTTGATGTGTTGCTTCTCAGATAAGGATATAGAAGGCAATAATTCTAGTGCAAACCACATTTTGTTTTACATCTAACAGATTTTTTTACAAAAGGGTATGGTAGCTTTAGTTTGTGAATAATTTTTGGTCACCAAAACCTCTAAGGCTTTAGAATGGATAGATCTCGTACTTCCAAGCTTTTGTTTTCTTTGAAAAGACAAACAAAAAAATCTGTCATCTGTCATTTAACCTTATCTTTCCTAAATGTTTCTAAGATTCTAATGAACCAGTATCTAAATGACATTGGGGGTGGGGATATTCTTTACACTTGCAACAGCTTATGTTCCTTTAGATATTTGGGTATTCAAATTCTGATTTTAGGTGGTTATGAATGAGCTCTGCCAGTTTGGTGATTTGAATTTGTTTAAAATCTTTGTGGCGAACAGCATAGTTCGAATATTTTTTTAAGTTCAGTATAGGTTATCCTAAAAGTAAATCTGTGTCTTAATAGAAATTACAATTTTAAAAAATAATTTTTTTCTCCCCTTTAAATACCAAAAAAATGCYATCAGAAGGGTAACTGACTATTACAACTATATATGATGTGGTCAGTCAGCACATGACTTAATTTGGCTGCATGGGTCAGTTGTATTTTATTTTTGCTGTTATACAAATAGTTAGAAGTAAACATTGCTGCATTATGTGTAATACAGTATAGCCAGGTAATCAGTAATTTATGTGATGGAATCAAATCATATTTAGGCCAACAGAGTAACCTGCAAAAACTTCTGAGCCAGTGGACTGATCACAGCCTGACATTCTTGAGGAAACCCTGACTGCTCTGAGGGAGAAGAAAAGTTTGCAAATGTTATTGCTGCAGGATTTCTACAGCTTGGGAATCGTGCCATTAAACTGTTGCTTCTCTTAAAGTATTTCCTAGATTTGATGGATTTTTACTTTTCCCCCGAGTTCCCCTGAAACTGAAAGCCAAAGCAGATGCAGATAGTTTTACAGTYAGAATATCTGAATGGGATCATTCTCTTTAAAAACATTGCCATGTAAAATAACTTTTCACATGCTTTAAACTGAAATGGAAATTAGACTTTTTTCCTCTTTTAAAGGTTTGTTTCAGGGTGGTTGGTTGGTTTGTTTGGGGGGATTTTTTGGCTAATTAGGAGCTGGAAAATCTGAACCTGTTTTTATTCACAGATATTTTAGCATTGCTATTCYAGGATGTGATCCTTTTTCACACTGAAGTCAAGTGCAAAATTCCCCTTGACTTCAGGGAGAGCTGGATTAGCTTTACACAAAAGGACTAAATTGTCCTCTGGGATAAGTGGAGGCAACTCTATTGAAGTAGACTTCATTAGAGTATAAAATGAAGACAAAAAAAGTGTTGCCTGCCTTAACAGGCAGTAAAATKGGATCTGTTAGCTCAAACATTAGGTTAATTTAGCAGTTGAATCAMAGATTTTTTCCCTTTTTGAATTAGATAGTACAGTTATATTAGTTCACTGTATTGAGCACTGAGTAAGATGTAGTCACTTGACTACAAATATTCTACAGAAACTAGAATCTCTATGACCTCTTTTGTCTATGTGGTGTAAGAATTATCATGAGAAAACAAAACACTTGGTAAACTGTCAGCAAACTTTTGAGTAGTTTATCCTTAAGTAGATGAAAGGAATCTGTTTAAATTGCTGCTTAAATCTAATAGGCTTTGTATGACAAGTTGTGCGAGGTTTGGGAGCCTTGTTTGTATTTTCAGTCTCAGGCTGGCATCCTGAGTGGCTTTCTGTAGTCTTGATGAGGTGTGAAGGKGGTAATTCATTTACACCAAAAATTGGACTGGATGTTAGCACATGCATTTGCTGCTGGTATCTGGAGTAATCCCATTGACTTCCACAGCAGGCCAGAGTGCCTTTGACGTCTTTTATTAATGCTTTACACAGCGGTATCTGTATTGTGTACACAAATGATGAAGAAATAATATTTGAAAAATGAACTCAAATATAGTGATTACTTATGTAATACTCTGCTACACTTCTTGTAAAATGCATCATTTGCACTCTTGTGTATCAAGTTTTTCTTCTAGTGCTTTGGTAGCTGTTGGAGTCATGAATTAATTCAGCTGTCTGTGTGATTATTTTGATGTAAGCACTTTCTGTATGGCTTTCTTGTAGCTTCTTTTTGAAGTTTCACAAAGCAAAGGGGGATGGAAATATTGTAATCTCCTTAGAATAATTTGAGAATGAGCCCTTAAATGCTGCCCTGCTTTTCTTTATTAACATTTCATAGGTGAAATAAGATCCCCTCCCTAGGAACCTTCACAGAGCTCTTAGCTGTTTAGCATACATAGCTCTGCAAAAAAATTCTCCACAAATAACTGTTGCTGCAATATTTAACTGGTGTTAAGGGGTTAAGTAGTAAACTGAAGTTCCCTGAAACACTTGAGGTGCTAAATTTACAAAACAAGACACAAGAACTGTTTTAAGATTAGTCATAGTTAGGAAGCTTATTGAACCGCCAGCATCTTCCTGCACACATCCTGTACTTTTGTGTCTTCAGCCTGCTTCATCTATTCACGGTCCTAACTGCTTTTTGTTTTTTAGAAACTCTTGCCGCAACTTCTTTGTGACTAAGGCACATTGTCAATCAGTCTGGTCCTCCCCATGCCAGCCAACTGCCCCCTTAATGCAGCAATTCACTTGGATGAATAGTGCTCATACTTTAAGAAGACAATTGCCTACCAGATAGAGTGCCAAGTTGATTTAACTTAGTACAAGTGTGAAAGAGTTTTTAAATGGTTGCTGTCAACTAGCATTGGCCCAGRGCATCAACTGCTTGAAAAATGTTATAATCTGATTGGGATTATGTCAAAATTTGTTTAAAATATTTTAGTTAGTCACTGGGCTGCAGAGAGCATGAGTACCTCAGAAGTGGTTGTCAGACAATCGTCCATGGTCTGTCAGAACTATAGTGGACGTGTCCTGGCCAAATGTACAACACRGCTTTTAAAATGGACTCCTTTTTGGCAGTACATTGCTAAATYGGTGAAAGAACACGGGATTCATGTTGTAATCTGCTCTTCCAGTTCTATTTAATGCCACTGCGTGTGTTCGAAACACTTAGTTGGATGTATAATACAGTGTAGAACCACAACTGTAGCCTGTCATTACTGTAGCGCTTACAGAGCTGAGCTACCATTTAGCCAAGCCAGCTACTGTATTATCCATTACCTGGAAATGTTTAAATGTGGACAGAATTTATGAAAATTGCATCACTTCTTTGGTGGCCRGAATTTTTTTAGTGCATTTCTAGTTTTAGTGGAGGTTGAAAGGATGCTTATCTTCTAAGTACACCATCACTTGAGTGCAGAGGGTTTAGTGCTGTGCTTTCTTTCATYTCTGATAGTGTAAGGATGGACCTTTTCTAAGCATGGTTTGAGGCCTGATATTTCTTCATTGCACTTCTGAAGGGAAGAGAGAAGGTGAAAGAAGTTAAGGAAAAAATATGTGCRGAAGATGCTCCCTGAAATTCTTGATGTTTCTGTTTCAGAGAGACCAGGAAATCTGAGAAAAGAAGCTATTTCTGTCAAGAGCTGACAAAATATGGGTATTATCCTAGATGTGTAGAAATGATGCTGTTAACAAAATATTCAGTTTAAAGGAGAGAAAATTTCTTACAGGCATGGTGGTAAGTAGTGAGTATATTTGGGGGCAGGGAGGAGGGTGTTTTCCTTGCTTCTCTGAGGTCATTAGGCCATTACAGCTGCAACAACATTGCCACTAGCTTGCATACATTTGTGGAGAAAAAAGAAGCATTGTTATTTCAGTGCCTGGCTGGAATAAGTAGTTTGTTAAGCAGTGCTGTGAGATTGTTAGTTGTTTTAGGGACATCTCCGTTAATAGATGTGCAGCTATTAGTGACTAAGTGTATTGTAGACATCAAAAGAAAAAAAAAAAAAACAAAAACAAAAGCTTAGATTGGAGAAGATGAAGAACAGGAGCTAGAATAACTTCCAAATATGAAAGATGAGAAGATGTCCGCTTAGCATGCAGAGAAAATCATACTTAACCACCTTGCGTGATGAAATAACTGKCTGGGTAGATGAGAGCAGAGCAGTGAACATTGTTTATCTTGACTTCATTGAGGCTTTCAGTGTGGTCTCCTGTAGTATCCTCATAAGTAAACCGATGAAGTACGTGCCAGGTGAGTGAACAGTCAAAGCAGCTGGAAACCGACCTGACAGGCTCAAAGGATTGGCATCAGTGGCACAAAAGCTGGTGCCAATCACTAGCAGTATACCCCTGAGCTCAGCTCCAGAGCCAGTCTTCTTTAACAGCTGCASAGGGGTGCACCCTCACCAAGCTTGCAGGAGGAGTGGTTGATAGACCAAAGAGGGTTGTGCTGACATGCAGAGGGACCTTGACAGACTGGAGGAATTGTGTGATGGGAACCTCCAGAAGTTCAGTAAAGGGAAATTCCAGTGATCCTGGGGAGAAACAACTCAGTATATGTGGTAGGGTTCAACCAGATGAAAAGAAACTGCAGAAAAGGACCTGGGCATCCTGATGGGAAGGATGTATGTGAGCCACCAATGTGCACTTTCAACAAAGAAGGCCAGAAGTGTTCTGGATGCATTAGCAAAAGTTACCAGCAGATCAAGGTGGTGATGCTTTCCTCCTGCTCAGCACTGGTAAGGCCAAACTTGGAGTGCTGTGTCTSCTTCTGGGGTCCCCAGTACAAGAGAGATGTGGACATACTGGAGAGAGTCCAACAAAGGGCCACTAAGATGACTAAGGGTCTGGAGAATTTCTCTTATGAGAAGGAGATAATAAAGCTGGGATTATTCGGCCTGGAGAAGAGAATGCTCGGGGCAGCCTATGTGTGTAAATAACCTGATGGGATGGAATAAAAAGGACAGAGCCAGACTCTTCTCGGTAGTGTCCACTGATAGGACAAGGTAATAGGCACAAATTGTAATACAGGAAGTTCCATTTAAGCATCAGAAAAAAATGAAGTTTGGTTTTGTATTTTTTTTTTGTAAGAGTGATAGATCCCTGTAACAGGTGGTCCAAAAAAYGTTGTGGAGTCTCCATCCTTGGCAATAACTCAAAACCCAGCTGGACACAGCCTTGAACAATTTGTTGTCATTGACATGCTTTGAGCAGGGGGGTTGGGGTAGGCATCCTCCAGATGTCCCTTCCAGTTTCAGCTGTTCTGTGATTTTCGTTAAAGGATTTAAGAGGGCCGAACCAATAAGTGTGGTGATGGAAATGTAACAAAATACAGGTGTTGAAAGGCAGAATATTTTTGTTTGTTTTCACAGACAATATTGTTTGTTTGTTTGTTTCTCCCAGCTTTCTTATGACAGTTTGGGAAGAGGGGAGAGAACTCTTTGCAACTGCATTGTTCTCTTGGGTGTCTTAGCTTTCTGCTATTAATACCAAGGCTGTGTATGGCTTTATTGTCAGCTGTGTCCTCTCACTCCCACAGCAGCAGAAGCGAGGCTACTGTTAACTTTCCTGCTGCCCAGAAGATTGAGCAGCACCAGAGACTCTCAAGCCCAAGGAAGTATGTTTGGAAAGGTGTTTTTTCAACATCTGCAATAGGGTAATTTTTTAGTTCTTAATGCTGCAAAAATATATGGTGTGAACACTATGCTTGTTCCAATGGTCTTTTTACCAATCTTGATACTGTGGTTTTTTTTGTTTTTCTCCSTACATTTGACTTAAACATACTGAATTGATGAATCCATGCTGCTCTTCTGTTGGTATTAGAACTACAAGCTTCTATTGGACTGATGCAAAATACAGAGGTAAAAAAGGAGCTGAGACAGTTACTTATGGATTTAAACACACYGTTATGTTTAACCTTAACATCCTGCCAGTCACAATGAAACCTAGCGTTTGAGCTGCACCGCAGAAAAGCCCTTGATCTGTTTGTAAGACTCATTTTCAACTCTGTTTTTGGACTTGTGAGTTAAAGGAGATGAAAGTYGACACCTCTGTTGAAGAAAAATTGGGTGAATTTATACCTGAAACTTAGATGGCACTTAGAAACTTTGYGTTATAAAACTGCAACTTCACACGATTGGTGAGGCTAAAAATACTTGTGTATATTGTTTTAGTTCATGYCTCAAATTGCCTGCTTATTGGTTGTAATTTCCACAGAGGTCTCAATTCCAGAAAGATGTTAAAAGTTTTACTTCTCTTTGAATGCTGTCTCATTTGCAAATTAATAACTGTGTCTTCACAAGCTCATTTGTGTTTTCTGGTAATTAGGACAGCTATTAAATAGTTGAATGGCTACTGCTGCACGGGAGCATATATTTATGGAACTAATATTTACAGAATGGAGAGATAAGAGAGGTTTTTTTGATGCAATTAAATGTTTGTAGTATTACTGTTACAGTAAATCTTTATTGTGTACTGATCTTCCTAAAGATAGTGCTTAAACCTTCTGTGGAAAAAAAAAAGCCACTGCCATGTCTTTAGAGAGGCCTGCTTTTGCACTTAAGGTACAGCTTTCCAAACAGCAAGCAAGCAAGGATCACTGTACTGTAGACAGTAAGCAACAAATACAACATCTAGCTAAGATACAAATTCATGGATGTGTGATCTACAGTGTCCTAATCTGTATATGACACTATTTTAAAAAAAGGCTTCAGGAGAGATCTGGGGATCTACAGATCACTAAGCGTGACATCTGTTCCAAGTCAATCAGTCAAAATAATAACAATGAAAATAATGTGGATAAACATGGTGTATTGAGGAAGAGTTAAGAGCCTGCTGTGAAGGGCTGTCATGTTTTGCAAACTCACTGGGAGTTTTTGGAAGGCAAGCACATGAATAACTAAGATCTGACAGAAATAGTTTGCTTGGGTGTTTGACAAGTATTTGATAAGGACCCTCACCAAAGAATTTTGAAGAAACTAAGCAACCACATGATAGGGGGAGAGGATTGTATGTGGTTAAATTAATGACTAAAATATAAGACAAAGAGTTGGACTAAATAGAGCAGAGAGGGGTTCCGGGTAAAAATTCTCGTGCAGGGTTATGTTAGTGGAGCGTGTTCAAGTTAATAAAGTACATGAAAGAAAAGTGAGCTCACAGACTTTACTGATGGGTAGCAGATGCAAAGGCAGACCCTCGCATTACACAGGGACTGGACATTGCTCAGCAACTAAACATTAAAATGGCAGATGAAATTTCCCATAAATTTCTTCATGTGTTCTGTTTGGAGGTGGGCAGGAACAAGCTTGCCTTCTCATCTAAAAAGGTGAGCTCAAAGCTGACTATTTCTACTAGAAATGGTTACAAAAGAAAGGGAGAATGATTATACCTTTTAAGAAATTTAATCATCTTATGCAGTTCTGCCYTGCTTACCCCTGTCCCTGTCATCACCTCAAAAAGAACATAGTTGAAGTTTTAAGGAAGAGAAAATCTAAAATATGGAACAATTTCTGTAAGAGGAGCAGCATGAACTTGTTATGGTAGAAAAGGTGACCAAAAAGTGATGTGACAGAATCCTGTAAAGTGTTCAGCAGCCTACGGGACAAAAATAGGGAGTGTTTATTCACTGTCTTTTTTTAGTGCACACACACTAAGAGGTATCTAATGAAAATAGCAGCTGATGAATTGAAAACAGACAAAAGGAGGTGGTTCCCAACAGAACGTGTAATTAAGCTATAGAATTTCTTGCCTCAGGAATTTAAGGAGTCTAAACATTACATCAGTGTAGAGGGAAACTGCTGTTTCGTGGAAGAATCATCAAATACCTACCTATTCTTGTTCAGGAAATCCTGCTTCTGCAAACAGTTGGGAGATCAAGGAATATTCTGGGGAAGCATTGCTATACATTTATTGTATKCTTACATGCTTCACTCAGTATCTATTATTGGCTGCTGTTAGTGAGAGGCTATTTGAATGGACATGGACCTTTGGATCTTGCTTAGTACAGCCATTACTTGTTTCAAAGCCTGCCCCTTTTTTATTTATATTTCTCTGTTACTAGTCTTCCAGAATCTTTGCTAGCAGTAGCATTCATACTTTGGCCTACATTCTGGTGCTGAGATATTTAAGGGGTATTTTAGGGCCASTGGTTACATATCCTTTTCTTTGCAAGACCTTGTGCGTGCCACCAAAATATAAAATCTCCAAAATATAAAATCCARTCGTGCTCAGACTAGGGATAGGATGCAGGTACATGTCAGTCAATGGCTTAATTTCATAAGACTTTATCCTCTTACTGGTGCATAGTACATTTTGGTCATGTAATGGATGTTCTAAGGAAGAGGTGGTTTTGAGTGTGTATAGGTCAAACAAATGCATGGCCTGGGCTGACTGTAGGTAGATTATTTCTGCTCTCCCTTCTGACTCCTTTGCAGTGATTTTATACTGCACTTCCTCCTCCAGACATGCTTATTGATAAAAATATACTTCTCTGTGTCTCTAATGACTATTGAAATAATCAAGAGACCTCTCTGCTTGTAAATTAAAAAGTAATATTGTGTTGGACAGCAATATTCCATTTGAGAATATTCACACTATTTTAAACAAGAGACTGCAATTTAATATAGCTACCTTGTTCCTTTTGTGAAGGTGGCTGCTGTGCAAATCACAGGTTTTAACTGTTTGGTTCAATCATAATAGATTATTTTTATTTAGTAATATACTTTACTGTGTCACTGATTCCTCAATCCTTAGTCCTGGYTTTCTGTAGAAACATTTTTGAAGTTTAGGCATTAGTAGACTTCATAAAATATTTTCATCCAGTTACACATCATTTTATGAAGGTATGGACTTCTTAATAGCTTTCTTTATGTGGTTGCATTATTTTAAAATAATTATTTCATATTCAACAGATGTTAAGATTTGTACAAAGATGTCAGAAGCGGGTAGGGTTTTATTTGAAGGGTGTGCTTATTTTTCCGTGAACAGACCTCTGTCTTTTGTGCAGGGCGAAAATAGTGAGTGCTGATGTTTACATACAACTTAAGCTTAATTCCACTTGCTAATTTGAGGCAGTGCTGCTTCTCAGCCTGTTGAAAGACAACTTTTCTAGTGTAATTTTTTGATTCAGTGGTAGATGACAACCATGAGGTATGCCATGCCACCTAAACTTGTGCATTAGCTGTCAAGAGAGAGGTTGAACGCCAGCCTTGGCTGCCTATACATGAGCTAGTTCTGTAGGCTCCCTTTATAGTCAGTGGAGAGAAATAAGCACTTTCACTGCATGATTCATCTCACCCCCAGATGGATGTCTAAATTTGGAAGATGAATTCCACCTGAAGTCCATTACCAAATATAAATGTCATTAGTTTAAACTAGGGAATTATTTTAAAAGGACACTGGGTTGACTGGCACAGCAATTGAGTAGAAGTCTCCTGTTTTCTTCCATGAACTGTGTTTCAGAGATTTAAAATCAGCACTCTGCAGTCTGTTTCATATTTTGTGTTGTTTGAAGCTGCTCTGCCTTTACAGCAGGTTTGAAACCTAACAAGTAGGATATATTCACATTGCTTAATTTCCGAGTATCTGGCTCTTCTTGCCAACTGGTTCAGTTTCTAGGGTGAGGGGATGAAAACAGGGTTATGTGCCCTGCTCTTCTCATTATGCTAGTCCCTGTTGTCAGAAAGATGTCTTTCYGCTCTAAACTTTCTGTTAAATGTTAAGAATTTAAAAAAAAAAAATTTCGGTGTCCTTAAAATCATTGCTCCTCTGCAGGAGACTGTGTCTCTCCACTGGTTGTACACAAAGTCTGTGTGAGGTGATCCAGCCTTCAAATTTTCAGGTCCAAAAGATAGGCAGTGCAGATACCTTCCCTAACTTTTGTTTCTGTTTATGTGGAACAGACACTTGGAATGGCTGGTATCCTTTTAAAGTACTTTCCGTGCTGTGCCATGCTCACACATACAACCTCCCACCCTTTCATTTTTCCTGTTTATAGGTCTTGATTCCTGTCATTGGCAGTCTCCTGTTCTTTTCTCTTTCTTTTCTTTTGGGAACTCTGCTTTCTGTGTCATGATTTGTGGCGACTTTTTCCTRTTGATTATGCTGATCAAGTCCTGCCAGACTCTGTCCTTATACCTGAATCAAAAATTAGAAATTTTTACAGTGCCATTGCTACCGTACCACTTCTGTTTTTCGGTACTATTTATTATACTTATGTTCAGTTATGTAGTGAGGCTGGTAGAGTTCTATCAAATTTGTTTGGTTTGTTTGGGGGTTTTTTGCATTGAAATGAGTATTTTTTGATTCCTATATGAGCCTGAACATTGTAGAAAAGTAGTTTGGGATTACAAAATAACTCACAACAACATTTCAGGTTATGTATATAATAGAAAACTGTATCCTTTGAACATTTTACTCTGCCAGATACAATTACTGTGGGAAGAGGAGTTCCTCGCTAGGAGCTATGTGGAAATCACTGGTTGGAAACTTGGAACCGAAGGGCTGTCAGGGTTCCTAACGGGAGCTGGGTGTTGTACAGATATTGTATGGTCTCCTTTCTTGTACTAACAAGGATGTACAGCAGTTCTCAGCTCTCTTACAAAAATAGCAAAAGTCAGAAATAATAGCTATGACAAGCTATGGAGAGACATGAGAGCAGGTAAAATGCATCACCAGCCCTTAGCACTASCAGAGAGTTTATCAAATAGAGATTGCCAGGCACTCTTGGAAAAAAATACCTTCCCTCCAAGAGGCAATATAGAAAACCCCATTAGTCCCTTCTACCTGTTGGGAGTGGCCGGATAATTCTCCCCATTCCTAACGTGCAGTTTAATGCTGGGTGTTGTATGAGCAGAAAATGCAAACCTGTCAGTTTGTGTGATAAGGAGCAATTGCTGAGCTCTCCATTTGATGTCAAGTAGGACTTTGCTTGGGGACAATATCCTTTCTTCCTGTTGAGTTACAGCCAGTATTTGGTAGAAACATGAAGTGCTACCTACCGCTTCCCTGTAGACTGTTCCAAAGAAGTTCCTTCCTTCTGTGTATTTCTCCTTTCTTCTCACTGTGTATTTGGGGTTTAGTGCTGTATTGTGCAGATCTTACCTTAGACCAGTCACCAGTGAACTATGCCTCTCCCCTGGTGCCTGCAGGAACAGGTATTTACCTCTAATTCTGCTCAGGCTCAGAGTTATCACTCTCAGTAGTACTCTTTGTGAACAGCAGTAGATTCTGGCAGMAAGTAGTCCACAAATGGCTCCAAACAGAACCTGTTTTTCAGCAGATTGATCTTCTGTTTAGTCCAAGACAGTGTTCAAAAACATGCAAAATTCATTCTTAAAGCTAACCTGTGGAATTGCATTGCTTACTGCTTGAAACATGAGATTTAGAAGTATTAAGTTTATAAAACTGCTGAGGACTTAAGGAATTTTGGAAGTTTAGGAGATTTGAGCTTAGCRAAGAAATCCCATTTCTGCTGGATAGGGGTGACATGTAGCTTTCTCTCAGATATAGCTTCCTATTTGAATGTATGAGAAGTGAGAAATACAAGTTTTTACATATCTGTAAACCATCAGTATAAGAACCACCAGAACACTGAAACGTGTTAGAAATCTACATAGAAGGACTTAGCACTTTTTTAAGCACTTTTGTTCATGCTACTTATTTTTGAAGTTCTGTCATCGAAATATTTCTATCAGGCAACATTAGTTCTTTTTGAATAGTGTTAATTTGTTGTTTCCTTCTTTATTACTCGTGACTGAAATCCTTCTGACCTGTGACCAAAATTTGAGTAACTCACGGAGGTTACAGAGGAATGAGTTGTTTGATGTGCGTGCTTCCGCTATATGCCTAACATCTTCCCTCCACCCTTCAATTTAACATTTAATTGAAATGGAAATTGTCCTTCCTTCTAGCAATACTTTTGGAGTCAAAAGAATATTACTAAAAGCTCTGCTTACTGGTTAGGAACAAGAAAATTTGTTACTAAACAGCAGGTTTTTAGCCTGAAGAGAATCCTTAAGCATACGTTTTGTACTCCTAAAAACAAGATACCAGAGTGATTGAGAACACAAAATGGCCAAGGCATTTTACTTCCCTGTTTACAAGAACGTTGCCTGAACTGGTCAATAAAAACAGTTGGGTGTATTTGTGCTGTGGTGTACCCTTTTGGAAGTTAACAGTATTTACCTACATAAAATGTGTCAAAACTATTTTCTACTGGTCTTTGATTACCAATATTTTGTTTCTCTTTTAAAGATAACTTACAGCCCTCTAGTTGTTGTTCCAGCATCTCTTCACTCTCCTATTCACACCCTCCTCTTGTCTATTACTGGCTAAAACTTAGCAAAGTTATCTGTTGTGTTCACTGTGCACATGTTCAGGGAGTAGTGACTGATGATGTGTTTTACATGTTGCTGGCTAGTTCACGCTTGGAAAATGCTAAATTAGAGGGAAGGCCCATTGACTAATATGGAAAACGTTTTTAAAAAGGAAAGCAGAAAACCGATGTAATGTCTAAAATATCCTAGAAGATGTTTGAAGACCTTAACATTTTTTTTGAGACGTATGTTGATAAAGCTCCTCATCACAGGAAATGCTAAGATGATTTCCCTTTGTTTCACTCTGTCAAGTAAGAACACCCTCAGGAAGAGTTTGTCTTTGACATCTCTTTTAGAAATGCTTTTATGAGCTGTGTTTAAAGCCCTTTCAGTGGTTTTAAGTGGTAGAGTAAAAATTAGCGGAAGGTGAGTCCTAACGAGAGTGAACAAGGAATGGGAAGCAAACACTATGTGGTTTTACATTACATGCCATCATTGCAGGCTTGGTACACCCGGTACAAGTCACTGTAGTTGCTAGTCTGGACCTGGAAATGGTTGAATATTTTGATCCCTTAAGCAAATGAAACAACATGAATGTGAGGGAAAGTAGTATCCTTGTTTTGGAAAGCAAAGAATAAAGATTTTTTTTTTTCAGTAGTGAGTTCCTGAAATCACTAGTGAAATGCTGACATTTGGAACAAAACTTTTCTCTTAGAGACAGAGGATGCACCTACTTTGCAGGATCCAACCCTGGTCTAGGACAAGTGGCTGTAACCTACAAATAAGCCAGTCCTGCTTCTGAAGACAAGAAGAATGTGAGTGCTTTCTTTCTGCAGTGTGCTTGCTGAGGTGCAGCAGAAATGTCTTTGTCCTGCAGAAGCAGATGGACTTGGAAGGTAGAACTGCTGCATGGCTGGGATCCATGCACATTGCAAAACAGTGCCAGGTGCTTGCAGGRTAGATGATGAACAGGGCAATGGAGTATTGGAGATAATCGTAAGGAAACCCTGGGTAGGGTCATGGTGAGACTCTTACTGTGTCCTCTTGTCTCCATTTTCAGATGAGTGATAGTCTTTTTAATTTTTTTTTCCCCCACATTTGTCTCACAGCTCCAGGACTGGAGTTATCTGGATTAACTAAGAGTCATATCTGTTTAATACAGAAAAATTATTACTTTAGTTCTAGCAAGAAGGATATGTGCCATGCTTTCAGGATGTGGAAATTTCTGTTCCAAGACAGTACTGAAAAAAACCTAGGAATCATGAGGCTGCTGTCAAAATAAGTAYTAGAGGTCTCAAATGGGCCCAGGGAACATCATGATTTTCAACAAGGCCAAGTGCGAGGTCCTGCTCCCGGATCAGGGAAATGTCCAGCAGCAATACAGACTGGAGGAGGAATTAGTTGAAAACAGCCCTGCAAAGAAGAACATAGATATTGGTTGATGAAAAATTGGACATGAGATGACGGTATCCTGGGCAGCATCAGAAGAACCGTGGCCGGCAGGTCAGGGGAAATGATTCTGCCCCTCTACTCTGTCGTGGTGAAACCTCTCCTGAAGTGCTGCATCCAGCTCTGGGGCCCCCAACATAAGAGCAATGTAGGTGCAGGTCCAGGGGAGGCCATGAAGATGATCAGAAGGCTGAGGCACCTCCTGTGGAGACAGTCTGAGAGAGTTGGGGTTGTTCAGTCTGGAGAAGAAATGGCTTCTGAAAGAGTTATTGTGACKTTTCAATATATAAATGGAGTTTATAAGAAACAAGGAGAGAGACTTTTACCAGGGCCTGTAGTGACAGTTCAAGGGGTAGCAGTTGTAGACTGAAAGACTCTAGCTTTATATTAGATACAAGTAAGAAATATTTCACGATGAGGGTGGTGAGACACTGGAACAGATTGCTCAGAATTGTTGTGGACGCCCCATACCTGGAAGTGTTCAAGGCCAGGTAGCATGGGGATTAGACGAACCCGATCAGTCAAAGATATCCCTGCTCAAGGTCATGTGGGCTGGAACTAGATGATCTTTAAAGATCCTTTCCAATCTAAAACATTCTGTGATTGTATGAAAGAAGGAGTAAGGAATACCCCGTACCCTGAATGCCATGTCTGTTCCTAGTGATCRCTGTTAATGGAAGGTGCTGAAAAAACTGAGGAATCTTGGAGAAAATGAGATGGTTGAGTGGCTGGAGAGCCACTTGGTAGACTGGCGTCTAGTGGAACTGCACCAGTCCCAAACCTATCTCTTCAAAGGGAAGGTTTCAGAGAGCCATGATCTTTATTATACAGGAAACAGAAACGGGAGTGGTAGGGCTCCAAGGCAAAGGTGCTTTCTGGATGTTGGCATTAAATTCAGATGGAGTGTGAGGCATGTACTTTTAGTGGCTACTGTGTTCAAAATTTAGGACTTATCCAGAGTGTGGGTGAACTTTCYGTAACAGTCACTTTGAATGAGTTTGAGTGTGCATGTACATTCSAGACCATAAAAGGAAAAATTAATTTAGGGCAGCCCTATGTCCTCTGTTGTGCAAGATGCCTGACAAGCTAATTAAGATAATTTCCCCTGGTCGTCTTGCCTATGAACACTATTATATCTGTCAGTATAGAAACAATAGAACAGCACTAATGATAGCTATTAGGGTAATAATTCTTGTTTAGTTATAACATCATCCAGCTCTTTCCTTTTAGTGAGGGTGTTATTTAGCAGGTGTCATCTTACCTTTTTTTGTTTGATTTTGAGTTTCTTTAGAATTTAATTGTACTTTTCACCCTTTTTATGTACAAAGGAAAAACACAACCTATTGATTCATGAAGAACAATGTACATGTGTGTTTGTAATTGTTTATACATACTTTTTGTTTTAGGCAAAAGGTTGATATTTTCCAGCTGGCTTCTTAAAAATTCCCGTTGTTCAGCAAAGAGCTAATTGTTGAAGGAGGTCTGGGTTTATGGTCCTTGAATAAATGAGCTGCTACATTTTGTCAGTAATTGGACTAATATACTTTAATTACTGATTTTTCTTAACATGGTAATCATGTCAATTATATTAGGATAAAAGAGCATTGAGAATAAAGGAGAATTTACTTTCAACTTAGGGAGACATTTGGCAAAGGGTAGATGGGAAAATTCATGTCTGCAAAGCAGGAATGTGCAAGTGTAATCTAACAGTATCAAACACACAGCAAATAAATAATATCTAAAGTTCCATGGGATTCCCTATCAGTGACCCTGCTATAAGTTGGGTGGGTATAATAGTCATTTATTATAAGGTATTTCATTGATTCAGCTCTTAAGTTCCTGCAAGTGTTCCTTTCCTTTATATTTCTAAGTTGACTAATGAAGTTGCAAAAGGATTCTTGCTGATACTGAATTCCTCTGTCGTCTTAAAATATGCCCAGCTGAGAAGATGAAAATGATTCATAAGAATTTCAGTATCTCTGAGTTTATAGGAGCCTGAAAATGTTGTAGTCCATTTTTCACATGTAGTTCACAATTGTACATTGAAAGAAATTGCTGCTTAAATTATCTTTTCAGAATAAAAATGCTGCAATTTGTTCTTCTTCCATGTAAGTTTTATGTCGCTTTTTCTGTAAGGCAAATGTCCCTTGGGAAGGTGTTTTGCATACTTCCTGCTGTGAAACCCAGAAAACAATGTTTTGGGTTGGTTTACTTTAGTAAACAAAATTTAAGAGTGGATTTTTAAATAACTTTTGGATACTTTTTTAATTTTCAGTATACTTAAATAGAATAGCTGAAAACTGAATGTATGAAAACAGCCTATGATACCAGGCATACTTTTTGTTGTTTTCCAAATAGGATTMAATGAAAACAAAATATTTCTATTTCCAACTTGATTCCTAAATCTTGTCTGAAATATACTAGATAGCTTTGGCAAGGTATGACATGCCTTAGAATCTGAAACAATCTTTTGGCCAGACTTCTTAAACATATCAGACTTTTAGCTTTTAAGATACTTGTAATTATTTGCAAATTAATAAAAACAGCCATTAGACTAYTTTTAGAAAAGCGGAATTGTCCTTTTCTGCATTTATTTATTGACTGTGTGCATAAATTGAAGTTCAAGACARTGGAGCAGCCGTAGTATTGTCTAGACAATATATTGGTTGTTTTGTCTGTGGTATCATCTGTTGTCAGAGAAAATGTCCTTGTGTGGTAAGGGCTTGAAATTGTATGGCTAGACACTGTAATTCTAAATTTTAAAAATGGTCTCATGTATATGCATTATATATTTCATTACATAAAACTGCTTTTGCAATTCTGATATTTTAGTTAATCTCTCCCTTGTGATCTTGACTGCTAGAATAAAGAAAATTAATCCATCAGCATTGTGTATTTTGCATCATCTGCCTTAGGTTTCTCGGCAGGTTTTTTGTTGGATGTACGAAGGCACAAATTATTTTTCACCCTTTTCTGAAAGTGAACAATATGTTAACTTCACTCAAAATTCAGAATACATCTTGAAAACAAACTTTTTTTATATAGAAGCTCTATTTAGCAATTGGTAGGGGGTTTAAAAATTAAGTTTAACTCTTTAAGTTTGAAGTATTTTCTTYGCTCTGCTTTGGAAGTTAGAAGCAGCTCCCTCTGGCTGTCAGTCAGATACCCCCAGCTGGTCTCTGTGTCTGCTGCAGGTGGGTTTGGGGTATTAGGTATTTTTTTGTTTGGTTGGGTTTTTTCCCCTCACCCAACATCGTCTTTGTTTTGTGCTTTCCTTTGACTTGAACACAAGGTAGACAGCTTCCAGCTGAAGTGGAGGTTGCTCATGTCAGCAGCTGGAAGACCAGAAGGTTGATGGTGGGAGTGTCCTTTTTTCAGATGCTTGAACAGTTTGGATGAGGAAGCCTTGCGCTAGTTTATCAGACTAAAAGTCAGGCTGCTACAGTTGCACTTGCAAGATCTTAGTCCTGGTCCTGGCTGTGACACTCACTCCGTGTGGGTTTTCCTTGTCTAGATCAGAACGTGTGTGATGTTTAAATCTATATCATTATAGTAATAACTACTTTTATTTTCTTGAATAAGATTATTCTGACTTAAACCAGTAAGCATAAAACAATTCAAGTGAAGACATACTGAAATGCAAATCATGTGCAGATGTTGCATCAACATAAGTGCATTAGTTTAAATTCATAAGCTGAGTCATACCTATTGGAGTTCTATTTAGGTAGCTGAGTCCTTAGTCTTTATCTGACTATGGATTTTATGAGGTACAGATTGGTGGAGGTTGGAGCAGTCTGCACTCATCCTGCTTCCCTCATCTTCCAAGGCATCTCTTGCTGATGGCTCATTATAAAAAGAGACAACCTTAATTTTTGTCAGAGTCCAGACCCATGGTGAAAGTAGAACTCCTGGTTAGAGGAAAAGGCCACTATTGATGACAGAATATTGAACTAGGTCTTATTTGATTAGAAGTGTCTAAAATTACAGTAGACTTGCTTTCTTCTACCTCTAGTGTGTCTTTCTTGGCCACTTCCTAGTCTGATTGGAAAAGCCACCTTTTCCTGTATGTAACATCTGGTCAAAGAAAACCTGCACAATCTCAGATAGTGTGGGCAAAACTCTGATTATAAATAAGAAGAAATTTGAGTATGTTTTGCAGAACCAGCCACATACCATCCATGATATGGTCATTGTTTACAATATGCTCCTCCAGCCTYTGCCTGTCTTTAAAGTGAAAGGCACTTTAAAAGTACACAAAACTTTACAGATTCAGCTGTCCAAATACAGRGTGAGTGGGAGGTGAATCTACCTGTTTGGCCCAGATAGAAGGACGAATGTAACTGAGAGGGAAATGCAAGTGTGTTCAGTCTCTCCTAACTTTGCCTCGGGGATAATCCTTAATTCCCCTTTCGTTGTTAGAACTTTTTGTTGCCATAGTCAATTTTTCGTTTAACTTTGTAACCTGGCATGCAGTGGGACCTTGCAGTTGGATTGGTAGGGCCTGTTGTGCGTTGGTACGAGGGTTGTACCACCTGCTGGGGCAGTTGCATCTCATACCTACTAGTTCCAACAAGGACAGTAGGTGGTTCTTCAGGAGAGAGGCCTTTGTCTGGGATGATCCGAACCGGAGGACTATAAATCCTCAGACTCTTTGATAGCTATGATGTTCAAAGTCTGGTACATCTGAACACATCTCGCATGTCTAAGCCATTAGAGGAAGCATACTTCTATCAAACTTCTTCCATTCCAAAAAAAAAAAAAAAATCAGGAAATCAGGGAAGGACATGAAGGATTGAAAACCTTATTTTTTAATGCAATTACTGCTTATCCTAATTTTTCAGGTAGCGTTTTGAGATCTGGTATTCCTTCAAAGCACAGTTGTTGTGATCTTGTAAGCCAGTTAACTGGCTTCACCAGTAGAAGGATCAGTATCAATCATTAATTTAAAACAAATTTAAAATTCTGAGTCCTGTAAGAAACATGAACTAGAACAGAAATATGTAATATTTGCAACAGTTTTTGACTCTGAAATACAAAATGTCCACCTGAAAAGCATTTTTACACTCGCCGTTTCTCTCTTTGTACAGAATCCCCGGGTTGCTATGCTGGGTTTGCTAGCTGTAGCTTTATTAGAAAACAATCTGGGGTTTGTTCTGCTGCTATGAAATAAAAATCATTACCACAGCAGCCCCAGAATTTTTCCTTTAGTATGTTTGTATAGTCATGATCAGAGAAGGGCTTGGTCTTTGCAACCATTAAGATCCAGCAGTTCAGATTACATTAGTCAGTAATGAAGAGGATGGGTTTAAATATATGTTTTAGTCTATGGGCAAGCTGAGATCTAACAGTACTAGTTTATAGGTGTTTTTTTGGGTAAAACTGCACAAAGATGCGTGGCAAACATTGAACTTCAAGTAGTCTAAATCCTTGCTAGAGTGGGGGTTTTTTATGCTTTTTCCTTTATCTTTGCTTTTTGCTCCTTATTAGATCATTAATTGCAAGGTCATGTCAGTTGCACTTYAAATGCATAATGATGCAGACTCTCTAAGGTCTCATTACACTAATGTTACTGCTAATTATAAAACTGAATACAGYAGAACATCATTCTTTGAAATGTCATGGATTGTTCATGGTAAAATAAGCAAACCCTGCAATTTATGACAGCTCATAAAAGATAAATTATATCCCATGATAAAAACTGCATAATTTTTTAAAATTGCATATACTCTGCAAAGAACACAGGGCAATTATTTCATTTATTTTCCTCTACAAACAAGGCAAATTGTTTTGTAGACAGCARAGCTCACTCCTGTTTTCATACCAAAGCAGTGACCTGTTAAAGATGGACTGAATTAGCTGAATGTTATAGTATTGGGCAAAGAGCTTGTTAGCCTCTTTACTGGTGGTTTTTGTTTTTTTCAGTCTATGTTGCCTCTAATAAATTACTTTTTCCATACCACCAGCTGAAGCCAGCTGTTTGGCAGATGCTCTATGTTGTTTGCCCAGTGTACAAAGTCAGGATAGGTTCTATGTCTCCAGTGACATGTGGAATCAGCTCTACACTTGTTTGAGCAAATAGACAGCTGCCAGCTAATGGATCCATTAGCAAACTTCCCACAGAGTATCCTGTCTTTATCATTGCATGAAATTTTAATAACTTTAAATCATTACTTTAGTTGAAAGTTAAGAAGACCTTTTTGTAAGGCATTTGTTTCACAGAACTGAAGGCATGTCTTTTCTTGACAGAAACAATTTATTTTTTTATGGTAACACTGAGAAGTGAAAGTAGAGTAGTAGTGGAAATCTTGCAATTTTTTTTCATCTTTCTATCAGCAATTTATGAATCTCAAATGATTTTTCTATGCTAGGTAGCATGGGGAGTTATTTTTTAGTTGAAGGATTTTTTTGTTTAGTTTTAGGTGGGAAAATATTTGCAGTCTTGCTTTATCCTTCTGGAAAGAGATTTGATTTCCTTGTTCTTCTAACCTGACTTATTCTTTGTAGTGAAAAATCACTTATGAGCTCTTTTTTAGCTGTATGAGCAATTCCAGTAATCAAAAGGAGTGAAAATGTTGCAAACTGCCCTTAGTGATTTTTCTTTGCTCTATCTCTTGCATTGAGTTCTGGTACAGTTATAGTACCCAGTTTATACCAGARGTTGAAAAGAGAGCAAGTTCCTAGAGCATCTTTCCCTTTGTGTCACATGGAAACGGCTTCATGTGACYGTCACACCTGGCCTTACCTCGTAATGAAGGCATCTGGGACATGCGGCATTGTAACGGAAGTGCAAGATTAGGAGAGTATTCAGTTGGCCTCAAAAGGAAACTCCCCAATTTTCTTGGGGTTTTTTGGTTGGTTGGTTTTTTGTTTGTTTTTGGCGGCTTTTTTAATCATGAATGAGTTTTGTTATAAAATCCATTGGAGCAAGTGAAACAAACATGAGGCTCTCCGTGGTCTTCAGGGTCTCAGAGGCTGACACCTGGCCCTCAAAATTTTAATGCTGATGGGTAGAGTAAGGGGGAAAGGGAACACAGTGTTTAGAGGCATTTGCAGACAGCTTTGCTCTGAGGCACCTGGCTGGAACAGACTGTCAGTTTATCCACCTGAGTTGAAATCACTTCTTTCAAAGARMACTCTATCTAATCTTCCTTCATGCAAGTAGGRGACCTTTCTTGAAGCACTCTTGACAGTCTTGTGTCCCAAAAAACCAAGGAGTAACATCTGTAACTACCAACTGGAAAGAGCAAAGACACATTGGATAAATGAGTGGTTTCTTTGTGACACCCACCTCTCTGGGCTGGATGGACAAGGCTACAAACACCCTGAGGGAATTTGTCAGTATCCTAGGATATAATGGCTTTAGAAGAAAAACTTGTTTTTCTTGGTCTGGTAGCTCATCCTTAAAGAAAAGCAGAAAAAAAAAGCCAGCACTAAGACTTTACTGGCCACACTTGGCAATTGTTGYTGAACAAAGGTTTCCTCATGATCTGGCACTCTGCTATAAAAAGGAGCTGGGAAGATAAGAGGGCAGCATTGACTTTCTTGGAGCTCTCATCTTTGGAGAGAGTTTTAAGGGTCCTCTGTCATTGTCTGAGGTGTTTGTAGAGTATTGAACACCAATGAACTGTTGCCGTTTGTATGGCTTCTCCAAAAAAGCACAGATACAATGAGATGTTACTAGAATCTCATTTGATTCCTACTTCCTGCAGTACTCTCATTCTTCTCTTGTTTTTTGTGGGCATTCTGTTAACCTTCAACTGTCCTTAACAGTAACCATTTTAGCTTCTGTTTTCTCTTGAAAACATTCTAACATTGGTTTGTTTTCATCTAGAAGGCAGAACAAGACAGCGGGGCTTGTAGTCCATGCCTTTCTGAACATGGTTTCCTGATAGACCTCCATCAAGCTGACTTCCACCCTTCCCCACCCAAAACATGTGGGCACAGTGATCAGAACCAATAGGTGACTATTTGTTTCAAAGAAAGAACAAGGTGCTGAAGTTACTCAAATAGATTGCTTCAGATGCCACKCCAGTCTAAAATAATAATCTGATTAATGGGAAATTGGTGGCTTGTGAATAACATACCTAGGGCCAGCATTTCTTTAACTAGATGGACTTCTGCAGTGCAAACAGGAATTTCCCATCTGAATCTATTTCTAAAGAGTTCAGTGCGTCAGAAAGAGAGCTGTGAGTTTTTTATGACAGAAATGTATTCCTTAATATTTTGTTGCTGGCCAGGCAAAGGTTGATAAAAATAGTTGTGAAGCTATTYCGGTTATACATTTTTGAGAACAAATGGCAGTACCAGAATAATCAAATCCAACGTTGCACACCAGCTGCTTAGGGATTTTTTGTTCTTTATCCAGTAATTTATTACAAGACTAAACAGTACTAAGTCGTTGGGGGTTTCCCCACATAGGATGGGCAATTCGGTTTTTTTACTACTCAGTCTTGGTTTATGTCATCTTCCCTCCCCTCGTGCCTCTAATTCCTCCTCACAAATGCATATACAGTATTTTACAGGAGTTCTTACCTATGTTTTTTGCTTTCTAAAGCTAAGGAGTTTGCTTGCTTAATTTCATTTGGTGGGTATGCAGTTGTAAAGGTAGAACATTTACATTTTTGTCTGTTTATTTCTGAATGTCTTTCTCTTTGAAGTGCTGATTGAATCTCTGTTGTTAATCTCTTTAACCCCTGAAAGAAGATTACCTTAACAGTGAAGTGGCTGGGGAGGGGAGAAGCAAGGGAGAGGCTGATTCTGTTTTTCTAGAATGAATTCAGAAAAAGGGCTTTCCTTTGTGACACTCAAGTGTACCAATAGTAAGTTCTTGCTGCTAACCACAGCCTAAGCGGATGAGCACAGATGGGTGATAGTAGTTGCAACTGCAGTACAGGCTGGTCTTGTCACTATTTGATCAAATCACCAATTCCTTGAGCAGAATCCAGCAGTTTTACCGGACTTGGTAAATTGTTTACTATCGATTTTAATTTATTTATGTATTTTTTTAATCTTGAGGTCTAATCAGCCTGCTACAAGTTAGGCAAATGCCAGGAGGGAGGAAAAATATTTGTAATGGACATTTACTTGGACAAATGTCTGTATACTTCCCTTTTAATCTACTTGATTAACATAAAGTAGTGTCCTGGACTTTTGAATTGTGTGCTTAACTTCCAGACAAAGGCAAGGAATCAGTGCTATTAGAAAAGGTATTTTTGGAAAGGTGATTGGATGGGATGCTAGCAGAAAACATTGACTTTTTTTAAAAATAATCAAGTAGGCCTCAGAGGAAGACAGGAATTCCCAATAGGCAGCCACATGGCTGAAAGAAAGTGGTTTGGATTACAGTGTATATTTGCAGTGGTAGAGAAATTAAAAGGATGTGAATCTGGATGTTTGACTTCTATCGTGAATTAATAATTGGCTTTTCTACTGTAGAAGGTAAGGTGTTRTAAGGCATTTAGACACATTACATTCTTATGCATGTATTTGCGCATTGCTCTCTTAACATTTGTTCATAGTTAATAAGTTGGCAATAATAGTATGAGAAGTGAAAATAATTGAAAAGGSGTGCTTTGTGATGATTCATTATTCTGTGGAAAACCTCAAATGTGATTTGTAAAAGGGCAGTTATTTGACTTAGTTGCTGCTTGTTTCTGCATCGGTAATTGTATTATGGTGCAGTATTAGGGGCTGAAATGCCAGGGTGAATATACTTAGTCTTTTTGAGCAGTAAATTTTATATGGTGTTTCACTGGCTGTGGACCTTGTTCTTTCCAGGAACTCGTGATTCATGGTTCTTGAGGAAATTACAGTATCTTTAATATTGTAGTGGTTAGTTATATAGGGGGTAGTAGTTCCTCTCAGTGTGACTATATTAAGGCAGTATTTGTTTGGTAAGATCTACTTTGTTCCATATTTCTGTGTCTAATAGTTAAGAAGGTAAGAGAGAATTGAAAAGGAAAAAAATAATTAGACACACAATGGGAAACATTGTGTTTCCCTAATTGTTAGTTAGGGTCCATGAAATTGTTGTTGTAGTTATCAAAATGTGCGGTTTTCATGCTTTCAGACTCCTGCTGTTTATTTTTTTAATTGATTCATTAATGAATGTGGAGCAGTTGATTTCCTATTTCTGTGGAGGTTTCTACTTTTGAAGTTAGAATAGATTTTTAAACCCCCTCCTGCGAATAATACAGGAATTTTAATGCCAGACTAGTGCTGCATCCAATGGACACTGCTGTTTTCTTTCTGATTTGTTTCCCAGCTGGGTTAAGCTGGAAAATGCCTGCTACCAGTTGTCACCACCTGATAAATGGCAGGTGGTGACTTCTTAAGGCTCAGTCAGTGTTAATTGTTGGCGACAGGTCTCTCTGATTCCCTTCAGCAGCAGGTAGTAGGTGTCCTCCCAGTAAACAGCTCTGGCACAGTCTGCCTGTATTGGGAGCTGGTGGCAATCCTGGGCCATCAGGGATATAAATTGTCACCTATCAATGCACAGTCCAGTTTCTAAATCCCTACGGATATTGTAATTACTCTTCTTTTTTTTTTTTAAGATTTTAGTTTACTCTAGAGTTTAACCCTATCCTGTGGCTGTGAATATCCCAGGTTTGTTGGTGAGATGTATTTGGGGGGCTGGCAATGGATGAAAACTTCTCTATATCTTTAAAGCTGTGAGTTGTAATGCCACCAGTTGGTCAGGACTTCATTGCACAGGTGCTTAAAAAAGAAAGCAGGAATGCCCCACTCATTTTCTTCATATAATTGCTTTGAATTTGCTTCCTATAATTGACTGGATTTGTCACATCTGTTTCCCCCTCCACCCTGCTATAGAAGTCTCCAGCGTTTTTCTCATCTGTTGCCTGATTCCCTCTTTTTTTTTTTTTCCCCCTTTTTTATTTTGTTACCATTTACAGTCCACCAAGGAACTGGGATGAGGGATAATCCAAATGTGCTGTTAGTATGTGATGTTGTAAGGGAAAATAATTAGGGCTTCTCTGGTCTGGTAATGTCTTAGATTTTATTCCAGAACACTTTTTAATCAGAGTTTACGCTCTGCATGTAGTTTAACAGTAGCAGATTAGCATTTGGGGTAACGTTTTGGGAATATTCTGTGTTAGCTATCAAAAGATACAACATGAAGATGAACTTTTTTTTCCCCTCTTATTCTCACAGAAGCAACCATGGGGTGCATTAAAAGCAAAGAAGGTAAAGGCCCAGCCATGAAATACAGAACTGAAAATGCTCCAGAASCTATTTCCCATGTCAGTCATTATGGATCAGACTCAAGCCAAGCAACACAGTCACCGTCAATAAAGGGATCAGCAGTTAATTTTAATAGTCATTCCATGACTCCTTTTGGAGGGCCTTCAGGAATGACACCCTTTGGAGGAGCATCGTCTTCATTTTCAGCTGTGCCAAGTCCATATCCTAGTACTTTGACAGGTGAGATTTACATAAAATGATGCTATTGTTTATTATTATAGCAGCTTGACAGTCATAGTCAAAAAAATACTATGACACCTGCCACACAGAAATAAACTGCAAATTTGAAATAAATTGCCGTTTAGAGATTCCTGTTTTGCAATATCTTTACTGCTCAGATAATAATTCAGCCTGTACTCACTAGTGACTGGGGCTTGGGGGTTGGGTGTTAAGGCTTTTGTTTTTGTGGAGACAATTAGGGTCSCAGCACAGAGAAATTTAAGACTTACTAAAGACAATAATGGGAATAGTTGATGAAATTGTGTTAGAAGTTCTAAGCTGTTGAAGGGGATGCATATGGGATAATGCCTTTAAACTTGGAGAGATGTACAAAATGAAAAGCACTTCAGATTCAGGAAATGGATATTTTAAACTGGTTTCAGATTTAATTACTTTTAAGTTATATTAATACAGCATTGAATCTCTCAGTATATAAAGGTAAACAGGATTTGCAGTATATTCTGTGTACTTTRGTATGTGAACAATATGTGTGAAATGAAAGAGCAGAATTCTCATTGTTGGTGGTCATATTAAAACCAAAATGGAAAATGTGCAAATAGAATTTGCAATGCGCAGAGTCCTTCTTGGCTGAGATACAGAAGATATACCATTTTAAAACATCATGCACATCTGATGTTTTAAACCCTCCTTTATATCAAAATCTTAAAACTTCATTACAAAAATACTGATTTTGTGCACATGGCTAATTTCATAGCTTTGATGGATACTTTAGAGAGGAAGCTGTAAATTATTCTTWTTCTGAGAGACACAAGAAAGACTAATTTATTCTAGAAGCTTGGCACAGACACTTCAAAAAACAGAGTAAATAATTTCTTATTAGTCTATTTCTAGTTTTCCCACAAACCTCTAATATTGGCACAATTGCAGTGCTTAAATGTTTGTGTCATTACAGTGGCATTTAAAGTCTTTTAAACACAAGAAATTTGAGATCCATGAAAACCCACTCTGACCTTGACATTAAGCAATTCAAAAAACCAAATATGAATTGTCAGGTAATGATCACCTCGTATTCCTTTTCTTGGGAATAAATTAAAAACAAGTAATAAAATGAACATCTAGCCTGTCTCAAAATTTATGAGTCAGCTCTGAATCCCCGTTTTGGATGAATATATGCAGAAATTAAGTAAGGGCAGCATTTCTTTATATTCATTAGCTCTGCTGTGGAAAGTTTATTGTATTTCATCTCCTCCAAGAACCTCAGCATATTTCTTCTTACTCGATCTGTTTTTTTGTTCATGTGGGAATCTCCAGCAGTGCATGCAGGCACTCCTGGGCATAACCAGACATCGGGGATGTAGCCCCCCACCAGGTACCACAAATCCTTTGCTGCAGAGACCAGAAGGGATGTTCTCTTGCCTGTTCCTGTTCCTGCTGGTAGTTAAGCATGTTATATCTTGAACTAGAGTCAACAAGAGAGATTTCTCATTAAAAAAGGGTCTAATATCTCATCGGTGTGAAATCAGTTATCAGCAGGCAGGCTGATTTGTGTGAATGCTCCCATTGTTTTGCAATTAGGTAAAATGATACTGCATATGAAATTATTCCTCCTTGTTGTGTAAAACCAGCCTACAAACAAAAMCACATTTAAATAAATAAATAAATGCATACATAAAAATGCGCTAACAATTATTTGGTACATGCAGTACTGCTTTTCAGATCAATCAAAATTGGGTATCTTTGTGAGTGAATGAGATGACAACCTTCATCTGGCTTTAAGCTTTTTGTATTTGTGACAAATAAAACACTGGATCACATTGTCGCCCTTTGCTTCCCAAGGGAAGAGAATAGATGGGCTTGTCAAACAGGATGTAAGTGTCAGTAGTACTTATCCAGTTGATCAGTGATGTGTGACAAGAGGATGATATGGTTGTCATCATGGCCTGTAGTGAGGCTAAAAAGAGTTGAGCCATCTTTTATTCCTCTAGAGCAGAAAAGGAGAAGAAATCTGAGTTAGTCACACTGCTCCTTTATTATACATTCTCAGTCATGAGATACTTTGAATTTATAGAATATTGCTGAAAATCAAAACAGAAAAATGGACTGGTGTTCTTACCTTCCATGAAGTGTGTAAGTGCTAGTGCTCTGTARTCCTCATGCTGAACAAGAAGGTAAAGTCTTCTCTCCAAAACCAGTCATAGATTAGAGGATGGGAATACTGACTTAATGAAAGGAAAATCTTTAAGGGAAGTCTTGTGGCTACAGATAGTTCAAACAGTTAAATTGGATCACCTCACCGTGGTTCACAAAGAAAACAGCTGTAATAGACTTCAAAAATCGTTTGACAGTATCTTTGTTTAAGTCATTCTGTGCTGATGCTGTTCTCCTTAAGTGTTTTATTATTCTTTGCTATGAAAAAATAACATTTGTGAGTGAGAATTGRAAGAGGTTTTATGGTAGTTTAAGTTTTTCGAGGTTCATGGAGTCTCCCAGTTTCTTTATATGCAGTTAAAAACTTTTGTGATACTGTGACTTGAGGGTATTGATTTTTTTATCTACTGAAGAGCCCTCTGGGGATGGTTAATTTCSATAATACTTGCTTTCTGTTTGTGGGAATATTGTATGTATCCTCATGATTTTCTTGCTTCACGTAGCAGTTTGTGTTATCAAAATAATGTAGTAATGAAGGCAAAAATTGGTAGAACTGTGTTGATTTTTAACTTAAATTAGGAGCTGCTAACTTCTAAGGAATATTTWAATTCATTTTTAGTTCATAAATCGCACTTTGAAAAAAAAAAACCTCAATCACTCTAACCTCCTGTGGGGATTTTGTTCTGTTTTTCCTAGCGGAACTGTAAATTCATTTCCAGCTGGGGCCTGCTGAGAGACTGTAATCACAGGAAGACTCCAAATCAAATGAAAATATTTAGGTGATTAGGAGCTCTAACGTCAGAAAGTGTACATTGCAAAAGAATATTGCATATAGACTATCCTCATTGCATTCTGTATTCTTCCTTTCTGCTCACTGTCATGTTAATTGTAAGATCTAAAATTAGATGCAACATGTTTCTATTGGTGGACTTTCATGTATATGCTGGTACATATATGTGCATATTAGAGATGTAATGTTAAACATTTAAATACATGTTATTGTTTGGACTATCATTAGGCTTCTTAAATGTTCATTAGACAGAGAAGTACCATTTCTAGAGCTTAAAAAAGTCTTTTTGAATTGTCTATTTGCAGTTTTCTATTTTAATTTTCTCCTATTTATGGTACATAGTTCTTTATTTTTGCTAGTAGATTTCACTTCTCAAACAGTCTGCTCTTCTTTCCCTCTTCTTCTTTTAGCCCGGTTTTATAGATTAGTTCTTTGAAGTATAGAAAAAGGTTTCTTACTGGTAAGTGTAGGAGCCTTCCCACCATCCACCTCTCTCACATCTGTCCTATACCAGAAGTGGGGACCTATACCATGTTGGGGGACATGTTCAATCGCATGCCCTATACCAGAAGTGGGATGGGAAAAGCAGATTCCTTAGGGTTAGTGGAGTGCAGCTGTTGCTCCTGTGACTTTGTTGTCTAGAGTAATGCACTGATGGATCATCCTCTGCAAGGGTCTGCTCTGCTGGGGAGACTTCATGGAATTAAAAAAATCTTTAGTGCCAAAGCAGAAAAATGTCTTTGTCCCCAAGAGAATACTTTTATTTCTGGTTCAGTTTCTTGAGTAGATCTTGATGTGTAACCTCAGAAAGTTGGGAATGCATCAGTTATTTATAGCTAAGTTCAACAGGAACTTTTACTTTTGTRAAAATTAATGGCTGAGGGTTCAACATTGTGGTGTTGTAGGTTCTTCAAAAATTGCATTTCTTAACAAGAAGCAAGCATAATAAAGAAGCTGGGTTTTTTTTTTACTGATGATGCGTCATGCCAGTTTCTGTATGTAAGTGCAGTAATTATTAATGTAGTTCCAGAAATGTATCTAGTGGCTTTTTGTGGTGTGGAAGCRTATTTTTAGGATGTCTATCTTAAGAAATGAGCAGATTATTGATCTGGCTTCCAAATTGAGACACTACCCAAAGTGTTTAGTTGCTTCCAAATCAAAATTGATTAATTGTTTGACGGACAAGTCCTTAAATCGAGTGTTGTAACATTACTGCTTTATCATATGGGATTTTTTTCTTTTTCCTAAGGTGGTGTTACTGTATTTGTGGCCTTATATGATTATGAAGCTAGAACTACAGATGACCTTTCTTTTAAGAAAGGTGAACGGTTCCAAATAATAAATAACACGTAAGTGTTCTCATTCACAGACTTCACTTGGTTGTTGGGAATAGATCTTCAACTCTTTTTGAAATCTGTGTATCCTATTTCAGTGAAGAGTAAATTGATTTTGGTTTTTTTTTCTTGAATGCATCCAGTATTCAACAGCATGGAGTTAAAATATTTATACTGCTAAGGCAATAACCTTTTGGGCTGAGATCAGGGTTTGGGTGCAGATGTAGAACTGTAGCAACTGTGGCAGCCTCAAGGCTCTCCTTGGTTGGGCGACTTCCTGCCCCAGCAAGGCACAGCTGTCCTATCCTGTTCAGGCCAGCAAAGGTGTGGGGACATGTACTGCTCCATCCCAGACTCTGATCTGGAGAGGCAGATGAAGACTAGGGAACTGAGAAGTTTATTTATGCATCTCTGCCATTAAAAAAAAAAAACTAACCAAAGAAAGGACAACAAAAAAAAAATTAAAAACAAACAAAAACAAACCAAAACCCCACAAACAAAAAACGAAGCCCCAAATCTTTAAAATATGAAATTCCACTAAGAGGCATTTGTGTTGTTTGCAACACAAGAAGACATATATAGATGCAGCACAAACTGGTTTAGATGCCTTCATAATTTGAATTAACATGTTACCTAAATTTACTTGCCTTTCATATGTGAGTACATTTCAGGTGCTAGGAAATTATGTGTTGTTTATATGTGGAAGAGATAATTGATGTTTCATTTCAGGGAAGGAGACTGGTGGGAAGCAAGATCTATTGCTACGGGAAAGACAGGCTACATCCCAAGCAATTATGTAGCTCCTGCAGACTCCATTCAAGCAGAAGAGTAAGACATTGTATCCTGTCAATCTTACCATCGTACCACACTTTGTACCCTGTGGTGATACCAGTTTTTTAATTCAGTATATGTAACATTTAAGAGTAAAGTAGGAGAATATCACTAATTAAAGGATAGCAGTACTGCTTGGATTATGTCAAGGCTATAATTGTTAGTAAGCGTGAGGTGGACACTCATGCAGGTGTTTTATGGCCTGCTTGCAGGGCTAAAGGAAAAAGGATGGGAGAATGCAATAATTATAAAAATTGGAGGACACACCTTGTGTATCATATAAAGCAAAAATGTTTTTTTAGCTGAAGAGTTCACACACCATCAACTTTAGGTTTTTATCCTTATTTTACTTGCCAAACCCTGAGTCAAGATCAGGTATATCCTTGGTATCACCTAGTCTTACATTCTAAAGAAGCATTTGTGTGCAGGATTATTGCTAGTCTACTAATCTATATAAGGACTGCTATAAATTTGGAAAATTATATTGCTTTGTCTACCAGTACTTCCTACATTCATTGACAAAGATCCCAGAGTGCTTGCAGAATCGCATAAAATGACTGTGGGACCTGTGGGTTGGGGTACAGTTTTAGGTTATGCCTGTTCCAAGGGATTGTATTTGTTGTACTAGAAATATAAAGTTGCACAGCTCTTGCTTCAATTTACAGGCATGATACTGCCAATAAGCAGTTCCCTGATACATGACCTGTGCACTTCTCTGTTTGCTATTGCACATCTGGGAAAAGTGCCTGATTTTCAAGATGTTTCCTAAATCTCAAGCTGAGACTTTAGCATGTTGCTGCYGCTGCTCTCACTTGATTCTTTGCTATTAAAAAGTGATTGCATCAAAGATGCTCTGTTATTTTACACCGTTGAATTTCATCTGGTGTTTAAATTTACTAATTTTTGTTTATTTTTTGGAAAAAGAAGTCAAAGGTTTCTTTTTTTTAGAACCGTGCAATAAAAGCTTATTGTCATTGCAACTGCAGTGGTGGTAATATAGAAATGACAGCCCTTTTGCGAAGAAAGGATGGTTCCTAGAGACTGACAGAACAGAGTGGTGCGATTTCTCATAGGTTTTTGTGATGACTAGAGGTGAGAATGAAGGGTTAAGGAAGCTTTTAAAAACTGTTTCTTTTAAAGAACCAGTGATAATAGTTAATTTGCTTTAGAGTCTGTTAGCCCTGTGCTTTGATAGTGGTTGTAGATTTTGTTTTATGAGTGCAATTACAGTTACAAGTGTCAAAAGCAATACAGAACCCCAAGTTGCTAGGATTTTTTCTAAGCRGCCTTTTCTAAGCCTGAAGGCATTTATATCACAAACTGCTTGGGACAGGATCCATATTATTTGTGTGCTTTTTAAATTACACCATAATATAAATGTTTAATTGTCTTTAAAAATAAAAGCAATTAAACCCTGCTATTATTTTATAGGCAGTGAAATAAAATAGCGCTTTACCATATAGTTTGTAAATTGTTCTAGTAGTCCGGGGAAGAGGCATTTTCATGTGAAGTAATGAACTAGGGTTCAGGTTTGCTTCAGTAAGATTATAGGTTACATCCAAATTGTCTCTAGTGTGAATACTCTCATATCCATATATAACTTTGCACATCTACTTCAACAATCAAACTGCAAATACAAGAAAATGTAAGAATAAGTTTCAAATTCCCACGTGATTGCACAGGCCATTCTGTTCTTGGCCAACAAAGTGATCCCTCCTTATCTACATTTTTCCCCCAGAAAATATTTCATCCACAAAGCCGTTGTTTTGCAGCAGTTTCCCGTACTACTTTTCCCATCACTCACTAAGCCAGATTTGCTTGATGCTAAGACAGTGACAGACAAAAGTGTTTTAAATTTACACTTTGCATCACTTTGTAACTTCTGAAGAACCTAATAAAAATAAAATGTGTTAGAAATAATAGATCCAAAGTCTGGGGATTCATATGAAGATGGATCTTAAAATTATCACTGCCTCAGGACAGCACTGTGTGTTCATCAGGATGAGCACACTGCAGGAATGTAGAAGGAAAACCTCCTTTTGTGAAAGAACTTAAGGCAAGAAAAAACTCTGGTCTTTTAAAACAACTGTGTACTTTTTGGTATCAGAATGATTCAACAAAATGGAGTGTTACTCATAGAGCAGTAAATTATACCTGCCTGTCGTGGTTTCACGTTGGCCAAACGCCAGGCACCCACGAAAAGCCTGCTCACTCACTCTCCTCTGCTCTGCAACTGGACAGAGGAGAGAAAATTTAACAAAGGGTTAATGAGTTGAGAGAAGGACCGGGAGAAAACACTTCAAGGGCAAAACAGGCTCTACTTAATGATATAAAGTGAATTTATTACTAACAAGACCAGAGTAAGAGAATGAGAAGTAAAAATAAGCCCTTAAAGACACCCTTGTCTCCCCCCAACCCCTCCCTCCTTCCCACTGACAGTGCAGGGAGATGGGGTGGGGGTTTTGGTCAGTTCATCATCCAAGATGTTACTTCCACTGCTCAGGGGGAGGAGTCGTTTCTCTGTAGCACCGTGGGGTCCCTCCCACAGGAGACAGTTCTCCATGAACTTCCCCAGCGTGGGTCCACTCTCACGAGCAGCAGCACTCCCAAAACTGCTGCGGCGTGGGTCACTCTGCCACGGGGTGCAGTCCTCCAAGGACGGCTGCTCCAGCCTGGAAGCAAGGCCTCTCTCTCCACTGGGACTTCCTCTGGATCACAGTGTCCTGGTATCCACCCGCTCCGGCGTGGGCACCTCCCCCACGGGCTGCGAGTGGATCTCTGCATCCCCCGTGGACCCCCATGGGCTGCAGGGGGACAACTGCCTCACCATGGCCCTCACCACGGGCTGCAGGGACATCTCGGCTCCGGTGCCTGGAGCACTGACCTTGGTGCCTCCAGTATTGTTCCTCTCACGTATTCTCACTCCTATTCCTTTCTAGTTGGAAAATTACAGCTGGCGTGCCCAAACTTTGTTATGATTTCTTCTTAAATATGGTATCACAGAGGCATTACCATCATCTCTACTTGACCCAGCCTTGGCCAGTGGCCTGTCCATCATCAGAGCCATTAAGGATTGGCTCTGCTGGACATGGTGGAAGCTTCTAGCAGCTTCTCACAGAAGCCACCTCTGTGCCCCACCCCCCAATTATTGCAAATAATAGAAATTAGAGTCATATAGAAATAAGTCATCTTAATATTTTGATTTTATGGATGTCATTGCTTTTGTTGATCTCTGTCTGCTTTGGGATATTAGTAGTTCAGTTGATGCTTGAGATTTCTAAATCTCTTGTTTATATGAATATCAAACCACAGGAAGCTTTTACTTACACATTTTCTTTAAAATTTTCTAGGTGGTATTTTGGTAAGATGGGCAGGAAGGATGCAGAAAGACTACTTTTAAATCCTGGGAACCAGCGTGGTATTTTCTTAGTAAGAGAGAGTGAAACCACTAAAGGTATTGTATGTGTCTGTGTTTCTCTTCTCCCCCCCCCAATTTTCCCCTCTCCCCAACACCAAGGTGGACATAATGAACATTTTTATGCCTATCCCATGATACATATGCGTGTGCATACATGTATGTGTAGGATGACAGTTGGGGAGATATGTTAAATATGCTTTCAAATTTTTGGTGGAGAACCAGATGTGACTTGTTTCCTAGGTGCTTATTCCCTTTCTATACGTGACTGGGATGAGGTCAGAGGTGATAATGTAAAACACTACAAAATCAGAAAACTTGACAATGGTGGATACTATATCACAACCAGAGCACAATTTGAATCTCTACAGAAGTTGGTGAAACACTACAGAGGTGAGCCCAAGTTCCAGTGTCCTGATGCTACCTTTGCTTATTGTGAGGAAGGACTGTGTACATAGCTTATTTGTAATATTCACAACTGCAAAATTTCATTTTGATTTCAACAAAGAGTAAATGGACTAGTTCTTTTTATCAACATTAAGATGTTCGTTTTCTTACAGTCTTACGCCTGCTTAACTATGAAACTTATTTTTTCTGTTTTCCAGAACATGCCGATGGGCTGTGTCATAAGCTAACAACTGTGTGTCCCACTGTGAAACCACAAACACAGGGACTAGCAAAAGATGCCTGGGAGATTCCTAGAGAATCTTTGAGGCTGGAAGTTAAGTTGGGCCAAGGATGTTTTGGTGAAGTATGGATGGGTAAGAGCTTAATGTGACACATCTCAGTTTTTCCTGTGAATGTTTTAGTAGTATTTGAAGTAAATCAGTATCGAGATTTGAAAAGATAATATCATAAATGAAGGAAGGGTAAAAATACTAGTTATGATCAGGCATGTAATGGTAAAGTTGATATTCAATACTGTTCTAGTTTATAATTACTCTGTTAGCTAACAAAATAGAAGCAAAATTAAAAAAAACTTCAGCAGAAAATGTCTTTATTATTACAGTGGAGAATAAAACCTGATTTGTTTCTCTAGGAACGTGGAATGGAACCACAAAAGTAGCAATCAAGACACTAAAACCTGGAACAATGATGCCAGAAGCTTTCCTGCAGGAGGCTCAGATCATGAAGAAATTACGACATGACAAACTTGTTCCCCTGTATGCAGTTGTTTCTGAGGAACCAATCTACATCGTCACTGAATTCATGACAAAAGGTATGTGACAGAGTAGTTAGAAATACTACATGTAAAAGATTATTTAAGACCTCAGCAGTAAATCAAATGTTTAATTAATGTTAGGTATAAGCTGAGTGGAGTATGTGTTAATTTTGATTAAATTAAAATGAGCCATGCTTGACCTACTTGAAGCAGTTCTGATTTAGATCGTGGGTGGAGGCATGATTTTTTTGCACATCTGTGTCACCCTTGCTAATCTTCCAAGTACAAGATTTAGGGGTTTTTTCCTCCTCATTTTTAGTGTGTACTGCCCATCACATTTAATTGAATGGTATAGCTGGGAATATCATTATGAGATTATGCCTGCCTACAGAGAGGTCATGCTCATGACAAAACATGTTGGGCCTTGGTTTTTTTAGTGTTTCTTTCCCAGCAGTGTAATAGTAAATTTTAAAAAGGTTGAGGGTATTTTTCCAGACTCCTTCCTTTATCTTCTTGTTTTCAGTCTTTCATCCTTCTTCCTTTGCTCTATGTTATTCCCCCTCCCCCTGCTGCTGAAACAGATTTAGAGATTTAGGCAGAATGTAGAAATAAACATCATAAGCATATTAGTGTTAAGAAGCAGCAGATTTTCAAGTCAATTATTCCATTTTTTATAAAATGCAGACTTCTGTTCAACTCATAGAGAAATGTTGCCATCCTCATAAGACACAGAAGTAATGTTAAAGTCTAAGGGAGTGGCTAGTTGTGTTCAGTACTGCACCACAAATGTATGGATTTGGTTTTTTCCTGTTTGGATGGGGTTTTTAAAGACTTGTATAAGTTTAAAAAGGTAGAAAGGAACAGAAAATCTTAAAAGTTCCTTTTGCATTGTTGTTGTTCCTAAATAACACTGGACAGTCTCTCAGATCTAAACCTGCCATGCAAAATCGTTGTTTTCATTGTTTTCAGAAATCATGTTTCAGCAAGGCAATAAGGAAAAAAAATATTTATAACTGTCTGTGTAAGGAAAAGCAAAATTTACTACCAGAACTGGTTACCTTGCAAAAGCAGAAGAATTGGAACTGGTCTAAATTAGAGATTCAAAATGCCTTTGGAAGCTTCTCTTTACTGTTTTCATTTGACAAACTTCTCAAAAACCCTGTAGAACTTCCCTTTTTACCAAGAACCCATAGAACTTCTTTGTTCTAAGCTAGTAGAAAAATCTATTTTTATTTATATTTCTCCTTTTACAAGGAAAAGTAGTGGGTAAGAACTGCAAAGTGCCAAATTTTTTTTTTTCCCCGGTGTGGACAGGTTACTAGAGATCAGTGTGAAATCTTTGCTCTTCTTCAGTCCTTTGATCTCATGAAAAAGTCAGAATACGTCTGTGCAAACACACACAGCAAACAGCAGCAGCAGTGTGGGTCTGGCCTGCCACATTTTTACTTTCACTGCGAAAATACAGCAAGTCACTAAAGGCATGTTGGAGGAATCTAATTCACAGTTACTGCTATAAATCCACTTCAGGATATGCAGTCAGGTGGTTTCTTTTGCCACCATCGCCCCACTTTTAATTATTTTGACTGTGACAGGGCTGATTAGTTACCAGTCTTCAGGAGTTTTTTAGGAAAGAGGTCATGTTCTTTTATCATATGGCGTAATGTCACCTGTAGGGCAAGCTGTTATGTCAGAGACATAGCTTTGCTGCACATGTAAAGGTTGCTGTCTTAAAAGAAGCACAGGTCCTTGGAACTGATTTCAAGTATTCCTCCTGTAATGTTCTGGGTACGATTGCATTATATAAATGGGAGAAAATAATGTATCAGAAAGATTGGAAGCTAGTTTTTGTTTTCCCCTGTAAGGAAGAAAAAGCCACAAAATAAAAGCAGCAATTTCAGAATAATTTTTCTAGTATATGATTGGGGCTGGCAGAAAAATTTAAGTGAGGGATAGAGGTTTTTTGTTCTTAATTACAAATCCCACAGTGGAAGAAAGTCCAGCTAGAAGGAGCAACATTGGAAAAATTCTACTGTATTGCTGTATAATCATCAAGSAGCAGTCTGTTTTATTAGTGTTTAGTTATCTGCATTATTGAAGTGAATTCCAAAATACTTGGATAAAATTGCGCTAACTCGTTATCAAGGCAGAGGTAACTATGGACATGGTTGTTGAGTTATGTATTCTGGTAAATTATGAATTTTCAAATACAGATTTCTTGAGATGAATATTTCAATCATAATGTCTAGGAAAAAAATCTCATTCGTGTTTCCAGATCAAGTTAATGTTTTGGTTTTTGCCTTTTTTTCCCCCCCAAAATGTGTTATCTTTTACAGGCAGCTTGCTAGACTTCCTTAAAGAAGGGGAAGGGAAATACTTAAAACTCCCCCAGCTGGTGGACATGGCTGCTCAGGTACCAAGAAAACTGTATTTTGTACTTAGAGAAGAGATATCAGATATCAACTAAAGATAAATATCGAATATTCTGCCTATTGTATGCTGCTCTGTCTTACACCTTCTGCTGTAGGTTTGTAATTTGTCAAAAAAGAAACAGTCTGGTTCACAATTAGCAGATACTGTGTAGCCAGACACATTGATCAGTGCCAAGCTCTTGCTATGCTATCCTGTCTATGTTTATACAATGGGAATGGAGCTGAAATAAAGGGGTACAGCTGATGCTTGGGAGAAATGTATGTAGTCATGAGAAATAACCTTTCATATCACTTTCTTTTTAAGATTGCTGATGGCATGGCTTACATTGAAAGAATGAACTACATTCACAGGGATCTCCGGGCAGCTAACATTCTTGTAGGAGACAATCTTGTGTGTAAAATAGCAGACTTTGGTTTAGCAAGGTTAATAGAGGACAATGAGTACACTGCAAGACAAGGTAAGGCCAATTTATTTACTGAAGGAATAAGACCGTTTGCCTTCAAATTGCTTAGAACTGTTACGTTTACCAGAACGTGTCTGTGTATTCTGTCCTCATGAATAAAGATCATGCATGGAAGTGTGCTTTCACAGCTATATTTAGGTGACCTCCCTTGCTTAAGTGGAATCCTAGTAAACTTTTTTGTTTCAAATTGGCAGTTTGTTTTTGTTTTCAAAAAGCATTTTTAATTACTTTTGGGGGGTAAAACATATACTACAGTTTGAAGAGAGATGAGATTCCAGAGAGGTTGCTCATCAGGTTCACTTTTTGAAAGTTATTTAATTAAGAATCTCAGATGTCTTTAGTGCTTCCAGCCAGTAGTTGCTGCCCTACTTTGAGAAATCCTAAAATACTAAACCACCTTGAATTTTATCAATAAAGCAAAGTATAAAAAGGTTTTTAGTGCAGTATTCTTTTCAAAATACTTTGAAGTGTAAGCAAATTACAGATTAGCAAGGGAAAATTGAGAATCTGTCTTTCCAATGTTTGTAGGAGCTAAATTTCCAATTAAATGGACCGCTCCAGAAGCAGCGTTGTATGGTCGGTTTACAATCAAGTCGGATGTGTGGTCATTTGGAATTTTACTGACAGAGCTGGTAACTAAGGGGAGAGTGCCATATCCAGGTAACAGGAAAATCTGATAGATTTTTCTTTTCTTTGTTGTATTCTGTGCTTCTAAAGTTACCTTTTGTACTTTTTGCCTTCATTCAGAGCCCACAGTTGACAAGCAGAGACAAAAACTTAGTCAGACCTCACTGGTTCTTTGTTCACAAAGCTACTTTGGTTTATTTTCAGATTAAATATTGCATTTTTTACAGTGTTTTAGGGTAATAGCATTTCTAAATGTGACTGATAGTTTATTTCAGATTAGTGGGTATCCTTATGTTTCTTATCTGGCTGTTCCTGATATTTCTACTTTTGACATTTTCCTAGGCTACAGAGAGCATTAGTACAGTGAACCTGCTAAACCAGTTTTTGAAACTAAACATATTTCAACAGATATTTTGCTGTGACTGGAATTTGTAAGGCAGTTCTGTTAGGGATATATAATGCCTTTTTCTTGGCCTGATTTCAAATTAAGTGGTCCTTGAGAGGAACCTAAGGCAGGCAGAAGGTATTTGTGCTTGAGTCTCCTTTTTGAAAGGGCGGGTCCAAGGCATGGGAAAGTGAAAAGCATACACATGGAAGAAGGACTAGGTATTGAGGAATTACCAGAGTACTGAAATAACTTTCAGAAAATTTATTTAAGGCAAAATGTAAAAAATTCATTCATTATAATGCATGTTCGTTAAAGGTTCTGTTCTGCTAGAACCATGTGCATTGCTGCTGGACAGAGTCTTGAGAAACTTTGGAAAACTGTTCTTTGCATAATGTCATTCAGAGCTAAAATGCTTTCCTTTTAGGAATGGTGAATCGAGAAGTTCTGGAACAAGTGGAACGTGGATATAGGATGCCTTGTCCACAAGGCTGCCCAGAGTCTCTCCATGAGTTAATGAAACTGTGTTGGAAGAAGGACCCTGATGAGAGACCAACATTTGAATATATACAGTCGTTCTTGGAGGACTACTTTACTGCTACAGAACCACAGTACCAGCCTGGAGACAATTTATAAGCCAACAGTCTATATAACATGCACAAATCTGCCAAATRTAAAAGACTTGCAAAGAATTCCTGAAGTCTCTAAGGAATCACAGGAAAGAAAATCTTCGCTACTTTGCATGCTCTTAATGGCAAACTGGAATTTCATAATGCAGTTGCACAAAACCACTTTTAAAGTGTTATACTCTGATTTACCAATGACATGTTTTTATTTTTTCCTCTTTCCCAGCTTATTTTCAGGGTCCAAAGGAAGCTTACTGAAAATACAGGGCAGCAAAATGAGTGTTGGTGTGAACAATAGCAGAAAAACCAATGTTTCAAATCCTTTATTTTCCCAGTATTTGCTAATCATTCTACTAATGAGGGAATTGTCTGGAATTAGTGATCTTGGGGTAAAGCATTTATAAAGCAGAAGAACTTTGTGGGACCAAGCAATTYTATTCCAGTTCTGTAAAACTCCCTGTGTTTAAAACTACATGTGTGTGCCCCCACCCACACAAAACAAAAGATGGTACAACTGTATTTGATTTATAGTCTTGATCTTTAAGCTTCTGCTTTCGTGGACTTAATTAGGGTAGGCAGGTAAAAAGAGAAATTGGAACAGTGAATGAGAAACTTGATCTAAATGGTAGACCTCAATAGTGAAATTAGAGAGCATAATGCACTGTGTTAATACTTGTATTAATATAACTGGAAAAGTAGCATGAGAGATTTTTTCCTTTTTTCTAATAGCATAGCTAATTAAGAATAATGAAAGTAACTAGAAAATGAGGTAATATTTTATAAAATTATGTTGATAAAGTATGATGATATTTGAACTTGAAGCTATGTAATACAATCAGGGGGGGAAAGCCTTTAATCTTTTAAGCTCCAGTGCAACAGCGAGCTTTTGTATGGGAAGACTACCTGAACAAAGTTAACCAGGAAAGCAAGACTGAAGCTGGTAAATGGCCACTTTTTAGTCCTTTTTCAGAGACAGATTTGGTACTGTAGTATGTGGCTTATAAGTGTTGTCGAGGGTGGGTGCCACAAGTGCTATCTGTCACTAGTTCAGGGATTTGATTGCACTTTTGCTTTTCTTGACTATTAAGACACACACACAGTTGCTCTTCCCACTTCTGCCCTTCCTACAGAATTATTCAACTAAAAATAAACAAAAGAAAATGTGAAAGGTTTAAAACTAAAGGGATAAAATATGTTTAGTATTGTCCAAGTAATGAAATTTGCTGGGATTCAGCCCAGCTACRCTACATCTAGATTTATTTTCTTTGGCTACTGACATATCAAGCAATAACATCGTGTCTTTTACTCCACAGTTTGCATGAGGTTCTTGAATTTCTGATCAAGCTTATGTACTTTAATTTTGAAACACTCTTACTTAGCTACCAGCTTGGAATTCATATTATCATTGTAAAGCTATCCAACAAATGAATTTCAGAAAAGCTGGTAATATAGTTCTGGTACTAGACTTAACATTCTTCATGGGTTTACACTACATTGAAACCAACTACCAAACAGATCTGTGTAAGAACAGTGCCATGTTTTTTCATTTTCCCTCATCATTGCTCATCAACTATACGTCTGTGGTTATCAAATTTTAAAAGGGCTTTCTGTAAGAAAAACAAAAACAAAACAAAAAACACACAGAGAATAATCAAAAAACCCAAAAAGATGATGAAATTTTAATTTTTCTAAATATTTTAAAATTAATAACACAATCATATGAGTTTATGTATTAATACAGTCATAACAAAAAAATGCCAAAAATTACACTGGCATTGTATGGATTTTTAATTACTGAATGGAACAGTTCATTGTAATAACACTTGTATAGTAAAGGAATAAAACACTAACTTAATGAACGTGTTCATTGTAAATGGTTGTGTATTATAAAACTTCTCCAAAAGAGTTTGTATGTTTATGAAAATTTATTTGTTTCACCTGAAGACCTTGATGTGGTTCTTACCCTAACAGAGTTTAAAATTCACATTCACACTTTTTATATAAATAGTAATAAGTTTAATTATGTAACTAAGTATTTTTATAAAGTATGGCATTGTTGAACTGTTTTGCAGAATTGGTTCAAAATAAATTTCACCTTGATTGCATCTGCTTATTTGAGGTGGGGGAAGGGAGAAGGTGGGAGGGGGACAAAAGCAGAGTAGCCTTGACATTGAGGGGAAAAGGAGGGGAATAAAGCATAAAGGTTTTTTTTATCGTCTGTAAACTGTTTTAATGTACTTTCATACAGGATTGTGAGTTCATAGAGTGTTATTGCTGTTAAAAGGGAGACATTGTCTAGAATGGTTCAGAGGTCCTTGGCAGGAATGGGTTAGAACAATTCTGTCTGGATTTAAAACCAACCCCCATGGTGATCAGACAGACTTGGGATTCCTGTGCGAGCAAGTCCAACATAAACTCTTAGCTGGCAGTCACTGCCATGCTGTAAAGCAAGCACATATCCTCTCTCTTCTTTTATCTGGGATTAGCAGCCACTGTTCACTTCTGTCCAATTTTTCAGGGATTTTATACATTTGTTCTTGTGACAGCCAGTGTTTTATCTCAACGTCCTTGAATGTTACCTGTCTCAATGACCAGTACAACTCAAAAGTGCAGATCCTGGCATGTATATGCAGTGCCAGTGTAGATCAAGGAGCTAGTACTGTTTGAGTTTCAGTAATAACTAATACAGCACTAAAACAGAACCTACAAACTGCAAAGTTTACTGTATTTTAGTATTTCCTGTAATGTAATTAATGTTTTACTATTTTTAATGAGAACAATCATGTAACTTCTGGTAATCTGTACTCCTCTCTGTTGTCCATCAGAACCCTGTGATTCCCATTCTGCATGCTAGGCCTGCAGACTGTTTCTGTCATGCATTGTTTCAAGCTGTAGTATTTTAAGAATATTTTCATAGTATTTTTGAGTAAACTTCCAAACATAAACATGTGTACGATCCTACTATTTAGATAAAGTACATTCCTACTTTAGCATAAAGCATTATGAAAAGAACCTTATGTGTTCTTATCCTTGCAACCACTGAATTGTCATTTCACCAGGCTTGTGAGTAGCTCTTACAACTGAAAAGTAGCCTTGGGGAGGTTTGGAGGGGTTTTTGTTGGGTTGGAGGGGTTGGGGGTTGGTTGGTTGGTTGGTTGGTTGGTGGCATTTTTTTGTTTAAAGAAAGGCTCCTAGAGTTTGCTGATGGACAGAAACAAGGCAGAATGCTGTCTCACCCACAGAGTCATCTACAATGCTGTTTGTTCTAAAACACGTTATCCACAGCTGGAATGAGTATAAAGGAGTATAAACAAGTAAATTCAATGAGCCCCCGCTTTTGTTATTTATTTTCATCTGTTCAATCCAATAAACTTCTCAGTTTTTAAGTTTTCCGTGAAGATGTTGTAGATGTTTGTATTTGTGCCAACTTTCCCCCAACACACAAGACTTTCCTTAGAGCTACACAGTCACGTTAGGTTTAAACCACAGGAGCACTCAATGTAAGCTAGCCAGTACATTGCAAGCAGGACACTCAAATTATCACACCTGGCTAAGGAATTTAGGACTAGATTTGAACCACTGATTTGGGCACGAGAAGTAGGTCTGGGTGGATAACTGCTGAAGTCGAGAACTGTGATTCACCCAATAACTATTGTCTTGTGCAGTTGGACTCTGTGCAAATGTCTTGAAGTGCCAGGTGCCTTCACAGCCACACTTGCTCCCACTTCAGCTTCATCACAGTACAGGAACAAAACTGCCAGTGTCCTCCAGGCGCTGCAGGAGACTGGCTGTGAGTGCAGGGCTGGCAGCCCCCACGCTAATACACATCTCTGACAGACACCTTTCCAAGACAGGGTGGGAAGAGTCAGGAGATGGAAATGAGGTGGTTGTATCTATTTTTGATATAACAGCCTTGAGTGTAAAAACTGGGTTCTGATCAAGAATCCTGGCTAGCTGGGTGCCATCTGGGAGAGACTGTTATGAGATTGTTGAGAGCTGGAAGCAGAACCCACTGCAGAACTTCACCCTCAGCTGCCGACTTTAACATTTGCTCAAGGACCAGATTATTTTCTCTGCGTTTTTTCCTACTGACACAGAGAGAGTGTTAGCTGGAGAAACAGCAACAGCTTCCCTGCTTTTCCCTTAGCATGGGGGAAGAAAAGGGGGAGAGTGAGACGGAAGGATGGAAGCAAGCAGCTAAGGTACTACACTTCGTCACTGGGCAGAGGGAAGCAGGCTGAGGGGGTGTGGCATGGCAGATGTCATATGTTCTCTCTGTCGTATTTCGAAAAGGAGGTAGGAATGCAGGGGAACTGAGGAGCATCTGTTCCCTTGTGCACAGTGGAAATGGAGCAAGGCTAATGCCAAGTGCTGCTTCTCTTCCCTGCAGTAGTTCTGGGCAGCTCGCTCTGACTGGTTTGTAGCAGAGCCCCTTCATATTAACTGGGGAGTCCCAAGCATTGTTTTGCGCTCATTTCTAAGAGTGAACCTTAATCAGCTCTTAGGAAATTAAAAAAAAAAAAAGATACTGAGCCTGACCAGAGATACTGGCCCCTGGATCCCAAATTGACAGCATATCAGACTCTGGGAAATAGCTTAGCATTTCTTTCCTTCCTAGTGAGTGTATGTGGATGTAGGATTTTGTGTCAGGTTTCCCTCCTCTCCATCTGGGTATGGTGTGCCAGGGAGCTTAAGAGTTCAGGCATTACCCATGGGACCCATGTTCTTTACTGTCCTACTCTGAGATTATTTTCCTTGTTCTGCATGCGAGCATGTGCTTTTTGTAGGTAGCACATTGATTATATTAACATTCACTTTAAAGGCATAGTTTTTGTCAAATTGTAACAACTACTCTTGTGGGATCAAAGTACTTATAGCACTGTGTACTTTCACAGAATATTGTCCATCTTTCCTTAATATAGAATTTACTGTAGGCAAGGAGAAACATGTTGGCCATCGTGTTGTTTTTGTTTCGTTCTTAAAGAAGACAGGACAGATACGTAGTTAAACCCAGCAGGGTCTGAGAAACAGACTGGAAATTTAAAAGGGAAACCTGAATACAAGCAGTCTTGATGAATTAGTCATGTATCAACTGGAAAGCTGACTGTTGTGAAAGCATTCCTTTCTTTAATCAAAAGGCTACTCCCAATAGGAGCACTTTACCCCTCTCCTTTGTGCCCTGCTGCTAGGTTATTGAGTCTCTAGCTGAGGCTGCTGGTAAGTACATACTGGGAAACGGATAGATCTGTGCATCTTACATTTGGCCCTGAAAATCCATCCCAGGCATGCTAACGATTCACTTGTTTTTCTGGATCTCCACAGGTGCCAGCTGCTGTATTCACCATTCACACACATTTATTCACACTTGGGGCAGCCTTCCAGGGGCTAAATGGCTGTTGATCCTTCTCTTGGCTTCGGTGTTTGGAAGTGCCAGGGGTGTATTTGCTACAGTAAGGAACGGTAAGAAAGCATTTCTGCTCTTTCAAAAATGAAATATAATAAATATCAGTTCAGCAGGACTCCTATGATAAAACTGCCACACATGAAGAGAACATATAATCATTTGACTGCTTCATCTGAAAGCAGTGAGGACTGCTCCCTGCTTCTCCAGCAATTGTAGAAAATGCCATTCAGGGAGATGCTCATGGTGTGCTGTGGAATAGTGAATGACTGTGCTAGATTGCAGCCCCTGTTCAGACCTGCCAGGGAGGCCAAGGCAGTGCTTCTGTCCTTCTGGAGAGTTCCCAAGAAAAGGCAAGCTGGCAACTAGATGACTTAAGTTTCTTACATCCCTCTACCCACCTTCCTCTCCTCACAGTTCTAGCCTAGGTGCTTACAACTGATCAGCTTTTATTTCTCCATCATGTGGCTGTGCAGTAATAGCATGAACACATACAAGAATTCACAGGTTGGGTTTTTTTCTTTTTTAAGTGGAGGGTGCCTGGCAAATTAAGCAGCTTTATTAGAGCAAGCTCAGATCTATACCACTTTCACTGGATTTGATTTCATTCTGTATTACCCTCTTCACTTCTGGAATGACTCTGTCTTTCGAAGTGGCTTATGACTATCATAAATGTATATTATTTTCTTTGTGCTAAAAGACTAGAAATCCAATAGCAATAATTTCACTATTTACATTTTAGCTTAGTCTTACTTGTTAGAGTGGCTGCATCAAAATCTGTTCATGTTCTTGACATCTTTGTGAAAGAACTGCCATTTGCAAGAGGAGAGTTTTTTCCGCATGAAACTGAAGTTCAATCAATTGCTTCAGCGAGTTGAAGGTTATAATGAGCAGATTATTAGCAGGCTAAATATACTCCCTGGCGCCACTGTCATTAAAAGGGTCCCAGCCTTTTCAGGCTGCTACTAAGTCGTTTTGAAGAGCGAGTGTGTGCTTAGCAATAGATATGCCCCCTGAATTCAATTGATCATTAAGGTAGGAAGGAATGATCCTTTCTCTAACCTGGGGATGACAAAGAGCATTCAGGAAGATAGTGGGGTACACATCCACTATGACAGGCCAGCCTCCTTTGTGGAAATGCTCTTGGTCTATTGACAAAATAGCATGGCCTTCATTTGTTCTTTGTTTCAAGTCAGACATTGTTACACCAGGCAATAAGCAGAAACCTACAGATAGGCAGCATCTCTCCCAGGGGTTTCCAAGGCATTTGCCATCCTACTCAACAACCCTAATTGCCTAATACATAGCATTTCTCACACACTCTCAAACAAATGAGATCAGTGTCATTATCTCTGGATGACACATGAAGGCAAGGAGAGATGTTTTGACTCAGCCAGGGTCAAGTTGAAGACTGTGATCAAGCAGCARCCAGAATCTAGCATTTGTTCTACTGAACATTTCCTTTCAGATGGGCAGCTTATAGCATCACCTAACAACCTTGACTCCTGGTCTTGAGCTTGGAGAAGAAAAGCTGCATCCATTTCCCATTATTCCTCACAATGGACACCTGAGCTACTCAAAAAAAAAAAAAAAAAAGAGCGAAAAATTTGGCTCAAACCTATGGGCCCTGCACAGCAATTTGGCTACCACAAAAAAATTGGTACCTGATGTACCAATCAGGTCATGCAGACAGCATGGAGCATGGATCTCTAGTGTGAGGCATGCCAAGGGGGTCCTGGGATGCAGCTAGCTACCTTTCAAAAAGCCCACATATGGATAAATGCTGGACCTTGGCCTCTGAGAATGGCAGTGACTGTCAGTGGGATCTGCCTTCCCAGGTCACTGAGCCGCCACATCTCAGACACATGGCCAGGGGGGCAGGAGGCTTCTGTTAGGCAAACGGTTTGGACAGGACACTGCTGTGACTGTTCCACAAGCACTGCCCAGTGAGCACATGTGTGAGTTCCCCTACAGTTCTCATTGCTCCCGTCTTGTACCAGGTGCAACTTCCATACACCCATGGTTTGCAGCAGTGCCCTTTCAGCCAGTCGGTGCCCTAGACCATAGAATGAGCACTTCCTTCTTTGCCAATCCAGTCTGTTCCAGTGACACTGCAAATATGTCAAAACCCTCTAAGCACTCAGCTGAACACCCACAAAACCTCTGACTTGATGATATCATGCCTTTTCCTCCTTCAATCTACTTTTGCAATTGTTTCTCACAGAAATGCCTCATTTGTTTGGTTTTTTAATCACTTAGCAATCTGGCAAGTACGTACTCAGTTGTTTTAAGCTTCTTTAGGAATAAGCCATTATCTTTAGTCAGCCTAAGACTGGAGTCTGTGTATCACCTGGTTTGTTATAAGATGCTGAAAACCGTCCCCGTTGTCATGGGTGAAATGTGGGTAGTACAACCTGCCTAGATACATAAATGACCTCAGGCACTGTAGTACATGATTCATCTCATCCAAGAAAAGTGAGATGGGATGTTCTTCCCACAATGCAGGTGGGAACAGCAGAGGAACTGAGACACAAGCAAGGAAAGTGCCTTAGCCAGAATCACGCAAAAGAGTTCTTACAAAACTGCGTTTCAGACACCAGTTACTCATCTCCAGCAAATACCCTCAGCAGGGGAGAACTCACAGGACTGGAATCACCGCCTCTTAACTCTCAAGAATGTTTATGCCATGCTGCTGAAGAAAATGATGGTTGGCACAAGGCTTATGCTGTGTCTGTCCTTTTTCTGACACTCTGCTGTTTGCTAAAGAAGATTGGCATGTGGTTTAGTCTGGCAAAAATGTTTGCTTGGAATATATGTCGACACTGGGTAGTGGTATGTGGGACTGGAAAAAAACAATTCAGCTTCAGCCCTGAGTCTTGGGGACTTGAAACAGCTGGAGCACAACTGCCATTATCTCACTGCCAGAAACAGAATGCAGAAATCTCATGAGGAAATGAGAACTTGAACGTGACTGCAAGTACCAAAACAACTCAGGGAGATGCAGCAGTTGCTTGAAAGGGATGATATGTAAAGGCTCTCTAATTTGGATAAATGCTGTTTTCCTCAGAGGTCAATGGGATCTGATGCCTCTATGCCAGTGTTTTGGACTGGCAGTTTAGGGTGGCTCTTTTCTTCCTCTGTGGAGTGGGAGATGATACCAAATAACTTTCATCTTGAAAGCCCTTTATTATTATTAATTTTTTTGAGGAAGGGATCAGCATCTGGAAACAAGCAAGTATAAGATGAAACATGGCCACTCAAATAAACTGAGAGTGGCCACCCAGGTCTGGGTGCAAAGTGAGTGGTTCCATGCTGGTCAAATTCACAGACTGTCGGAAAAGGTTAATTCCCAAAGTATCAGCTGAGGAAAGGGCCCACAGTCCTTCTGTTGTAGGCATTTGGATGTAATGAGGCAGTAAATTCGGCTATGCTTGGCAGTCATACATGCTGTCACGGCCTTCTTTATTCATGTGGTCAACAGAGGCATGGGAGAAACTGTCAACAACTTTGGATGCTTCTACGGAGTTTACCAGCAACAGGCAGCTCTGCTGGGTAAGACACTGAGGGTGTTGTTGTGMAAAGGACAGTAGCAAATATGTAAGTTGTGAATTTTCACCAAATATTTCTTTTTGCATTCTTGGAAATTGAGAACACATGTGATTCTCAGGCAAGCTAGTGTGAAAGTGACCACTCAGAGTTCTGGGTGGGTATTTGGTGTAAGTCACACATTTCAGCAACTTCTCCTTTTTTTAGTGATTTTTAACGAATAGAAAATATGAACTGTTCCTTTTTTTTTTCCCAGTATCAGTGGCTTTCCCCCTTGCTGTGTTATCAACAGTGCTGTCTTTTAAACCATGGCAAACAAAATATAATTTAACAGAAACTGAGACATCGGTGAGTACCAAACCACTGTGGGTGACACTGGGGGGATTTACATTTGTTTGCTCAACAGATTGGACCAGAGAAGGGCACTGTGCACTTGGCTGTAGCTGCTGTCCTGAATGCTCTGTGGGCCAAGCAAGAGGTAAAGATGACGCTCATGGGACCTCAGTATAAGAATGCTCATTAACTCAGAGAGAATCCTTGCTCCTGATTGCCCTCGTTTGCACATGGTCCTGATTTTGAAGTAATTTATACATGTGTTTAGCTTTAAAATAACAAATAAAGCACAGGCATTGCCAAGTTCTTGGAGACTTTGCCCATGTTTAATTTTTTGCAGGATGGAAAATTGTAGCCACTGCACAGTGCTTAGTGGTGGAATGGGTCAGAATATTTCAGGGTAATTTTGTGCAACTCTGGCATGTCTGAAAGAAAATATTTTTGCCTAGTCCTGCTTATCAGATATTTCTTCATATACCCTTCTGTCGATTTCATCTTTCTTACTTGGATATTTTAATTTGAGATTTTAACCTTTCAGCCGCTTCCGTACTGAATATGCTGTTGATCTGGGAGCCAAATTTTGCATACTTATCATGTTACTATTTATTAAAAATAGCCTATTTAGGCAGTGATGTGAGGAGCCATAAAGACAGCCTGGTTAGAAAGGAAAATTGGTGAAAAAAAATATTGTCTGCTCAAGAAAAACTGACAGAGAAAGGGCTGCCAGCCTGGAACTGTGAGCCTGGTGACCAGCCCTGTGGACTATTGAAAAACATCCTTGAAAAGTGCAGCCGTCCTCTTTGAAGTGCAGCCAACGTACCTAGAAACCAGAAACATCCACAGATACCACTGATAGGTGCCAAACAAGGAGACTGTAACAGCAATTTGTCTTGTGAAGGTGGAACACAGTCTGAAAAAATAAAATAGCTCTGAAGGAACAGAAAACAGCATCCCCAATTGGCTGCTACAGGTGAAAAATAGAAATTAAACAGGATCTATTGGCTGCTCAATGTCCTACTCCCTCTTGTGACTCTGTGATATAGAAAGGACTTAATGTTTATTCAAAAATGAGCTGTCTGAGAACTTCATAGTTGAATCCCACACAACCTTTCTATGAGCACTTGGGGTCCCCCCAGGGACACCTGGCTAAAAAAAAAATCTGTTATTATTGATTGATACCATACTATTGTTTGATAATATATTATTGATCGCAGATAGTAATTTGTAATAACTTGAATTATATTCATTCATATTCATTTTATTAACCACAGGTATGTTTGCTAGTGGCAACTTTTATGTTATTTGTGGTAATCTCTAATAAAACAGAGACATATACACAACCAAGCTTTCATGTCCTTGTGTATTACAGAATCCTACAAACCCACATCCTTTCTCCACACCTTTTTTAAGAATATCTCTACCAATACTGCTTCCATAATGAAACCAGGTTAAGAGGATGCTCAATCCTTAATGATTTTCAGGAGAAAGTGTCAAATGTTCTTGTTGGGCATTGAGAACCACATTGCTTTGGTGCCGGTAATTAATTTTGACTGCCAAGTGTGAACACTACATGCACTTTGTTACACTTCATCATAAAGAAACATCTGTGTGTTATGGCATCATTGTGATTCCAGATTTATTTTGTTTTCTAGTGAAAGCTACAGGTCAGAAAACCTGAGCAGTCTAAAGGCAACTGTGCCCTATTAGAAGAGTACATGTTCTAGTTTGGTTTTACAACTCATTTTAGACAGAAGCTGTGTCCTTGGCCGTGACTGTGACTTTCTGCTCAGAGATGTCCTTCTCTCCCAACATACCCTCTTCATGTGTCTGCCCTCAATCAGAGATGCAAACTAGCCCCCCTCCTGAGGAAGCTGTACAGCCTGTCTTTGTCGAGCTCTGGCATCACAGCTGGCAGTGGGGACTGATAGTCTACAGCCATAGGAAGCTGTGTACTTAAAGACCATGCTTTAATCTGTAGGTCTTTGTTTAGGATTTGGACAAGAAGCAGCTTTTTTTTAAGCCTGAATACTTGGGAGTTTGTTTTAGTTTTTTTAATGGTTAGGGGCTTTTTCACAAAAATAACTCCTTACTGAAAACTAAAAACTCAGTAATTGAATTGCCTGTGCTACCACTGTCTGCTAGTAAAAGCTTGGACTTCATGTGTTAATCTGTTTGCTGAAGAGATCAGTCATTTTAGAGGGAATTCCCTTCAGTATTAAGATCTAAAAGATCCTGTTGTAAAATAACTTGGTTTTTCCTTTTCTGAGAGCAGGAGGTATGAGAACAGGGGTGCTTCTCTATTTTAATTTGACAGCTAAAATAGTGTGACTTGGCTTTCCTGTTTAATCTTTTACTTCTGCTTGCATAGAGGTTAAAAAGAAGCTGAAAAGGGCTTATTATCTACTACTCACAGCCATGAAATTAGGTAAACACACATTTGGCAATGCAACACAAGCTGGTGAGGGAGGGGGATGTGAAGGTTTAGAATATCTGCTGTTTCAACTCCCTGCTTTCTTCAGAAAAATAGGGAAAAGATTGACAGCCATTCCTCAACTGACTAACATTACTTAATCTTTTTTTCATCATACTGTTTTATTGTGATATGGGGTTTTTCTTATTTTACATGTCATCCTTGAAGCAGGATGCCGAGCAATTGCTATTCTGCATGGAATACAGATGTATTACTGGTGTGCTAGCAGAAGAGGAAGCTTATGGTAAGTYATCCTTCCCTTAAAGCTTGAATTTTGGTAGCCCCCATTTTCCTAATCCTGTAATTGTCTCATCAGTTTTGATGGGAGTAACTCTGTCAGGAACACACCACCAGCCTGTGAGACTGACAGGCTGGAGGGACAACTGTCATGATGAAATCTGGAGTGTGAGGAGAATTTGATATGGTTCAGTGTAATTTGATATTCATTCTCGTTCCCCTACAGAAATACTCCAAAATGGCCTGCTTGAGAAAAAAGAAAAGTGTGAGCTTAAACACATCTGTATCTGATGAAAACCATTACTTTGCACCTCTTAGAGAGTGGGAAAGGGGCTGTGTGAGATGAAGCCTGTTGTTTGCTGGCATCTTCTTGTGTGTCCCAGGAGTGCAATGTCAAACGTTCGGTTTGTGCCATGTTGGTGACTTCTTGCCATGTGACTATTTGCGTTGGGTTAGCAAGTAGGTTGTGCTGTTCTCTGCTTCTTCCAAGGATTTATCTGCTTTGCAGTTCTCTTGCAATGAAATAGCCAGGGAGAAGAGGGAAGGGTTTATTTGGCAAAATTGACCTATTTGATTAAAATGAAGGGGTTTGGGGGAAAAAAAAGAAGTCAAAACACCTCCAGTCCTTCAGTTTTCCTGAAGAACATTCTTTGATACTCTATTTACCAAAATTATACACTGTTGACTAAAACACAGCCTGACTTGTAATCATCCTTATCTGCTTCAGAACAGAAAATGTTGAAGTRTGGGTATCTGGCTTATACAAGATCCTATTCCTGGCTGGGCTACTCAGACCAGCAGTTAAACAGGTCTAAATCTTCAATTTTATATTTGTAAGGTTTTAAATGGTATGTGAAGTGGGGAATGCTAACAGATGATGATCAATTCTCTGACTGAAAACATAACATTGCAGATCCATTTGGGAAGGTAAAAGAGTGGGCCCAATACCATTTCAGTGATTTTCCCAGTGAGGCAGAGTGTTACACTCCTGTTTATGACTGAGGATATACCCAAGGAACTAAGGCAGAAATGAAAGTCTCTTTATTGGTATATTGTGTGTAACAGTGAGTTTGCATGGGTGCAGCTGTGTTGGTTTAAGCAAGGAGCTTAGGCTCGTAGGGATTCTCAGGAGAGTGATATTAATTAACCAAAAGTATGATCATGAAGAGTATTAACGAAAATACGTAAAATCTGTGCTTGGATAGCTATGTCGAGAAGCACAGTGCCCTTAACCTGCAGTAACTTCATGGATGAGAAATGGGGATGTCTTCTCCAGAGTCAACACGAACCTCAAAATTTGATAAATGCTGGCTCATTCTAGAACTTCCGGTTGCCATCGCTTTAAGGGGTAGTCTGAACCTGTAAGTAGCAGAGGGCCCTTGGCTTCCTTCATAAAGCAGCATACTTATTGCCAGAGAGAGCTGCATGTGCTTGAYTTTCTGTATCAGTTTATTGGTGTCAGATTAAGTTAATACAGCTGGGATTTACCTTTTGGAAAATATACACCTTGGTACACCTAGAAATAATGTTGCCTAGTCACCACATGTTCATAACTGGATTAGAAAAACGTAGTATATGTTACAGTTAGCTGGATCGAGGAGTTTGGTTCAGCTGCATGTTATTGATACATCTGATATAATTTTCTATTTTTTTTTCTAGCTACTTGTGAGGAAGAAATAAAAAGCTTATTCTAATTATGTGTAAATATTATTCTAGATGCAGTGTGGTAGAGTTATTTGGAGATGTATAATTAAATGATGTAAATTTGCTTGCAGTTACACACATAGGCCTTGAGAAAAGGCTGGATAATGTATAGTAAACACTTGTATTGAGTATTATTCTTCTGTGTTTTATGCTTTAAACAGACAAACTAGGCCTGGTTTAACTCTTGCAGGTCTATGATACGGGCAGTGATGACTTTGCTTCTGCATCTCTCCCAGACACTCCCCCTTTCTACTACTGCATAATGCTGCATTGCAGGAAAACAGGAATGGTGTGGGAAAGCTGAGGGCTGATCACAAGTGAAGACAAACGTGTTTCCGCTGATTTATGAAACACCATTGCTGTTTTATTTTCAGAGTAGCATGAAGCTTACTCACAAGGGAAGGGAAGTAAGAAGAAAGTTCCTTCTGTAAGACAGCGATGCTAAAATTGTAAATTCTAGTTTATGGATTCCAGTTTATGGCCTCATTAATCATTCAGAGGTGATCTATTTCATGTTCCAAGTGTGCATCTAGGTTCAAAGTAAAGGTGTGTGCTTATCTACAGGATGATATTTGCAGACTGAGATTTATACAAGAAATGATTGGCCAAGACAAAATAACTGTGAATATCACTTTTTGCTACTACACTATGTTATTTTCTATTTAAAACCATTAGATGAAATATTTCTCATATACATTTATTGACAAATATTGTCTTCTTCCTTCTTCAAATCCTGAATAATGATGGCAACAAATGTTGATATATTTCAACAAAGAGCAGTATTGGATATGACCGAAGCAGATGTGTTACTAAGAATTTTATACTGTATTTCTGTGCCAGAAATTCAAGCCTGCAGGGGAACCCCACTACCAGGATTGTCTTCTAGAAGATTTAAAACGCCTTTTATATCCAGGGAGGCTTCCAGAGGAAAGCCTGTTAATATTTTTTCATGGATATTTGGCCAAAAATAAGCTTGAGAAGTTATTCAAACTAAAATATTTGAATGAAAAGGAATAACTAGATGGAAGTCACTCATTTTTATTTTGAAATGCTTCTCTGTTGACCGCTATGGGTCAGATTCTTTGGCTTATGTGCTCACTGATACTCCACAGCTGCTGACCTACTCTGAGTGCTGCAGTGCAGCACAAAGCTTTCATGGGATGCCATATATCATGGCATGCTGAACCAGGAACTCTGTGAATACAGGGCGGCAAGGACCTGAAGAGCCTGCAGAGGAATTATGATGTAATTTTCAGATGATTCATTTTTTATAGGAAGAAAAATTCTCCCTTGTGTGGGAGAGAAATGCTGCTTCAAAAACTCATCTTATTTAAACTACTGCATTTTTTTTGACAAGAAGCTTTTCTGCTGAAAATTTCAGACAGCCATGTCCATGTTTTAGGGTGCTTTACTCAAGTACGTGCTGCCAAGATATACTTGTTCCCACAGAAGACTCTGGTCTACTTCCTGCAGGTCCTGATCTGCTTGGTTCAAACCTAGTCTGGATATTGACATAGTCATTGCAATTCTGCTTAAATGTGGCCAAAAGTACAATACAGACAGAACAGCAATTCCAATTTTTCATTTGCTTTCTATTTCCTGAATTTCCATCACTTCATAAAAACTTTGCAATTTGACAGAAAAAAAAACTTCAATAGAAACCTTCACTGTATTTGATTCTTATTTTCCTTATCCCAGATGCTAAATGCAAAGCAAAAATGGAAAATAAAGGAAGCAATAGAGTAGGTCACTAAACCAGTTTAAATCCTCATGGATTAAGGAGCCAACTTTTCCAGATGAGGATATGCATATCCAGATGGGACATGCAACTGCTTCGAAGCTTGTAAGTTTAATATTTTATTTCAATAATACTACAGTGACTCCAGTCTCGTATGTAATGTTGATACTGTTCCTTCACATATTCAGATTTCAGGTTGAACTAGTGATTCAGAATACTATTAAATGTATTTGCTACAGGATCTTGATACATATTCTACACCTGTATTCCCTTAAGTTTAAATAAATAGTTTCTTTCTAAAAAAAATACATTAAAGGACTGTAATGCTTGCATGAGGAAGGCAGCCAACATTTAGAATGAAACGGGAATGGACTTTTTTTTTAAAAAAAATGTGGTTTCTAGTGAAATTGGAAGTTTGGTTCAGAATTTGTGCTCCCAACATGCTATACTTAACAGTACTGTTAAAATCCCAGATGTACAGTGTGTGCATTTCTTTACCCCTCTGCACACCCTGTTATATAATTCTTTACATTGTTTGTGGACCAGATAAATCACGAAAAAAAATCAATAAAAAGTTTTATAATATGTGTTACATTTTCTATAAAATAAGTAGAAAACAGTGTGCTGAAACAACTGTTATTCCATCCTTTGTGCTACTGAGAAACTCCACTGGGAATTCAAAAAACCAAAAGCAAGTCTTGAATGTTTGTTATTTCCTTGCAGGTCTTGACACTGCTAGGAATTGGTGCAGCACCCAGAGAACGTGAGTATATGTATAAGCGCTTTGGGCTTTTTCCTAATTACTATTTGTTTAATGAATCTTCTGCACAACCTTTGGAGCAGGTGCCAAAACTCCTTTGCACGAAGTTAAATACTAAAGATGAAAATTACTTGCTCCCTGTTTCAGGTATTCCCTACCAAGGCTGCCTCCCTTCACCTTATCTCCCTGGTTCATTCTTCCCACACGCAATTTCTGTGAACAACCTGGAAATATCTGATTTTTTTTAAACTATTATTATGAAAGTAATTGCTAAAATTTCATATTCTTACATCAGTGAGAAATATGAAAGCATGCACCYGTGATTGTGATTGCCCATTTGAAGCAAGGTACAAATCTAAGTCCATGAGGCTCTGTGGAGCCCACTGCAGCTCCATGAGACAGCTTGGATAACATCTCTGCGGAACAGTGTGGGCTGGACAACGCAGTCTGTAGAGAACTGAAGAGCTGCTGAAGCTGACATCCCCTGTAGCCCAAGGATAATTATCCAGCTCCCATTTTCATTTTGCTCTGTGGGTTTGGTGCTTCAGAGAGTGTTTTCCTCAGCACAGCAGTGCATGTGTAGACATGACCTTGCAGGAGCTGTATGAAGGAGTGGGTTTTAGAAGCGAGAGGTTTCAGGCTCCTCTACTTGTATCAACTCTATTTGTGCTGCCCTAACTCAGCTGTAAATACCAAAATTCCAGAAAATCATGCTGTTAGCAAGCTGCAGGTCATCCTCTTGGTGGCACCAGGGCAGTGTCAGGGGTGCAGGAGGGCTGGGGAGCCAGGAGCATGGCTGGCACGGCAGGTCTGAGGGAACAGCCACGGTCAGCTGAGGAGGTTACCAGACGCATTCATGGTGCTGAGACGGCTCTGAGGGCAGGGTCTGTCCCAGTGACAGGGACCAGGGTCAGATACAGCCCGGAGACTGCCAACCTGTCCCTGTTGATGAAGTCAGGACCAGGTCAAGCCGGGCTCAGCCTGCGCTTCAGGGTCTGGGTCAGTGCAGTCCATGGCTTGGCAAAGGTGTSATCTCATCTGGGGTAGCTCAGGTGGGGACTGGGGCCGTGTCCTGAGCTGAGATGGGCCTGAGGGCAGGGGTGATGGGGGAGGGCTGCCAGTAAGGCTGGGCAGGGCCAGCAGGGCTGCTCCTGCCCTCAGCTCCTGCCCTGGCCGGAGCTCCCTCCAAGATGGATGTGTCCTCTCACCCAACAGAGAACTGGGCTCTGATGGTACTTGCTGAAGAGGGATTTAGTTGCTGTGGGGTGTAGGGAGTATTTCAAGGGACACAGAGCTGGGACAGTGACATGGAAATAGGAAGGGGCATGGCAGGGATTGTTGGAGCCGGGTGGGGGGCTCTGGCAAATGCTTGAGTAGCCCCAGAGGCATGGCAGGCTTATGGGTGGGGGTCCAAGTGGGCCAGGCAGTGAGGAGAACCACGGTCAGACATGGCCTAGGGTGTGTCCAGCCAGGCTGGGGTCTTGGTCCATGGCCAGACACATCCACAGCTGTAGCACAGCTGGAGGCAGGTACACTTGCTGTGCAACCCAGGCAGAAACTAAGGCCCATGGGCACAGGGTGTGAGCCCCAAGTGAGACTGGTCACGGTGAGGTCTGTCAGTGCACTCAGTGCCCTGTCTGGCCTTAGGAGGAATTTGTCTGGTACATATGCAGCTATTTTAAAAGGTTGAAACCTGTACTTTCCCCCAAGGAAACTCATTGCTAGCATTAGTAGCAAGTTACTGCCATTAGTTATATTTAAATGCTTCTTGCATGAAATATTTTTAAGGAGTCCAAAGACCAGAACTAACTCCCAGATACATCATAAATAGCAAGGTGTCAGTAGACAGGCTAGAACCTTTTAGAATACCAGTCTCCAGCCTAAATTAAATTGCTTTTTATTGCACCCATCTTTTTGCCAAGTATTGACACCACATCTACAGAGCCAAACAATGTGAATTAACAAATTCTCGGTTCTCTGCAGCAACTGGAAACAACAGTGATGACATTAGCATAATTTCTCTGCTGCCAGTTTCTCATGCCAAGCCCTGCTATAAACATATTTAATTGTACTTCTCACTCTCAGCTGTTGTCTACCAAGATAAGACACTTAATTTGCGGGGGAGTGTTTTATAATGAATATCTAGTAGAATGGGCTTGAAGTACCCATTAATATAGCCTTGCTTTACAAATTAAAGGCCAGTCCTGAATTCTGGCTTTACTTGATGTTTTGTATAACTTTTCTCTTCTTTTCACCATAGCACCTGAGAACCACATAAGATTTAATGTATTTATCCACAGAATTCCCATGTCAATAAGGGGAATACAATTATCTGTACTAGAAACACGGGAAATTAATGAGGCCTGAACTGACTGAACAACTTAGTCAAGCTCCAGACAGGAAATTTGTAACACAGCTAGAAATTGAATCCTGACACTTATCCAAGTGTATCTCAGCTGCGAGGCCATCTCTCATCCGGCTGGACTGGTCTTCAAGAGGAGGAATGATTTCCTACAACAGAATCACTGCTATTTTCACTTTAGCTGCCTTAAAATGGGAACAGCTGCTCAGTCATATAGACAAGCACAATCCAAGACCGTGCAGTCCTGGGCGTGCTGAATCCTGTCCCCGGAGTACCCCAAGTTCCTCCCTGTGGACACGGTTAGGTGACCAGAGGGCTGTGAGTTGGCTCCAAAAGAAGCCAAAATGCTAAAAAGATTTTGAGGCAGTCTGTGAGGCAATTATCTGGCAGAGCTGCCCGATCAGTTTGTGTGAACATTACATAATAGTCTCAAACTCAGTGTGTCTTTGTGCATGTTAAGCCCATGTCCTTGGCCTGGAATGGAGCAGGCATTTTCACTTGGCATTTTCACTTCRCTTTCACTTACGTGATTCAACATCCAGTTAAGGGGCAGTAGTTTCCAAACTCAATCCAGTATGACTATGCCCTTTGGCACACATTGATATTTATTCAGTGTACTTCAGTTCATTTTGTCAGGTGTAATGTTCTTAACATTACAAGTATAAGCTGATTTTTATTATTGACATCATCCTTGAAGTTCACTTCATCCAAACTCTCATGTAGTCTCTCATTTAAATTTAAATAAAAATAATTTGGGTTTATAGAGACACACAGGAGGGACACTGTACAAATGCTTTTGTATAAGTTGCCAGCAGCTGTTATAATATGGTAATTTGGGAGTCTCTAGGTCTTAACTTTTCATTTTTTCCCTTACACTGCCACAACAGAGTGATATTTAAACAGCTTCTACAAGCCAAGGCCTTGAGTTGTCTCCAAATTGACAGCTGCAGGCTGGGAAGTGTGAGTGAAAATTTGTCTGTGCTGCTGATGGCCAGAAAGTTCCAGAGTAAGGCTCTGCAAAACGCAGCAGCAATGAGAAAATCTTTCTCTCCGCATCCTTCAAGCCAGTCTGATTAGTTTCTTCAGGTGTCATGATTATGATTTGTCAGCATAAGCTTGCATGCACTGCTGTAATTTTCTTTGTTTCATGTCATGCACCAACAGGCTTTGGATGTCTTGGTCTGGCACCGTCATCTCTAGCACAGGTTTGAGGGTCTCTGTGAATTAGTCCAGTACTTGATAATGTTTGATCATATCCAAGTATCTAAAATGCTTAAAAACAGGTTAGTTATACAAAAAAATTCCAACTGACTATGGTGATCGCTCTTTGTTTTCTTAAAAAAAAATTGCTGTTACCCCACAAGCCCACCTTCCTGTGGGCAGCAAAGGGAAGTTAGAAGGGTGGGTTAAACTTCAAGCAGATGAATGTAAACGGTTTGTGGTTTTCATAAATGCACTTGAAACCTGGGCTGCATTCCATATTCAGACACTTCACAGGTGCTAGTCACTATASTGACAAACTCACCCAGTCAGGCTCATTAGAAGACTTGATTCTGATGGCTGATCAGATAGATGTTTGTCTCAAAATTCAGAAGCAGTTCTTTCTTTTCTGACCCTTTGCCTACCATAATCAGACAATTAATATTCTTTGTGGTGTTGCAGTAAGGCCAATTTTGCAACATACCATAATACATCAGAAATAATATGGGTTATGAAAGCTTGTCTAAGAAGGTAGAATATAGAAGAAGTTGGCATTTGACCAAAGTGGTAAGAAATTTCATTGCTGCCTCCAAGTTACTGAACGGCCCTTGGAAAGTGGAGAAATGATACAAGGATGCAGCTGGAGGAGGAATGATAGAAGAGAGGAAGCTCTTCAAGTCCAAATGGTGAGGGAGAATGAGTGTAGCAGTCAGCAGGGCCAGTGTCAAAGACTCAGAAATGCTATGGATATGCAGAGCTGGTAAGCAACTGACTTGTAATGCCACCTGTACCGCTCTAAGTCATCAACTGGGGAGTGTGAGGGACAGGGAGTTCCTGGGACAGCTTATTCATCAGGAAGTAAGTCCAAGGACACCCCCTTCTCTCAGTAGGCCTGTAAGTCCCTTTCATAGCTTCCCAAAAGTATCTAGCAATGTCCCATATTTTGTCTAAAATACTGCTCTGAATACGGCCTGCAGTCAGAGTAGTCATCTTTGCAGCATGAACAGTGTTCATATTCTGCAAATCAAAATTCCTTGAGTATCTCTGATTTAAGTCTATATATTAAAATTCTTTGAAGATTCTTATTTTTTGCATGAAATCTCCTGAAGATATGAAGTCTCATACCTAGGAATTTTAAAATGTATTTTCACTTTTATTTACAATAAAGTGTGCTGTGTAAAGTCTGCTTTTTACATCTTTCTGACCTTCGAGCACCGTAAATGTTCTAGGTCTTCAAGGTACAAGCTTCACTTCAACAACTGCTGTTGGTAGCAAATTGTGCTGMTAAAGGGAAAGTGAAGTTGTAGTTAATTCCTATACTAAAAACTAGGAGCTCTTCCAGAGCTATAAAGGGATTGGTCTGTTTAAGCATGCTATGTATATCCATACACCTAACTCCTCTGTAATTTATGAAGGGAAGTAAATGATTCCCATTCTAAATTCTTCTCTTGGCTAGGTATTCCTGTCCTGGATAACCTCACTGAGACTGCTAATTCCCACTAGTCAAACCCTGGGGCCAAGTTTATTTCACATCCTCTCTGGCTACACTTGCTAAAATATCCTGCAGAATCCACCTTTATCTGCAGTGTTACATAAAATGGTTTCCAGCAAAAGGAACTTAACTTGCTAAGTGTAGGCAGAACTGCTAAGTGAATTTGCAACTTAATCTGTTTTCTTGTACTTTAGAGGACTGTAAGGACACTCAAGAACCTTTAACTTATAAAAGTGTGCACATGATAAGAAGTAGCTGACAACCCACAGCTGGGACATACCATTAATGAAAAGATAACACCTGGACTATCCAAACCAAGTGACTTTAAAATATAAGACTAGTAGAGCTGAGATGAAATTTATTAGGAGGAACATGTTACCCAGCTCTCAAGTCTAGTGACAAGAATGCTGCTACCGTGAGTTCAGTAATTTGAAAGACCCAAGTGTGTGAAACTACAGGTTGGCTACTGAGTGTCCATTTAATGCAACCTCAGAAAAGGATGAGGTTTGACCCCTCCAAGCTTCTCACAGGATCTGAGCTGAAATAGGATGTAGTCTGATTATCTCTCTTAAAAAATGATGGAGTACAGCATATTTTAAGAAGAACCCTTCTAATAAGCAGTGGTGTCCTTACAATTGATATACTTACAACAGGCAGAGATAATTTCTTCTGTGCAATTTTGTTGTGTTGGGCTAAACATCAGGAAAAGAGAACGATTTTTTGGGCATAAATGGTTCTACCAAAAATTTAGTCTGAAGATCAGTGATCACTATAAAGAAAATCACTATAGTGAGATACCATAAATAATTTTGATACCAAATATGCCTTTAAAACTTATTATCAGTTTGGTTTAAGAAAGATTCAATAGCCCTCTTATGCAGGCCCCTGAATGAATGGAATTTAAAGCACACTGATTATTAAATTTTTAGAATTATCTGAAATTGTACATTTTCCACTATTTACCAGTCTACTAACTTTAAAATTTAATCAAAAAATTACCATGCATTTTTCTCCGTGTGTTCAAATACGCATTGAATATCCTATGTCTGAATATTTACCATGGATCTATTCACAATTAAATTCCTGAAGAGGAATTTTGTAAGTTAAACTGCAGAGGTTGCAAGGATAAGGAGAGATGAAAGCTGAATTCTGATAAGATTTAATTAATGAAGTCCAGTCATACAAATACTAGAACCTCTACCTTTTACTGCTCCAGGCTGCAAAATTAGCCCATATGTTTGTGGGATTTGGTTTTAAATGACGACAGACAGCTGATCACTAATACTATCTGGTAACCTCTGTTTAACTACAGCTCTGTTTAATTTATATCAAATCAGTCATTAATGTAGGGCTTGGGAATAAAAATATTGCTGCTACAGAGATGCCATACAGAGATTGTATTTCCAGCAAAGTTCCATTAAAATCTCTTGTCTTCCTGATGGTTCATTTATGAAGACCATGGGAAGTTTGAGTTTCTTTTTCCTTGCTAAATCTCACCCTCCAAGATACTTTCCTTTCCARCTCTTTTTTACTACTAACTATAAACAAACTCACCAAAATTAAATATGCATCATCCCTTCCAGAAGATTTTTTTAAAAAAAATCTTTATTAAACATACACTCTCCAGAATATATTTAACAACTTCTCCCACCTTGAAGGAATCCTCTATCATACATACAAGTTCTTATTTTCAGTACCAAATCAAGCACATAAGCAAGTGCTATTCATGCGTAGTAACTGAATGGTAACAGAAATGGCCACTGGTAACTGAAACAACACGTAGAAAAGTAGCTCACTAACAACTTAAAATTGGGTTAATATCTGCATAGTACATCAGGAGTAATCATCTGTCTTGTGCAACTACAGGGTAGTACGGAAGGCAGTGCTGGTCTGGTAGTACGTATTTCTTTTTAACAATAAAGCAGATATCTTTTGAAGTATATAAAAGCCCCACCACTTTAAAGAAACTAAGTAGCTTAGGTACATATCCACATTAATATTTAATGCTGGTTTATAGCATTAGACAGCCATCTCCATTTTAATAGGTGGATGAGGATTGTAATCTTCAATCTGAAAATCTTCTGCCTTAAAGTCACTGATGTCTTTAACCTCACGAAGAATTCTGAGTTTGGGGAAAGGTCTTGGCTCTCTCTGAAGCTGAAATAAAAGCAAGCTTACTGTATAAAGTGAACACTTGAAAGCAGACTTCATGTTCTCAATCTCAAATCAGATTACACTATGTAGGCCTTCCCTCCCCACCAAGAAGACTTATACTAAGAAAAAAAAATTAAAGAAAATTCTAATACAGTTAGGTAGAATCTACTTTAGTACTTTCACAGGGAGCAGCAGGAAAATTTTGTGTAGTATTATACAGTATTGTATTTCTGTTTGCAACCTGAATTTAACAGATGTTAAGGTACTACAATTATTAGGGTAGAAATGAGAAGAAAAGCCACAGAAATTAATATTTGCAAAATGATATTTATACTATCAAGATAATTTTGCATTGAATAAGCATTGTGGAAGATAAAAGGATGGAAGACTACAGAATAAGTACTTACTTGGACTTTAAGAGGTTCCACATGATTCAGATATATGTGGGCATCTCCTAATGTGTGTATGAACTCTCCAGGCTGAAAAGARCGAAGAATACATGTGGTTTTCAAACAGTCCAGTTTCAAGAAAGCAAAACATGACAATGCTTACCGTATTGATTCTCAGCATCTAGCTAGTGTGGAATTACAGAATTCTGTACTGGATTGTATTGCCAAGAACATCCTTGAAAGCTTTGAAGGACATAAGCTTCCCTGATTAATGCATAATTACTGAAAAATATAATGAAATTTCCACTAGCTTACCAAAAAATTTATCTTTGAAATCCTGCTAGGACAACAGCTCTGGCAAATGAATGGAGTAATACTGATCTGCTCACTAGGATAGAAACCGATGCTGCAGTGACATCCAGCTTTTCCACTCGGCTTCTAATAACTACAACTTGCCAAAGCTGGTTTCAGGGCAGTTGCCTTAGCCACTACTAAGCAGCAGTGGAGGTGTCAGTCACAGTCAAGCCTCCAGCTTGCAAGTTCTATGACTTAGCAGCCCCTGAGCAATCCCATTTAACTTGGGGAAGATTTATCAGCTATTTTACTGGCTTCTGACCAACGTAGATCAGCCCTCGGGTATGTTATACTGAAAACCTCCAAAGCCATGAGAGGAAGCGGCTGAGAGTCAACAGCTGGACATGTTGAACTTCRCTATTTTTAGTACCTTAGACTAATTTCTTTATGTCTGCAATTGCTGTGAAGTCTGATTCTTCCCTATTTCCCCATTTAAGAAGTTCCCCTTCATTTTGCAGTAGTAGGAGGATTAGATGCAGATGGCCTTCCAGTATAATTTTTTACATGCCCTAAAGAAAAGGRGTTTTCCCTTGTACAAGGTTGTTGCGCATTTAAATCTCTCTGCCAAATTACAAAATACAGCTCTGAAGTCACGGCAAGAGCTATTTGAGCACACACTACCACTCTACATAATCATCTACAGTAGGAAATCAAAGAAATACCCAGCTGAAATTATAGCTGGACGTTAGGCAGGCAGAATAGCCAAATTAGAACCTTGACAGCATCTGCTGAGCTAATAAACACATGCTACAAAATTTAATCATTTGTATGTTACTATCCCATAAGAACAAGAACTCAGGTAAGATTTCTAATAAAAACTAGTGAACAGGTCAGTTTTGACACGGTCAGTACCTGGAGGATCTTCTGTCTGTTTGACCTGAACTTAAGAATTCTTACATTGTTGATCCTAACAGCCCATACAAACCAGAGACAATTCACATCAAATCCATGGAGCCCTTTTTTACACATATTTCAGTGAGGTTTCGAACAGTATGTTCATTCTAGTTTTTCTGGGACATGACATGAAGAGTCTTATCTTTTAGTCCCTGACTTCTCAGACAAGATTAAGTAAGATGATTAAATAGCCTTACCTTTAGCCCTGTGACATGAGCGATCATGTACGTGAGCAGTGAATAGCTGGCAATGTTGAAAGGCACTCCTAGTCCCATGTCTCCAGACCTCTGATAGAGTTGGCAAGACAATTCTCCATTTAAAACATAAAACTGGCAAAGGGCATGGCATGGAGGCAAAGCCATCAGGGAAATATCTAGGAATTGTAGTACAGAAGGTGGGGGGGAAAAACAGTAACAGCATTAGTGTGTTATGAATGTACACAATGCAAAACCCAAACAAGCATGTAATGAGATACAGTAGAGAGCCAACTGCACTGTCATTCTGTTGTTTTTTCTCTTGTTTATAAGCACCTGCTGCCCAAGCAATTAAGTCCGGGTCATGACAAGCTGTCTCTCCTGGGTTGTATGACTAGAAAGTCATAAACAGATATTCCACAGAACAGATTTATGCCATAATGCTGCACAGCAGTTTACTTCTGCTCACCTTGGTGAGACAGTTGATTTCCCTAAAGGAAGACATTAAGAGCAAAATTAAGCATATACCCTAAAGCAACTTCCAACTGCTTCATTTACTCTCTTCCCATTGCAATGTGCCTTTGCTGCTTGCTGAGATATAAAAGTAATGATAAATTTAAAAAAATAATCAGAAAACAGAAGATTTTAAAGTGTTTTTCTATGCTTAAAAAGAACAGATAGTGCAATTCCAGCTTGGCAAGGAAAACTTTCACCAGCTATCTTCTGATATCTGAGAATGTTTAACCTTGAAAACAACAGCAACAGCATGTGACAGCCCCTTTCAGACGCCAGTGGAAAATGCTGTGTGATTTTTTGGGAGCACAGATGTATCAGTGGTGAAGTTAAGCATTCTCTTGCACTACCTCTTGTTTAGAACTAATGATTTGCTTCCTACAGAGCAAATGGATATCTATGTATAAAGAGACCCTATCATTCATATGATGTAGGTTCATCATATGAACCTACATTCAAGGAGATGATTACAACACAAATAATCCTTTTGTTCTCTATTTTTAAGGGTTTTGTTAAGTTTACAATTTATTATATGGCTAAAAACCAGACACATTGCTTTATTATATTGAGGTTTTGGGTTGTTTTTTAACCTTTTCAAAAGAAGAGTTACTGTTTTTAAACAGATTGTTTATCAAAGACACTGGTAGCCAGGTATATCCCTCACTTTAACCTGCAGAGAAAAACTCTGAAGCAATGGTTCATTATTTTTGAGGTCTAAACATGGAAATTAAATAGAAAGAAAATCAAGCTTATAACCCATGGCCATTTTTACTGCATACTTGGTAGTTTTGTAAAGAATAAACAGGGACACAAAATGCAACTAACTGTTGACACAGGAATAGAACATAATTTAGCATACAGCAAGATAATGTGCAACTGCATTCACTTTACATCAGCTGTTCAATACCTTTGGGATTCCAAGCACACATAATGATTCTTCTGTCATCTGGATTGGTTTTGATTGTTTCAATCACTTTTTGCAACTGATCAACTCCTTGGTTGGAGTAATCTGAAGAAAAATAACAAATAAGATCTAAACCAGACATCTGTCAAGTCATGGTATTTTTTTAACACCCAGACCATGTCCCACTGAAAAGTGATACCAAAATGACAACTTCTGAAGATTTTATTGCAACTTTGAAAGTGATCAATTAGTTGGCACCCTCTAAATGCAGGTTGTTCTTGGTCTTTCTTAGGGTGCTTTAAAGATCGTGAAATTCTCATGATGGTATTTTTTTCTGTYCCCCCAATTGTTTTGTGTGTTTGAGTACCTTTAGCACCCACTGAAATAGGACCATTCCTATTTAGAACACTTTATTCCATTCTCAACAACCTGATATTTTTTAAGACCAGCTAAGAAGTCTGCATAATCACTAAATTCCAAGAAACGAAAGTTGCAATACAAAAAAACTACTTGGACAAAGCATGATACTTTATCACTCATGATAACTTGTTACCTAAATAGGACAAGAACTGTACTGAAACAGACAAGATATTACCACCTAGTCATTCATGGTATTTAAACTGATTTGCTCATTGCATTTCTGGATTAAAATGCCTTTCTAGATGTTCAACTTGCATGCTACAATGTTCCGCTTTATAAAAAATAAATATGCCCAGTGTATGGAGTGCCAGCATTCTTTACACACTTAAAAGTACAAAGTTTTTGACAGATGAATAAATGCATCCATCTAGCACTTACAACGTCACATATGAAAACTAAATTTCCATAGCATTTAGCTCCAGAAGGGAATATTAATCATGTGTAGTAGAGGATATTGCATTTCACCCAATGACACTCAGGCTGAATTTTAACTCAGTACCAGTTATATAAGAAATTTGCTGAAATTAACTGACCATCGGAATGGATTTCAGAATAAAAAATTCATTAGTTGTTAATCATTGTCCTGACTCAAGCCAGTGAATCAGCATGGCTGGTACCTACTTTTTTCTAATAACTTTTATTGCAGCAACACCAAATTAAGGTTACAGGGAGACCCAAGCTGGCAAACAAGGTAGTAATACACAATTAGCATCTCAAGGAACTCTTCTGCCAGCAATACCATGCCAGAAACTTTGTCAAATGATTATGTTAGTTCCTGGAGCTAATTACCTATCCATTAGTAATGTAACAAGAAAATCTGTTAGTAATGAAAACTATGGGAATTTATCTTGTTCTTTTTTTTCCACGCTATATTATGCCTTAGACCTTTTAAGTTCAGGAACTCTGAAACCTTTTAGTAAGTATTCAGATGTGTCAGTTCAAAATTTGCACCATTTGTGTTAGCATAAAACTGCATTCCGCTAGTGGTCAACATGCCATTACCAAGTCCAATATCTGTAATTAATGTGAGCTTCAATGTGAGGCTGTATTGACAAAAAAAACCAAACAGAAACCCCACCAAGACAACTAACCATGTTGTTAATCCAAGTTAAAAATCACACCAGATGGTGGCAATCTGGTTTTTGACTCTTTTTTTTTAAAGGCAGTCCTCTAAATGTTTTCTACATCCTCTTCTTCAGTGACTTAGCAAAGAGCAATCAACACACTTCAGAGTGAGTTTAATGAATCGGTTCCACTGAAAATAATATCAACAAGTGCTGCATCACATCATAACTTTTTACAGCTGTTCTGTCCACAGCATCATCAGCTATGGATACATCCTACTTTGTTCCAGATGCAGAATGGAAAAATCTCTTCCACTGCCTCCAGTGAATGTAGTGCACTAATGTCAGTTCTTCACAGCACAACAATATCATGGATTCCACGCTGGTATACAGAGATGGCAGCCTGTGTTCCACTGTTCCCAAATGGAGCTAGCTCAGGTTTCTGGACTGCAGCAGACCCATCCTTACAGCTATCAGCAATCACGTCTGCTCTAAATAAGAGTAACAATGTGTGTCTTATGATTCAAGTGTTCCACAAATAAAAAACTACAATATACAAAGCCACTTCTTTCAGGATAATTAAGAGTGAGTAAGAAAAAAAAAAAAGTTAAAATTAACTCTCTCAAACACTATTTATTCTGGCTATCAGTTTGCTGTCTACGGTTCCTTAAGAACAGTCCATTCCACACAGACTTCCTTCATGAAGTAATGTCTCACAGTTGTCTCACTAGACAATTAAGACTGTATTTGTATCCGATTACCTGTGTGCATATCTTTGTACTCTGCTCCAAAGTGCCTCCACTGGAAACCATACACTGGTCCCAAATCCCCCTCCTCTCTGCTGCTGAAACCCTGCTTATCCAGGAACTCACGTGATCCATTAGCATCCCAAATCTTCACACCTTTTGCAGAGAGCTCTTTGGCATTTGTAGAACCCTACAAAACACAGTGATAAGGCTGCCTCCTAATTCCAACACAGCGACATGATTTGAAACAGTTGTGTTAAGCTTTGCTAGTCTACAATATTTCTCCACATATAAAGGATGAAGACTGTAATTAATATACTGGATGAGGTTCTTGCACATGGACAGAATAAAACTTGTGAGCAACATAATGGGATGAAGTTTGAAGTGCCATGCTGCTGCACAAACAGTACAGCCCCAAGGTCAGCTGTGGAATGTCATTTCATAGGCACGTTTGCAGAGAACAAGATGTTACTTTACAGATTGATGAAAACAAACAAAAAATGTACAGCATAGGCGCTGTCTTTGCCAAGCCACCTACAATGAGCTTAAGGTTTTAAAAATCCTTTTGTTAAAATAACAAAAACAAGGAAATTACCCAGAGAAATGTCACTGAATCCTGCAACATATCCAAATCAGCACACTCAAAAATCCAACACAGAAATTATGCTGTTTTGGAAAGTGTGTAGTGTTTTACATTTGGGGAAAAAAACAAAAAAACAACACAAAAAAACCAACCAACTTCTAAAAAATGAATGTGTATTTCAGTGCTGCTATCTAACAAATGGCTATGTAGGTTTTCCCATACCTGCACAAAGTCATAACATATAAAGGAACACTTACATTGTAATGTATTATCTGTAGCTGAATTTCATTACACTTGCTACAGCTATTAGCTCTGTTCGATCTCATTTTTTTTGCTACTAAAAATCCTAGTGTTTACATCAGTCTTTCTTCACTTGTGGTTCCCCACTGCTTGCTTCAGTTCAAATCAACACAAGCTATCTCAATATTAAAAAGCAGATCATTAAATTGCCTAAACTTTCGTATTATTATTTCTGATTAAAACACTAAGAAAAGAGACTCTAGCAGGCTTTATAACTGTGGAGTATATTCAAATTAGCAAAAGCCCTTACTATTTCAGACTTTCTTCCTTAAAAAGAAATAGAAGAGAAACTGTTCTGATTGCACTGGTAGCAACAATCTGCACTAAAATACAGTGTCTTGAAGATAATGGCCTTCCGTGTGTGGTCACAGTACGAGGTGGTTGCACTTCTTCTGYCATAGGAACAGAAGCATCTGCAGTTACCCCAAATGCTTTAATCCACTCCACACTAGTTTGTTCTGTTTATGCCCCTCTTAGGCACACCACCCACAAAGACACCCAAATACCGAACCTTGATGAACCACAGCAGCTCCTCCAGCACTCCCTTCCAGAACACCCTCTTCGTTGTGAGCAGTGGAAACTGGTCTGGAAAAAAGAGTTTCAGAGTGTCAGGGAGGACCAGCCATTTGCCAGGGTGAGCAGACTTCGGCTTTTCCCCAGAGAGAGGGCAATGCCACCATTTAACATTAGGAGGCTGGGATACAAAATAAGGAGTTGGGAGAGGATGTGCCACCCCCCACACCCAGCCCGGCGCAGGGCGGCCAGTGACAGGGACAAGGGAGCAGGGTCCGGGGGTCCCGGCGGAGCCCACCTCTGAGGCTGTAGCGCGCCTGCATGCCGAACACGGAGATGGTGCCGGTGCCGGTGCGATCCTCCCGCCGGTGGCCGTGCTGCAGGATGTGCCGCACCTGCTGCAGGTACTGCAGCTCGCCGGGCCCCGGGCTGGCGGCGGCACTCAGCAGCTCCCCGTCGGCAGGCATCGCGGGCGAGAGGCTCCTGCGGGAAGCGCTGGGCTCCGGCTGCGCGGCTCTCCCGCTCCCGCCCGCCGCTGCTCCCCGAGCCCGCCAAAGACCGGCTTTCCCGCCGAAGCTCGGCTTTCCCGCCAAGCGGAGCCGAGGGGCGGGCGGGGCGGGGCGGAGCGGACCACTGCCCCCTCCTCCCCTGCCCTTCCCCTTCCCTTTCCCCTTCTCTTTCCGCGCGCGGGGCTGCTCGGCGCAGCCGCCTTTAGGGCCGCCATCTCTGGGCCCCCACGGGGCTGTTCACCCGAGGGAGCACCCGGCCCGAGCCAGCGCTCCAAACCATACCGACTTGTTTAGGTTGGACATCAGGAAAAGTTTCTTCACAGAAAGGATGATCAGATGTCGGAATGGGCTACCCAGGRAGGTGGTGGAGTCACCGTCCCTGGAGCTGTTTAAGGGACGACTGAAACTGGCGCTCAGTGCCATGGTCTAGTTGACAAGGTGGTGTTCAGTCAAGGTTGGACTCGGTGAGCTCAGAGGTCTTTTCCGAACTAGTTGACTGTGTAATTCTGTGACTTCGTTCTGCCCTAGCTGCACAATCATTGCTTTCCAGGCTCATCCCGTGCTGGAAAGTGCGGTTGGCAGTTGTCATCCTCCTCCCTCTCTCTGCAGCCTCAAGCATCCCATTTCAGAGCTGAACAAGACCAAAGCCTTCAGCTGGGCCACGTCCAGCAGTGTCATTCTGGCCTGCGCTTGTAAAGCCAAGATCCTTTCATGCCATGTTTGTCATCAGCTTCCTGCTTCATATTTTATTGACACATTTGCTTTCTCACTGAGAGTAGTACTCGGCACTTGCTTTTGTTGGGTCTCATCTTGTTGATCTCAGCTTCTCCCATGTCTCAGTGTCACTTTGCACCCTGACCTGTGTCTGATTATGACTGCTCCCAGGGGGGTGTCCTCTGAAAATTTTCTGGGTATAATCTCTGCCAGTCTGAACAAATTGACTCTTCTCTGAATATTTCTTTGTTAGTATCTCTTGGAAGTCAAGATTTTTGTAAGGGCCACTTACCTCTCAGATAAAGCCCAGCTTTCTGATAATTTGTGATTACAGGAGTTATGACTGCTAATCTCTCACGATTAAGAGCCTGAAATACAGGTATATATGATGGAGATTATGGAGAACAGAGACCCGTGGATTTTCCTTGCAGCAGGCAGAAAATCATCTTTCCCACTAATTATAGTAATGAAATGGCTTTTTTCTTGTATAGTTTTGTATACTTACTTGTATGTATAGAAGTAAAGGAAAACATGAAGTATAAGTGGGGTGTGGATATTTTTCTATGCTCCTGTCCAGTATAGATGGTTTTGTACATTTTGAAATTAGTGTGATTTATTTAGCAGAGCTACAGTTGGAAATGGTGCATATACCTGTGTGCAAAAAATGCTTGGAAATGCTGGGAACAGCAGATGAAACCCGATCACCTAGAGCTCTGCTTATAGCTGAGAGATATATCAGTTCTTAACCTTTACAAATACCATTGAAAGCTAATGTGTATAATTTAGGAAAAAACAAACTTCTTTACTGATAAAGGCTGTTAATTAATTAAAAAATAAACACCAGAGGGAAGCTACAATATAAAATGCCAAAGGCAGAAGACTTACTCATTACTGCATATTCAGATAAGTCATTTAATGTACACAATAAGCATCAAAAGCAATTGGAAGAAGAAATTGAATATTTTCATTGCAAAATAATATGCTACATGCATATGGAAATCTCGTTTATTCAGACTTAGCTGAATGTGCAACATCTGTAGGGATCAGTCTTGAAAAGGTTTAAGAATGTGCTTGAATGTAAGTATGCAAATAGAAATTACTTGTGTGCTTACAGCTGATTATGTCCTTAAATCTTTGCATAACCAGAGCCGTAGCTTGTTATCAAAGATTACCTGACAACGTAAACAGTATTTTATTTAAATAAATTAATATTAAAATTGATTTGGTTTTGGTTTTGAGTTAAAATATTTCTACAGTCTTTGGTTGATAGCTCATACATCACAGTATTTACTAAGCAAAATTTTATTCATATGCAACTATTTTAACCATAGTGATTTAACAATTAGCTATGTTAAGCGTAAGGGTATTTCACCTAAGGAGCATATACTTTATTTCAGGAAGAAAGATTTCACATTTCTTCTTTCCTAGGAGGAAAAAAAGAGAAATATTTTACATTTTGGTTTTGGATTGAGAAAAATATGTTAGGAAAATAGGTATAATYGGAATGTGTTGGTATCCTGCTATAGAAACATACATGACATAAAAACCAGATAGAAACAGATTTTTTTTCTCTCTTTCTTTCTGTTCTTATAGATCTTTCCAATTTTCTTGTAGAGTTTTAACACTTTTTCCCATCACAATATCATGTACTCTAAGTCTTATGCAAAGGAAATGTAAAATAGTAGTGTGATTTTGAAATTAACCCCACTTACTTTTCTCATGCATGAAATGGCTACACAAGATATATTCACACAAAAATCAAACTAAGATTCTGGCTAAAAATCATCAACAGACCAAAGAAATAATGATTGCCATTGTCAGGCCTTGAAGATTAGTATTCCATGATCCGAAAGAGTATATATCATCAATAACTGCATATAAATTACAGAGAATTTTGAGGAAAAATTGTAGAGAAAGTGTTGGAGCATTTTGCTTGATATGTTTATAAATATAAAAATGTTTGTATTTTAATTATAATATACACTTAATTTCACCAATATTTACCTAAGCAAAGTTCATGGTGAGGCTCATTATATTATTTGTTATATCTATTATATTATATTACTAAATTCTGTAGCCCACCTCAGCCTCTCTGGTGGGAGTGATTTCTTTCATCTCTTCAAAAATTGTGCCTCTGACCTCAACAGAATAACCAGAGTTGATACAAAATGCTGACATTTTCTTCGTCTACTTTGTTAGTGTAGAATGCTTTTTCTGTGCCTTCTGAGACTTCTCTGTGTGTTCAGGTCATGCCTCAGCTGCTCAGTTGAGGAAATCAGACATCCATGACCTAAAGAGGAACTATATCCAAATCTAGTCCTTCTCAGAAGATCTGGGGACACTGCACTGATTTGCCTGAAAGTCTCGTGTGTCTTGCAGCTCTTTCCCCTGGGAGAGCCAACTCTGAGAGTCAGAAGCCACTAAAGCTGTGCATCCCAGAATCCCCTGGGAAGGGAARCCCAGGGAAGGGTGGCTTACAAGTCCCACAGCAGCGTGATGTCACCTAAAACCATCCCATCTTTCCTGGAGATTCCTTGTGGGGTTAGAGAATATGAAGCATTTTTYCTCCCTGCCTCTCTGCCTGGTTCTTCCTTCCTCATCCTGAAATCTCTTAAATATGTATAGAGGCTTCTTGTGTGCCCTCTCCACAAAAATGGTTAGAAGCCCATGAGAAGGATCTTTCTGTGCATGTTCCTGCAAGTTGAACTGCAGCCTCTATTAATAAACACTTAATCTGAGCAGAGTGCTACTAATGGAGAAATGTTATGGTAAGACAGCTCTTCCAAGCTCTGGTGGTGATTCTCACTTTGCACTGCTTTATCATCAAAAATAATATGAGCACGCTCTCAAACACTACAGAAAATAAAAAAAAAAACCACACATAAAGAATAGTGGTAATTCCGGTTCATTCGTGATGAATGAACACAAAGACATGGTTTTCAATGCCAAGACACTGGACTGTAGTTGTGAGGCAATTCTTTTCTGAAGAAATATTTATCATCCATCACATTACCTCATCCCAGCTGTTACTTAAAGATTGAGGGTTTCACAGTTAAATAAGTCAAATCATTTAATATCATCATGTCTGTATTTTTCAGGCTAGAACATTGAGTGTTTGTTTGTGTTTTCCATAATGCTTGCATTTTTCTCAGTGCGTCTTTTCTGAGGAGGCAGTCTTGTATACACCATGACTGAATCTTGTTCCAGCTAAAGTTTATTGCAAAGTAAACACCTCTTATGAAGAAATGTGTTCTTTATGAAAGGAGAAAGAATGAACTTACCACTTAAAAATTCTGCTTATACAATTGCAGTGCTTTCCCAGCTATGTATTCAATGAACTCAGTGCTCTTTGGATCTAAGTTCGGAGGAACTTTAATGGTGAAAGTAGGTGAGGTCAGAATGTTCACATCTACCACAGTTTCGTCTTTACTGGAGGGATCCCCAGGCACCACCTAGAAGAGATCAGTACTTTAGACACTTAGAACTACTCTGTACTTTAAGTTTTGTTTATACCCACTGTCTTTAATAGGGGAAAATTAAATAGGGGAATATTTTAGACTTGTCTACTTTCTTTAAATTGCTTTCTTCTGGAAAGACAGTGGGTGTCTGAATTTATGCCAAAGCTTATTGTAGGTGGTGGAAAGCTGACATGGCACTGCCAAGACCATATTAAAGAACTGCATGTTAATATTTCTACCATGAACTACATCTATAAAGAACTTCTGTTCTCCTAATAAAAACTTGTGAGCTGTCCCAATAAGTTCAATACAACATTTGTGTGATTGAATTTATTCATTCCTGTGTGTTTTTTCTAAAGACTTAGTTCTGTAGCTTTTTTTTCCTACAACAGATAGCTCAGACTCAGTTAGCAAAGTGTGCCTATCCCCTTGTTCCTATTTTGTGCTTTTTTTGGTGGATTGTACCATCATTTTGTATAAAGCTCACATAGTAATAGTAGTAATTCACTATATATCAGTGTATTTCTGAGTTAGAAGAGAGAATAAGATTCGTCCCTTGCCCACGAAAACGAATTGAATTTACCTTGGGTGTATCCTTGTGTGTGAGATACAATTAATCATGATGTATTTACTGAAGTATTCACTGATGCTGTCAGGCATGTACAGCTTCCACTGCAACAATCTGTGTAGCATTTGCCTTCTTTGAACTTTGGAATATATAGGTACATAGATAGCTAGACATTCATTCATCCAGCACGGATGTGTTACTGACTGATGCAGTGCAATTTATCTGTGAAGGTAATCTGAGGCCAGTCAAAGCTGCTAGTGTCAATTTACTCTTATCAGACAGTGATTCAGGTTAGTCTGTCAGCCATCCATCAGACTAAAAGGATTTAGAGGAAAATAGTTTCTAATCTCAGGAGTTTCAGCTCATCAAGGGACTACTAAGCATACAGAAATTCAAGATGAGTAGGAACGCTGTGTTGTAAACCCAAACATTACACATGTACACACATCCACAACCCCCAAGAGCGCAAGTACGAGCGAAGCGCAGGTTAAAGGCAGCAATAGCTCCCTTCGGAAGACAACCCTTACCTTAACTATGTTGAAAATATTTTCTGGTCCGATGGTCATGTTGGATAACTCAGACACCCACCCAAATCGTTCTTTCATTTTGTTCAACAAGTAGGAAGTGTCTTCCGTGTGATGCCGAACCACCTGGAGAATCTGCTCGTACTGCTCCCCTGAGAGATTAACCAACTTAAAGGCTTCGTCAAACTTTATGTGCAGCTCGGGAACGTTTGGGCAATCTGTTACAAAAGACAGTGTTATGTCTTGCACTTTGTCTTTTCTGTCTGAAGTAATGAAAACTGTAAAAAAAAACTCAGGCAAGGGGGCATGTTTTGGTTGGTCTTTAAATAATGCTGAAAAAAGGAGAATAATTTTTACTGACTTATATTGGTAGATTCAGGCTTAGATTTAGTTTAGGCTCATAATGACTAAATGGATTTATTATCCCATTTTTTTATTACAATGATATACGAAGTTTAAGGTTTATATCATATTTTGTGGCAATAGATTTTCTGTTAGTGCTAAATAAAAACTGGTAGATTTTACATATAGCAACTTCATAGTTTCTCTATACATTAAGGGTTTATTTAATTGCTCATATTCCATTATGAATCTGTCCCAGGTATACAGACTGCAAGGCATGGACTGAGGGAGCAAAGTTCCTCCCACTGTAGGAGATCAGTTTTGAGACCACATGAGGAACCTGAATCTAAGTCTGTGAGACCTGATGAGACCTGGGGGGATTGGGTGGTGTAGTTGTAAACCACTCTCCACATTTGAGAAGTCATGGAAGACAGGTGAAGCCTCTGGTGACTGGAAAAAGGGAAATATTGCACTGATTTTTTAAAAAGGGTAGTAAGGGGGACCCTGAGGATTACCTGTCATCCTCACCTCTGTGCCTRGGAAGATCATGGAACAGATCCTCCCAGAAGCTATGCTAAGGCACATGGAAGCCAGGGAGGTGATTTGAGACAGCCAGCACGGCTTCACCAAGGGCAAGAACTGCCTGACCAACCTAGTGGGCCTCCTATGGTAGAGTGACTACATCAGTGGCCAAGGAAAAGGTTAGAGAAGTCATTTATCTGGACTTCTGTAAAGCCTTTTACATGGTCCCCCACAACATTCTTCTCCCTAAATTGGAGAGAAATGGATTTGATTGGTGGACTGTTCACTGGATGAGGAATTGTCTGGATGGTCATATCCGGAGGGTAGTGGTCAACAGCTTAATGTCCAGATAGAGATCGGGGCAAGTACTGTCCCTTAGGAGTCCATACTGGGACCAGCACTGTTTAGTATTTTCATCAATGACATGGACAGTGAGATCAAGTGCACCCTCAGCAAGTTCACAGATGACACCAAGATGAGTGGTGTGGTTGAAATGCCTGAGAGATGGGATAACATCCAGAGGGAAGTGGACAAGCTTGAGAAGTGGGCCCAGGTGAACCTCATGAGGTTCAAGAAGGCCAAGTGCAAGGTGCTGCACCTGAGTAAGGGCAACCCAGGGCTGAGGGATGAAGGGATCAAGAGCAGCCCTACAGAGAAGGACTTGGGGGTGCTGGTGGATGAAAAGCTGGCTGTGAGCTGGCAATGTGTGCTTGGAGCTCAGAAAGCCAAACACATCCTGGGCTGCATCAAAAGAATCATGGCCAGCAGTCTGAGGGAGGTGATTTTGGCCGTCTACTCTGCTCTCATGAGACCCGTGGACTACTTCATCCAGGTCTGGAGTCCTCAGCACAGAAAGATGTGGACTTGAAGCAAGTCCAGAGAAAGGCCACAAAAACTATTAGAGGGCTGCAGCACCTCTCCTTTTTATTAGGACAGGCTGAGAAAGCTGGGGTTATTCAGCCTGGAGAAGAGAAGGCTCCGGGGAGACTTACTGTGGTCTGTGAATATAATTTGTGGCTGTCAGGGTGCATGTGAGAAAGATGGGGACAAGCTTTTTATCAGGCCTTGGGGACAAGAGGTAATGATTTTAAATTGAAAGAGGGTGGATTTAGACTATATGTATGCAAGAAGTTTCTTACAATGAGGGTGGTAAAACACTGAAATAGGTTGCCTGGAGAGGTGGTAGATGTCCCATGCCTGGAAACATTCAAGGTCAGGTTCTATGGGGCTCTGAGCAATCTGATCTACATGAAGGCGTCCCTGCTCATTGCTGGGGGGTTGGTCTAGATGACCTGCAGAGGTGCCTTTAAACCCAAATTATTCTATGATATAGGTTATTACAAGAAAGCCTGTATTCCTGTTGAGTGTTAAGATCTAGTATTTATCTTACAATAGCTAGACAATAGTATGAGAGTAGTATCATCTGCCACAAATTCAGAACTGAAGGTTGCTGGTTTTTTCTCTTTTAAAATATGGTTTTTAAACAAGAATTTTTTTAATACAAAAATTACTCTATAAAAATTCAATTTGTTTTCTGTCAAATAGGATTATCAAGGGGCACCTTCAAGCTGATAGTACTGTAACAAACCGGTATGTGATACATGGGTGTAAGATAAAGATATTTATAGTGGTCTGATATTCTTTTAAAAATATTTCATTGTATCATTAATGTTTGCCCACACTGGAGATACTCTGAAGACATTTAGGTTTAAGCATATTCTGTGGCTTTTAAGATCTAAATAATTCTGGAAATACAGATGTGTTGTGCTGCAGTGGGAGTCCTGACAGCAGTTCTAGGTGATGCAGTCTGAATGTTTCTCGGGTGCCCATGGATGGTGCTAACAGAGCTCTGCCATCTCCTTACATACTGACATGAAGTCCCCTTTTTGTCCTTCATGTCAGCTCTGTTTTCTGACATGGTTCAATAAAAAGTAATTACAGACTCTTCAGCACTTTCTTTCCTTGAGAGGAGGTGAATGATACCTGATGTTACACCTGGTTGTCAGCAGGAGAAGCCTGTGTCAGGAGCTCGAGCTTCTCCTCACTTTCTGCTCAGCACTGCTGCACCCAGGCAGGTTCGATTGCTGCCTGACATCTTGCTCCTCTGCAGGATGGCAGCTCTAACAGAATATATAGGTATTTTGTTATAGACTGTGGAACTCCCCTTTAGACCACCAGCGGTATGTTAAGAACTGAGTTATACTGACACTCTGTGGAGACAGTGGGGAAAGCTAATTGAGATCATCTGGAATGAGGAATGGTGAGTGTATCCGTAGTTACAGTACAAACTCGGTGACTGAATGTTAATGCCAAAGATATGAAAACAGCATAGTAGAAAATGAAAACCTCAAAATCTATAAACCAGTGATCAATGCATTATGGAAAAGAAAAAAAGAAAACAGTTATTTACCATGCAAAAGATTGTCTTGACATTTCTGGCATCTCTCATGAAACTGTGGGCATCCAGAGGAGTTCTCCCGAAGCTCCCTGCACTGAAGTCTCTGGCGCCCTGACACAATTTTTGAAAACATGCCACTTCTGTCAAGATCTAGAATGAAGTCACAATATTTTTAAACTTCYATTAGAGTCTTCACAAGCATGCATTAACTAGCGTGAGTGCTAGAATATAATTTCTTGCCCTTAATCCAAAGTATTTGGCATAAATCCCCCTTCCCCACCTCTCCCAACCTCTCCTCCCTCCCACCCCCACCCCCCCCCGGCAAATAAAAGGAATTAATTATTAAAAAGTAGACGTCAGGAGAAGATACAAATCATGTTTTCTTTCAAGGAATTCATGCTGCTGTAGTATATTTATATTCCCTTATAAAAACATAGCGGTGTATTCCCAACTAGTACCCAAGCAATTGCTAGTATTATTACACATTATTTCTACAACATGTGAATTCTGGCAAGATCTTTTTGACTCTTAGAAGTCAAAATGTTTCATAGTCACATACAGCTAGATGAGAGCACAGTACCAGAACTTATTTCTGAGGTAACATGGCTCATGTTATAGAAAAAAATTTAAAAACTCTCATGGAGAATCACTTAACTTTGTATTTCCTGATGATCATATAATGGTTATGTCACCTGCCACCTAGAGTTACAGCATRTGCTCACTGTCATTTCCTTATAGACAGGCATCAGCATGTATTTGTCCTATTTGCAAGAGTAAAATATGAAGCTTATTTGTATTCTAAAAGTTGGCCATGGTCTTTTTCCTTCACTGAGCGTTGTCACCAACAGTATTCCCAGAATTTTCTGGTCACTGGAAAGCCTAATGGCTGGTCATTGACTGGCTGGTATTTGTTTGGCAAACTACATTGCTGCTGTAGCCTGGAACAGGATTTGCAGCTGTCAAGCCGAACTTAACATCATTTGGCAAGGGCAGGAATATGCCTTGACATCTCACAGAATTACCCTAATTTTTTTAAATTGGTGACCAYGTCAATAAGAGATGATACAAATCATATCCTGACAAATGCTGAGATTAAATCTGTCAGTCAGCCTTATGAAAACCTGCATCTGCCCTGAATTCAAGTGTTCCTGAGGAACTCCTGCAAATGCTTTGAGAATTGCTATAAAAATCAGGCTGTGTAGGACCCGTCAGTCCCCCTGCAACATTTCTCTGAGATTTCTAGGTGACTTCTACCTGTTCATTTAACTGAAAAAGTTGTCCTTGACCCATGCTCTTTAACCAAGAAATCCTCCTGAGCTTCCTTACAGTATCTCACACTAAAGTACTGGAAACTGAATCATTAGCCATAGTTTAGCAGTCCCGAGGGGTTTGATGTCATTGATAGAGCAGTTGGTTCTCATTTCCTAATACTTGCCTTTGGTTTGTTCTGGCACATCTCTTCTGTAATCTCTGTATTCATCAAATACGTCGGTGATCACCTCACTGACGCCTTCAAACACCGTCCTGCTGAAATCAAAAACTRTCTGTAAGAAGCCGGGCATACCCCAGCCTTTCTGTGAGCCGTCATTTCTGGTGGTGTCCTCAGGTAAGGCTGGCATGCTGGGGGATTCACTCAAGTCCAGATCAGACATGAAATACGTCTGAAAGGACTGGTCAAATTCTTTTTGCATGTGCTTGAAAAAAATGAAACTTCTGTCAAATATTGAGCCCACATCTGATAATAGCTGGCTAAATAAATCTTCCATTTTTACTAGCTGGGTATCCTCTTTCTCAGGCTTTTCGTTAGACTGGATGTCTCTTCCTTGATCCTCGTGAAAAGTAAATATGAGTGGAGGTATTTTCCTCAAAAAATCTTCAACCTGTGTATAAGAAGGAAACAGATCAGCTGCCTGACAAGTTATCAGTTTCTCATCTCTCAGGTAAGTGCCTCTAATTTTTCAAATACCCACAGAAACAATGTCCTCTTAATAACTGCCAACACAGCCTATTCTCTGAAGCAATTTAAGACATTAGACCCCAAAGAGGAAAGTGCATTCAATCTAAATCATTAGTTCCAAATCAGATCTGGAGTAAAAGCTTTCCAGTCACCGTTTAATCTGTGGAGGCTCACAGTTATTGTCAGCATTTGGGTTTCTTCCAACAGACAATTTGGGCTTTATCTTGGAAAGATGCGAGATGCATTTCTGTGTATTTATGTGCAGTGTAGGGAGCAGAAGGTGATTGTTCTCACCTTGATTTGTAAAAAGTCTGCCCTCTCTCATCAATGGGCAAATCCTCACGTCCTTGTGCAAACCGAAACCAGAAAAATCAGTAAAGCCGTGGCTCTGAGTCCATGGTTTGGTCATGTAAGAGGCCAAGTGTCAGTTCTGCTATACAGAGTTCCCAGTTCCTGGGTCTCAGCCACTGGTTCCCTGCTCCTTATTTTAAGGCACTACTTTTGCCTGAGCCAATGCCGTGTTTTGCCCAGCCACACTCCATGGCATTAGGAAACAGGTAAGGATTAAGAAGCACCCTGCTAAACACACACCTATAGATACAGATAGATATAGATATAGACAGATATACATAGAAATATATATAKATATAGACAGTTATACATTTTTAAAAAAAAATCAAATCATCAGCTTGATCGGACCATTAGTGCAGCTCAGAGGGAAGGTGAAATGTAAAACGGCACTCCAGGAGCAGCCTAAGCCAGTATTGCCTCTGCTTGTCTGTGTGTCCTCAGCTATCATCTTTGTCTCCTTTTCTTTTCTTTTGCTTTTTTTTTTTAATTACTTAGATCACGACACATTTCTTACTTTGAATGCTTCAAATAAACCGAATAACTCAAGGGGGAAGTTACCAAGAGGGTCAAAGACAGTGACAATGTGGTGTATAACCTTTACTACAATAATTTCAGCATCTTGAAAGTCCAAGACATACATTTGAGGTGTCTATGAGTGGTATTTAAAAAGCTAGAAGTATCACCATTAGTCTTAAATTTAATATCTCCCACATTTGATCCTGAATTATTTGAAGAATATGCACAAATGTTCAACAAACACCTTTGCTCTAAACCTTGTCTGAAATACACCATGTGACATGTTTAAGTTATTGTATTTTTCAGTACATTGCGGGGGAGGGTGTGAAAGCTAGGTAATCTGGATAGCATTTCAGTAGCAGTAATTGTAGTTTTGCTTGTGAAGTTGATTGCACTTAAAGTGTATGCCTGAACAAAAAAAATGTGATTACGATTTCGTTAAATCTTATAGTAATAATAATGTGCCAGCCAGGAAAGCATTGTTTCTTTCTGGTAGAATTAGAGGAATCTTCTTTGCTGACAGGTTCCATTATTAAAGGAAGTTAAACATTCTAAAACTTTTTTGTTACTTAGAGAGTCGATTTAAAATAAATATAGGAAAGAATGATGTTGTAATAAGTTGGTGATTTTTTTTTCCCATGTAATTTTGCTAACTGTATCTACACTTTTAACTTTGCTGATTTTCAGATGGACCATAAAGAATCTATGTGGTATTTTTCACCAACAGTTATCGAGCATCTTAATGCAAGTCCTACTGTGGGAGAAAACATTGTATATCTGGAATGAGTCTGTTGGAGCCAGGGGAGTAATCAGTTTCCATGGAGTCTTGCCAGGGTGCAACTGAAATCATTTTGGCTCAACGTTCAATGAACACAATCACATGTAATCTGCCATAAAACTTAACATTTCCAGACCCTCTAAATCATATTAATTTTTGTAACCTGATATAACTGGCACATCTGGATATTGAGAAAATAAGATGTGCAGTCTCTAAAACTCTTAGGTGAATTCGAGAGTATTCTCCAGATACAAAGTTTCTTCCTACCTTTCTTTTAAAGGTTGACACACCATGTTTGCAAGTCGTGTAATATCTCATGCAGGTACTTTCTAAACAGGATTCACATTCATCCCATAGATTTTTCAAGGATACTTGACATTGTCTTTCTTCTTCTTCCAATCTTGCCTTTACTTCATCCATAAGTCGCAAGGCTTGCTAAGTAAGGAAAAAGATTCAGTTAAGGGCAACTTTCAGATAAGATACTAAGTATTTATCCCAATGTTGATCACTCATTTTGGCTATTTACAGTTCCTTTTTTTGCTAATCCCTAACCATTTGGGGTAGGTTGTCTGCAGTCACATATGGCAGGAACTGAAAATTGAAAACCTTTTCCTTACAGGACTTTTCTGAGGTTGTCTGTCAGGGGGCAGAGCCTACAGAAGCAAACAGATCTCTACAGTCTACCAGGATCTTCAACGTTATGAAAAAACCCCCACATCTTTCTGTGTAAGAAGAATTCAACATCCCACATGGTCATATGCTCAATGTATCATTTTTTCTCCATATCATCTGAACAGTATTCATCTGTCCCACAAGTAGTCCTGTTTTGTTTCTTATCTCTATCTTTAAGGGGTTGATATTTCGTGAGGCTAGGTCCTTGCCACACATAAAGTCTTTCTCTAACGCAGAAATATGTAAAAGTATAGCATTTCTGCTGTTTGGGAGTATACTAATCAAACAGCTGTAATGAGGAGTTGTTTTTCCTGCTCTTGTGGAAGTGTGAGGCACTCCTTCCATACTGACAGGGAACAAGATGGATTTTACAGTGCTGCTTCTATTTACTGGATCGTTCTTTATCAATTAGAGCACAAAACGGAGCAGATCAGAAGCAGCATTTTTGGAATAGATGACAATGGAAAGAGAAAATTTCTTCCTATTGAAGTAGATTGCACATCATTAATTTCTCTCTCCAGTTGCAACATATTTTAATAGTTTTGATTTCCAAACAATGTTCCAAGTTGTTCCTAAGTATAACAGAAACCTTTTAATTGGTTGGGCTTATTCCTTTTTGGCAGCATTTCAATAGGGAAGAGACTCACATAAAAGGAAAGCTTCTGTCAGAATGTGCTTGATGGAGACAGTAACTGCGGTTTTTGTAATCCATGTTTAGTTATTTTCTGATCTTTCTAATACATTTATTCAGTGTTTTATGAACTCTCACTGTGGATGTAAGTTCTGTGTAAATGAAATCATCCAGTAAGATCTAACAAGAGTGTTAATTGTGGGAGTGCACTGGTGTTCCTTCAGATGTTAGAAAGCTATCAGGTACTTTTTGGCTTGCTAATACAAATAGTTTAACTACTAGATGTTGGGCCAAGAGAGAATTTTCCTTCAACTTCGTTGAAACCAATAGTTAGGATATTTGCAATTTTTTAAATATACAGTAACCTCTCTTTCTTCACATCATCTGAGCACATGGCTCTGAGTCTAGGTATTGCACTAGGACATTGGAAGTTTCGCTGATTCACTGTACTTTCTTTAGAGCACGTTATCATTTGTGGCTTTGATTTTTTCCTGAAGTTTGCCAAGCAAGCTGGAAAACATGTTGTGGCTTCAGGTGTATAGAGACATGGAGAGTAGAGCTGCTGGCCCTTCTGCACAAAATGCTGTTCTGCAGTTGCCTGCAGTTGTGTTGGTGTGAATTCAGTGAAGCAGGGGATTTTTAGAAATAAGCAACAGGGGATTTTTAGAAATAAGCAACAAGTGCAATTTTCCTCTGCTAGTGAGACAAACGGGCAGAAGCAGATTTTCTCTCAATCTTGCGACCCCATAAAGAGATGTATGCTGCTTGGAGTGTACATACAATGCGGTTTACATTCTTCCCAGAACAAATGAAAAAAAACCCCAGAACTTATGTTACCTGTTTTTCTTCACTGCTCTTCTTCAAGGTTTTCATCAGATCTATGTGCTTATCTTCATTTCTTTCCATCAWAATTTTCATCTGCTTAATACCAATCAAAGCTTTCTTTACTTCTTCATCTACATACTTCTCTCCAACTTCAGATAATTCTAMAAAAAGCCGAATTATACAGTGACTTAATCAGATTTTAACACTATTGCAAATTGTCATGCACTGATGATGAAGGAGAATGAAATAGCTCTATGTTTCCCTACAGTAGCAGAGCCAAATCTTGAGATAGTGAATGCTGAATAACACTGCGCCAAGGCAATTTCCATCAGATTAGAATCTGGCCCAGAGCTTTTGCAAGGATCAGCTGTATGTAACTCAAGATACATATTCGAGTGTACCACAGCTGATTACTGAATTCCAGAACAGCTGGGGCTGGAAGGCACCTTTGGAGATCACTGAGTCCAGCCCATCCCTGCTCAAAGCAGGGTCAGCTACAGCTGGTTGCTCAGGACATCATCCTAGGTTTTGGATGTCTCCAAGGATCACTCATCAGTTTTCTAATGACATAATCTTTATATTTGATCTGATAGCAGCCTGTGACATCTTCCTTTTACATTTTGAAAATGTAGATTAGAGGTGCCTTCAACCTGTTTTCATAAAAATACAATTTCTAGACTTCTTGTGAAGTAATGACCATGGAGTTTTGGTGGAAACCTTGGCTGGCCCACATGTTGCACCTTGAAGCTCTGCATGATTGTGTGTCCTTTATCTGTGTTTGTTCCCTTTGTGGAAATACCCTGAATATCACTGGAGCTGCACAAAACAAGTAAAATCACATCACCTTGAGACTGCCAAAATCACGTCAATCACTTCTTCCTCTGTATCTTTCTTCCTTATCCCTAACTTTTTGTTTGTTTGTTACAGAAATATTATTAACATAGATTGAAGCACAGGATTATTTAATGCCTGATCCTTTTTCTACCCACAAAATAAAGCCATGCTTAGAGGTGTATGTATGCAGAATAGCTGCTATTTTCTAAATTTAGTAATTTTATTTCAATTGTTTTTAAAAGCCACTTTTCCACCAAAGTTTATAAGTGTAGAATAAATATTTTCAAAGATTATTTAAACAAACAAAATAGTTCAAAATCTGTTAAATTGAATTTTGGGTTCAGTTTATATTCTAATGATCCATGAGGAGCCAAATAACCTATAAAAATCATGTAAATAGGAGGGKTTTTTGCCACGTGATGCTTATCTGTTAATCCCTTTACTTTCTCATCCTGCTTGTTCTCATGTCCCCATTGTGTGAATGCATGTGGTCAGCTTCATTATGGTTTCTAAGCTTCACACACAAAAGTGGAACTTCTGGCTGCCAGTGAGTGTGGAAGTCAAAATGCTCTAGTCAGCTGGACACCTGAGACTGCCAGTACACCCTGTCAGGAAAAGCATACATACGCTTAAGGTTGTCCCGGAGATTCATTTCCTCCTGCTTTGTCGGTGCACAGTGATGACCCTTCAGACATAGCACATAGATTATAAATATCCAAGAGGACTTCATGTTCCTTCTGTTATAGAAACAGGTCAGTGCAGTTAAATGTAAACATTGTCAGGAAGCTGAAATGCCTAGATATACTAAATATAAATACTAAATATAATACTAAGCATTTTACAAGTTCCCATTAATTTTGTTTTTAACTGGAGTTTCTGAGATTTACAACGTGCACTCTTGGTGAAAACACGAGTAAGAAGCTTGACCTCATTTGTCAAGCTATTTAGATTAATTAGATGAATTCCACCGAGTTTGCACAGTGTTTAGCAGAATCAGGACACATATATATAAAACCAAAAGCTTATGCAGCTCAGTCTGTCCCTTTTCTACCTTGTGAAGCACACTAATTACTGATCTCACATTGTGTCCTTAGTTCATATTATAAATGCATTCATGCTAAACACTATGGCCAATTTTAAAGGGGGAAATTTCTGGAATGTTTTTCCCTTCCTTGAGTCCAAACATGCGATTCCTTTCATGGTCCTTCAGAATAAGACTTAATGTAAGAGACACAATTATAGGTGTGCCAAGAAATTGGCGATTACATCMGTTTTGTAAACAAATGGATCAGCAATTGAAATAAATACCTACAAAATAAGGGAAAGAAATTACCTTTGGTTTATTTCCCTCCTAAGAACAGAGAAGAAAGGTTTATTTTTTAGAAACCATGCAACAGCACTTTATAGTTCTCATCTGATTAAGCGAACACAGTATTTAAGTGCCTTGTTGTTAGCCAATAGAGCCTTCTTGGAGATGCAATTATCAGCCACAAGAGCATACGCAAATTAAAAGCCTGGATTTTTTTATAGCCTGGATTTACTTCTATAGTTACTTGCATATTGTACCTTTACATTTATAGCAAAAGACCAATTAACTTTGCAAAGAAATACAAACACACTACCAAAATAAAAGTGAAAAAACACAGTATATTTACCATTAATACTGAAACACGTCTTCTGCAAAATTGCTCCCTGCGTCAGGAAGGGGCTGGGCTGTGTTCTGATCTAATTTCTGGGAGTGTCAGGGATTTTGCCATGTTCTACTTATCTGATGAGAAGGTACTTAATCCTATTAACGGGACGTTTTGTCGTTAGGCTGGAGGATTTTGCATGTATGGGACTTCATGCTCATCTCTGTGGCCAAAACCACCAGGGGGAGCGTTGGGCAGAAATGCCTAATTTAATGTAATTTGGAACTGCTACTTTTCTGTAGTCAATGCCTTTTGTCTTGATAGCTCTTCCATTGTCTTACTTTTTACTTTAGGAGACACTTGCAGCTTATGTTATTAGTGAAATTGATACCATTAGTTTGGCTAAAAATAGCTTCCAACATTTAATCTCTTCAGCATAGTTTTAGTTTGCTATAAAAACCACTGAATTATGTAATCGCCTTCTTTGTACACCTTATGAAGGTGCAGGAATTGAAAAAAAAATCAGGAATCCAGATGCAGGCTGGTATATGAGCAGATTCTGAAATGAGATAAGCAATTTTTGGCATGTTGTGCATCATTAAACTTGCCAAAGTTTTGGGGGTTTGCCCGCTTAATGCTATTTGCTTCAGTTACTCCATGTCTGCAAAATATGTCTGAGATCTGATTTGTATGAAGTTTTGGATAYTTTGAAATGAGATATTTAAATACTGACAGATGCTTGACGTAAAATAGGGATAGGTATTGTTAGCAAATCATATCCCACCTTGTGGTATTCAKCAACACTACTCCCTTGTAGTCAGAGAGGAGACGGGGAAAGTGGACGTCTGTAGCCCACAGTCTGTAACAGCAGCTTTAAAACATCCTATTCTATTTTGTTTATCTCATCATTCATAAAAGCCAATTGATGATTGATGGTTAAGATCTAGCATGATTAATGCTGCTTAGGCAAGAGATTTAAGGGGTTTATTTTTAAACACATTAACAGGAAGAGTGAAGAACCTATTAGCTCTAATGGGAACTGCAAGTCCCCAATTTGCATTAAAAATTAAGATAGCTCCACTCTTTTTTTCTGAAAATGATGGAAGAGAATATGTATTTTTTTATAATCTATATGAATTGCTGTCTCATTAAATTGCTTCTAACTCCTTGACCAAAACTCATGACTACCCAAAATCTTTCAAGTTCTCTTCTGTGGAAAAAGCAGGCACCTTTGCAGACCTCACAATACCCTGGCCAGAGTGTTTGTTAAGCATCCCTGGGTCTTGGGCTGAAGTAGAAAGGGCAGTCTCTCTCTCTCTCTGAGCCTCATGCTTGGTTCAGGAGAGAGTGAGAATAGAAAATAYATTTGCACAAAGGAAGACAATCTATTGCAGACACTTGTGAAATGTGTGTTATTAGCCTACATGTGTAATGAGTACTAACAAAGACTTTAATCTTTCCCTGCAAGAATTTGTCCACTTGTTTTTGACATTTATCTTTGCTAATAATCATTTACTAGCGGAAGTTACTGCTGGCCTTTCTGAACCTGACTCTATATTCAGAATGCTTTACTCAATCCRGAGTAAAAAAGGGTGGTTTCAACACATCACTCATAGTTCACAGGAGGTTCTGAGAAAGCAGGCGGCCCCAGCCCTGCAGGGAGGGAAAGCAGCACTCCTGCCACAGCGGGGAGAGACTGGAGAATGCCTCTGGTGCAGATTCACCACTTATTTTCAGAATTGTCTACCTTCTGAAGGTGTCCTTGGGGGTCTCTGGTGAAGCACACACTTGCATTTTGCAAAGCCAGTCCTTAAGCTAATGCTGAGAAATGGAGTCCTGGTGCGTGTTGGGCTCTTCTTCTTAATTCAGTTAATTTTGAACATTGCAAAGTGTCTTGCATCATCTTAGATGTTATTCCTCATGCTTTATTATAACCATTATGCAACCACATGGATATAGGCACTACTGTCTGTATCTATTTCTTTTTACAAAAAACACAAAATCCTAGTTCATTGCTCTCATGTTATTTCATATATATCTAATGGGTGAAAGAGGAGGTCTAAGGAACCTGAGGGCAAAATTGATAGAGCTAGTATGTCTGTTAAATTTAATCTTGTGCTTAAACTTAACCTCAGAAGTGCACTTAAGGACTTGACATCTTGTTCCTGAAAGGCAGTTGTTAGTTGTGCTTGCTCTAAAAAGCTTTTCCTCTCTCATTGCTCTTTTGAATTTAATTAAACAAAACTCTCATCAATAATTCCTTCCGATTTCATGTTAAATATCTATTCTCTTTTATTTTAACATTCCAAATCTGATTTGCAGTGACTTATTGTGGAGATCTCCATTTTTTATCTCAGCTGCCATATTCAACAGTTTCCTCTTAGTATTTTATTTTCCTCTGAATTTGAGTACTTCAATCAGCTATAGCCTACCATGTCATGACATTGTGCTGACATGTTCAATTTTTCCTACTCTTATACGAGCAGATGATTCAGTGCTTATTGATGCTGTTGAAATTAATAAGGTACTCTTCTAATATTGAATCATACTGTAGACAGTCTGAAGAAGCTCTTGGGAGCAAATTGTAGAAAGTGTCTTTTTCCCCACCCCAATAGTTATTCCACTACTACTGTATTTTAGCTGAAATTAAYACATATATCTTGAAAAAATAGGAAAATAGCTTGAAGAAGAATTTCAGTTAAAATAGGTTTTTTGCAAGATACTGATAAATTGAAAAGTAAATAATTGTAACAAGATATATAGACATTGAGCTTGAACCTAGCTGAACTTGAGCAGTGAGAGTTGTAGCTGCTTTGTGGATTTTTCTTAGGTCCTGTTGGATGACCTCCACAAATGTGTAACATTTTTTCACTATGTACTGTGACTTCTCTCTTTTTGTTGATCCATTCCACCTGGCAGGATTAAGCATCAAGAAATATGTTGAAATGGAATTTCCTGTGTTGTACATCAGCTATAGGATTTTGTTCCACTTATGTATTTACGCAATTATTTGCTGTTTGGAAGAGTTGTTTCCTACTATGCTACACATTTCCTACACATTTCTTTCTGAGCTAGGCCAGTCATACAATGATCAGACTGAAAATACCTGCACATATTTATAGACTCTATGAGTCATGGAAAGTGCTACATATTGACGTTAAATCTCTTGGTATTTATATGAAATAGTCCCCAGTTCCACAAAATCTTAATTAGCTTTATTTGTAAGCGAACTATTAGTTCCACTGCTTTCAATTGAAATTAAATCCTACTGGGGGTTTATGGTGTAATTACATGGCTAGTCTAAAGCATGCATAAAGCTTTGCTAAAAGTTAGTGTGGATTTTAAGGGTATAGAATTGAACTTTCGTTCCGTAAAAGTTTTGTTTTGTGTTGGTTTTGTTTTAATCTTTTCCAGTGCYTCAGGAGCCCCTGAGTGGCTTCTGCTTTCTCCTGTATTTCAAAGGCTCTTGGAGCCCCCCTTAAGTTTGTATTCAGTCTTCAAGCTCTACCTGATTACCTGAAGTTAGGAACCAAGGCTCCTTCTTTAGCCCAGAGAGAGGGGCATGCTCCTGAGATGCCCTTTCATGCTGGAAGGCCTCAGACAAAGGAGCTGAGGCTGCATGAAGCTGAATAACTACAGTTAGTCTAAGCTACACAACTTGCAAAAATACCAGCTCAGGCCCCCAGAGTAGCCCAGCTGTGTTAGCATGACAGGATCCCAAAGTTCACGAGCCCTGAAGCTCAGARTCAGGCTGACACAATTACCCCGTCTGGAGGAGGGTCAGGCAATGCCAGGTCAGGACTCTGCGCTGTGCTCAGCACAAACATGAAAGCGGCAGAAGGCAGAAATCAGCCTGCAAAATTTAGAGCATCKCACTGAGTGTTAATGTGGCTTTAGTTGGAACTATCAAGCTGCAGCTTTTGGGGTCAGCAAGACCAAAGTCACAACGCTTAGTGTGCTTTTAGCATGAACCTTTTCTGACTTCCTTTTGCTCGTCTATCCACATCCTATCTAAGGATGACTGTTGGTGTGGAAAAAATCTTCCGCTTCACTACTTTTTTGGTTTTTTGTTTTCCAAGCCCTTCAGGGCTTTGACACAAAGTTTGAAACACCAGTCCCATCAGTAACATGACAACTGTTGTTCACACAGCCATGCAAAGTTTTTTCACACCTTATCCAGAGGCACTGCAGAAGGGACGCATGGTGATACTGAACACTGTATTTGGCAGGACAAAACTATAACATAAATTTAATTAATTTTAGGGAACAAAGAATTAAAACCTTAGATTTGAATGAAAGACAATATGAAGCTGAAACCTAAAAATTATACAGTTGTCTTCAGAATCTGTGCTTAGGATATCAGCTAACTATTGAACTTGCAGAAGCAGTATTACTGACGTTATGTTATCAGCAGGAGATATCAAAGTCTGTGCAAGGATAACAAAATGAGTTAGAAACAATTTATTATAAAGCTATGAAGCAAACCTGCATGGTACAGTTGCACAAACAGATTTCAGGAAGCATTTAATATTAAAATGCTGAAGTTTTGAACCAGATGTTTTGCAAGGATTTAGTTTCAAGCTTTCCTAGGAACATTAAAACAAAAAAGTTTTATTGCATGCAGACATGTAATGTATCAGCTTTCAGCCTGCAACTGAAAGGAACAGGGTTCCTTCTGTGTATTCATCTGGTTTGCTTAAGCATATCTTTGTCATTCAGCTCTGTATCACCTAGTTAAAAGAGTGACTGATTATTGAAAACAACTCTGTAGTTTAATGAAATTCAGAGGATTGAGTTATCAGTCTGTGAGGTGCTGAACAACTCTTGAGGATGGCAGCTGCCCTAACCTGCTGCTTTCACGAAAAGGAATTGAAGGCACTCAGGATAGGGCCTTGATAATATTCAATGAATAAACTGGAAATTGCTTTGTTGCAGAATAATCCTCTGCCTGGTAACTTGGCCTCTTGTTTCTGCTGCATTTAAAGTGGAACCTGCTCCAGTGCCTGTGGGACAGCAAGCCCAGAGAAGGACGTCTGAATATAAAGCTTCCTCAATGTAGTTGATATTTGGACACACGCAGCCCCCTTGCTTGCAGTAGCAGAGAAGTGGAGGAAGCAAAGCTGGAATGCTGCCTGAAGCTGACWTTTTCTCCATTTCAAATATTAAGGACAATTTCTAAGAAGACCCTTATTGCAATTACAGTTAATGACTTCATGCTTCTAAGAGTTCTTGCTTAATTGCTACTGCACATGTTTTTACAGCTGTCCTTTTATATAACTGGTACCCTGCCCTGTGCATCTGCCTCAGTACTCAAAGCTTTTTAAAGCACTGWGAAAAAACAACAACATTCGTTACAGAGACCTGACAAATGGGAGGAGAATTTAAAAAAAAGAAAAACTGAGTTCAGAGGAAATAAGAATTAGAAATGAGACAAAAAAGGGAGAAAGGAAAATGAAGGTGAAATAAGAAAGACCACAAAGTGCAAAATGTCAGGGGAGACACTTAACAAAAACAGTGTTTCCAATCAGAATTATATGAATCCATATCCATATCCTCTACCAACAGCCAATTAGTTATTGCAAGCAACACTAATGTAGGAAGCCCATGAAGATGCACATGTGGCAGAACAGGACAACTGTATAACTCCTGAAATCCTGTCTTATTCCCCATATTTCCTTCTGCTCTGGTATGAAGCCATTCTGGGAAAGACCAGGGGATTTGCCCACACTTCAGATTTTTTAATACATTTGCAGGTACCGTGAAATGCTAAGCACTAAGAAAACTATTGTGGAATTCACCACTCCAGATTTGAGTGTGCACAGTGAGCGTATGCACCTCAGCTACTACTTCGTTGTAGCCAAAGAAGAGCTGCAGACTAAGCTGAAATTTAACTGTCCCACTGTAGACCTTGACCTTGAGTTAGAAGAGCTGCACTTTGGAAGTCCCTGTTTTTCTCCCCTGACTAGAGAGTGAACACAGCAGACCAGCCTAAGTGTACTTCTCTAAAWCTGGGACAAATGAACCGCATTGATGTGACATGCGGTTTTCAGCAACACCTGGCTTGTTTGTGTTTGCCACCAGCATCCTGAGCTGCATTAAGAAGAGGATTGCCATCAGATCAAGTGAGGTGAACATTCCTTGCTACTCAACACTGGTGATGCCACACCTGGAGTTCTGGGCCTGGTTCTGGGCCCCCCAGTAAGAGACATGGACACAATAAGTCCAAGCCCCGCAAGTCCAATGCGGGGCTATAAAGGTACTTAAGGCACTGCAGCAGCCTTTATATAAGAAGAGGTCAAAAGAGCTGGGACTCTTCAGCCCAGAGAAGAGAAGGCTCAGTGAAATCTTATCAATGTGTAGATATACCTGATGGGAGAAAATGAAGATGGGGGTGGCAGGCTCTTTTTGGTGGTTCCCAGTGACAGGAGGCAATGGGCACAAAACATATGAGATTCCATTTGAACACAGGAAAGCACTTTGTGATGGTGAGTATGGTCAGACATTGGAACACGTTGCCCTTAGAGGTCGTAGATCTACATTTGTGGAACTATGCAAAACCTGACTGGACACGGTCCTGGGCAACCTGCTCTAGCTGACACTCTTTGAGCAGAGGGGTTCAACTAACAAATACCAAGAGGTTCCTGTCAAGCACAACAGTGCTGTGATTTCCATGTTTATCCAGCTTTGGGGACTCAAGTACAAAAAAGTCATAGACCTGTTAGAGCAGGTTCAGAGGAGGACCACACAAATGATTAATGGAGTGGGACACCTCTCCTGTGAGGACAGGCTGAGGAGAGTTGGAGTTGTTCAGTCCAAAGAAGGTTCTAGGGACACCTTATTGTAGCCTTTCAATACTTAAAGGAATCTTATAAGAAAGATGGAGAAAGATTCTTTACCAGGGTCTGTAGTAATAGGACAAGTCTGGAGGACAAATTTCAAGTGAAAGAGGGTAGATTTAGACTGGATAAAAGGAAGATTTCTTTTTTTTTTTTATGATGAGGAGGTGAGACCATGGAAAAGGTTGTCCAGAGAAGTTGTTGATGTCCCCTTATTAGTAGTGTTCAAAGTCAGGTTGGACCAGGCTTTGAGCAACCTGATCTACAGGAAGGTGTCCCTACCTGTGACAGGGAGGTTCAACTACATGATGTTTGAAGGTCCCTTCCCACCCAAACCATTCTGTGATTCTATGATTCTGTGATGTGTGACAGAGGCCAAAATGGGATACTTAGATGGCCTGCTAAATATGGATCTGTGCAACATCTATCATGCATGGAAGTTGGCAGGGTCTGATCATTCATACTTAAGACACAACCAATACAGAAATTATTTCARGTTGTAATCTTGTTGCAATTCAGTCTACCATTTTCTAGCACAGTCTGCTGTCAGCCAAGATGGCAGCTACCACGTCTAAACCATCGTCTTTTTGAAAACTTGAATCAAAGTGTTAAACTCATAAAAGATGAAGGCAAACTCCTAGGGAGCACAGTAATTTACTTGGCAGTAGGATCTTAACACTTCGAAGTCATGCTAGATTTTCACTTAGGTTTTGGGTCAGCTACATTATAGTGTCCAGCACAGTATCACACATCCTACTTTGTGGACAGTGGTTTGTATGGATTCCTTATGCTGATGTTTTTGTTTTGTTCCTGCAGACAAAGTATGTTAAAAATATCCTAGAAGATAGACTTATTGTGGATATTTAACACAGTRGACAAAATACTCTCCAAATCAAAAAATCCATGAAATTTCACCCACTGGAAGGATATTTGGGGTAGGCAAATCTGGAGTATTAGGGTAGTACTGTTTGTTAAGGAGTAGTTTCACTGTATATTCTGCGCACCTTACAAAAGGAGTTTGGATCTGCATCTGGTGAACAGACCAGATATAGAAATCTTCAGAAAATAATTGAAACCATGAGCTGGGCAATACTTCACTTCCTAGGCTGGATGATCTGAAATGGCCGCTTCACACTGTTTGCAAAAGGAGCCAGAACCCCTGGTCACATATATGTAGGACACAGGAATGGCCAATGTCTATTACTAAAAATTCATAAATATTGCAGATGCATTTGAAATACCTTAAGTGCTAGAAAACTTTCAAAACTCCAGGGTACAGATGTAATTATGTTGCAAATATTATTCAGAAGTATTTTGTGATTGGTACTGGGAGACAATACCACATTACGTATTTCTATACCTGACCTCAGGAAGAAATGAGCTTTCATTTCAGCCTTTTGCCCTTGTGCCTCTAATATTACATCTCCTATCCCAAGAGCAGATGGTTGAAGGCCTGTTCCTCTGCCCAGGTCTTACATGTTTAGCTGCACACATAGACACATTTATATATTAACACAGTAGACAACAGGTCAGATCTTTAGCTGATATAAATAAGCAAAGCTCCCTTGTCTCTGCAGACAGCTCTGATTCATACCAGCTGAAGACCAGTACATTTTCCCTAGGTCTGGATTCAGTAAACCACACACACACAGAGTGCAAAGCAGCCTATTGTTTGAAAGAAACCTTTCTTGTTTAGGGCACTGCTGAACAAATAAACTAGGCAGCAGAGGGAATTAGCAGGAATGAAGAGCATTAGTTCCTCAGAGAAAATAACATCAAAAAAGCCCTTGGTATCCGTCAGTCAGAATTCCTTCAGTGCCAGACAAAAGCTGCAATGGAAATTGCTGTGTTGTAACCTATGTGGTTCCATGCTGAACAATTTACTTGAAACACTGTGCTTCCAACACATTGTACAGATCAAGTATCATGAGCAAGGAAAGAAAGTAAATGAGAAATTAGAAAGAACTTAAATACTATTCAAGCAAAGCACTTAACCATGCATTTAACTTTTAACCTGAGAGCAGTCCCATGGAAGTCAATGGGATTACTTACGTACTTAAGTAAATCATGCGATTAAATGTTCCTGTGGATCAGGATTTTAAAAATCTGCGTGGCTGTTACTCAAAAATGGATACAGTACAACAGAGGAAGGGAAGGAGAAAATCTGTTTTCCATCCTCAATTTCAAGCATACTGACAAACGCATGATAAGATCTAGCACCAGGAATGTAGAGTTGGAAAAATCCACCCTTGAAATAAGACATTTCCTCATAACTGTGAGGAAAATATTGAGACATCTTACGAAAAGGAAGTGGATTTACCTTCACAGAGCTCTTATAATGATGTTAAATATATTAAAAGAAAAAGGTATTAATCCAGATTCTGGGAGTAAACTCAAGGGGTTAAAAGAAAAATTAGGCAGTTCCTGGAGAAGAGACCCCTCCACCAGTTTATTGCAGCATACTGGTCCACCTCCAACCACCAGTTCAGAAGATTCCTAAACCACTGATTACAAGACAGATGATTTCATATTGCCATGCTTCTTGTATTTCTTGTAAGTATCTGCTGCTTTTGGAAGTAATACTGGTCTGGATATATTTCTGATTTGATCTAGTACAACCATATTTCTTTTCAATCCTATACTATACATACATCTACATCATGAGAGGATTAGGTTGGCTAGAATTTGCAGTCTTTTCTGGCCCTAAAATATGCCAGCCTGACTTCTGCTTACCACTTTTATTCGTGAGTTTGATGGGAAACAGCATTGATTCAATTTCCTGCTGCAGTTTGACAATCCTGAGCTTCCTTCAGGACTTGGGACGGAAGTAAGCACTGTGCTGCACAGTTGTCTGTGACTCAGTGGATCGCAGTGGAGATGGAGACATCCGGGACTTTCTCTCCTGAACAAGTCCCAGCAGCCAGTGTGCCACATGGTGACAAAGGGACCTCCATTTCTCGTCTCCATGGCACACGCTTTTTAATCTCCTAAGGCAAAAAAAAAAGTTATTTCAATGCTGTCATATCTGGATAAAACTTGCATATCCTATGGTTAACTAGAGACCAGACCAGACGAGCTCACTCAGTTTTTTCTGGCTCCAAACACTGTAAACTCTTGTCCTGGGCTAGGGCCCATCAAAGCCCATCTGAGCTCCTGGAAATACTTGTATTGACTTCACTCTGCATGAACAAGATTTCAACTCAATGTACAGACTCTGTCCAAGTCAACGGGAGTCCATAAAGAATGCAGCTCAGCTTGCAGTAAATACATACACCTAAATGACCACAAGCAGAGCTATTCAGAAAGGACTTGTAACAGCATCCTCACAGAAATTTAATGCGTGAAAGCTTAATTAGATAGAGATATCAGCAGGAGATATTCTTCTCATCTTTCTGTATGAAAGGCCTACTGAAGTTAAAAGCATTTATAGTTACTTATAGGGGAAATATTTAAGACAGGCTATAGGGCCCTACAGGATTCAGCCACTGGAGAAAAGCTGTTTCACCACAGTTTGTCCATTTCCCAAAACGAAACTGAGATCAGCCCACATAATTTACATGAGTATTGGCTGGGTTCTAAATGAGAAAAGACTCATGCTTTGGGCCAGAAGCACATCTGGTATAGCCCTAAGGATCTAGTTGATAGCAGTAATATTTTTCTGCAGTTTTAAGCCAGAGCTTCTGCAAGTTTCAGTATGAAAGCTCTTAGCTTTAGACCTAAGACATGGCAGAGTGCTGGGAGCAATTAACTGTGCACTTTTCCCCTAAATACCACAATTTAATATGCCTATGCCTCTCATGGCAGAGAGGTGATCCCAGTTTAAATGATGGGATTTTTGGTAAATAGTAAGCTGCGATTTTCCTGTTCTTCTTTATGCAGTGATATAGAATCAGTGAGAAATAGATGCATCTTTGCATTTGAATATAAGTCATCATTGTCTTAAGAGAAGTGTTTATAAAGAAGTCATGTATCTGCCATTAAACTAATAAGGTATTTAGGAATGATAGTTGAGGAATAAGGAATATTTCACTTTGTACAAGTCGTAATAACACACCTCAACAACTCGGCATTATTATTATCTTTATACATAGTCACAACAAGGGAGATTTGCATATGGCAGTTTTGTGTCTTTGTGGGTAGATTTGTCTTCTACACTTTCTGTCTGCGGAATATAAAACTCAAGACTTTATGAGGCAAAGGTAACTTGAGATATAACCTTGTTCTACTTAGCAATTCAAAATTCCCACATGAGACCAAAAATTTCAAAGTGTATAAAGATTAGGGTCTGTTTTCTCAATGTGGGGATATTAAATTAGGGAGGTAGGTGGTTAGCCAGGCATGATAACAAAGACCCCATGTAGAGCACAAGTGAGAGCCCAAGGTCTGGCTCAGCCTCGAGCACTGTCAAGCAGAGGAGACCACATTCCTGGACACTGGGTGTGATAGAAGGAGCAAGCATTAGAAAACATGAAGAACTAAGTATGTATATGTGAGCAAGAAATGCAGTAGCCTCTCAGATACCAGGACTGTGTGTGTTGGAGAAAGATGACTAGCCTGGAAAATTTACTTGTGGCTGGTATAATAACCTGTTTTCATAGCACAGGGATTTTTTCCCTCTGCTTGTTTGTGAGTTGTGCTTTGTTTGCATTTGTTTTCAATTATATTATTTGTAATTGTTGCATTTTCCTGAAAAGTTATAACTTTGGCACATACAGTTGAAAACCAGTTTTCATCTATGCAAGAGGCATGCACTCAAGGCAATTAAAAGTGATGTGTTTGCTTTTTAATACGAAATTAGCTGTTACAGAAAATTATCTTGGCAAAAAAAAATCCAGTGAAGGCTGCTTTTGCTATATGATATATTTTAGAAATGTCTTAGTATTCTCTAAACTGCAAAAATGCTGCCTGTCATTTCACAACACTCTGGGGAAAGGCAGCTGAATCTCACTTTTAATTGTGAAATGATAGGCACAGTTTCATGCATTTGGAGGAATGTAAAATATTTCCATTATCATTTCTTGCTTTTCTTCTGATCCCTGCCTCCTTTGTCTCTCCTTTCCCCTCCCCCCTCACTACTCAAAGTAGCATTTGGGAGAGGAGACATTTATGAGAAATACATATAAAAAGCTTTCCCATGGAGTTTCACAGAAAATAGATATTGATTAGAGGACAGGGGGAACAGGCATTTTCAAGAATGGGCTTAACAGGAGAAATTGAGCATTTGATACAGGAGTGTGGAGAGAAATGCTGGACCATCGCCATAGGTTCTGGCAGCTGAGGAGAGAGCAGAACACTGTGGGGTAGCGCAAAGAGGTCAAAATAACAAAAAATTAGCCTAAATATAATATCCTGGCACTGTTGGACTGGAATAGAGTCCGAAGGGAGATTTTGGTGTTTGAAGACAGAGACTGGACACAGGATCTGAAATGCTGCCTGGGCAAGAACTCTGCACTGACAGGGAGATGGATGCATGTCTGTCAGCTCAAATACCATAACCAGAGACACAGGACTGGTCATGAGCTACTGACTTCCACATGGTGATCCCAGGAGGCTGCAGCACTGACACTGCCTGTTAAAAATCCCCCATGAACAAGCAAGGTACCCAAGAAAAATGTTTAGCACATRGACAAAGAGATAGGAGACCTGACTTCCATGTATCTCAATACCACATCCTTCCTGGTTGTCTTATTTGCTCAGATGCTGAGTTTCCTCTGGAGATAGTTGGTTCCAAGGAGGCATCTCAATTATGTAGATCAGGAAATCACAGCTGTTTCTTAATCCAGATGTTAGAAACTGCCTCCAGCAAGCTTCTCCCAGGCGCTGAGTCGCCTGTGGGTAATTGCACAGATATCTCCTCTGCCCTTCTCCCCATACCACCAGACCTGGAAGCTGGTCCCCCCTGCTCCTCAGTGCCACCCCTCCAGGCTGGTTGTTATTACAAGTCAGGACAGGTGAGATCCAGTCTGACAGTTCAGAGCTGTGGCCGAAAGCGAGCTGGATCATTAAGGAGCAATTTGCCTTTCAGATTGATAAGTAATGATTTCATTGCAGACAAGGATGCTCAGGCAGTATGTAAGTTATCAGAGCTGTCTTCACTTCCAGTTTCTGGGGCCAGGCTGTGCTCTGTTTACAGACTGATATAAGTCACTGCTGTGCATCAGCCAGCCATCTCCCCTGTCCACCCAACCCTAACATGCCTGCACAACCTACACAGCCTACACAGCCAGGGGACTGGCACTGAGGATCCATGCATAAGTACCAGCTCAAACACACATGGGGAAGCATGGCGTGATGGAGTACATCATGATACTCCCCACAAAATCTTTCACTAATTGGGTGATGAGACCAAGAGAGATGAAGAACAGCTGTAGRAGCTGTACAGGAACTCATCTGCAGTTTTTTAAGAACCATAGCTCCAGGGGAACTGTTGTTCTGCCTGCCACTGTTATGCATTACTAAATAAAAGGGCTCCTGTCCTCTCCTGCCTCAGTGACATTCCTCCATTAAGGGCTTAATTGTCTCCTTAGCTGTCACTGTCTGAGGGAGGGGGATATAGCTGAGAAAGAATCATAGGAAAACTGGTGAAAAACAAAGTATCTGGCCAATACCTTTACTTCAATATGTAAAAGGGGTTGGATTTCTTAAATGCCTGTTGTACATCTGACCTGGACTAACATTTAGAGTTCAGATTTCTTCAAGATCAATTTAATTAAGTTTACTATGTAGAGTTGCAACTCGTAGTTTCCTGACAATAATGCAGCTCCTTCTATTAAATTGCATTTTTAAGACTAAATAACACCCATTATTTTACCTATAAATATATAAAGTAATATTTCTTCCTCACTTGCAACAAAGGAATTTGATGCTGGATCACCTCCTGTTATTAAGTGGGTTGAATATTTTCACTACATCTGAGGAAACAAACCAGACGGGGGTCACCTATTCTGCAAAGTATACTTTAAAATGTTTATTTTGCACCGCTGAACTATTTATTTCTTTTCACTGCCATTGTGGGAAAATATGATTTTATACTTAATAACTAACAGTGAGAAGCTTTCTATTCTTGTTTAAACACAAGTAAACTTGAAGACCTTGTCAAAACAAGTAGGTTAAGCTTGACTAATCAGCTGAACTCATTCTACTAATAGCCAAGGTGGCATCATTATTCCATTAAGCTTTGTCTGGAATATTGGGGCAGGTACATATATCCATTCAGAAGAGATTAAATCAGATGAAACTTTCCAAAATGAAAATAGAATAATGGTCATTTACTCTCTATTTCTTCAGTCTGGGAAGGAGTATCGTGCCTGGCTAAAAAAGATAAGAACCAATGAAATTGAGACTTTTTCAGAAAACTTTGTTATGGATTGGTTAGGTGGAGTTTGAAGTGATTTGTCATTCCCAGGGAATATGGTCATAACTGCAATTAAACTATGTGTGTTGCTCTGAGTGGGGACATTAAATGCAATCTGATGCAATTAGGATTGTTGGGAAACATATATGTACTTTTGAATTCTGTCAGTCCTATGGTAGAAGAACATAAAATTGAGAAAGAGGTAAAATCAGGTTTTACATTTTCAGATTAAGTAAATGCAAATTTATCAGCTTCATCCAAACCATGACTGATGGAAGCTCACATTTTGCTGTTATTCACCATTTCCTTTAGCCATAACACGAGTCACTTAATCTAACAGTGCCTTGTGTAAAAAAGCTGAGTACACTTGAGGCATCCCCTGACAGCATTTGCATATAATTTTCTTTTTTGCGATAGATTCGTCTCCAGCTCTAATATAACACTTGTAAGATAACTGTTTGTCTATGGCTCCAAGAGGGAGTCAAAGTTTAGATATTTCTGTACATAGTTTCTCTAAGTGATCATCAGTAGTATTGAAAAATCCAGGCACTTATTCATGAAAATTCTTCCCAAGCAGAAGTTTCTCCCTCTGAGCTCTCTTCAGAAATGTTTCCATCTCTGAATCTTTAGCTCAACAAACAAAAATGCAACAAAATCTTTACCTAAGGAAAAAGGGCTGACACTAATTTTACACATTGCTTTTAGCCACCAGCCAAGGCAACAAACTGCAACTGAGAGCTGCTATCTATATCCTGCTGGAACCATACAGATAAGCAATTAGGACAAGCATCCCCAAGGTCCCAAGTATCTGGGGTTTAGGTAAGAGCTGTGTAAGCCACGCAAAGTACAAAAGTCTAAGAGAAAACCCTGTATTTTAACCTGCATATCTCCAAAATATTAACAATATCACTGAAACATTTTCTCATGTTAGGAATGTGGAAACATCAAATGAACAAATTATCTCTATTTTCTTAACAACTGTCGTAATACTGTGGACCTATAGGGCACTCAGATCTCACTGTTTCAATAAAATAATTTAATAATCTTTGCCACAGTCCTTTGTTGCCATCTCATGGCATCTATACTTTCCCATTAGTTGTATAATCATTTATTGCAATGGTTACTTATAAGTGTAAATATTCATTTCTTGAGACCTTGAGGAAATCAAATCCATCCCATAATTTATGGGAACATTAATGAGAAAAAAATAGACTACAATTCCCCATCTGCCTGAAATGTGTATTTTAAAAGAGCTGCATGTGAAAGGGCAAGGTTGATCAATAAGATCCCATCATGTAAGTAGGTAGCAGGGGCTCCCTTCTTTTCTTGCAGGTCATTGTTAACAAAGGACTTATGCTGTTGAAATCACAGCTAATCTCTGTTCTTGCTACACATGACAAGTATTGCGGTGTCTAAGTCAGGCTTCAGTTCTCACATATGCAAACAAATTTAGGGCTTTTTGTCACTGAAGAAGTTCACACATTCCCATGTAATTCAGAATGGAACAGCTTCCAAAGAAATTATAATAAAAAGTCCTGGTCTGTGACACAGCAGCATTAGAAAATAGTAGTTGTTTTAATCGTCAGATTGGGTCCAAAACCCACTTCCAGTTTTGCTTGACGAACGGAAGTGGGTTTAGAAAGATATGTACTTAATTTTGCTGATAGCTACTGTCTTTATTCACTCCGTCTTGTAGGTTTATATGGGGAAGTTCTCTTTCCATTCCTTTCAGCTCAAGGAAGAGCTTCCTTCCTGTTCTAGCTTCAGAGTTAATACATGATATTTCTTTTTTTGTTCAGAGATATGAATATAGGGACATTTAAACAGAAACTTCTTCAATAAAATGCTTTTACTTCTGCCCAAAGTCTGTGAGCAACCAATATGAGTTAATCTTCTATATGTGTAACCTCATCAGAAGCATCCTCTTCTGGCAATCCAGCAAACATCATCCAGGACTGAAATGGTCACATAAAGTGCTCTCTTAGCCTTCATTGATCTTGATTTAGACCTGTTCTTAGAGCAGGAAGCAGTTTAGAGAATAAAGCCTTGGGTTCTACTTATTTCACCAGTAGTCAATATTAAAAAGAAATGTATAGCAACAGTCTTCCAAGTGAGAGCAGCCAAGCAGTTGTATTCACTCTATTAAGTGCACTTAAGGCAATTGCTCTTTACACAAAAAATACCCCAAACAAACCAAGCAGTCAACTTTGCTCAATATTTGTAATGTTTGCTTGCAGTTAAATAGCATTTCCTATCTTTGGTGTTTGGACTTACTGCAGAAACAGAAAAGGGATTTTTCATGCCATGGATAAAACAGAAAAAATAAATTTTGTCAACAGCTCACAACATTTATCCATATCATGTGGAAAGTCCAGTTAGATATGGACATTTGCCAGAAACACCAAGTCTATATCCTTAGCACGTATTTTTTTCTATTTCTTACTTTTTAACTGGGTCCTCTAAGGTCTTGCTCTTCCATTTCTTATTCACTGTGTTCCAAGTAGCTAAGAAACTGACAGTAAAACGAAAAAGATTTATTGCCAGGCAGCTCCTGTTTTGTGATTATATGAAAACCCTATTTGCATATGCAGGTGGAGGCATTTATATTATTCTAGGGCTGGGAGAAGTGCTTGTGAGACCTACCTTATAAAATGCTTTGAGTGAAGGTGGCAGCATGGTATTGAATGGTATTGGGCTGCAACAGCGATATTACCCACTGGTGAGAGACTGTGCTGTGTGCCCACCTGTGAAGGAGCACTCTGTCTTGACAAGGGCTGAGGAGTTTTGACCAAATGCCATTATACAGGTAAATACATCCCCCTGGCCTACCTCTTTTGGTTTCTTTCAGAAAACAGTGTATTTTGTTCACCATCCTGTCTCTAAATCCTTTCATGTTGATGATAGCACGCTGCAATCAATGTTTGCGTATTGTCAACATAATCACAGTAAGGTAGATGGTTTATATTCCTCAAGAGCACTTGGTACATGGTGCATTATGTTGCATTTTAGTTTTATTTAATCCTACACAACCAAAACACCCAGCACAACAAATTTGAGAAAGGACTAGAGGAACTTACCCCACCAGCAAGTGCCTATTCAAAGTAAATGCCTTCTCCTATCTGATGATGTACCAAGCCTAAATTCGAGAACAGAGACACTCACTGTATTCTCTAGTTTCTTCTTCAAGTAACCCAGAATATTTGCAGAGATGTAGCCTGCTCTGCTTTGCCTGGAGTATTGCTCTAATACAGCAATAACTGCTTAGTACACTCAGCTCACAATTTTAGCTTCTTCCCGGTTAGTCAGGACAGGAAAATTGACATTGCCTAACATGCCAGAAATAAAGGTATTTCTGCTCATTGTCACATGTTCCATAACTCCAAGTTTAAGGCCACCTGCTTCACTGCTTTCCTCATCATATTTTCTGAATGTGCTTTCTTTCTATCTGTTTAGATTGTGGAGGTAATACATGTTTTCTGAAAGCTTTTGGGCTGCTTTTCCAAAAACTAGGATCTGCTTTTGCATTTTTTCAGTGTATGTCCTATTAACTAGAGCAACCTCTTAGGGAAGTCTGAGGGACCGGTTGTACAAAAGCAAGTATTTAGAGATGGAAAGTACCTGTTCTCCAGGCTCAGGCTTGGATTTCAATGTATTGAGCAAAGAACATTATTAGTTCAGTGTCTGGGGGATCTCCCGATGGAAATTTCTGTGGACAACATCTGAAACCATAAAGTTGCACAAAAGCAGTCCTGCTGTAAAAGGGCAGGTGTTCGCAGAGGGATGGCTGACCCGCTGACAGACAACCTGCTTTGTTAGGTTGAATAGTCCTCCTGCCCACTAAAGGATCCTTGGAAAAATCAGAGGTGGTAAGCTCAGTCAGTCCTTGGATGGGTTGGGTGGTATTTCCACTGAGGAAAGCAAACAGTCCCACTGACAAGCCTTGGGGACAAAACTTGGCTTGCAGAGTACATCCGGTAGGAGTACCTGATCCCAGGCAGTGGCCTCCCAGAGAAACCTGAGATGCTGCTCTTTGGTTTGGTCACAAACTAAGTGGTGTTTTTTCTGGATAACTTTGCTGCTACTTTTCTTTTTTTTTTTTTAATCCCTTCCTGAGAATTTTGTAAAATTTTGCTAGTTCCTTGTTATTCACCAAACAATTGTCAAAACTACTTGATGTCTGTCAGCTTTTTGTTCTGTCCATGCAGACGGAAGCGAGCAAGACTGCTTTGCTGCTGTCCCAAGCAGTCCTTGCAAAAACAGCTTCTATGATGTCAAAAGAAACAGTAAATCTCTGGCATAACAAAAGAGAATCAAAGTGACTTACAAAGAAATGTTAAAGTGCTGGTTTTTTCCCCAACACACACCCCCCACAGTATTGTAGAAAATTCCTGAAGCAACAGAAGTGGAAAGAGAAACAAAGTTTAACATTTCAGTGTCTTACTCAGCAAAGTTTTCTGAGAAAAACAGATCAGTTGAAACAGTAAGCTTTGTTAGTTTTTCCATATACTTTATTCAAATAAAGATATGTGAGCTACATATGTTCCTGTTTAATTTGAAGTTTTTATTCTAAATGCCTTTGATGTACATTAACTTGATATTTTAATTTATTAGTTATTGAAAAGAGTGGCACACAGGGATAATGTTGAATGTGCTGTAAATCATTGCAGTATTTAGTTTGTAGAGATTTAATCAGAAAAGTAAGATTTGTAGAGGGAGGAAGTATCTTTTATTAGCCCTAGCTGCCATAGTTGAAAAAAAGTACACAAATGTAAAAGCTTTGCCCATTTTTCTAATTAAGTCCTTCAGTCTAATAAAAAAAACAGTACCCTTAAACCACAAAAGTTACAGCAACACCAGTATGATGATACAAAAGATGAATCATTTGTGCAGACATGGCCATGAACCTCTGTAACCTCATCATCCACATCTCCCCTCTACCCAGAATATAAAATATGGTTATCACACTCACAGCTAATGATTTTGTTAGATAAGGAGAGGCTGTATTTGATGCATTTCATGAGGGAAATGAGTTTGGGCAGATAAGAGCAGCCTGTCTCAGCCCATGGAGCAGGCAGGAGGGTGGTGTGTGCAGGACAGCTGCAGTGTAACACCGACTTAGGAGAGGAGCAATCTCTCCATTTCAAACCCTGAGCACTCACAACAAAACAAAAATAAAGCCCAGCTCTGTGATCCTTGTTTAAGTATTGCTCAGGCTCATCAAAAGACACAGGACTGAGCTTGAGTGACAAGTTTAGCCTCCTCTTAGGGCAAAGGTTTGAAATTCCTTTACCTAATGAGTAATTGTATCATACCATGCCTGCTGAGCTGCTAGCAGCAAATGAGAGACATTTTGGGACAGAAGGAAGCCAGGAGTCCTGTCTAATTAAGTGTGCCCCTCTCTTGAGTCTCTAGACAAATTCCACAATACTTTTCAGCCCATGCTTGCATACTACATCTTTTTCTTCCTTCACTGTTTTTCCTGCACGCTCTATCTACTGCTCTGCAGGCAGAAAATTCCTCTTGAATTCCTTTTGTGTCTGGTCATTCCATAGATTAAATCAGAGCCCCTTGGTTTATTATTAGGAATGCAATCATCACTGCTATCAACATGTCTCTGGACCCTTCCTATTACTATTTCCAACTTTAAGGTTCCTTTGGGTCCTTTGTTATATCAAAAGCCCTCTTTCCTAAATATTTTTAAACTATGATCTGTGAATTTATGCCTCATCTGGTTTGTCTCCGGTGCTTTGTCTAGGCCATGAAATACACAGAAAGTCACCAAATGTGCTTGGTTCCTGGTTGTGCTCTGGAGGTATCACTGCTTGTCTCACTCTTGAGCTGGATCTGTGCCAGGTCGTGCTGAGCACAGGAGCCATGGGATGGCTAAGGTGCCCTGTAAGGGCTGGAAGTGCCTCACCTCAGATTTGCACAGCATAGCCTCTATGCCTCTTGGTGAATCATCCCAATTCCTCTGTGTGTCTTCTTGAACAGGCTGATCTGCCCCATGCTTTTTATTCCCTTCACATCCCACATGCTTCCCACCATTGCAATATGGATACCCTGCTCCAGCATGCTTCAGTGTCCCTAAATCTTCTGGGCAGCACAAGCTGTGGCTGGCTGGGGCGTGCCTGCATGCCAGCTGGACAGCTAATGTGCACATGAGGATGGGTCAGGTGGCCACTTCCAGACTGAACAAAGGCTGAGCTCCGTCCGCATTCCTGTGAGGAACAGATGCTCCTCTGGCTCTTGTTTTTCTATGTGGACAAATGGTTCAATCAAATGTTTGGGAACTGAACAACTCTGAGCCCTGTGCCTTACTGCTAAATCTGATTGAAATGGGTGAATTGCATTGCAAAACTCTTGAGAAAAGAAGACAAAGTTCTTGAGAGTTGACACACAGATTCTTGTACAAACAGGCTGCAAAAGTCAAGTAGGAATCATTTTCTTAAGAAATAAATCTAAAAATCTAATAGCCTGGGTGGAGAATGACATCAGGGAAGCTGGATTTGACTTCCTGATTCTGAGACTCAGCCTGTGCATTGCCATAAATAATGTTGCTGACAGGCAGTTTTAAATTGCACAACAAATGGACCAGGGCAGGGCTACTTGATGAAGCAGAGCAAAATACATCCCCTGTTCTTTCCTGCTTTTCTGCTCCTTGCTGCCAGATGCCTCCTCCTCCCCTTCCCTTACACAACCAAGTGTAAAGAACAGAGCTGCACTAGCAGGCTTCTCCTGTCCTGAAGGGAAAATAAGTCCTGATGGTTGTTGTGCCCCCAGATCTCTTCATGAGAAATATATCCAGCTTGTACGAGTGGGTCTCAGGCAACAGTGTTGAACTTCCCTCATCTACAGCCACCTCTGGTCTGGTCTGGGTCTGGTTCTTGTGTGTGGTTTAGTTCTGGTGCACCTGAAATTTCACATGCTCAAGGTGGTAGACAACGGCTACTTGCAGATTCTGAAGAACAGGTAATAAAGTAGTAGAGGCACAAACGGAGTCAATGGGGAAGACTAGAAAGGGAGAGAGTATGCTTGTGAAGCAAAATTCATAGTGCATGGGCTCTTTGCAAAAAGCTCAACAGAAACTAGCAGAAATTCTCTTAGGTCTTTGTTATATTCCATCTTCCTGGAACCTCCTCCACGATGTGAAATGGAGCTGTTTTGGCACTGGAATTTTGTCACTCTTCAGATATTCTAATTATCTRCCCTAACAGGAGCCTGGTTTCCTAGTTCACTGTTTCTTTTTCTTCCCTCGAGACTATTCCTGGCATGTGTTTCTACATCATTATGCCAACAACAAGTGCAAAAAATGTCTTTAATGTTTTAGCAAGACTGTACYTAGCTTATCAAGTAAATACAAATGTGTAAATCTGTAAGAAAATTTGCTGTCTTTTTCACTAACCCTTTTACCCTTTAGGATCAATTTGAAAAGCACCTTGTAACATATATGAAAAAATTCTAATTTCCTTGCCTTTTGTACTTCCTGACACTCCTGATGTGAAGCATTGCTGGCTGATAGTTCATTTATCTGCTCTCCTTCGTCTAAAGCCAAGTCCTCACTGACTGTGATGGGTGTAGAAAGGGAGGGAATGTGGCTCCTCACGGAATTCATCAATAAGAGGTGAATGAGAAATACTGAAGAGATCTTGAAGTCAGATTTTAAGTGTCAGAAAAACCAAGTGTCTGAAAAGTGTCTGAAAAGACCAAGTTAAACTCATTGGGATACTGTAAACAGACTTCAGAAATTTCAGGGACTATTTTTAATTGAGCTGAAAAATAGTGGCAATGCCCAGAATATTGRTTATATTTGGAGCCTCTCGTACAATGAATACAGACTCCTTCCCCTGCAGAGAAAATTGAAGAATGGTGATATGGGCAGATAAGCAGAGGCACTGGGGGCTTTGCAAGGTGGTCACAAAGAAGAGAGGCCAGGGATGGTCTCAAAGAGGAGGCAGGAGAAGCAGGGCCGCTGTGGAAGCAAGGGGACAGCAGAACAGATGCCCCTGTGCAACCAGGGGCAGGCAGGGACAGGGATCTCACCAGGGATCCCTGGGGGGGTTGTCCCTGCCAAAACTGCTGCCTTGAAGGCTGTAGCAGAAGCAGCAGCAAGTCTGTGTGTCGTGAGCAGTGACCCAGGCAAGGGAGGCACCCGTATCCCTGTCATTTTCCCATGCAGATGCTCTGCCCCAGTAGCTTTCCACTTTCTGCCTGCTGCTTTCCCTGGCACTGGCAAAGAGCTCTCCACGTCTGCTTTGCCTTTGCTCTGTTGGGTTGTACGAAACCAAAAGCCAGCCCCTTAATGTGTGTGTAAAAAATGTCCAAACACCCATTTTTGAACTCCCAAGCGGGCTTTGCAGCTTCTTTGCTGTCCCTGCCCTGCTTTAAAACTATGTGCTGAACTACACTGTGTCCACAAAGAGAAAAATGCCAGTTTAGCAAAGAAGATAATTAAGATTTTATTGAAAACATACACCAGGAAGAATGTCTGCTTAAAAACTGCCTTCATGCACGTAAGTATAGGCTCTACCTTTTGTTTTCAGCTCAGGAACAAGCAAACCACACAGCAAGGATTTACAAGGAATGCTTATTAAGAAACAGCAGTTTCAAAGAAGTCTGAACTGCAAGATGCAAAAATACTAATGGTGACACGAAGCAGGTCAGAGCTGCAAACAAACCATCCTTTCGTGTTCAGTAATTTCACTCCTGGCAGCTGCTACGAGCTGATTCCCTGTTCTGCCCTGCCCAAGAGCTGTGTAGGTGTATACATATACACATATCAAAGGAAAAAAAAAAGGATGGAAAATGCTTTGTTCTTAATGGGAAAATATCCATTTCACAAGGTTTAAAATGGACAGCTTTTTTCCTTACAAAATGGAAACCTAAAATGTAGATACATGTCAAATAGCACATAYACACACTCCCCCCTGCCATAAACTTTAAAGAACAAATTTGCTAGTTCTGTGGCATCTCACCAGGCTGTGGAATTTATGAAAACCGCATTCCTTGGATTCTAAAACACTGGCCATCCCGCTGCTCTTTCAAATAATGTTGATTTTGCTGACTAGTCTCTCTGAGAGCCAGCACAGTTGTCTAATTGTAAGTAAATAATCTCGGAACAAATCCGTGTTTGACATACTGTCATACTAGCATTTACTGTTTTGCAAAAGGGATTTACTTCAAGGATATTGAAAAATTCCATTGGTGTTTAAGGAGAGTAGCAACTGTGACCCTCTATAAATTAAAATGCTTGACCCTGCTACATGATATAGAAGATCCAAAGTATTTCACAAGTTCAGATCAGTAAAGGCAGAAAACAAGCCCTCCTTCTGAAGGTGCAGTATTATGTTCACGCAAACATCCGTGAGGACTGTGGAGTTTACAAGGGTGAGCAATTTAAAGCTCAGGCTCCTAGGCTCACACGCGGTCTGGATAGCTTCTTTGGGAATGTATAAGGTTGATTATAAAGGTCTACCCTTACAGATCATGTTGCTAGGAAAGGACATGTGGGCTGCATTCAGAGCTGCTATTAAAGTGCTTAAGAGGGACACTGGTGCCACTGTGATGTCAAAGATCAAGAACTTCATGAGTCCTGAGGACCACCTACAACCTGAGGCCGCCAAATCCTAACATCCTCTATATTCAATGGAAGATGGAGTAACGAAATCTAGTCTAAAAGCCTGGAATGGGCAGCCTGAGCGAAGCCCAYCACTGCTCTTTTGAGACCCTTGTAGGGCAGGCTGGGATGACACAGGGACTCAAGYGCCAATTGCACAACTGCTCTTGAATGTAATGCCATAGTAATAGTGGTGACACTAAGACAAGTGCCTGTAGAGAAGGGTTTTCTTGGCTGAGAGGTCACAACTCTCTTTCTCTGGCCATACAAGCCAGRACCTAAAAATCTGGAATGTGAGCAAGCTCTGAAGAGCTCATCATGATTTTGGATGAGGACACCACAGCAGCAACATGGGCACAGTAGTCTGCATGGCCCGTGGTGGCTGGGAGCCCCAATCCCACAAACCTCTGCCTTGCAGAGGAGCTATGAACATCCAGGACAAGGCAGATGATGGGGGGCCTGAAATGTAGGCTCACCTCCACGGATTACATACCCACATACATATATTGAATATTGTGCCCACTAATGGGAAGAATGCTGGACCGAATCCATCTTTCACTCTTTGGTTGAATGTAAGAAGCTGCATTGTGTGTTGGGTTTTTTTCCATCACCAGTATGAAGATACAGATCCACACCTCCCTTTGTGAAATTCTATAAGAGTTGATGTTTATAATAATGTCATCATTGTAGTTGCTGTTTTTATTTGCATCAGCACTGCTTACTGTAGCTCTTGTTTAGTATAGCCATGCTATTCTAGCACAGCCACTGTAATATCACAGTCACTGTAAAACCTTGTTTAAAAGGGGTGCAGAACTCATTACAAGTTCCAGTGGTTCCAGAGTTTCTCAGTACAATGCTCCATTAAATCAGTGTGCCTTGTTCGGGCACAAACCAAATTCTGAGCATGATGCAGAATTCCCAAAGATGTGTGCTTCAGCTTGTCGGATGTAGATTGATGTTTGAGGCTTTTTCAGAGGAACACTTCCCAGGTTCTCTCAGTTTGTCGCAGTGCTGAATTCAACGTACCTTGTACCATTAAGTATTATAAGGCAAAAAGATGACAGATCAAGAACAATTACTTCTTCATATAATATTTTTACGTGGCTGAATGTTTTTTCTTTTTACTGTGTGTTTGCTGTACATGGAGTGGAGAAGTTTAGCCTGTGATGTATTTTAGTTCTAACCCCTTTAATATTCCCATTATAAAGAAGAGACAAAACTGGCTTAGTATGAACAAGCTTAATAGAAATATTCGTAAGAAACAACAAAAAAGTTCTGTGACTAATGAAAGCATTGAAATTAACTATCCAGATGTCTAAAAGATCCTGCTAATAATAAGTTTGTATTTGTCTGAAAAGTCAAACTACTGAAATACAGTCAGTGTGATGGAAGTGTATGAAGTTCTGTTTAAATTCTTGGCTCTTTACGGGGAAAAACTGTCTCTTTGGATTTGTGTACATCTGTTTCTATCTGAAACTAAAATCCAAAGAAACAGGAGCTGGAACGGTTTTTGGTGTTGATTCAAGTGGTGCATGAGAAATCAGGTCAGTTTTCTCACTGGATCAGTACCAATTTCACTATTTCCAGTCAAAGAAGTTATGATGCTTATTCTTAAAATGTTCTTGAATGGGACTGCATAAAAAACTCCACCATGTCAAGCCATTTCTTTTCGACTTGCCTGCTGCCCATGGAGAGATCACTCATAAATGCTGCTAACAAATTTGCCCTTTGTGACCTCATGCTGTGAAGTTACCTCAATAATTAAAAGAGTTCCTATATCAAATAACAAAGCTCCTTTTTTGACAGTGGAATGTATAATGTTTGTAGATTTTCCTCTCCAGTAAGCTGTCAACATTTTCAAAGGAAAACAGGAAGACGTCTACTGGGGAGATCACAAGGTAGGGAGTCAGGAGGTCTAGGTTTATTCCTGGCCCTGTCGCCATCACATATATGATGCACAGCTCCTTTCTGCTTCATTTTCATTATTTGCCCCACAACAGTGCTGTTCCTGATGGAGTCTGGGCTGTGCTCTGGGTGCTGGGGACCACTAGGAAAGCGCTGGTAGAGGGAGATGKTCACAGTCATCCAGAACTCCTGGGCACATCCAGCAGTGTGAATTCTCAGAAAACATCAACTGTGTTTGAAAAAAAAATTGTAGGTTTTTTTGCCTCTCTGAAAAGTTCAGCTGCTTTGGAGGGAATATTAACCACTTTCCCATGAATGCATGTACCGGCCACGAAGGTGCCATTATAATAGTTGTCATTTAATCCAATGTTTGTCTTAAGCAATAAATTTTCAGCAACAATCCAGTAATATTTCCCTGGGATCCCAAAAGGCATCTTTTTTTTTGTTTTCTTTTTTTGAGGCTGAATTAACGGTTACGTAATATAAGGAGGTTTTTTTGCTTTTGCTTCATAAATGATTTTTTGTTAGGCACAGTGGAAAAAGAACACCATATAACAATTCAAAATGAAGCCATCTGGCTTTGTGTYCATCTAACAATGTTAACAAATATCCCACATCTAAAAGAAATATGAAGCACTATTTCTGTGCCGTGTTCATTTACCTCACTTCGAAGGGGAGCATAACACGTACATACAAATGTTAAATGATCGCATTTTTTTCCCATGGCATTTGTTTACTTCTTTGCCTGTGTTTCAGTGATCTTGCCTCTACTGTGGTGAGCCTTAAAAAATCAGAAAAAATTCTCATAGCCATGATCTTACTGTTCCCCTTGGTGTGGGCTCCTACCTTGCAGCCAGCAGAAGGCAGGTTACCCAGATGTGACTGCAGGTAAACTACTCCCCATGAAGGGAAAACGGAAGGAAACTGCAGTTATGACCAGGACACAGCACTTAATTTACTTCAAAATAACTTGTTGGCTTGTCCCATACCCCAATGGGTTTACACTCCCAGCAGGCAAGCGCATTGGATGATGCAAGATAAATATGAAAAATGAAAATATGAAAAATATCTCTGTGCCTGTTGGCATTTTGATATTGCTTGTGGGAAGAAAAAGAAAAGGGCAGAAGGGATTTCAAGCTTAAATCCATGCTACTAGGAAAGTCTTACAATTAGTCTACACCCAGTCTTCCCCAATGGGTGATCTCCAAGACATCAGAAGTGAGACTGTGAAACAATTGCAAAAAAAATTAAAAAAATACGCACACACATATTCCCATGGATGCAAACAAGCAAGCAGGCAAAGCAGGAGAAAATAAAACTAAATATCTAAAACTAACTAAATTAAATTCCTGTATGGAGTCTAGCCTTAGTATTTGACTGTAGTGAAAACTATCTTGGCAAGGTGATCCTCGGATTTCTTTTTTCCTCCCCCAACCCATTAGGCGGTACTTCAGCAATGAGGACCAGTAACACTGACAAATACCTTTAGTGAAGACACAAATTTCACCAATAAATGGAGTTTGTGGTCACACAGGAAAAGGACTTCACGGAACAACATCACAAATAGACACAGAGTTTGTGTGGACGAGCCTGTCAGTTTGAGAGTGCTCATTTTAATGCTCCTTTCTGTAAAGCCATAGGCCAACAGAATTACTCTGGCCTTTCCACCACAAGGCAGTGACAGCTTTGATGAAATAGCTCTGCTTGAAAATGAAGATGGGTATCTCTGTAGCTGCAACTGTATTTTGGTTAGGAGGGAATCGCATCTGTCTTGGATTCTTCTCCAGGAGTTGGTACCTGTCTGATATTATACAGTGAACTGCCCCTCACGTGAGCACAGAAGAGAAAGGCAATGGCCAAGGACTTTTGCTGCTGCAGATCACTTCATCCCTCCTCTCCCAATACTGAAGGAAACTGCAGGTGCCAGATAGAAGAAAATACGAAAAAGCTTCTGCAGGGCAGCTGTCTTGAACTCTGCGCCTCTCCAGGCCCAGGACGTGCACAGCTGAGTAAGCAAATCCATAGCATAGCCAAGATTTAAGTAAAATAAATAAATAAACTAGTTAATTAAATGTTGATATATTGAACTCCTAATTTATATGTAGCACCCACAAATTATCATTTGAGCCTCTCAAAAGACGAGAACAGTTTGGCATATACATTAGCAATCACAGTATGTTGTTCCTGTTTATAAAAGAAGAATACCAAGGAGCATCTTGCCTTCCAAGAGAGGAACCAGGGGCAGGCACCAGCAGTGGTGGGATTCCATCAGATGTGAATGGGCTCTGTACCAGCATACAGGCTCTTGTCCTGGGAATCCTGATGTTTGCATGCACACACACACGTGCTCAGCTAATGCAACTCTGCTGATACTATTAACAGCTTTTCTTCTTCTTTTTCATGACCATCTGTGGTTTTGACTCATTTATTCCAAAACTGCGCAGCTAACTCTGCCCAGCTATCTAAAATTAAAGAATTTATCTAGCTTTTCCTTTTCTTTTTTTCTTTTATCTTTTTTTTTTTTTAATGTGGTTTCATTACATTCTGCCCTTCTTTCAACTTTTATGACTGAAAGGAGTTCATGTAGGTGTCCTAAGACAGGGGAGAAGAGTTCAGAAATCCTGTATGGTGTTATCTTCATGTTGGGGAACACATCTGAGAGAGCACTGAAATATTCTGTGTCCCTGCCTAAGACTTTCTCTTTTTTCTGGTGACACAAGTGTTTTCTTTGCCATTAGCTCACCATGTGGGAATCAGTGTCTTGACATGCATAACAGCACAGCAAAAGTTTAGAATACGCTACAAAGCTTAATGACAAAAATATGTGTAGAATCAAATAAATCAAAATCTTGCTTTTGGACTGGTTTCTGTGGGTGGAAGGTTGTTCTTGTATTTCATCTTAAAGCCTTCATTCATTCCTGCAATAGAATGCTATCTGTTTTGGTTTTAATTTGGTCAGCTTCACACAGTTTTTCACATGCAACAGTCTATAAAAAGCAAAAGCTGCATTAACCATTAGACAACAGATTTAAGACACATCTTTACTATCTTTTTTCTGTATCCAATATATTTTTTTAAAGTATATGATGTTTACAGTTTGACAGAAAGTACTGCCTTTTACTCATCTTAGAGGGCTCAGCACCAGAGGCCTCATCACATGGGTGTCTCTTAATCACACTGCCAAGCAGTAAGGCTGAAAGAGATAACTCTTTTTAGTATAAACTCACAAAAATATGTCTTCTTGAGGCCTCCTAATATGATGTAATATAAAAAATATAAATAAACATAGGAATTATTCAGTGAGGTTTTGAAATCTTGACAAACTGCACATTAAAAGATGGATTTTTTTTCTTAGAGGGAAAGTTATTCTTAGCATCAGAACAGAGACACTTTCAAAGTAAAGTAAGTGAAAGAGGGGCTCTGTTTGTTCACAAGTAGTTCAAATTTGTACAGACCTTGAAAAAATTGAAAACAAAAAAAAAAGTCTGTTGAATTTTGCATCAACTTGTAGAGAACTGCATAGAAATCTTAGGAGTGTTACTTGTGGAGCAGGAGTGGAAATGTCAAGGTGGGCAACCACCCCAAGAAGCAGCAGGGGAAGCTTTATGAGTGCAACATCTGCTGAGGGTACTTGGATTGGCAGCCCATGAAGAACCCATCTGGTCTGTGCGCAGCTTCCCAGGACACCCAGACTGGGAGACACAGAGGTGGCCAGGCTAAGTAATTGATGACTCAACTTCTAGATGGTATGAAAGACATACATAGAAACCCAGATCATTGTCACCAACCTAAGAAGAAACCAGGACGTGCGGGGAGGACTTCATAGGTGGTATCCCTTGTCCTACCTGCTGAGAAGTCCCAACCAGGCTACCTGGGTACTCATATCCGAATGCCTAAATGCATGGATTTGGGTATATACCACTCCTGGTGCTTGTCAGCATCAGCGTACGGACACAAGAGTATGAGTGAAATTTACTCAATTTTACAAATAAAGTCACCTTCCCCTCTCTAAAGGTTTGCCTTGATCTTTGTTAGATCACTGGTAATGTTGCAATGTTATTTCTTACAGATGTACGGGAAATTCTGGCTTTCAAACAACTTTGTGTGTTGTTACGAATCAGCGATTGCTCTGCCGTCTGCTTGCAGCTTCCAGCGCAATTTGCCTCTAATAGCATAAAAAAGGAGTTACACATCCAAACCCATCATGTGTTTGTTTAACTGTATTGGATTTGCACGGCTTTCCTTTCTGCCAATAAAATACAAAAAAAACGGGTAATCTTCTCAACATGCAGTGAAATCCTGACTCCACTGAAGCCAGTGGCATATATCCCATTGATTTCAGAAAGGCCAAGTTTTCAGTGACGGCTTCTGGTCTTCCAAGCTGTTGAATGTGAAAGCTGAAAGCAAAGGAYGTCTGTAAAGATGCCACCTTACCAGGCTTTCTAGAGTTAGCACCATCATAAAGAGCAAAAGCAGTAAAACTACTCTAAAAAGAGTACATTCAAGGAGCAGTTGAAGTTCAAGCAGATATTTAATAGCTTTTAAAGAACTAAACAATAGCCACTCCCATAAGAGATGAAAAGTAAATAGTATCTTTCCCATTAACTTTAGTGGCAGCGCAGTCCATCTGTCAGGAAACAAGAAGSAATATCTACATCCATGTCTGCACATGTCCTTGAAATGTGTTCATTTCCTTCATATGCAGGTTTTAATAAACTGCCATCCTGTCTAAGAACAGGACCTAAAATACAACCTGACTTTTTCATCAAAATGTTTTCCAATGCAGTAGTGTTCTTTTCACTATCAAAACTGAAGCATTTTCAAATATGTTGATACAAATAAACTCCAACCCCAAAGTCTTTCAGCACAAAGAAAAAAAAGTTCTATTTCAAGAAAATAAATTTCAGCATACATTACTAAACTTCATTGTGACCTTCTGAAATTATATTTCTATTTGCCTTGTATTAATTTTAAAATAATCTGTATAATTTATGGCACATTATACAATACTGCAGTTAGCAGAGACAACATAGCACAATGTGATAAAAACTATCATCACAGCTGAAATATTTTATTCCATTACTGGGTGTTACTATCTTTTAAAATTATTACTGTGCACTGCTTTCTATCACTGAATGAAACCTCTTTCCTTGATCACAGTGTCGCCTGTTTTTTGCAAAGATCTGGTATGTCACTCCCATCCAAGTATTTCCTGTTTGTATTGGAACTGAATAGTCTGATAAATTGTTTCAACACAACAGAAATCAGGGACAGCTACACTGAGAAGAGAAAATGCTTTAATATGTGATAAACAGAAGGCAAACTTAACGATTATGTAAAATAATATAATAAAATATAGTTGTTCTGAAGTCATAAACTGATTTCAAAGCACTAAAAATAGCATAAAGTAATATCAAAATGCAAAACCATAAAATAATAAATACAACAAACATTAAAAAATTTTAACCCAAAATTTTGAACTCCAACCCATAATTTACAGTTTTCTAAGTAGACAGTATTTTTAAGATAAAATTTTACACCATGGAGTGTAGGAAAAATAGGTTCAAATGTCTTTTCTTTTAATTCAGAATAAAAACAAATTTTCAACAGCAAAATTTCCTAAACACATAAATTCCACGTTTTGATCACAACTGATATTTCTACAAACAAGTTAGAAGAAAATTCTTCTTTTCAAAAAGCACCACATGTTATAGAACAGCATGAGCCCGAGCAAGCATTTAATCAAAGCTGTTTAAATTCAGAGTGGTATTAATAAACCATGAAGGAATTCAGTCATTGTTCCAATATCAATTCATATATCATCACCATGTACAGTGTAAGATTATATATAGATTTCTTATTAGCCAAAAATGCTGCCCATCAGCATAATCAGGAAGCACAAGTCCAAGTAAAGCCGTGTAATTATATACAAACCATTCCAGTTCACTCTTGCCAAGAAAAACATTAACAAAAGTGTTGTCTGCATGACCAATTAATTCCTGCAGAAGGCTTAGAGCATTGGACCGTGCACAAAGCTCTTCACCTGCAATATTCAGTATCACAAGGGTCCACAAATGAGTGAATACACCTAAATATATCACTTGTAACAGTCTTTTGGCATGACCAGCATAAACTTGCCATAAGACTAGCAACAGAGACTTTAATGTGTAATTTAGAATTTACTTTTTTAAAGAATCAGTTGGGTTGGAAAAGACCTCTAAGATCATCAAGTCCAACCATTAACCCAGCATGCCAAGTCCACCACTCCCAAATGCCACATCTACACATGTTTTAAATACCTCCAGGGATGGTGATTCCACCAATTCCCTGGGTGTAAAATGTCACAAAACCACCCACTCGATATGGTTCACCTGGACACATACAGGTTAAGAACTTTCAGCTTTCTTGTTCATTCTTTGCAGTTTTTAGTTGCTCTTCAGATTCAAAGTTTTGGTAAGAGCAACCTGTTACAAGAATTGCCACCACCCTGAAAAAAGCTTCCCATGGTATAAAATGCTGCAGCCTACTTGGTTAGCAGAGCAGATCATATCCCAAGGCTTCATTCTTCACACTTCAACCGCACCATATAAGAAATCCATTTCAAGATTTCCCGTCTGGTGATCAGATGCCCACATAGCTATGTCAGTGGATGAATTCATCTCCTACAGCAATTGTTTTTCTGGGGCAACTACCAAAGCCAGCAAACAGCCTCCAAAGTGCAGCAATGGAGGGCTCACAGGAGCAGTCTGCTTCTAACTGAGTGAAAGAAGCTGGCTCATGGCCATGCCATGTAATACAGGACTCTGTATTGTACCTCCTATCAATTCAGTGGATTTTCATATTTCATGGATCCAAAGTTGAATTGGGACAGGAATACATTTTGAGAAGACATAATGAGAGTTAGAGACACCATATTTTCCCAAATAACTTATGTAAAATTCATGTTTGTGATTTAGCTTAGCTCCAGTAATTCATCACAGGCACTAGAAGAGGGTGAAGAAGATGATCACAGAGCTGGAGCACCTCTCCTATGAGGACAGGCAGAGAGTGTTGGGATATTTCAGCCCGGAGAAGAGACTACTCTGGTAAGACCACATAGTAGCCTTCCAGTACCTAAACAGGGCTACAGGACAGATGGAGAGAGACTTTTTACATGGGCATGTAGTGATAGGACAAAGAGGAATGGCTTTAAACTGGCAGAGGGTAGGTTTAGATTAGATAATAGAAAGAAATTCTTTACCATGAGGGTCAGGCACATGAAGAGGTTGCCCAGAGAAGCTGTGGATGTCCCATCCCTGAAAGTGTTCAAGGCCAGGTTGGATGGGACTCTGAACAGCCTGGTATAGTGAAAGGTGTCCTTGCCCATGGCAGGGGGGTTGGAACCAGATGATCTTTAATGTCCCTTCCAACCCAAACTATTCTGTGATTCTGTACTTTATGCTGAGCACTTTTTCTGAAATTGGAGGCTGCACTTTCACGTCCCTTTTCTTCACCCCAAGGCTGCAAAAAGGTCATGAAGTGTTACCAGAAAACACTCTTAGTCACAAGGAGCTCATTCCCTGCAGGAGGGGGAAGTGAGAGGTGGCTACAGTTATGGCCAAGGCTCTGCTAGCTGAGTCTGTTTGCTGGCAGCAACTCAGTCCCTCTCAGGCAAGGTAATGCTTGTTCCTGCAGCCAGCAAATACAGCCAGTTCTCACCCTCATCCCGCGAGGCACCGAGCTGCTGCTGAATCAGGGTTACACAAAGACGAATGAGCCCAACGGGAAAGGGCAGGGAAATGGAGACAGCTCACACTCATAAAATGAGAAACACAGAGTTAGAAGAATTACAGAGACTATAAAAATCCTCTGCACTTTGGAAGGTCCTTCTACTAGCAAAGCCTGGGAAGTCCTTTCCCCACAGTAATTCCTCTTCTGTATCATCCAAACCTCAAATTCCTCTCTGGAAATGAATGTGGATGGGACTATATTTCCCTGTGGTTATTGCTGAGTGACTCAAAACTTTTCCCTCCCTTTTCCTGTGAGACCGAGGGGCCACATCAACCACCAGCAAAATTTTGCACTCTGTGTTTTAGTTCTGTGAAAGAAGTACCATCTGGGACAACAGAATATGAAAATGGCTTACAAGTTCCAGCTTTCTTTAATTGCAAACACAAATATTATCAATACGTAAAATAAAAGACAATAACATAAAGTTAGGCTCTTTGGCTGGCTTGATAGAGGCTTGCAGGAGTGGACACAAGGTGGCTCCATGGCAGATGTCCTGCCTTTAGTACAGTATACACTATTGCTCCTATGAGCTAGGCCAAGGTAAACTGCCTCAAAGCATCCTCGTATTGCCACAAACATATGTAATGTACATTAATCTGGTCATATCTCCAGCAGGTTCTTCTTAGGACTTGTCCGGAAAGGACAAGGGGGAGGAGACCACCGCCAGGAGCAGCTTGTCCTCTCCCAGCTGGACCCACTGCTGCAAGGCTGAGCAATGACTTCTTTGCCTTGGTCTTCACCAACAAGGTTGTCTCAGACCTTTATGCCTAGCAGCAATGATCAGGGAGAGGGAAACTAAAAACAGGACAAAGAATAGAGYCAGTGGCCCCTTAGGAAAATTTGATGTATACAAGTCCATGGAACTAGGTAGAGTTTTCCATGGAACTAGATAGGGTTTGTCCAAGGCTCCCAAAAGGTTCAAAGGGTAGTGGTTAATGAGTCCCACCACCTTGTCTGGACACCAGTTACAAGAGAGATCTATCCTATCTTATGCTTCCATTACTGACCTGAAGGAGGGGATGGGGTGCACTTTTATTATGTCTGCAGATGAAACCAAACTGGGGAGTGTATTCACTGTGCTTGGAAGCAGTCCTGGGACCTACACAGGCTGGAGGACTGGGCCAACAGAAATGCTTTGAAATTGAAGACCAAGTACAATTTTCTGCTCCTGGGATGGACTAACCTAGTGGGATGGGACAGGCTGGGGACCGGGAGCATAGAAAGTGGCTCTGCAGGAAGGACTGTGGGGACTGTGGAGGCCAGCAAGCTGAACATGAGCCAGAGGGGCACCCCAGCAGGTGACAGCAGCTTCCTACTGGGAAGTTAGGGAGAAGATGGACCTGGGCTCTTCACAGTGCTCCACATTGGGAGGATGAGAGACAACAAGCACGAGTTGAAACAAGGGASGTTCAGACAAAATACAAGAAGAAACTTTTTCAGCTTAAGTCATCAGTCGGAGTCACATCCAGGCAGGGGTGCAGGTTGCCCAGAGAGGCTGTGTAGGCTCCATCTTTGGAGTTTTTAAGACCCAAATGGGAAAAGCACTGAGCAACCTGGTCTGATCTCACAGCTGACCCTACTTGGAACAGGAGGCTGGACTGCAGACCTCCTGCAGTTCCCTCCAACATAAATAACTCTGTGTTACATTTTTGCTATCCAAGTGGGTTTTGTTCTCTGCATATACATGGATATTCATTTATTTTCAAGTACCTTGACAATGTCCATTTAATAAATAAATAAAATAATGGAACTTTATTACACAGGCAAGTATCTCAAGGGGAAAAAAAGAACATTATGAGCAGATCAGCTGCCTGTTACCAATTTTAAAGTGTATTTTCTGAAATCTAATACAAAGCAAAACCAGTAACACTCCTAAACTCAGAAAAATACATGGTAACAGAAGAACCAAACCCTACCATACTTAAACCTATAAACATCCCACAGGAACAATGGTCAGGTGGTGCCTCTGGTGCCTTGTTTTGTTTTCTTTCCCCTGGAAAATGTTTTTTGCTTGTATTGCATATGGCACATGGACTGAACACAGTGTCTACTGCTACTCCATGCTTCACAGTTCTTCCTGCTCTTGCAGTTATCCATTACCCAAGAAACCCTAGAGATCTCCGGATCATAAGGGAAAAGTTTCAATAAACAGGTGTATGTATGCAATTGTTCTGCAGTTCATGATGATTTTGACAGATTTTGACCACAAATTGCTCTGTCAACAAGCATGTCTGGTTTCTTTCCATGAAGAAAACAAGATTACAAACGACAGCATGAAAACTCTGCACTTCAAAGTGTTATTTTATAAATGTGTGACAGAATCCTTTCCTCTCCATCCCAACTGTCCCTGCAGGAACAACAAAGCTGTTGTTGGTGACTAAAGCGGAGCTTTGCTCCTGGCCTCTGTGCTGTTCCCTTTCTGGGAGGCAGAGCTAACGACCTCACTGCACTCTGTCAGCCACAGCAGATGTGCTGCTGCTAGAGCAGGAGGGAGTTTTTCAATCTCAGTACTCTGCCGTAGCACCTGCATTGAAATGGGCTAATAACAGGGCTTACTTGCTGAACTTTAAACTGAAAAGCTTGGAATAGCCTTTACACAAGACTCTGGAAGCCAGCTGCATGCTGAGGCAGTCATCTTTCAAGTAGAGAAAAGGATGGTCTATATTCTGCCTGGGGAGGTCTGAGTGGCTAATGCTGAGCCTGGAAGCTGAAGGCTGTAACTCATTGCTCAGCTGGGCTTATAGGTAACTTTATGTGGATCTCAGAAAGGTATGGATGCACATATTTCATTCCTCATAAATATCTCAAGTAGAGAAAAATGACTTTTCTATTGTGGGAGAAAGCTTTGTAGGGCTTTCAGAAGACCTGACAGCCTGGAGTGACAGAAGAAAGATGAAAATCAGCTTGTTCCCCTGTGTCCTCTCCACAGATATCTCCAAACACATTTTGGGTTATATTTCCCCTTTACAGGGTTGCATGATAGATGGCAGATGAAAATCACTGGCCACCATGGTCATTCTTTCTTCATTCCTGAACTGGTTTTGGCCTTTCCTTAAAGTTACCCAATACTTTCCGTTATAAGGACCTTATAGCTTTGCCAAAGTTCAGTCATTCTAGCTGTAATTTCTCCTGCTGGCTGGATGCCTCTGGCTAATTTTGTTTGGACTTCTTTTGATAATTTTTTTGGAAAATTTTCAGTCATTTCCAAGAAAGAACCTAGGGGAAAATGTATATATTGTCTATGTCAAAAGCTTGTAGATGTTTTCCTTTAAAAACACTCATTTCCCAGGCTTTGCAGCACAATCCTGAAATCTGGTGGGTAGGGGATCTTTGTGCCTGGAATAGCCTTTTCTCCTTCCCAGTGGAAGTCTGCACAGCATAGAAGCAAGATGTCAACCACAGATTCATAGAGTGAAGAAAACTTTGAGTCTTTTAAGAGTCCTGCCTCACTTGTTGTAAAGGTCAGAGAAGAGGCAGGGAAAAAGAGACTTCTGATTTTCAAAGCTGATGCTAGAGAACAAGACTCTGGCTCTGCCATGCAGTGCCTATGTGATGGGAGCAACTACACCGGGTCTGGTTGGGGTGGAGGTCATTTTCTTCAAGTAGCCTGTGTGGTGCTGTGGTTTACATTTGTGACCAAAACAGTGCTGATAACACACCGATGGTTTTTTTGCTGTTGCTGAGCAGTGCTTGCACAGCACCAASGTCTTCTCTGTTTCTAGCTCTGCTGTCCCAGTGAGCAGGCTGGGAGTAGGCAAGAGGAGGGGAGGGCACAGCTGATCCAAACTGCCCAGAGATATTTCACACCATATTCATCATGCTCCTCAATAAAACAGGGACTTTTTGTTCGTAGCTGCTGCTTGAAGACTGGCTGGGSATCAGTCTGCTGGTGGGAGGTGATGAGTGATGCCTTTGCATCACTTGGGATCTTTCTTTTCCCCATTCACTTATTAAACTGCCTTCATCTTGACCCATGAGTTTTTCTCACTTTTGGCTTTCCAATTCTCTCCCCCTTCTGTCTGGGGGAAAACGAGTGAGCAACTGGGTGGGGGCTGAGATGCCACCAGCTGGCCTTGACCCATCCCAGCAACTCACCAACACCCAGCTCATCCTAGTCTACCACTACCCTTGTTTTTTTCAACAATCCTGATATGGAAACCCTATGGTTTCATTTGCAGAAGGGCTGAGCACTGCTCTCTGACATGGAAGTCGGTGGGATGTGGCCTTCAAGCTTGTAGAACACTGTGCATGACTGTAGCTGGATTGCTGGGTTTCTGCTATCAGCAGCACACTTCATGTCCTGATGTCTCAATCATCCACACGTGGGACTTCACTCAGAGTCTTCCAGGGTTGCTCTTTGCTGGTTTCATACACACAGAAAGCAGGGGGAGAGAGGTTAGAGGCAGCATCGTGTGTAGCTGAGCCTTGTGGGGCTGTCGCTGGGACTTTTAGCCAAGCCTGCAAAGTGGAAAGTGGAAGGTGGCCTCAGGGGTAGAGTGCAAACATTGACTGTAACGTTGGGTACCTTGAGAAATCATAACACTTCAAGTGATTCACTTCTTAGGAGGGGATAGCTTTAAACTTTAATCTTATTATTGCTCAGTCCTATCAAATAGAGGCAATAATACTCCTTATTACTTGCAAAGTTTAATTAATATTTGTGAAATGTATAAATGCTACCCTGATGACAGGCAGAGAGGAATAATTTTACCTTCAGAGAAGAGCAGGAATGTTGCAGTGAATGGGACCTAGAGGAATAATGAAGATAAAATATTGAATGGGTGCTCCCTAAATGAGTTCAGTCCCTTCTCCATACCAAATAAATGGAATTTCTGGAGAAAAAATTAACACACCACGATAAACTAGCATCCATATTGATACCTTTTATCAGTAGGAATATGTATGTCTTTTCTGTAATTCCAAACATATGGAGGTAAGTTGAGGTCCCATGGGAAATCTTTCTCCTGGCATTTCCTAGCTTGTGAGTGCTCAATTTCACCACCTCAGTAATGTTCTTCGACCACAACTATTTGTGCATGTCTGACACAATGAAAAAGCCATAGTATCTCTCCAAAGCCTTCATAAGTACTTCCAGTGAATATCTAATGCCCTGTAACACATCTGAAAGAAGGCAGAAACACTGCATCAGAAGCAACTGTTGATAATATGGTCTCAGAAGCAATATACGAGGAACTATTTATCACTACCTATCTTTTGCCACATTTGTTCCTTTTGAAGTCCGTTTACTGTAAAAAGCAAGAACAATGTAAACCTGGTAAATGCTACTGAAAATAATCATTAGAGTGGCTATCTTTTATTGTTAGTATGCCCCAACAAGCAAAACTTCAAAGGTTCAACATTCTCCATAAACATTAATTTACATAATTTACAGATGTGTTCTACATAGTGAGAAAAATACTTTACAATTGCAGTCATGATGTTTCCTGATTTTCAAAGGGATTTTTTGAGTACTTTTTGGGCCAAAGTCAGAGCTGAAGAGTTGTAATTTAATATTCCCCTGGATCTACTTACACCCACTTGTTGAAGCATCAGGGAGTCCTAATGGGTGGAACTCACAGGCTGAGGAGCCAAAATACATTGCAATAATGTTAACTTAATGTAGGGAGGATTCACTGTATTTTTATTTGCTTTTCTTGCTGTGCTCCTCTCCTGTGACCAAGCAATACACAAGCCATACTCAGTCTCTGTTTGACTCTGAGGTCTGCACTGCCAGGCAAGAAGTCAGGAAGACCACATATAGTATTCCAGTACCTGAAGGGAGCCTACAAGAAAGATGGAGACGGACTTTTTGCAAGAGCACATAGTGACAGGACAAGAAGGAATGGGTTCAAACTGAAAGACTTAGATTCTAAACTGAAAGGTTTAGATTAGATATTAGGAAAAAATTCTTTACCGCAAGGGTCAAGAGGCACTGGAACAGGTTTCCCAGAGAAGTTGTGGATGTCGCATCCCTGGAAGTGTTTAAGGTGAGGTTGGATAGAGCTCTGAGCAACCTGGTCTAGTGGAAGATGTCCTTGTCCACAGCAGGGCATTGGAATTAGATGGTCTTTAAAGTTCCTTCCAACCCAGGCTATTATATGATTCTCTGATTGTATGATGCATTTGGACGTACCATGTGGGTCTGTATTGACATAACCAGGAAGTCTGGGTAGTAGACACAGCTGAACCAAGCTGTGTTGGTCTCTGTAAGTAGTTTACACCAGCTTCCACTCCCTCTAGTGCCAGATGCCCTTACAGAGACACYTCTGTGCACCACGTTACCCTGGGAGAAGTTGCACAGTCAGACAGGAGCATGCAGAACACAGCCAGCTGTCCCTGAACACCATATGTGTGGCATATGACAACAGCAGAAGGATGCTCCTCTAGGCTGACACAGCCCAGTTCTGGGTTTCTGCTTGCTTGCTCCCACCAAAGATAGCCATAAGCTGAACATCACTGGCATTTGCACACTCTCAAAACATGGAGAGATCTTTGCTGCTTTCTATCAACATGAATCAAACCCTGGCCAGTATCATTCTGATATATTCCAGCTGAAGAGCTGACCTGGTTAGACCTCAGGCCATAGGAATCTATTCCTGAGAAAATCAGAATTATTTTTCTGTGTGTGTGGAAAGAAACACGTACTATGAGCAAACAAAATGTCATAACTAATGTAGAAAAATTTCCTTCTGCAAAGATCCTAATAAAATTGGCACTAATTATTTGGTCCTGGTTATGCTGTCTTCAACATTTAAGCACTCCAGCAGTAATGGAGTTACTTTTCATTACGGAAATTTTAGAGCGCAAATGTCAAATATTTCATTGATTTGGATATTCAGCAGATGCAACAGCTACAATTGTTTTAGGCAATTTTGACAAAAAACTGTGCAAGGAAATTTGTCTTTAAATTGCCAGAATAAAATTTCACAAACTTTCTGAACCGCAAATAATCTCTCTTCATTCAAAAGAGGAAAAAACACCACAATGATGTGTTTTATCCACTATCAAAAATATGAAGCCGTCATCCTTCAATATCATCCGCAGGTAATCGTAATAGATGTACTTTTAATTGCATTCCAGCATTTTGCTTTTCTTTACATTTAGTCCAATGTGACTGTCCAGCCTATTCTAGAGTAGTCTTGTGCTTTCCTTCCAAGAAAGCCAGTTTCTCAAAAGGTCACAGCAATTGAAAGACAAGAGAACTGTCACATGAGCCTTTGCATGATCAACATTCAAACCATAGCTAGAAAAAGTCTGTATCACTGAGTAATTCTGGCATATTGAAAAGASAGCCAGGTGTTTTGCTGCTTTCAGAATCTCCCTCAGTCTCACAGTTAATTGAAAAATAGGAAAGGAAAAACAAAAATGAACCTTATTTGCCAGAGACAAATCTAGATAACTAAATGCTTTCAAATTACAATGCTAATTACCCAGATTAAGAAAAGGCTCATTTGCAGATTTAACAAAATTATTAGCAAATAACTTCACCATTAGTTCAGGATCATTTACAAACTCATTACCCAGATCCAAGGATAATGTCTCCACTCTGGGCACAGGTCCAAAATGGTCATTAACAACAATATGAAATTGTTGCACAGAAAAAAGATTTATCATTAAAATATGTTATAATACTCAACTCTTACTTTTCAAATGCACATTTTGTATTGAACCCAAATGGTACTTACTTCAGACAAATGATCTTCCACATATGGTTCCCGTGTCACATGCAGTTCTCCTCAACGATGCATGCAATTATTTTTCAGGTTTTTTTTATTTAATTCTTGCCCTTTTGTATTGCATGGGGGCTCAGGTTATGAGAAAGCTGCCAATCAAAAGAGAATGCCACACGTACCTCCACGTGGAAGGACCAAGGCTTCCAGCATCTCCAAGATTTGCCAAAGAGCTCAGATTTTGTAGGTTAGGCTCTGGGAATGAGCCAGGTGAGGGTAACAGCCCGTTGTGAAGTGGAATCAAAGCGAACAGGAACCAAGCACATTACCTCTGGGTTTAAATCACTTTAGCACAGCCTGCACAACTTATTCTAAAGTGCATACAGGGAGATAAAACATCAACATCTTTCTCTTTTGGATTACAGCTGAATTTGAACACATTTTGCAGAGTAAAAGTGAGTGAGACTCACAAACAAACTTCCTTGATATTCAGAGAAGACTGTGGAAAGAAAAAATAAACAATGCACACGTGGTTGGTAAGTGCTTAAAATCACACTATGTAAAAGCAACTTCAAAGCACTCACTTGAGTACCTTATTTCAGCATTTGATGAATAAATTGTAATAGTTCCATATAAACAAGCCATATTAAGGCAATATGCAAACATTTCTAAAGAAGGATGACTTGTTTAGATGCTTTAGACCTTCTCTGAGTCTGAATCTGGCTGCAACATGGGATCACTTTGTGACAGGCAGCCTGTTGTGGTAGTAAGCTGTTGTTGTGTTATTATTGTTGGATGAAAAAACAGGCCTCATAATTTATGTCCTGAACTAGACTAACAAAGAAGTCCCTAAAATGAAGCATTTCTGTGAAATTAGTTTCCTTAGAATGCAGTCTAAAGTTTTCTAAAAATAAAATAATATGAAAATATGCTTGAAACTTTTTCYGAGAAGATCAGTGGTTTTCAGCGGAAAGGCAATGCAATTGTGTTTGGCAAATTTCACCATAGCTTTAAATTAAACTTGAAAAATATAATAGAGTATATAAAAAGTTAAAGTTTGTGAAGGCCCAGGACTGGGTAACACAATATTATGTTTCCCAGCATAATACAACCCTGTATTATGTACTGTATTGCACCCTGAATATGTATTCAGCTGAACATACACAATAATGTATATGGTCCATAATATCAATAATTCATGGATATTCATTAAATGTGCTTGATCAATTGCCCCATCTCCACGAATCATCAACCATCTGTCTTCCCCTTCATTAATCCCAGGATTGCTAAGGGTGGGGATGGTGTCTAACACCTACACCTTCCTCTGGTGGACAGAGAGGAATCAGTGGAAAGGAAAAAGGAATGCTTAGATCAGAAACTAGAACGTAAAATATTTTGGTTTAGAGAAAAGATTTTACATATGAAACAGTTCATGAGTTTCCTGCATTTCTTTACTAACACTACTTTTATAGCAGTATTAGCAGAAGCTCATCAGCCATTTAAATACATGTATATTTACATATACTTTCTTATACATTCCTAACATATGTATAAGAAATCCAGTGTTGAATACAACTTACATGATTAAAAGCCAATACAGAAGCTTACTCTAAAAATATGAAGTGTCCCACTGTGTTCACAAATTAATAAATATTTTCAAGTCACAAGATGAAGGTAGATCCCACACCTAATGAATCAATCATAAGCTCTATATGAATTTAAAATACTAATAATTTTTCTTTCAAGGAGTAGGGGACATATTTTCCTCAGATGCAGCTATTCACTCATCAGTCTCTGCAATTTTGGTTGCCACCCTTCAGTTCACTTAGGTTACTGTATGAAAAATTAGAAAAATGTTACCATTTACTGCTTTTGAGGAATTTTTTAAAATTCTGGACAGTCCTGCTCCTTGCACATCCCCTGATGACACAAGTTCTTCTTTCTTCACATTTTTTTAAAGCATTCCTTCTGCATTGTGTTTTCTAAGAGAAGTACTCTCCTACAGGGAAATGGAGCCTCATTATTGGTTTCATTCAGTCCATGAGAAGTGATGGAAAGACTTCTTGGAAACATACTTATGGGCTTTGGATCAGAGTCTCAATAGCTTTTGGTTTTGAAAACTGAATTTTATTGATTCTTCAAAATAAAAATTGTAAATTAACTTTGGAGACTCACACCACTAAGTAAGCATGTGTCTGTCCTATAAACGCTACCAAAGCTGTGGTCCTAATCCAACACACCACCACCACAGGGCACCCATAATTACCTGATGACTGTATTCAGATTTAAGTGATTTACTCATGATATTCCAGTCAACTGCTAGAGCGTAAACGAAAAGCTGAGTCAAGTCTCTTTGATATCTGAGCTCCGCTTTAAAGCAGCAAATGGCTACTGCAGCTGGTATTCCAATATTTTCATCAATCCCAAACTAAAGGTACTGCCTCCAAGTCAGCAAAACCTGCTCAAGCAGATGTCAACTCAAGCCATCAGGCCAACTGAAGGAATTCAGATTTCTGAACCTGTTCTTTCATTTTTTCTCTAGAATGACTACTTTTTGTGGATTAATCCTCCATTCCTTGCTGATGTAAGATCGTACCTGATAGGCTTCCAATGCTTATTGGCCTAGTGTAAGCTAATGCTGCAGCCCTGAGCCATGATCCTTCTGGTACACTATGGTCCTTATCAGAGCCATAGACCCCCTGAAAAGACCATGTAGTACAATAATTTCTTTGGGCATCCCTACATTCAATAGGCYGTGACACCTCTAATTGCAAAGGCAAAATCGTGTGCATCTTCTCACTGTGTCAGGAAGGACTCTCTGGTGCTTCCACTACTTTGCTCATCCCCGGAACGAACCAGTGCACATTGCACCAGCCCTGCTTCATCAGCACTGATGTTACTACTCAAAACAGGATCATAAACACTTATCACCATCTTCAATTGCCTAAAAATTGGTAGCTTTGCAGAAAGTCAAAGTTCGCTTTTCATGAAAACAGGAGCCTGGAAAAAATCCCTTAATCCTGGCAACATCCAGAAATAGAAAAATAAAAGATGACTGCCCCGTATATCCTTAATCCCACAAATATTTACACACATCCTCCAGTGCCTGTACTGCATGTAGTCCCATTGAATCCAACAGGACTACTCGTGGCCCTTCGTTCAGCACCAGGGTGAACTTCGCACATCCCGCAGCCTCTTGCCAGCCGACAGCTACGCACCCACCGCTCCAGGATCGCTCGGTCAGCGTGTCGCGTGTGAGGCACTCTGGTGTGGGGAGCCCGGAGGGGCCACACTCTCTAGGAAACGCCCGGGTGCCTGCCACGGGCGTGGGGAGTGCAGGGAGAGGACCGTTCTCCTGCCGGCAACACCGCGTCCCACCCGAGCTCCCCGGTCACTGATGGGTGCCCCGTGAGCCCCGTCCCGGGCTGCTCCCCACGGCCCCGCCACCCGGGAACGCCGGGGTCCTGCGGGACGCGGCGGGACGGGGTGCGACGCCCCCAGCCCCATCCGCCGGCGAGACCCCGAGCCCGCCCCCGCCGCCCGGCCCCGTCCGCGGCCCCTTCCCCGGGGCGGAGGGAGGGAGGCGGGGCCGAGCCGCGGCTCCGCGGGGCCTGGCCGGGCTCCGCGGGGCTGGCGGCGAGAGCTGGGTGCCGCCGGCGGCCGAGGAGCGACGGCGAGCGGCAGCGGCAGCGGCCGGGGCTGCGCAGCAGGGCCCGCGGCGGGGGCGCGCCCGGCGCCCGGCATGGCCCGGCAGTAGGCAGGGAGCGCTCCGCCGCCCGCCGCTCCCGGCGGCAGCCCCGCCGCGCCCCGTCCGTCCTATGTGACCCGCCCCGGCGCCAACATGAAAGGTAGGGACGGGAGCTGGGCGCCCGCTCCGCCGCTCGCACACGTGCGCCGCCGGCGCCGGGCACCGGGCACCGGGCACCGGGCACCGGGCACCGGGCACCGGCAGGGCAGGGCAGGGCGGGATCGGCAGCGTGCGGGAACAGTGTGAGGGCAGGGAGCAGGCTGCGGGCATGGGGACAGCCTTCAGCAACGGGAGATTTCGGACAGGGTGCGGACAGGGCGGTCTGTGGGGAGGTGAGCCGTTCGCAGGCGGGGTGCTGGCGGGACACCGTGCGGGCAGGTGGCGAGCGGGGCACGGGCAGCCGGTGCCGGGAGAGGCAGAGCGGGCGTCTCACCGCGACCCCGGGGCACGCGTGGGACCACAGGGGCCACGCACGGGGCTCTGCGGGGACTGCGCCGCCGCCGCGGCTCGGCGTGTGCCGGTCAGTCCCGGTCCGGGAGCGGACTGTGCCCGTGTGAGTGCGTGTGAGTGTCTCCCGGCGTGTGTGCTCTCCCCAGCACGTTTTCTCTCGGCACCAACTTCTATCTTCCCCCTCGCCGGTGCCCCGGCCAGAAGAAGACTTGTGTTTCTCCCTGGTTTATTTGTTTATTTTTTTGCCAGCGTTTTGCGATGTTCTTGGTGTTGCTTCTAAACATCTGGCAGTGATTAGGTGCCAGTAGAGGCTTAACTGGCTTGTGAAATGTATTTGGCATATTTCTCCTCAACATCCACTGACTGGAAACTTTTTGGTCTTTACTTTGCATCTGTTCAAACTGAAACTTTATTTCTTTTCCTTTTTCTCTCTTTTCCTTCCTTCCTTCTCTTTTTGTTTTAAATGAGTGAAACATGCCACTTCTACCAATTGACCACATCCTACAAAGTTGTGACTGAGAGGCATTGCATACTTTAAAATGAAATAAAGAAGCAGATTGCCAAATTGCTACACTGTAACCTAGTAAAGATGTATTGGGGGGTGCAAGAAAGCCTTCTGTTTATGAAAATTGATAGCTTTACAGCAAAACGCAGAGGCTTTACACACTGGGGAATACTTACAATGAAAACATCAAAGGACATTATGGAACGTTTAGGAGTTAGTTGAGAGTTTGTGAGAGTTGAATCTAGATTTTCTTCAGAAGCAAAAATAACCTTGAAGGGTGGAAGGAAAAAAACATACATATACAAAAATTACTTTTGGGCACCAGCATGCCTGTTCTTGGATTGCAGAGTTTTATTCCAGATGCCAGGACGCCAGTAAACATCGTGATAGTTACACTGAGTTTCCAGAGTCTAGGACACCAAATGATGTGATTACTTATTCAGTTGCCAGAGTGGCTGCCTGAAGGGAGGAAAAACTTTTGGGGGGCATTTATTTTGCAAGCCCACACACACTATTTAAGTTACTTCTGACACTGAGGCATGGTGTCTCTCCAGGGCCATGCAATGTATTAAAAATAATGTATTTACAATGTTCTTTATTTCTAGGCTGCTCATGCCAAAAGTTTTGTCATCAGCTTGTCATTATCAGCAGAAGTGTAACGGCAGGAACAAACCAAAACAATGGGGATCTAGTAATGCAAAGCTCTGCCTGTTATCACTGAAAGCCTTACACTCCATTCTTTGGGGTTTTTGGGAGAGGCGGGATGCAAAGGACCAAGGATGGGAATAACATATAATGCAACTTGCGTCTCCTCCATTCTGCCTYCATTGTTCTTTGCAAAGCAGAGAAGTGGCATTCGAAGGGAAGATGTTATTCCTGCTGGGAGCACTTGTTGATGCCCCACATTCCATCAAGAGGGAGTGCTATTCCTTACCATTTGGTTTCCCTAAGAGTGACCACAGCCATCTTATTTCTTTCCCCCACAGAGTTACAGAAATCAGTAATAAAATATGCAAAGAAGAGCACTTAAATGACTGTACTAATAGCAAAAGAAAAAGCTTCAAACAAATCATCACATCAAGTGCCATTGCCAGTGTTAGGAAAGTCAGGGAGCCAAACCAAATTTTGACTTGGTTATTTCCTTTTCTGGGTACAGACTTGGCTTTTCATATTTTTTCTTTAAACTTGATGGTAGTGATAATTGTAGCACTGTAAAACTTGGTGTAGTTACACATTTTGCTCAATAACAACAAAATGATCTGTTGATTGCAGCTGTCTCTGTATCTACCCTCTCTGGAGAATGGAGGAATATCTAAATAATTACATCACTAAATATCTGTAAGGAATAAATTATATTTCCCGTTGCTGGTATTCGTAATGTGTTATGTTTTAAATCAGTAAAACAAATTGAAGTTTATGTTTAATATGCTGGCAGTTTTATTTCCAGCAAACAACACTGAGCTCACAAACTTTGTGATACATTTTAGTAATAATTTATGTGATTTATATAGGGATTTGACTGCTTTAGAGTTAGATTTATCTTTAGCAAATGATACTTCTAAGTTGTAGTTATTTATTGGGGTATGAAGGAGTACTTGTTGCCTAGGAAACAAATGTTCCTCATAGTCAAACACCACCACATGTTTGAAAACATTGGCCTTTATTTAAGACAGGAAAAAGCATCGTTAAAGCAGAACTTCTTCCCACATATCTCTGATATATTTTGTAATGACTACTTTAAACTCTCTCTGTAATTGCTACTGTCATGGCAGTGCTGGTGATAAGTATTTTCCTCTGAAATATGGATACTGTTTGGATAACAACTTCATACTAATGCCCAAAATCAGGCAATGACAAAGTCAAGGTGGTCATTTTTGGACTGTTGCTCCAGGATGACAGAGAAGCTCTTAATATACCCAAAGTAGCTTAACTGTTTGTTTCCACCACTCCTCCACCTTCTCCTCTTCCTTCTCCTTCTCCTCCTCCTCCTCCTCCTCCTCCTCCTCCTCCTCCTCCGTCTCTGCTGTCACAAGCACCTTATGTACTGCTTGTATAGCGATGGTACTGGAGGACAAATTGTCCTTGTGCTTGAGTACTGGGATGTGCTTGAGAGTTGAAATGTAACCTAATATCCTGTCCTGTGCCATTCCTCTCATTTGATAAGATGCACAGGGAGAAACAGGTTTGTCCTTGGTTGTGTTCCACTGGAATCAGCGAAGCCCGCAGTGCCTCAGGAGCAGCCTGGCCTGAAAGCCTGGCTTTCTTAGCATCAACCACTTTACCTCAAAGGCAGCTCAAAGTGCTTTGTGCACAGTTTTCAGTAGATAAGAGTACATTGAGCTTTCACAGGATGTGCCAGTTCAGTTTACCCCAAGTTTGCCTTATACAGTGAACATTTTATCAGACCATTAATTAACATATCAGCCTGTATTGCCAAAATTGTCCCTTCCATGGGACTTGGAGCCTGGACATAATCTGCAAGTAACGCCTACATTTGCAAAAGCTGACTGTGCATGCAAGCTCAGTTCTTTCTTGACTACCTTGAAAAGTCTTAAATAATCCATTTATATGATGTTTACCTTCTTGACAGATTTTGTCTTTTGGTTTTGATGCCATTGTTAATTTTAAAGGATAAAGGAATAAAAGTTATAATTTTGTAACGCTGGAGAAAAGTCTCTCTCTTTCTCTCTCTTATTTGTGTGGACAAAATCAGATGAACAGTCATCTGCAAATAGGTCTTTCCTGGATAGAAACTTCAAACCAAGAATTTAAAAAAAATCCAGTCCAGAGCATTTTGCAGAAGCCAGAAAGCATCTGAAAACCAAGGATTAGAAGTGGAGCGATCCTGTAACCTTTCCTTAGTCCAGTTATAACAGAGCTTATATGAATATAGTGACATAAACATGAAACATGTGCAGGAGGTCTGAGTGGTGTGTGTTGGACATGTCACAGGACCCTACAGCAGAAGTTCAAAGGCACGAGCAGTTATAATAAATGTGTGATAAAACGCAGAACAAATCCCRAGCAATGCTACTATACAGACAGTGTGTATCCTGAATTGGTTGGTAGCACAGAAGATTTTAAGCATATGGATGAGAAAGATGCAAGCATGTGTCAAAGGATATTCATATTAACAATATAGATGAAAACAGAGCTATGAAATTACAAGAGAAATCTGTTATTGCACAGATAGAAATATTACTCTACAACTGCAAAGGATATTGAGCAGAATTAGCATTTAAGATATTTATGACAAAAATGTTTTCACTAAGAACTTGCAATTGTTCATCTTTGCTTTCAATATTCTACTTTTCCCAGCCACATAGGACTAAGAATAGCACGTGCGAGCCTATCCCTATGAAGAAGGGAGTTGTTTAAAATCTCCTGTGGCTCTTTCTTCTCCTACTTTGGATAACATAGATTCATTTTAAACTGATTTTGCCACAGCTGAGGGCTGAACAGAGCCCTTTTTTTGGCACAACCAACCACTAAACAATTTGCTTAGATCCGCACTGAAAGACCATTGTGTCCAAAGGTTCAGACACTTCTGCCTGCTAGGATAAGGAGGGGAAGGTACTCTTTCAGAGAGATAGAGCTGATCAGGCCTTGCAGAGATAAACCAGAGTAAAATAAAGAAAGCTGGGAGAAATGTCAAGGATGAAAGCMGTTCAATACTGCAACGGATGCATGCCCAGTTATCTTCAGCTTCACAAAACGTTCCTTATCCTGAGGTTCTGTGTGTCAGAACACAGAATCTCTCCTTCCAGCCCTTCCCCTTGGAAAACAAAATAAAGACGCTTTTTACAAGGCATGGAAAGTGAACCTGATCCTCCTCATAATATGAGTGTGGTCTGTACGAGTGAGGGAGCAGCCTAAGATGAATTGTCTTTGGAGTTTGACTGCTTCCACCTAAAACTGCAATCCCTTTCGGTGCATAAATTTGAGGTGCAGATTGGAACGTCACTGGGGAACAAAGTGAATGAGTTATGGGAGGTAATAGAGACACATGTTGTTAGGAATGTGTATGCCATTTTAATACTGCTGTTAATTGCCTCCTCTACACACAGACAGGGAGGCATGATTTTTCAGTGCACTAATGAGAACAGATCTGTTTGCTCTTAAATCATTATTCTGAAATACGATATGATTTAAACTTTTAACTTCTAAGGTTGATCCTCTGCACCATGCAGCTGCTCCTGACCCCAGTATTGTAATGATGCTGTGTGGCACTTATGGGCTAACAAGTTTTGTTCAAGAAACCCCTATTTACTGCCTTCATCTTGTGCCTAGAAAGCAAAACTAGAGCAATTGTTATTATACCTCTGAATTTCATAATCTTTTGTCTCTTTTTGGTGTGTCCTTAAGATGAGCGCTCACATTTTTTGTGCATAGCAGTGGGGGAATAGATCAAGACCAGGCTATTAAAATGCACTCATTTGTCATGATTCTTTGTTTTGTTTGTTTTATGCATGTGTTATGTGATGAGAGACGCCATCAAAGTCACAGGATAGTACCAAGGGAGGATCTCTGGTTAGGACCTTGCCTCTTTCAGTCATTGAAAGCGGGCAAATTCCCAGATCAGCAGTCTGAAACACAAAGCTGGGGAAAAGCCTCAGTTTTGTTGCCAGAATCCAAGCTCAAATGACATCCCAAATGATGCTATGGGATGCAGGGAGGTGGGCTCTCTTCCAGGGCTGCCTCAGCTGAACCTCTGCCACAGCTGCCTTAAAGACCAGGTACTCTGCAAGCACAGAATCTGTGTAATCCCTGTCCCAAGGGAGTTTGCTGTGTGACAAGTTGGACAAAGAAAGGAGTGGATAATAAGGGCACAACACACTTAACCAACAACAGGGACTGCTAGCGTGACACATCAGTTTGGGACCTTGTCAGTCAGGAAGTGTTTTACGTGTGGGGGAGGATTTTATGAGAGAGGGCTTATCAAAATACAGGCAGAGAGAAAGACTTGACTATGAAAAGGGCCTATAAGGAAAAAGTAGTGGAGAAAGGCAGATGAAGGGGACAAGTGGAATAAAGCATCTGTGAAGAGAGAGGGGAATGGGTAGCCCATTAGCACAAGCAGGACACTGTCCAGAATGAAAGCTATGAAAACCAGTGGAAACCAATTAGACTGATGAAGTCATCAACATCTGAAGGCCACAGCTGCTTGCTGTGCTTCTGCTGGCTCCATTTCACCTCTAGGTCAGCAGTTTGAATGTAGACCCAGTTAATAGTGAGCAGAAATGCATATAAATCTGGTGGCTGCTCGAAAAGCTTTTGAAATGTGATATGAGAGATATATTGGTGTTGCTGTTCTCGTCTGTCTGAACAGTTGTTAATATTACAGAAACCTCACAAGTGGACGAATTTTGCCTTGCAGTGAAAGTGCTGAGATGGAGAGAGTGGGCAGAAGTAGCTTTTTGACACTGCAAGCAGTCTCTCCTGAAGGAGATGCACTTGTTGCATGGTTCTGAGCAGAGTTCTTCATCCGTGCTGATTCATGGCTTTAAGAGAGAAATATTGTGATTTTCAACTAATGGGCACAGCTGCTTTCCAAATGGTACAAGTAAAAATCTCTTCTTGATAATATTACAATGATTTTTACAGAGTTGCATTAGGGTATAACTCTATAGTTCCCATTATGTCAGTAGGAAAGGCAGGGCTCTAACCATTAAAGTGAGAGAGAGATTTATTTTAAAAGAAACTCTTACACCGAATGTCATTTTTACTACAAACTAATCTTACAGTCCTGAGTTCCCAGCCTGGTACTTAGGGATAAGTTCTAATGTAATTTGAGTTTTCAGGGGATTATAAAGGAACTTCTAAAATCTGAGCTGAAACTTGACATGATGATTTTCAGCCCAGATGCCTCATTCTCTCCTGGAACAGATTTCCCCAGATTTTGAAATGCAATGTAGAATATTGGTGTATTTTCTTTATTTAAGACTTCAAACAAAGTCTTTAAACAAGGACTTTGTATTCATGTTTGCAGCACACAAGTGTTCTAGAAATTATTGAATACCACGTGTCTGCAGTCACCATATGACCCAGCATCTCTAATGGTTCTGAGGTCTTGTTTGGTTCATTAGTTAATTAGGTTTAAATGGCTGAGCAGGGTGTACTGTTAAAAGGAGACAGCTGGACACGTACATTAGCAGCTTTCTGTAACACCTTCCATATGCCAACAATGACACCCATGAAAGGAAGGGGGTAAAATGGAAACAACTTCCCTAAAATCACCTTGCACCAAAGGTTCCTCAGTGGTGCTGTGGTTTTATGCCCTGTATTGTCTCAGGGGCAGATTTAACATCCATTTTGGCTCCAGGCCAGCTCTTTCTTACTTGACCTCAGAGTGACTCATAAGTGATCCATGATTAATTTATTTAAAATTTAAGAACAACAACGAGAAATTAAACAGTTCTACTCCACAGATTTGCTTTGCCTCTAGCAAATTAATCAAATGAGAGTCTAATTTGTTTTAGATTAAATTAATTCCCTCTGTTCGCTGCGTTAATCCCCAGCTGAACAGCCTTTTTGTAATTCCCACTCCCTTGAAGCATTGTACTGTAACTTATTTAACTCTACAACTGTATTTACTAGAGGTGTTGTAGTAATAGCTTATAACTGGAGGGCAAGTGGAATTTGGCATTGGTACTCGGTGGGACATGGATACTGCCAAAATACCTCAAAGCTTTTTTTTTTTTTTTTTTTTTTTTTGGGACCAGAACTCTTGCTTTGCACTGACTCCCTAAGATACTTGATGTATTGCTGCTCACCTGCAGTGAGACAGTCATTTGGAGGAGTTTGCTGTAAGCTTCATGTGACAATCTGTTGTAGCATCCAAGGAGACTCTTGTAAACCAAATAAAACAGGAGATCTCCGGTGGCCCTTCCCCTACATGGTTAAATACAATTGGTTGCTCACATATGTTTCTGTTCTGCCCAAAGTTCACCTTTTTTATGGACTTTCCTGCTGCCAGAGCTCTGTAGAAGTCAGTGGAATAAGAAACCATCTTTTCATGTTTCTTCATCTTTCTTATTCTGGATTCCCTATCTTTCGGCTCACAGCTGAGAGCTCAGTAGAGCATCTTATAACTAAGTTAGGGCTGGTTTTCCCAGCACTAAAGAGTTAATTCTTCTGGCCGGGAYATAACAACAGATTCTGCTGGATTGTCTGCTTCAAGGAGGAGTCTGCCCTTCATATTTTTCACCCATGAAAATAAGCCTTGCCTGCATATTAATATATGTGTATGTAACAGAAATTCAGCATTCATTCCAGTCCTCTTTGTAACTGAGGACTGGATTTAAACTAAAGAAAAATATTTCTAACTTATGGCTTTCACGATGTCAAACAAACCCCTCCTACACCAGTTGCAGCCTCACTCAAGTATGGGCACCACTGTTGTGAAAGTTCAGAATTTCCTTTTCTAAGATCAGCCACTGATGCTCAAAACTCACGAATTTCTGCCACACTGATTTCCAATACCCCTTTTAAAATCACGAGTCATTAAAACATGCTGGAGGTTTTCTTACTATTTGCTTTCCTACTTGATGTATATTTTCTTAACCTCTGTAATTCATAACAGATCACATTTTCATAGCTTTCTCTAGAAAAGCTGTTACCTTTTCAAGGAAAACTAAGGTTCTCTTGTATTTGCCTGATTCAAAGATACCAAGAAGCTTTGAGATTTTTGTAGAACTTGTGACAAAACTTTAATATTTCCAGCACTGGAACAGGGAGTCGAGGGCCAAGTTTCTGCTGCCTCCAGTGAGGACAATACTGCACCAAAGGCATGGGAGGAGCAGGCTGGGTGCAGGGCTTTGCCTTGGGACTTAAATTTATAGGCTTGTTTGTCAACTTCATTTTTAACATTTCAAACACAGATTTCTTCTGAAATAGGACTTTCAACCCATCTTTTTCCAGGATTTTTGTAGTGTCTTTTTCCAAAGTGCTGTTCGTTTCCGAATGTTTAGTCTAAACCTGCTTTATTAATTTCTTCCTTCTTTATTTTCCTTAAACTTGTTACATTACAGTTAATATTGTAAAAAATTACATTTGCACATGATTTCAGCAAAGTTACAGTTGTGACTGAAAGACCACTGAGCTTTGTCTGTTAAATACTTTTCATTGAATTTCCCTGAAATTTATTGCTGCCCCTTGCAAGATCAACTCACAGGGATTGAAAAATGTTTTATGTGATGTTTGAGATTCTAGCGAGCAGGGAGGCAGGTCACCAGTTGACATAACTGTCCTTGCCTGTCTCCACTTCTTTGTTTCAAATGCCACAAGTACTCTTCAGAATTAGGAGGTGAATGAGTAAGTATAAAGTATTCAAAGCTTAAGAAAAAACCTATCCTTAGCAAGAATAAGATTATGAATGTGTGCCCAAAAGGTCAATGCTGGTGGTCTAAGCATGAAAAACAAGACAACTAGGGAAGAGGCTGTCAGCCTGGGAAGAAGATCTTAGAGATGTGGTGTGGGATGAAGCCCCAGGATTTAAGGACTGCGTGGCTGTATACATCAGATATGGATCAGATAAGCCAGGTTACACTCCTGAGAAACAAAGAAGGCAATTGTGTTGCAGCCTGATAGCAGGAGAGGGCAGGAAGCTAAGGACTCTGGAGCTGTTATCTTACTTTGTGCAGCATTTTATCTTTTGTGCAAGAGGGGAAGATTTTTCCTGAGTAACTCACTGCTGGGATGAGAAGTTGATTGTTGACTCTTTATGGTTTATTAGTATTTGTCATGTTTTGTTGGGTGGCCTTTTCTTCAGATAACATTTGGGACAATTGTGAGGGTTTCTTTGGTTTGGTTGTTTCTTTGGTTGGTTTCTTTCTACCTTCAAAACCAGGATGTGTTTGTTTTGCCTAAGGAGCATCCACTGGCTCTTCCACTTCTTAAATGCACATCTGATTCGAGGGTCTAACTTAAGATATGGACAGGAGTGCTGCTGGCAGTAAGCAAAATGTCTTACCTGGTGAAGAATATGTTTTTAGCTGTTTAATCAACAGTGCTATCTGAGTAAAGGGTGATGTTCTGCAAAATGATGCATTTCATGGACTCTGCTGCTGCTTTGGGCAAAGTCTCTCTCAGACTTCTGTGCATGGCACCTTGCAGGTCAGAAGGAGGAATGAGTCAGATTTCCTGCTGGAGACATGCATTCAAATCGTTTAGGCTTTGTTGAGCCTGGATGCAGACTGTATCTTAACCTTTGAATTCATCCTCCCAAGCTCTGTGCTGGCCCAAGTTAGCTGTAGCACCAAGTAGCCCAGTTTCATGATGCAGAGCAACCTGATCATGTGCAGTAAGCCTGTGGAAAAAAAAGGTCTAACTAAACACAGACTTCTCACTCCATCACATGTGTTTATCTGCTTTGAGCTTGCTTTTCCTCCACCAGTCATTAAATGTTCCCTCTGGGAAATAGGGAAGCAGGAGAAGAGCAACCTGGGCTGTGCTGCCCTCCCAGGAGTTGGYGCAGAGGCTGGTGGTGGTGACGTGGCAGGGCTTATGCCCTTCCTGACTCAGCAGAACGAGTTGTCTTGGTAGAAGGAGGCTGAACACATGAACACAAACATATCCTTTTTTTTTTTTATAAAGTCATGGGTGTATTTCTTTTGCTGATGCCAGCCTTTTCCTTTGCTACTGGAAGGAAGTGGAGATAAATTCAGCTTCTGACAAAATAAAATTGTGATTATTAGCATATTACTGCTTGCTAACTGCAAAGATGAGAACAAAAGGCTTAATGGAATGATCGAATCATAGGATATCCTGAGTTGGAAGGGACCCACAAGGATCATCAAGTCCAACTCCTGTCCCTCCACAGGCCAGCCCCAAGAATCACACCATGTGCCTGAGAGCATTGTCCAAACACTTCTTGAACTCAAGCAGGCTTGGTGCTGTGACCACTTTCCTGGGAAGCCTGATATTTTCTAACATCCAACCTATACCTCCTCTGATAAAACTTCAAGCTATTCCCTCAGGTCCTGTCACTGGTCACCAGAGAGAAGAGATCAGTGTCTGCCCCTCCGCTTCCCCTCATGAGGAAGTTGTAGACTGTCATGAGGTCTCCCCTCAGTCTCCTCTTCTCTAGGCTGAACAAGCCTAGTGACCTCAGCTGCTCCTCATATGGCTTCCCCTCTAGMCCCTTCACAATCTTCACCATCTTGGTTTTTATTTTTCTCATCTGTTTGAGTTTATCAGTTCTGTTTCCATTCCCCCCAGATCTGACATTTTCAGGCCCAGCTAGTGCGCGTGGGAGGTGGTGCATGGATGGACGACCATTCCCCGTGACTCCTCCCTCGTTACTTGCACAGCTGTGCGTGGCACTTCCTGCAAAAGACCCAGCTGGTGCATGTGTAGCCTGAGCCTGATGCCTGGAGAGCACAGGCAGCCGGTTGGAGCAAATGCTGTGGTCCAGGTGAGCCTGCCCAAGTGGCACGCTGGTGACAGTTGTGGCTGTCATTGTGATGAAGGACATGTCTATTCTGGTCTGTACTTAGCTGGCCCAGCAGGCCTCAGGATGGCTGCCAGGTGATAAATCGGAACAGTTTGTATTCTGGAGTTCTGCTGGGGATTCTGGTTGGGGGAAGGGCTCTGAACTGCCTTCTCCACTTGGAGACAGAGGTGGGATATGAGCAACAGAGGGGAAGATCAGTAGCATGCCTAACAAAGCAATTAAACTCACATTAATTCGTGAACATGCACCTGTAAAAACTTCTTCCCATCTTTTTCCAGTGGTAGTAGTAATAATTTGCTGCTTGTCTTTCTTTCTTCAGACGACTTTGCAGAGGAGGAGGAGGTGCAGTCCTTCGGGTACAAGAGGTTTGGTAAGTGACAGCAGGTCTTTCAGCTTGCTATTACATAGTGCTCCGGGTAAGTCAAACACTTGCTATGAAAACCTTTCTTGCTGGCAGCATCAAAACATACAGGTACAGTCCCATCATCCGCTTTAGTCCAAAGTTTTCCCAGAGGAAGGTGTGATGTTTAGACTTTGTTCATTTTCTTGGCAAACATAGGGCTTCCAAGGTAGCTCTGATCAGAAGTAAGCAGTGGTTGGTTTCATTATCTGATCATTAACATTATGAAAATGAAGCCCATACCTGAAGTGAACTGAATATGCTGGCTGCAAAAAAGCTGCATTTCTCTTACATGTCCTCTGCCCGGCTGGGCATTGCTGCAGCCCACAGACCAATGTGCAGCAGGGTTTGTAGGTGTTCCCCAGAGTGGTTGCATGGGATCTCCTCTAGATTTGCAGAAGTTGTACTGTCAGCTGAGCCAGGGCATAGGCTCTACACTCCTCTCAAACGAAAAGTATATGAGATGAATGCATTCTGATGTAAAAAATTATTAAAGCTGCGTTGATCACTTTCTTTCCTTTTTCCATTTTCCTTTGTTTTTCATGTTTGTTCACCCAAAATGGCCTTCTCATGTGAGGAAGGCAGTACCACACATCTGTGCACAGGAGTCAGCAGCCTTTGAGGCCCCTCTTTTTAAGGSTCTTGTGATCTCTTTCTGTCAGGAAAACATTTCTGTTTCTGCAGTCAACAGTTTCTCCCAGGGCAGGTGGATGCCTGTCTCTGTGGCAAGGGGAAGGTGACATGGTGGCCTCTCAGCTCCCACAGTGCCAGCTCTGTCTTGGAGCAGCCAAAGGGGCTCATCATCAAAGCTGCTCACTGCCTTTTCACCTATAAGCCATCAGAATAATAGTTTACCTTATTTTTTCTCTCCTAGGAAAGTGGCTGCAAGAAGAGTCACTTTCAATGACCCCACTTGGCAAATGGATAGGAAAGGCAGGCTGAAAATAAAARTGAAAAATAAGTCAACAATTCCTTCCATCCCAAAAGGAGCAGGGAGAGACAACGTAAGGAGATGTGGTGTTTGGGAGGTGGGGATCATATTCACATGACCTTTTCTACCCCCTGAACTACTCCACTGCTCCCTGCTGTTGAGCTTTATTTTGGATAGATCAGCCAACCACAGAGCCAGCATCTGTGGCTTGGAAAGTCCTCCATAAGGCTGCACAYAGGGTTTTTTCCTACTCTATTTTGTTATTATTGTTGTTGTTCTGGACTAAGCCCTGGAATAGCAAAAAAGCAAAACAAATCTTGAGAAACAGGAAGAAATGCTAACTGTTCATTTCTGTCACCTCCAGATGAGTAAAAAATATGGGGATTCATTAACAGCTATAAAAGTAGATTCTCTCTGTGTTGTCCTCTACCTGGCTATCCCTGGTCAGCATGCTTTTGCAGTGAACTGGGAAAGGTTTAAGCGAGGAGTGTGCTCCATTATTGTTATTATCCCAATAGTAAGTGCACTGTTGTCACATGATAGGATTTTTGCATAGTAACTTGCTTTCATTTCTTTCTTTCTCATGGGTATTGTGATGCTACCAAGGTGAGTTATTTCTCTCCTTAGAAATGGAAGACCATTTTCAGAAATGCTTGTGCTGTTGTGCTTGGTGGGGCAGGGCAGAGGGAGGAGAGGGCCAGCAGCCTGGCGGTGATAGGAGAAGACTTCACCACAAGAGGAGCAGTCAGGGTAGTTCCACCCTTAAGAACCGACCATAACTGCGTTATACCTCGGGAAAAGAACATTGCTGTGGTCAGGGAGGTGTCCCAGATATCTGCAGTACAGAAGAGCCTTGACTAAGGGCTTCAGCAGAGCTGGCTGCTTCTTCATCTGGCACTGGACTCCTCCAGATTGTGCAGGAAGGTGACCTGCATGTCTTTTAAAGACTCTGAATTCAGTGGGCTGGTGAGTCAGCATTTCCAGTGAAGCACCAGAGGTTGCTCTTGGGGCCAAAATGCAGCTGAGTAGATCAAGCTCCTGCCTGACCGGTAGGAAATGTTATGCCTGCTGTCTCACTGGGTGTTCCCTCCTGGCCCTGTGTCCTCACTGGTAAAAGAAGGCAACAAGGGGGAATCCCAAGGCGAGAACCAAGTTTTATTACACAAACCTTAATAAAAGGTCATTTTGAAAGAAGACCTGTTTGTCTGCTGGCTGGCACTTTAGAAATACGGGTGCTGTTCCTGCACACCCTGCTGGTGTGGGCAATGATGAAAACAGCAGTGGGGTTTTTGTTTCAGGAGTCGTAGCGTGAGCAGTTGCGTTAATATATTGTGACTGGAGAACTCCCTGTGTGCTCCATGGGCATGGTAGGAGGACCGTGACTCAAGTACTTTTGACTCCATCATTTGGAAGTGGGAGGTCTTGTTTGGAGCAAAATGTGCTCTGAAGGGGAGAAGGCTAAAGCATAACTGGTCTGTAAAAAACATGGCTAGCAGTCAGTCGCTGCTGGCAGCTGGGAACATGTGTTGGTCAGCATTTGGCAGGCAAAACCTTGACCAAACTGCTTTCCTAGAGTTCAGCTGAGGAGTTTATTATTAGCTGCCTTGTTGCTGSAGCCTGTAGTTTGGTTCAAGGAAGGAAGAGATCAGCAGAAGGAGAGAAGGAAAGAGGCATTCTCCAACAATTCTTATTTTGAGGAAGAAGCTGTTGAAAAGTGGACTGAATACACACTGTCTTGCTTCCCCTTTTTCTGAATCATTCTGTCCTTCCTTCTCAAATGAGTTAATTTCTGAGAATTTATCAGGCTACTTTATTTTTTAGTCAGTAGAACATTAACTGGTCATATTAAGCCAAACATACTAAGCATAACACACTAACATATTAAAGAACAATGAGTACAGATGCAGACAACTCCTAGGAAAATACACACCAGATTTTTTCTCTTTTGAGCTTGGGACAGATTTGCTGCAGGGGGTCAGTGAGGATGAGGAAAACAGTCTTTCCAGCTCACTGATGCTGTTTACTTCTTTTCAATGGATGCTACAGATGTGCAGGGATGCTGCCAGAAGTTGCTCAGCTGCAATGCCTCCAGAYTGCCGCACTGAAAAAGTGAGGAAGCATGTTTTTTATCCCAGTTACTTCATCTTCAGCCCCATTTCTCAGGCTGTTTTGAAGTTATCTGCTCCAGATGGCAAGCTAAGCCTCTCCACTGGTTTTCCTCTACCAGATTGCCACCAATGTTAACTCTTTCATCAATCACTGTCACTGGTTTGCACCACCCCACGCACAACTCACTTTGGGAAAGAACGAATGAGGAAAGGGCAAAACTTCCTTTCCAATATGATACACTTTGGGGATGCTAAATCTCAGGCATGAGAGCTCAGACTAGTTTCTAGATGGTAGATAGAAGGATGAGATCTCTTTCTGGCAGGGTTTGACTCTTTCCTCCGAGATTCGGGCTCCGGGCATCTCCACAGGCAAGGAAATTGAAGGGATCTAATGGACTCCAAGGTAGAAGATCTGATCTTCCTAACTCGTGGGATTCCGAGGTAATAGATATAAAATTCATTGTGCATTTTGTTTCTTTCTGGTTATGTTTTAGAACTTAAGATCTGCACTTTACTAAATAGAGCTTTTAATGTAGAAGTTTCACCGTGAAATTACTGATTGCATAATTTGAAGCTGCAGTACAATATGGAATAGCTGAAAGCAGAGGAGATGGTCTTTGAACTGTTGCGAAGCACACTTGTCCTATTTTAGAAAACAGGCTGCAAAGAAATGAGCTGGAAGTCCTGCTGATGAAGAGAAGCCTCCCAAGAAAAGAAGATAGGGCTGGTACACTGTAGATAAGTAGAAGACTAAACAGCTTGTGTAAGATAATTAGCCTTTGCCCTTGACAAATGTAGCCAGAATTGGAGGCTGTAAGCCTGTTCTCCCTAAGGACACCCATCTTGGTCACCTCCATGCTCTAGACCATGAATCAGGATACTCCTCACCTTCATCTTCCCTCTTCACTGCTGAGCTGTTGGTAGGGGACAGTCTCTCATGTCCCCAGGGAGGTCCAGTGCGCACCAAGACACTGGTCCTCCAGTCTTCCCCACACCCTTAGATCAACAGCTGAAGGGAAGGAGAGATAAAAATTCCTGGGGGGTCCCCTCAAAGAATGCAGGTACTTCTTYAGGTATCTTTTGTAGGGTATATAAGATATGACTGGGTCAGGATACCCCTTCTGTGCAGTTATAGCAATCTAGCTCCTGAGCATGATTCCAGGTGCAAGAATCAAATCTAGGAATTTCTGGACCAGGAATGGATGAATCATCCTGCCACACAGTAATGAAATCTGCTATACTAAAAAAAGGTGAAGGGAAAAAAACTGGTTTAAAAGCATATTTGGAAAATATGATTTTCTTTTTCCCTGATGAGTGGCTTGGGAGCAGCTGAACTAGATCCACTTAACTGTTCCCTCACCATGCACTGTTTATAGTATTTTATACAGTAAGAAGCTATATATGATTTCTTTATCTTTGATAAAATACAATGAGGGAGTTTTAGGAGTGTACAATTTATAAAAGCCTTGTGAATGGTTTACAGTAAAAATGAAAACTTGAAGATAGAAGACTTTTTCAGAAAAGGGTTTCAAAAATACAGGAGATGTTGCGCCTATAAATAAGAGTTCAAACATGATCATGGAAAGCAAAATTCATGGCTCAGAATTTTGCGATAGTTCAGGAATAGCATTTATCCATTAACACTGCACAGACAGATAATTTTAGTCCTTGTCTCTGGATAAATCCAGGCCATTGTTCACCTCTCTAATAACATGCACCAAAAAAATGTCTGGCATTAGTCTGGTGGTGTGCTATATCCACACAAACCTTAAGCCCCTAACAAAAAAATGTAAAATTCTAAGCTTTAGGAATTTGTCAACTTTTCTTTATGGTTTGTAAACGACCAGTGAGGGAGTTCAGATGCCACAAGCCACATCCCTCCCTGGGCATTCTTTCATATGTATGCCTGCAGTGTGTAATCATATGGCTTAATAAAAAGTCACAGGGTCACTCATACTCGCAAAGCCAGGGGAAAGTCAGGCATGTTGGTTCCAGTTCACTGATCTGGCCATATCTGACAGATGAGGATTTTGCCTGTGTGCATCCTGGGGTAATGAAATCCCCACTGAATGGCAGTGCCTGTGTGGCTGTTCATTTTAGGCCAAGAAATTTCATTTGGAGTGACCCTTTTGATTTCCATGGCCAGTAAGGTGGAAGGGAGTTGAGCCTGCCCTCTCCTGGGGTGAGCCCTGAGCAGCTGAGAGAATGCAGCACCCTCAGGGGTCCTGAGTTTGTGTTGAGGCTTCGGTCCCAGCATCAGGAACTGCATGTGGAAGGACCATCTATGTGTGGTTTCTTTGACTTTCTTTTCTTTTCCAGTACATACACCCAGTACTGGAGCAGTACTGGAGCAATACTACAGTTCCCTGAAGTCTCAATAAATAAATAAACGAATGCTGACATGTATGCAGTATTGCCATTGCAGAGGAATGTGCTCAGGAGCTGTCAGGGTGCCCCTGTGCCGCCAGGGTGTCCCTCCTCTGTCAGTGCCTTCTGGCTCTTGTGATGGAATGGGCATGTATGATAAATGGAATATCCAAACAACAAATTTGAAACTGCCAGTCTTCATAAAGATGGAAAATAGTTGGTGCAGCCTGAGAAATCCATCTGTGTCAGGCAGTAATAGCAAGATCCAAAAAGTTAGCAGGTCTGTGTATCCTGTGCTAACTTAGTTGGGAGCTGAAAGAGCTGTTCAGGTCTGTGGGTTTGAGGCTGTCCCACTCCAACCTGTCCTGCTGTGCCTGGCTAAAGGCACTTCTCCTTCTAATCCAAACCCATAAAGAGGCCTCTTAGCAGTGCCGTGGGGACTAAAGTCATTCCAGCTGTGTGTTGTTATGTAGGCAATCTATTTTCTCTTAGTTACGGGTTTTTCCTATTTAGTACAATTAAAATTCTTTACATGCTTCTTCATATATAGCATTTGCATGCTTGGAGCAATACCTGTTTGATCAATCTCTGTCTTTTACAGGGGTGAATGGAAAAGCAGTGTGGTCACCATGATGTGTGAATTTTGCTCTCTATTTTTCATTAGAGCTATAAAGTAGGTGTGTGGGCTGAACAGCATGTTGTATTTACGAATGGAATGAGAAACATTGGCTACACTGTAAGCAACACCTGGGGATTTTGTTTTTATTCCCCTGTAAACTAGGTGGACAAATAATGATGTTTGGTAACATCAGCTTGCTGCCAGAACACCTAAGCTGCATTCTGGGCTGTTCATAACAAAATTACCTGTGAAATTAATGTCTTGGAAGGAAACTGAGCATGGTATTTTCAGCACTTGTACCTTTATGTTTCCGTGCAAAGCAGTAACACAGGAAAACTGGGAGAAATGAAAGCTTCAGCTATGAAGCCGTTACAAGATGGAAGAAAAAAATAGTTGGGAATACCCGTTAGCGGACTCTCCCAGCACTGCTGTGGGATTGYAGAATGCACCAGCATTACTTTTGAGCTCCTCTTAAGCTTTATTCCAAATACAAGTCTGCATTTGTAGCCAGCTGCTACTATACTCTGCTCTTTACTGCGTGCTGTTAACTCTACGCTTGCAAGTGCTCAAATGTGTCTAAGTCACCTTTGGTTTTTCTGTACCTTCTTCATAATGATTCCACATCAGAAAGTGAAACAGGGACACCCCCATGAGAAAGGGGGTGCCATATTCCCTTGAGGATATGGTGTTAGATGAACCTAATAACACACACTGATAAAACACATACCTGTCATGTGCTGCTTACTTTGGTATCCTACATTTTTTTTATTAGGAATTTCCTCAAGGTGTCCTGTAGCTCTGTGCATGGTTGATGGCTGGTTTCCCACACTCCCAGGGGAGCTGCTGCAAGGAGGGTGTGAAACTGAACCAGCTTCACCCAGACCTGAATCTGGGACCTAGACCTAGACCCAGATGTTATGGTCTCTGCTGTCTTCCACCATCACACTGAGGAGCCCTGAGCCCTGCAGTGTCTTGGGAAAGTAACACTTTGAATGCAACAACATCATGTTGTTGTACTTGACAAATTTCTTGATAATCTTCAGAGAGAAAAGTCTGAAGATTGACTTCCATGTGAAGTCTGAATATAGGACTTAGAGTAGGAGTCATTTCAGCTACTTTTAGGGAGCTGAGGGATCTACCTCCTTAAAGACACCTCTCCTGAAAATGACAGTAGCAAGGAGAGGCTAATGCTGCATGAAGGGACTTCCATGCTGAGCAAGAGTGTCACCATCCTGATCATTTTGAGTTACTAAATAGATACTGTCAACTCCAAATCTCTGTATATTATGTCCTATATAAAAGCCTAAAGAACCCTGTGAGAGAGAACGGTAAAAAGGATAGCACAAATGAAGAATGAAATAAGCATTTTAGGCTGATTTGTCCTGTTGCAAACACTAACAAGGAACAGTATGTTGCTTTGACAAGTCAAAACGAATTTGAACTCCACTGTGCTGCACTACAAAAGATTAGCCAAAATAAAGCTTGGATTAAAATTTTACCCAGTCTTAATTAGCTTGCTTTATATGGGTAAACCGTAGGTGAAGCAGCCAAGAAATTTCCATTTGTCCTATTCCAGCCTGGGTTGAGTGAGTGGGCTGAGATTGTGGAAAGCAGAGAGAGGTCGGGAGAGGGGCGTGAGCAGGAAGGAGTCTTGCTCAGCGCCTGGAGCCAGCATGGACGAGTGTTGTGCAATGGGTGTGTGGAGAGGTTTGCGTCCTGCAGATACTTTTCAGCTCGGTCAGGAATGCATCTGGAAAATCCTCCCACTCAGCCAGAGAGAGAGATTGATGCCTTAAATAAATAAAACRTGAATGTGTTTTCATTTTTCGGCTCGTGACTCTTAATGGAGGCAGCTGAACTTTTTGTAGTAGATGGAGTGTGAGACCCAGGGATCYACTTCTCTTCAGCCCAGCTGAGGCTTGTAAGGAGATGTCGTATTTAAAGTTGTGTGCAGACATTCAGGCCTAGCATAGCAGGACTTCGCATCTTTTCTGACAGCCATTTCAAAATGCAGGGCAGAATTGTTTTCTTTAAGGGTATCTGGGCACTAGGGTCTGCTTAACAGGGCTTCACTGCATATTTTTCAAAACCTGAAATTTCAAATATTTGGAAAACGCTTATTGATTTGCGTTGCATAACATGTATCTATGTGCTTGTTGCAAAGGTCTTGGTCAGGGAACATGGAAAATTCTACCGAATTTTGTATTTTGAATTAGTCCAGGAATGGGCATAAAAGCTTTTACTTGCCAAGCTTGTTATGGTCAATATACCCTACATTTGGTGGTGCTCAACAGCAGAAAAAATACTTGCCTTTTATGTTTTGTTAGTGGGTTAACGTATTATTTCAGACCATCTGTGTATGTAGTGACAACTGTTGACTGAAGGATTCCTTACATATATTTCTGCTTTATCATATGATGGAGGACAGTCTGGTTACAAGAAATAATAATACATAGGGCCATGTTTTTCTTCCTTCTTCCTCTCTCTCTGGAAGTGTGCTGGTTTGGCTGTAAACCAGCAGGGGAAATTAACCCCACACAGAATACCTCGAGAGATTTTAGGTCAAAATTACAGTTTTAATAAAAAAGGTTAAAATAAATGCAGTAATACAGAAACACGGGCTTAAACAAACCGACAGAGTCACGGTACAACCTGACACCCTGTTGACCAGGGTGGTAGCTATGCAGTCCAGTTAGGCACTGGTCCTGCAGGAAGGCCTGGTAGTCCAGTCCCAGTAGTAGAGTGGAGTAGCTGAGTCCAATTCCGAGGAGTGGAGTAGCTAGCTGAATCCAATTCCGAGGAGTGGAGTGGAGTGGAGTGGAGTGGAGTGGAGTGGAGTGGAGTGGAGTGGAGTCGAGTCTCCCATCAAGAGTGGAGTCCCAAGAGCAGAGTCCCGTCGAGTCAAGGGTGCTTTCTCCCATCTTGAACCCTTGTTTTATGTTGTGTTTCTTGGCTGGCACCTCCCCCAGGGGCGGGGACTTTCACAATGGAAGAGGATCTTCCCGATGTTTTATTGGTTGCTTTGGTAATGAGCTTGGATGAGCCCTAGGGTCCTCCGAGATGGTCCCCAGGGTTCTCAGGGATGATCCGGGGTTCAGGCTAATTAGTCAGGTGGGGTGGTGCTAATGGGCCATTACCTGGGATCAGATAACCAGGGGGGGTGGTGCTTGCTGTCGGCTTGAGTGCTTATCTCGGTTGAGATAAGGAGTCCCAGGTGTGTAATTATGAACTTTATCCAGCTTTTGTGGGTGGTAATAGAATATATAACTAACCCAGGACAGGAAGTTAATTGCTTCAGGTGGAAATATGGCATAGAATGCCCCACATAGCTAGTGATTTCATTTGGAATCTGACTTGTAAATCTCAGGTTTGGAGTGGAAGAGGTCTTGTCCTTAATTAAGACTTTGCACAGTCTGAAGCCAGATTAATCCAAACACACACTGTCAAGGTTTCACCACAGCATGTGTGCACAGCTAAATTCACTTGTCCACAGAAGTTACTACATGTCCCTGCTTGCATGTGCAGATGTTTATATTTAAATTTAGGTGCTTTGTGTGCCAAACTGGATTTGGGTCAGTGTGTAGGACTACGTGACAGCACAACTTCAAATATACAAAAACCAGACCCATAGGACTAGATGGCATGTAGTTCTATCTGGAACAGGTTTCTTCTTGATTAATGATACTACATGTTTAACCTCTTTTACAAATTTATAAAAATGACCATAGGCATATTTCAATGTTATACAAAATTTCTTTAAGTGCCTTGCAGAAAGCAGCAGCATAGCTTGGTTTTAAGGGGAGGCAAAGAAACCAACATCATGTTGTTCTGCTCATTACAGAGGAGCTGAAAAACATTTTACAGAATATTGACAACTTTAATACTGATGCCTGTCTATATAGTTAGTCAATGTTAGCTAAAATTAGGGGAAAATTTTGAGGGTTCTTAAGTAGTGAGTTTTGTATGTGTGAGGGCCTGAATCAACTGAAATACTGCAGGTGGAAGAAGAAGAGTAAACATGTCTTCATTGTCTTTCTCTTGCCTCATCAAACAGAACCAAAGACCATTTTTCAGAGACCTGAAATTCAGCCCTCCTTTGCTCCATCTCTGCTGGTCTCGGATCAGACCCATCCCTTCTGCAAGGTCCAAAGTGGCACATGAAGCCACATCTGCAAAAGATCTCTGTGCTTTRTGTGGTGTTCACAGTTCAAGTTCATGAAGGTTCAGAAAACAGCAAGCTTTGTAGAGGTGCTGGTTTGTGATGCTGTGGTCTGCTTTTGCTTTTTAAGAGGTAGCAGGAGCAAAGGAGAGGTGGCTCCTGTCCTTTTAATGTTTAGCCGTAAGTCTGTTCGTTATTCCCCCACCCATACAGGTTAGGTCTGGAGTGGTCCAGCAGAAGGTAAAAAGTTCATCTCAGCCTTAGGCTTAATACTGAGCCCACCAAGAGGATGCAGGAGGGAAATTTGGCAGCTGAAGGAAATGCCTGCCGTTGTCATAGGGTGATTGGCACCCCATAAACCCCGTAAATTTCACAGTTTGCCTCTTGTTTCGGCGAGCCTTGACTCTGGGGCACAAGCAGATGAAGACATCATGAGTTTGAACCCCTTTGCCCAGCGTGTTACTGCCATGCATGCTGACCCTCAGGACAGGAGGGTGCTGGCTGGGGCCCACGTCTGCAGCAATAGCCACATCTGCTCCTCTGCTGCAGCTCTGACTCCTGAGAAACTCATATTCTTGGCAAGCTGCTCTGTGAAATACAGCATGTGAAGCTGTTTTTATTCTCAGTTGTCTTGCAAAAGATTACTGTGAGTAGTTCTGTGCTTTTATAAAAAGAAATAGAGCTGTGTTCTTCACAACAAGCCCTTTTTATTACACTTGGTTTGAATAGCAATTGGCCTCTAATCGTGTCGCCAATTGAAAGAAGACCCCTTATGAAAGCCTTTCATTTACTACAGAGAATGAACTTTCCCATGCATGAAACCAGATTACCAAAACAAATCCGCAAAATAAGCAAAAGAGCTACCAAGAATATGTATATGTCCAGTGGGTGTTCAAGGTGACTGGGAAGACATTAAGTAGAAGTGTCTTTGTAAAAGGAAGCAGAAGAGCTGACTGTGAAATTAAAAAGCATCTTACGTCAAAGGAATACTTAGATCACTGTAGTCTTCTTCATTTTGAGCTTGGTGATTGTGCTGATGTGGCACTATAATAATTTATTTTATTTTTCTCTCTTCTGGGAGGTTTCTAAAACAATATTTTAAAAAGAAAAATAAATAATGTGTAATGTCTTTTCAGTTGTTCTTCTGAGAAGGCTTGTGGTGAGTTAAAAGAAAATACTCTGTGAAGCTGTGAATGGGAGACATTTCCAGGGTGGGTGTGTTTTGAGGTTTGTTTGGGTTTTTATAATAGTCTACTCCTATGTCTCTTTTTTTTTTTTAATAGTTTTCCTAAGCTTTTAGTACAGGGAAAACTAAATTAAGAAACTCTTCCTTATTTCACCAGTTATGGGAGCTGTGCAGGATGATGTGTTATAGGACTATTGCCCGCTTTTGCAGATGTGCCCCTTGGACAGTCCTGCTGGAAGGAAGCCATGATACCACTCTAGTCCTCCGTGCAACCTTCACTCAGGCAAATTCCCAGCAAGGATTTTTTGGCAGGCACTTGTCTCTCAGYGTCTTGTCTCTTTGCTATCAGATTTGTATATGAAAAGGATTCGTAGCCTCCAGGTGACCACGTTTCACCTTTTGAGATTGCTGTTTCCAGAACATCAGACTTCCCAGAGGGGACCAAAGGTAGCGCTGTGCTCATCATAATCTTGTGAGAAATGTCTTCTTTTTCCCCAAACACCTTCAGTTTGGAGATCGCATAGCTTGCTGCCCTGCTCCTGCACGCTGAGCAATACTTCACATCRTAGGTAGGACTTATTCCTAAAGCATCCTGCCACGAAGTGAAAAAGCACCATCTAAAAGCAAATGCGTACTTGAAAGAATCAGTAATGTGTTCATGTCACTTCCTTCGAGCTATTTTAAGCAAAATACGGTTCTGCAGAGTTGACTGGTTTTATGAAAGACATCCTCCCTCCGATGGACACATTGCGTCAACTCAGCCACCAAAACGAAGCGGTTGAGGGCACAACTGGTTTTTTGGCACTGGACTTAGTAAAGCTGCATGAAGTCAACTGGGGTTTTCCTCCTGTCCCATGCAGGAAGTGCGGTGCTGAGAGCAAAAACAGGAGAGCCAAGCGTAAGGTGACGGAGACGCTGTGCGGCTGCGGGGAGGCAAAACCGCACAGAGCTGGCAGGGAACTACAGGGATGGGGTCATCCCAAAACTCAGCTAAGGGACTCCATCGTGACAGTCTGGTTACTCTTATTTGACCACTGCTCAGCAGGGTTCATATTTCCATGCCCATTCATAAAAAGCTATGTAAAATTCTTTGGACCTCTCTGACCAGTGCCTGTTGGGGCCATTCCTCTGCTGCCTTGATTTGCTTTTATTTTGTATTCCAGGCTTGATTTCACCAGAGCAGAGCGTGCCACACAGACATGTTTCAGGACAGGGTTAAAACCATCTGCAGTCTGGAAACCGGCAGGGTCCCCAGAGAGGGTGTTAAACCCAGGGAGTGCTGATCTGTTTCCTGCCCTTGTTATGATTTCTGCCATGTAACCCAATCTCGCCCACCAACCAGCCTGAGCAAGCCCGGCCAGCTGAGTCAGCAGGGCACGGACGGCTGCCGCTCACCTCATGTCAGCACAGCCTCCAAAATACCGGGTTTGCTGATTTTCAGGTTAATCCTGCCCTAAATTGGTGTCAGAARTCAATGGGTGCTTGCCACCCTCACCCCCAAGCATCAGAGAACAGAGCAGAGAGGAGGCAGGCAGGAGGGCAGTGGGGGTGCTCTCGAGTCAGCTGCAGTTGTGTGCCTCTAGAAGGGATATACAGGGCTATAAAGTCGAATCACTGCTTTTTATATGGGTCCCAACACGGCCCTTTAGGAAAATCCCATAGAAAGYGAGTAACGCATTTAAAACTCTTGCGTGGGGAGTCTTCTTTCATGTTGACCCCCAAAATGTTTAAAAGGCTTCATGTTCTTAAAGAAAAAAAGAGCATCATCCACATGCTTTCGCACATTTTTAGCACAGCGCAGTCTGTGTAGCCTTGCAAATGCAAACAGATAAAATGGGATGTAGTGGAGCGAGAGCAGGGAAGGGGAGCTGTGCCATGACCCACCACTGCTCGCAAACCCACAGAATTTCACCTCCCACTCCTGGAGACAGCCTGGCTCTACGTGTGCATCTACTGTCGGCCTGTGAGCAGGGCTGCCCTCACCCTGAACCCTCTTGCTGCTCGATAGTCAAGTCAAACCAGCACCGAGGCTTCTTTGCCTTCTCCAGGACTGGCAGCCCGGTGAGGAGGAGCACTGGGAGGAAAAGCCTGSTGCTGCCAGAGTAAAGGCTGATGAGTTCTGTTGGGGAGAGGGGTGAGCCAGTGGTGGACAGCATGATGCCACTCACTCTGCAGGTCCAGGTCCCCTGGCAGAGATGCCGTGCCCAGGAGCCCTCATGTGCAGATGAGGGGCACGAAGTGACGCATGGCAAGAAAAACTCATCTTCTCACTTTGTTTTTCCTCTTTCTTGTGAGACTGACATGAGCTGGCACTGACATCTGATCTCCTTTTGATCTTTCTCTAGCATGGGCTGTATGTTTGTTAAAGCATTTTGCTGCCAGAGCTGACCACTACTAAGAGAGAGAAAAAGCAGTCAGCAAACATCCCCATTTAAAACTGTGCTGGTTTTAAAGCTTTACAGATTACTTTGCTTGTTTTTCAGCCAACTCATAAGATCTTGCCAGCAGATTTCCAGTAAATCTGACATTTAAGTCAAAGTGGCTTATTTAAAATATTTGAACAGTGGCATGGAGAAAGCTTAGGTGAAAGACAGAGTTGGGAGGAGGATGATCTGTAATTTGTCTGCAGCTCTAGCTTGTGCAGATGAGATACCCAGAGCAGACCATCATTCTTATCAGGTTATGGTTTGTTACGAGGATTTGAGATTATCCATGCTGATTTCTGAGACCTTAAAATTCTGATCATGCATTTCAGCTGTAGTACAGTAGGCAAAAAATTGTGCCTTTTTTCTGGGGTTTCTTGCTTCAGGCGCTTTTTGAAATTCATGGAAGCTATCTGTAACATAATTTTCTCATAATTATTTTAAATGTCTTTTAGAAATCTGAGGAGAGTGGAGAATTTTGTGACTATCTCTGATGAGTTACATTGTTAGGTCACAGACAATTCTGTTGCAAATAGGTACAGCTTCAGCAATTAAAGCAGCATTGTCCCTGACAGTGTTGAAATGTGAGATAATTTGGGTAGGTTTGTGTCATCCCACTATGAGAAGGCAYAGAGTTAAACAATACTTGTGCATCCAGTTGAAAGGCCTAAATAAGCACGTTGCTTTAAATCACAATGAGATCCATCATTTCTTTTCATTGTATTTAGTGAATTGGAGCCAGGATACCAGTGAGCAAGACTAGTTTCCTCTGTAGTTGCATGCACCATGCAGCCCTTTAACACTTGTCAGAGGAGCATAAGCAAGAGTTTGGTAACACCTGGATAGCATCAAAGAATTATTACATCTCACTGTGAAGATTTTTAAGTTTTGCAGTAGTAAAGTTAGTCCTGCCATGTAGTTTTGCATCAGGTTGGTATGGGATTTATAAAAATGATGCTTCATTCAGTACTGGGTCTTCTCACTACTCCATAGTATTAAAAGAGTCTGTTTACCTTTACTTAATTGTAAATTGGTATTTACTGCAAGCTGATTGGAAGTGGACATTCCAACATTCTCATTGTTGTATTATTAATTTTTAAGAAATACTAGAGATGTTGAATGTGGTCCTAGGTGACTGGATGATAAAACAGCTAATAGTTAAACTTGATTTTATAATAATTTATGTTCTGAAATAATATCCATATCTTCCATATTTGTTAATATATATTATTCCAGTCTGTACGTTTCTRATATTTTCTTATCTTTTAGTGGGGAAAACCTTATAAGAAACCAGACTGAAAACTCAGTTTGCCACCTTGCAGCTCTGTTTTCCAACCCTTTTTATGTGTCAAGGAACCCTGTTTGTTAGTTGTTGTTATGCCCGAACTGTCTTGCAGATATATGCCAAAGGAGAAATAGGAAGGACCAGGCTTATCTTACTTCCTCTGTTTTGTTCAAAAAAGCTTCAATAGTTACTCAGCTCCCTTGAGGCAGTCCTCTGTCCTCATCTTGATTTTAGAAAAGTGGTTTTTGATGCTTTTATGTAACTGGCCAGCTGGGCCATACACATGCCGCTGCACCATAGATGAGCTGCCACAGCCATGTTCACCCTCCCATCCAAGCAGCAGCACCCCTCTTGCTCGGTGAGGGTGGTGTTTCATTCATAAGATTACTTGGAACACTGCCCAAAACATACAGGGGAAAAAAAAAAAAGGACAGTGGAGCAAAACAGGAAGGCCAAGCCTTGCTTTTAGCACGAAATGCGGTCATGGGTATCACCAGCCTCTGTGAATGGTGAGCTCGTACCCATTCCCTCAGTGGCATTTCCACTGCAGGCAGAGGGAGTGACTGGGAAGAGACGGAGCACCTGCTTTGTACCCTGTGCTGCGTGTTGCAGGATCACTGKGGCCTGGGCTAATCGGAACGGACAGCAATTAAGAGTAATTGAGGTATTCTTTCTAGCTCAGTGATTTCCCTGTAGCTTTTAATAAGGAGAAATCAGAAGGGAAAACAAATGCTGTTGTTCACTAAGCTCTCACGAGCGGTTTCTGATTGTCTCAGGATTCAACAACTCATTAGATGGAGAACTGGCAGTGCCCAGTTTGAGTAACACCAGTTTTCTGCATGTCTGTGTGATGACGTTGTTTACATTCTTGAAACATGTGGAATGTTAATTTTTCTGGTTTGGTGGGTTTTTTTTGTCTTGGTATGGGGTTCTTGGGTTATATTGAGCCTGAGCTTGTTTTCCTCTATTATGTAAGAAGTCAAGATAATAGGAAGTATGATGTACTTTCCTCCAGCGATACTGCAGTTAAAGAAATGGCGAAGACAGGACTGGCTAAACAGGATCTTTGTCACAGGCCTTTGGTCAAAGTAAATAATTTGGTTTGGAGAATACGTTAATRTTATGATTTTGTTTGTTCGTTTTATAATATTGTGTGTGTTTAGCATGGTGAGGACAAATAAGTACCAAATAGATTGCRAAAGAGAAACATGTTTGTGGTGGTAACAGCCCCGGCTGAAACAGCTGCCTCACCTGCAGCCTCTGTGCTGGGCAGTCTCTATGGGGACCATGTCTGACATACCAAACCTGTGAGCAGTGTCCAGCAGCTGCCAGTGAAAAGAAAAATGTCTAGGGAAGTTTTATCTCCCCTATCCCCTGTCCCAAAATGTGGATTAGTTTTTTTCTCCCCATTTGTTTTGGCCTGAATTCAGGACCTCAGAGCAAGAACTGCAAACAGTTGGTGAGAAGGGGCAAAGAAGGTTCCATGTCAACTGCTCATCCTACTGCCTACATAGCAGAGAGCCCCTCATGCCCACTGCTCCGTGAATGCCCTTGCCACACCGTACCTGTGGGAAGACCTCCATGTCCATGCATACCTACAAACTGGGGTCCTCAATAGCCTCTATTCATAACATGCAACTAAAATGGTGAATCCTCTACCAAGTTCTTCTCATAAACCCCAGACATTTTTTACAATCAAGCCATTTGAGCATAACTTGGGGTTGGTGAACTGTGGTAGAGAGCACTGTAACAAATGGGGAAATTGTGCTTGTAAATGCATGAGCTTTTCAGAGGCAACTGCTGATAAATTCTTTTAGTTTACCACAGCTTCTCCTAGGAGATTTGCATTTTTCACTTTCTTGACATTAGGGCTTCACAAATAAAGGCGTATAGGCTGATGTCTTCATCAGATACCCATTAGGCAGCTCAGGTATTGTATTGGAGGGTCCGTATGCTTTCAGTCTGTCTGTAAACAAAACACATATTTATGGCATGTTCTAGAGGAAGCAAACAGAATCAGAGGTCTTCACCTCTGATTAGCTACTACCTTGAAAATACTTTCTCAAAATGCAATTTTCACATGTAAATAATAACCTGTCGTGTTCTTCCTTCTTACATACCACCTGCCTCACCCAGATGTTGATGTGCATTATTCCTGTCATCTGTGAAGTAACCCTTATCTTTGTTCATTACATGCTCTGATCTTGTTTTTCCAAAGCCTGATTAAAGCAGTCCTGTGGCTCCCTGTAAAACTGGAAAAATAAGAGTTTCTTCTTGACTGACCTATCAAATGCATGAGGAAAGCTTTAACTGGACAGTGATTGATTGTTTAAAGCAAGTTTGCACCCAAAAGCTAAATCTGCAGCCATGATGGCACACAATATCCAAGTAATGACAGCCCCACTGGATCCTCACTCTCAGTGCTTGGTTTCCTTTCTGGATATCTAGAATCAGAGAAACACAGAATCAAAGGATGGTTTGGGTTGGAACGTACATTAAGGATCGTCTAATTCAACCCCCACGCCATGGGCATGGACATCTGTCACTAGATCAGGTTGCTCAAAGCCACATTCAACCTATTTTTGAACACATCCAATAATGAGAAATTCACAAGTTTTCTGGGCAGTCTGTCCCTATGTCTCACCACCCCCATCATAAAAAATCTCTTCCTTGTGCTCAATCTAAATCTACCCTCTGACAATTTAAAACTGTTTCCTCTTGTCAGTATTGGCCCTGCTAAAAAGTCTCTCTCCATCTTTCTTGCAAACCTCCTTTAAGTACTGAAAGGCTGCTATAAGGTGTCCCTGGAGTCTTTTTCATGCACCAGTATCCCCAAATCCTTCTCTGCAGCACTGCTCTCAAATCCATTAATTGCCCAGTCTGTACTGATACTGAGGATTGCCCAGACCTGCACGCAGGACTTCACACCCGGTCTTGCTGAACTTCATGAAGTTCACACTGTCCACTCCTCAGGCCTTGTGAAGGTCCCTCTGGGTGGCATCCCTTCTCTCTAGTGAGGGACCACCAATGCAGTCACTCCATTATAGAATGCCGCTGGATTACTCAGRCATGATTTGCCCTTGGTAAAGACATACTGGCTGCCTCTAATCACCTCCCTGTCTTCCATATGTTTCAAAATAACTTCCAGGATGATCAGTTCCATTGTCTTTCCAGGCATGGAGGTGAGGCTGGCTGGTTGGTAATACTTTTAGCAGTGAATTCGGAAATTTAGTGAAAGACTGGGCAGAAAAGATATTTTTTCAGTCTGTTTTCACCCTGATTCATGGCCCATCTATTTGTGATATGGAAGTTTCTAAGCATCAAATACTTCCCTATTTAGATCTCATGTGTGGGATTAGATACTGCAAATATGATTTCATTGCACAGGGTTGAATTTGGTGTTAAATTCCAAGTATATAAGTTTGGTTTTATATGGAAATACCTCTGTTCAAAATTAGTGCAATGCTCATGTATTGCTCTAGTCAAAAACTAGAGCTTGTCAAAAACTTTTGACTCTTTTGTCCCAGAAAAAATGCTGGCATTTCAACTTTTTGTTTTATTGCTCTGAATAAAGGCACCATCTAATTTCCCCCCCTCCCTCCCCCTCCACCAAGGGACAGTTGTAGAAAGGATCATCTTGRAAAAGCTTATACAGCTTTATTTTGAGGTCTCCAGTTGAAGTGCAGCTTCAGAATTCCTGAATGACTGAGCTGTTCTACTTTATTCTGGTGTGATTTTAAATTTTGTTTCTTTGTTCCATCGGAAAAACAGAATAGACAAATTAGTCTCCGTTTTCACCAGAAAGCTGGGCTCCCAAGCCAGAAATGCATGGGGTATCACAGTGGTTTATTTAGAAATAATGTCCAGTGTTTCCTTTTTGTTACCTCTAAATAAACACATTTCAATTGAGTAATGCAGTTTTGCARAATGTTTTGATGCTTGTTCATTATGCTTTGCCCAGAATCTAAACATTATCCACAGCTTATTTTACGTTTCCTTAAAGGAAAATATGAAAGGATTTATAAATATYAAATCTTTCAAATGGAACTGCCTATTCCAGACACATTATTCTAGTAAAATCTTCCACTGGGTTTAATTTCCAAAAAAAGTGTCACATTCTTCRCTGTGGTTTCATCAGCAGCACCCTGCTCAAAAATATATTGCAGACTGGCCCTCCATTTATAGAAATATACTTCATATCTGCAGAAATAAATGACTCAAATGTTTCATGCTTGCAGTGAACAACCGTTCTCTTTCCAGTGTCTAAATCATTGGCTGCTGCTGTTACTTATGGTGCTTATTTCAGCAGCATCTGAAATTCGTCAACAAAAAATTCTTGCTAAGAACCATGCAGGTGCCAAAGATCTTGTGGTCTCAGCAGGTGAGATGAGCAACGAGTGGGCTGCAAGCCAAGGGAAGGATGTGACAGCACCAATTTGCACGTCTGCTCTGTTGGCTTCTAGGCTTCAGATTCAAAGAGTAGAAATGATAGACAGTAGTAGCATTTTAGGAGCATCCGTGATTCCAGGAGAGCCTCCCCACTGGATGACTAAATCCTCGAGTCTTTATGAGCAATAAATAAATGAGTTCATGTGTTAGCTGTCATATAAAAACATATTTTCGTCTATATTGCTTTCCACGAAAAATTATTGAGAACAGGCAAGGGCTTCTAGCCCTGTTTGTAAACAGCTACTAATATGAGGTTGAGCTATTCTCCGAGCAAATTCATAAATGCTTTTTTTCACTTGTTTGAGTTGTGTCATCTTAACACCTCTAGGTCTTTTGGTACAGGCCAATGAGGGTCTTTATGTATTGATCATCTTTATCTCATTTAAACTTCTTAATCTGGAAACAACACAGGGATATTTTACTAAGATATTTCCAGTTACTTTTTTTTTTCCACTTTGAGTATCAGAATACAATGTAAGTTCAATGAACACAGTTTAAAGGAACACCAAGCGAATATGTAGAAGAGCTCAAAGTATGGTTTTTAGATGCATCCAAATTATGCCTTAGAGAACAAAAACCTCTCTAAAACTTGCACAATAGGGCACAGGGATGGAGGATGGGGAGGGATGTAGCATTCCCATTTCTTCTGCTCAGTTCAGCAGAGGTTTAGCATCAAGTGATGTGATTATGGCTATAAAACTGCTCAGTGTCCCACACAGATCAGGGCTGTATTTGCCTGGAGTGTTCTATGCTGAAAAAGGGTTTGTTGACAGACTCCTTGCTGCAGCAGCATCACAGAAGGTATTACAGCTAATTCAACATGTCTCTGGCAGGAGTCAGGCAAGTTTGAGGCTTCTGTGGTATCACTGTGCTTCCACATCAGCATTTATGAGAGTTAACTCAGCTCCTTATGAGCAAATATAAACAAACCAGTTCAGGTTGTACAAATTCCGGGAGTGGAACCAGTGCTGACAGCTGTGACAAAACAGGAGTGTGACCTGTCCAGAACAGAGGGGTACTGTTTCTTCTTGAAACACTCTAAAGGCAAGGAAGATGTGCTGAAAACACATTTTTGATGAAAAACAACCATGAACTTGCCGTGTTTTCTGATATTTAACTTATTCTGTTTGTCATCTGAAATGATGACATGGGCTACTTTTTATTACTGAAGTATGTTCCCCAAGTTTCATGTAATTAGACTATTTTCAGCAGAAATAAGCAAACTGAAATTTATTATGAGTGAAGAGAGCAGCGAGTTCTTCCTGTCAGAAATCCATGATAAGCAATTATGTCTTTGTCCTGCCATTGTGGAGAAAGGCAGGGTGCCATCTGAACTTCATGAAAGTTTTCCCTTGGATTATTCAGGCAGCTGAGTCCATCAGCTCTTCCTGGTTTGGAGTTTTTTTGTCTGAATTAGGTTGACTGTGATATGAACAGGTGTAGTAAAGCACACAGAGTGGATCATGCTTCTGTATGATGCATAATTTTTTTCTACTGTTACTCAGCAGGTTTTTTTGAGACTTGGAGCCCATCCTGCAGGGTGTTTTCGGGTGGATGCTGGCTGCATTCACTTCCTCTCAGCATCGAGGGCTCCTGTGGCACATTACAGAACAGTCCAGGAACTGGCTGCAAGTCGCCGAGGAGCTGCAGCATTCTGGCTGAAGTGTTGTGCCCCCCAGCTCCCAAAACATGTAATGTAAACAGGATGAGTGTTTTGCATTTTCTGGTTAAGTAAGGAAGAAGTCTGGCTGACCTGTTGTGTTCTGTCCAAAAGCTTTTGGATGACTTAGAGGAGCTAGGGAATCACCAGGGGGATCAGGGATTGAATTGTGAGGAAGGTTTGTAGAGTTTAGGGTGTGTTCACTGCTGGTCGCTGCTGAAGTGAAGCTGTCCTTGGCTGTGCATGCAGAGGGGTGATACTGAGTTATGTAGCCCATGGGCCAATTCTGTGTAAATTAGACCCTTGTTGACTCCCCTTGGGTTTGGGTGAATGTATGCACCATTTCCTTTTCTATCCAGAGCATTTTTGAGGTGGTTATAGCACTTCTGAGACTTGCACAGTATATGCCTCAGGCATCCTGACTATGGTCCTTTGTCTTCTGCTCGGGACAATGTGCCGACAGGGTGGGCAGCAGATTGACCACCTCCCATGCCTGGGTTCAGCAGCAGGGGCCTTGAAGCTTTTGGGGCTGCCCMCACGTTTGACCCCAAGTCTGTCAAACTGAGGAATTTTCACTTGATCCATCTTACCAATCTGACTTGTCTAGCATCATGCTTTTTCTGCCTGTTGATGACAGAATTCTATCACAGCTAACCAAACTAAGTAGGCATTGATGAGAGAGAATTTGGTGTCCTGGATCCACCATTAACYGTTACTTAAGAATGACTGTGCACTGCAGACTTCTTCCAGTCTTCCGCAGTTTTCACAAGGATAAATCCATGGTGAGATTAAAGAACCTTACTCAGGATGCAGGAAATGGAGTAAAGGAAACAGTCATTTGGAAAGAAGGATAAAGCAGCCTGGACAGTTATGTTAACSTGGGCACTGAAAGAAACTCTGGATTCTTGAAAATATTTTGCAGGGGCTGTCCTAAAGTCCATGTAGCTTCAGTAATCCAGTGATCTATTCCAGCTGTTATCATGAGCGTCACAGCATAATAATCACCTCTGTGTGCATTACTCATTCTCCATTTTATGGTATGTCTCTGTACTTATTAGATAATTGACAGGGGGAACAAGCCATCCATTGAAGGAGACCTGGATGTAATTATGCATTGTTCAACTGAATCCTATTAGTGTTAAATAACAAAAGATGTTACACATAATTTGAATTAGTAAACTACATGGAGGAGTATGGCAGAGTCACGAAGACAAGGACTGATGCTCAGCAGAGACTGCTGCTTTGGGAGATACAATCTTGGTGACATATTAGCCATGATGCCTGTTAGCCATGTGTCATTCATTCTGGCTTAATGTTCTCCAGGTATGAGAGAGAAGTGCTGAGGTCTTACAGGAGTTGACTAATGACGAATAAAACCTGGCCTGGCACAGAACAACAGATTTTTGTAATCTATTGTGAGCACATGCCCAAAATAAGAGAAGACAGAAAATATTTCAGGCTGGTGCTTCTGCTTTGTCACAGGAATGGATGTGAAGTCCTGAGGAATCCTCTGACCCTGTATAACAGGGTCCTGTATAACACCTGTATAACAAAACAATAGGGGCCAGTCAGACCACTATAAGGGGACCCCAGCAGGATCCTGATCCTGCAGGTGGGTAACTCTGCTCTCACAAGTCTGCTTGTGTAACTGTGGTGCAATGCAGGGACACACAAACATAAGGTAAATAGTACCATCAGTATCCAGGGTAGCGCTGCTCAGTTTCTGCAGTAGGGTCCAAGGCAGACTGGGTAATCTCAACCCTACCAAGCACCAAGCCCGTTTTCTGACCTACTTGCATCCAGTGTGTGGTTTGCACTCAGGCTCAGATTGCTAATAAATTCAGTCCATTGAGGTGCTCTAATAAGGGATCAGTTTTAGGCTCTGGCTAGGTGTGAGTCTTGCCAGTGTAACTGTGCTTAAGTACTTAATTTTGGACAGATTTCCTCTTAGCACTTGGAGAGCTATAAATGTGTAAGTTGAAAGATAAGGAGAGAAAATCCCTCAGAAGCTAAGCACTACATGGCACTTAATGGTCTTGATATCAGTACAATACACTGGGCCAAAAGTAGCAGTTTTATTCTACCATAAAAATGATGAAAAGGATACAGTTTTCAGTCAATTGTGCAAGCTTTCCTTGTTGGTATGGTTGTTAAAAGAAGCTTCCTGATTTTTTAGTAAGTGTCATGGCTTAACCCCAGGTGGCAGCTAAGCCCCACACAGCCACTCACTCAATTCCCCACCAGCAGGATCAGGGAGAGAGTCAGAAGAGTAGAAGTGAGAAAACTTGTGGGTTGAGATAAAGACAGCTGTGCACAAGCAAAGCAAAACAAGGAATTCATTCACCACCTGATATTAGCTCAGTAGGTTAGAGCATGTTGCTAATAACACCATCACATGTTCGATCGCTGTCCGGGCCATTCACTGAAGAGTTGGACTCAATGCTTGTGGGCCCTTACCAACTCAGAATATTCTGTGAAATATCTGGAAGATCATTTATTTCTGCTGGCCAGGCAGGCGTTCAGTCATCTCAAGAAAAGCTGGGCTCCGTCATGTGTAATGGTGACTTGGGAAGACAAACCCCATTACCCTAAATGCCCCTGTCTTCCTCCAGCTCTATATACTGAGCATGATGCCGTATGGTATGGAATATCCCAGTGGTCAGTTGGAGTCAACTCTCCTGGCTGTGTCCCCTCCCAACTCCTTCTGCACCCCCAGCCTGCTCACTGGTAGGGTAGTGTGAGGAGCAGAAAAGGCCTTGGCTGTGTACGTGCTGCTCAGCAATAATGAAGACATCCCAGTGTTACCAACACTGTCTATCTCCAGCACAAATCCAAACCATAGCCCCATACCAGCTACTATGAAGAAAATTAACTCTACCCCTTCCAAAACCAGCACAATAAGCCAGAAACAGCTATGGACTTTAGTTTATATCTCATGTGTTCCAACATAGTGAAACATTGTAGGAATAAAGGCCAACAGGCATAAGTACTGAATGCAATGATGATGGAAACAATACTGGTAGAATTAGGGAAATATACTGATTATTATTATTTTTGTTATTATTGTTTCATCAGAGGCCATTATCCTACAATTTTTCTTTCAGAACTAGATTTCAAAACCAATTAAGGGATTTTCATTATCCAACCATATTTCAGAAAATGCCATTCTAACCACATATACTTGCAGAGGAAGATGCTCGGTTACATCTTGTACATGCATTTGACTTATTAAATAAGACAGGTGAGGCCAAAGAAAAATTATGCTAGTCACTCCTCTTTTTTATTGGAAAAAGAGAAATCGTACTGTCTTCAGCACAATTATGTTGGTTTCTTGTGTGTCGTGTCATTGATAAGCTGCATATTCATCAACAAGGTGAGGAGAGATGAAGAGATGTTATGAAAATCTTTTCCTTAACAACAGCAGGAATTCACTGGTTGTTTCTCAGTCATCATCAAACTTTTCAACAAGGGAAATGTGTGTCATCATCCTTTTGCTACAGGAGATGAGACTGAAACCAAGGCAAGAAATTTGCTTGCGGTCATGGCAGATCAATGTTTCTGAGGAACATGTAGAACAATTAGCAATTAATTTGTGCTCTGATATGGGACAGGAGGAAAGTCGGGATATCCTGATGGCCTCCTAGCTCTAGTGGGAATACCTGTGTTGTGCTGGGCAATTCACGTAATCTCCATCTGAAAAAGTAAGGAGGAGAAAACACACTTCACAGATTGTGTGGTTCTTTGCCTCTGAGAACAGGGACCACAGACCTCAGGAGAGAGGGAGCTGGAGACAAAGAAAGGCTGGTGGTGGGCACCTAGGTAACTTTACCTAACTACATCTCGGATCCATGATCCCAGCATGGAAATAAAATGCAAAACACATTGAACAAGTGACTTATAACTGACAAGGTAAGTGCCAGAAATTTTGGGACACTTGCTAAACGTTTATTGTTACTGTGAGAGATTCTTAAATTGCAGCAGTGGAATTACACTGTTAGGAAAATTTATAGACATTTCTAGAGCATGTAAAATTATTGGATAAAAAGTAGCAAGGCCATACAAACCAAGTACAAATACACAGTGCAAAATACCTGTCATATATGTTGTCTTTCCAAATGTTGCAGTAAGAGATAAGAGAAGTAATGATGTGGCCAGCTTGTAATGTGRCTAAGAAACTTCACAGAACTACATATATACAGGTCTTCCCAGTGCCTGATCCTTAGTAAGACTCCCCAAAAGATCCTTGGCAGCAGAGCAGAGTTTCTTGGTTTTACTAGTTTTATCATGCAGAACAAAGTATTTCAATTAAATACATAAAAGCTTCTCTGGAATACATCCTTTAGGAATTCTTCCCTCTTCACCCTATTGTATTTAATCCATAAGTTCAGCTACATGTCTCAGCTGATGGCACACATTCAGAAGGAGCAGGTGCCAGTTGTATCAGGGCTAGAGATGAGTTGCATCCAGACAGAACCAGTAGGAATCCAAGCTCCACTGTGTTTCAGGAAAGAGAGCTCAATTTTAGATCAAATTTGATTATGTGATCTTGGTTCTCAAGTGGTTTCACATCCGGGAGAAATCTATAGTTTGTAAAAGTTAACACATTAAAATGAAAATTGTGCACAAGAGGTTTCAGCCATTCAAAGTTTATATTTTGTTCCATGTAAATAAGAACCTAATTTATTTGTCAAGGTACCAACTTCTCCAGTCAGCTCTGGTAGCTGTGTCTCTCTGAGATTAAGGAAATTTTCAACTGGAGGAAGTAAGTGTAGCCCAGTCTTCTACTGCTTTTTTTTTTTAATGAAACAGCAGAACAACCAACTACAAATGCTCTACCAACTAGAGAGGTCTGTGAAGAAATCACCTGAGGGGTGTTTGCTGTTGTTTTCAGAAAATCCATAATGCTATTTTCAGATAAGACGTTAGACTACAGGAAATAAACACAAACCTCTCAAGCCCTATGTCTGAGAGATGTCCACATTGAAGGCCAGTCTGTTAGAAGATGGTTAGATCTACCATATAGGCCCACAGACTTTGTCCTGTATCTGTGYGATGCTTTCGTCATCGTTTGAGACATCTAATGGTTTACAAACAGCTCCTGTTTTGTTTCAAAGCCACATTGTAGTAGGCAGGTGTTTGTGCAAACCAAGTTAAGAGCAGCTTTCAGTTGGTATTAGTACCTGCTGACAGGCAGAAAATTGCATTTGCAAATGTTTTATCAACAATATTTTGTGCAGAACCTTTTGTAATGAGAACAGTAATACATCTTGTTTACTGTAATGCTGAGGTTTTGATACATGACTCTCCCTCAGAGAGGCTGATGAGTTCTCGTGGGTCAGTAAGGCTGTTCTGAACCATGCACTTACCATAGCTTTTGGAGAGGCAGAAATAATGTCTGGTATTATCAGACAACACCTCTCATATTGCTAGTTTGTGCTGATCCCCAGTCCCTTTCTGAGATGGCTGGGACTGCCGTATCCATAGGATGGGAGTAGTCTAGCACATGGTCTCCAGATCAGTGAAAGCACCCCCCAGCCAGGTGTGTCCAGGACCTAGGATAGAAAAGCCATAGCTTGAGGCAGCAAGGGAAGTGCAACTCTTCTGGCCCTGGTTGCTGAGAGAATAAAGAGTAAAATCTGTCTTTAGACTGGCAAGGATGAGATCCAAGCTCTTTGGGTTCTCTTTGATAAGGGTACTCCACTGTTTGAGTGTTCATGATTCTTGTTAACCTTGGAGAAGTAAGGAGAAACTTTGGAGGAGTGTTCCATCTAATGAAATGCTTGCTTGCTGAACTGGCTGAGTGACATTTCTTGCTGGTTTAGCTCAAGATACATCTTAGCACTTCATGAACTGTTGAAAAAAATCCCGTATTGATGCTCAGCCAAGGCGGCCGTGGAAAAGCAGCATGGCTTGAAGGGCTGTCGTAATTCCTAAAATTACTTTAAACACCCTGTGCTACTGTGGGAGAAGTAACTTTTGAAACAATGTGAGTCCCTCATGGCCATGTAACCTAGGGAGCCTGTGCTGCAAAGTGCTTTGGAGGCTGCACTTCTGCTGGCAAGGACCCTGCTGTCTGCCAAGGCTTGGCAGTGCTGTTAGGAGAAYGGGAATGTCACTGCTTGCGATGCCAACAGCGAGCCGAAGGGCTCGTTCTCCTCTTTGAACTGAGGACCCCAGAGCAGAGTTTCTTGGTTACACAATAAAATAATAAAAATGCTAGTTTAAATTTTGAATTAGTAAAGAACTATTTTTGGCTTTCTCAGAGACAGCATCTGTAAATAATCAGGCAGAAGCCTTTCCATAAAACAACACAGAAAAACCTCAAAGAGCATTTAGATTCTGCAACATTTAAACAAGATTTTTAACTCATGGGGAAGCCAACATCAACACAATGCTTCCTGCACATAAAAGCATGGAATTTCTTAGCAGTGTGGGGGCAATAAATGACTATCACATTTCCCTCCTTTCTAAAACCTAAATATTTTTCAATGGAAATAGTAATATTGATGGAAAAAGAAAAGAGGACCTTGAGTTATGTAAGAATTTATTTAAGCTCTGAACCTCCATACACTGCAGACTGGAGACTAATTAAAGAAAAACTTCAGCYGTTCAGTTTTGCTCTAATTGTCCTCCAAGCTCAGGAGATCAAATGTGCTATCTGAGACTCTTCTTGTAATCATTCACATTTGTGACCCAAGTTTTGAGTTCATTCCTGCTGCTCTCCTCCAGGTCCATCCATAATGCAAACAAAAGAGGTGAATGMTATACTCTTAATTATGTCCTCTACAGAGGCAGGAGGACGTGATGACAAACAGCTATACACATACATGCTCCTAGCAATATCTGACCACAGGGTTTGCCCACAGTGTGTGTAAAATCAGAAATTCATCCATAATCAAGTACATATGGATGGGTTATTTGCTAAGGAAAATGTAAACATTTACCAATGTAAAAAAAAAAAATAATAATACTTTATTCAGGGTACTGTTACCTTGATTTCTTGGCTCTTTTAGGAGCAGTGCTGTTGGCTCAAGGGGCTGCCTAGTCAGGCTCTTGTGCTTTTCAGTGGAAAATTGTTTATAAGCAACTGGCTACATTTCTGGCCTTTAGGTTGACCTGACTGAAACCCATGGATCTCCAAGCTGTGGATGAATGAACATACCAAGTGTGAGAGGGAACGACTATTGCAGGCAAACAGAACTGAGAAATGTTACGATTTAATATGACTCCACGAGCAAGCTGTGTGGTTTCACAAACCACCCCTGGTTTGTGAACCACTGCTAGAGAAGGGCTGAATTGAGCATTTATTTCATCTGTGTGAATCTCTGCATAAAGAAGCAAAAATCAGTCTTGCACTTCCTGTTTACCAGTCTGGTTGGGTTTTAGTTATAGTTCGTAAGTTGTCATTTAGAGTGTCTAATTATCTAGCTTCCCACAAACAACAGATTTGTGACTTTTCCCAGATGAGGCACAGTTATGAAAAGTATAGTAGAGGAGTCAAGATAATGGCATGCAAAACAGTGCCTAGATCTGTTTTTCTCTGCTAAATGATTTACTCATTTTGATATTCTGACAAATGCCAAAGCAATTTCCCAAAAAACCCTAGTGTTTGCTTCATCAGCAGCTTTCAGAGAAAACAAAATGTTGTGGTTCAGACATGGGAAAAGATGGTCACGGAGATACTGAGCTTACCGAAGTGCATCCATTTTGAATTCTCAGAACCCTCAGAAATGGGTCAATCAGTGTTGGTGGCACCTGGGAGCCTGGCACAGCTGTAACTCCTGGCTGAACGGTGTCTCCTGGCCACCTCCTGCTTCCTGCAGGGTGCCCAGGCAGGTAGCGCTGCAGCACAGGCACATAGAGCAGTGCCCAGACTGTGTGTGGTCTCTCTGAAGCTCAACAACGACTTTTTCAAGGGGACAAAGGACACCTAAGCTGGTTTGCAGCTTTGAAAATCCCGGTTGGGTCTACCACCACATGAAAATGCTTTGATGAAAGTAAAACATGTATGAAGAGAGGGCTTCCAGGGCTGGAAAGATTTTAAACTCTATCCTACAGGTAGAATTTCTGGGGTTTTTTTTCTTTTAAACTGTCAAGTTTGGGAACAGCAGAGATTGGCACTTTTATTATGAAACCATGAGAAAACTAAAGATTTGTTCTGTAATTACTTTTTCAGTGTAGCTTTCTTTTCACAGAATCACAGACTGGGTAAGGTTGGAAAGGACCACAGTGGGTCATCTGGTCCAACCTCCCTGCTCAAGGGTCATCCTAGAGCACATTGCAAAGAATTGTGTCCAGATGGTTCTTGAGTATCTCCAGTCAGAGAGACTCCACAGCCTCTCTGGGCAGTCTCTTCCAGTGCACGGTCACTCCAAACCCAATCTAAGCTGCTATCAGGAGAACAAAAAGCTGATGTGGAGTTTGTTACCAGCAGGCTGACAGACCTGCAGAGATGAAAGTGCCTGTCAACCCTTATGTGTTGCCGGCGCATTAGTTTGTTTACTTGTTAATATGACTTGTGGCTTCTAACATTTTTCTTTGACTTTGGCACTTATACTTCAAGAAAGATACCCTGTTAGTTTCTTCCAAGAAAGATATCCTTAAGAAAGGTTTCCCTGTAAGCAGGAAGGATGCTGAGCAGAGGAACTCGCACAGGAGATAACTGTCAAAGTACAGCAATCCTATAACTCTTCAAAGTAGAGCAGGAAAGGGTCACTTAGCTACAGTGTGATTGACAGGAAGGTTTATWAACTTGGTTAACAAATGTATTTTCAATTTGCAATTTTTCAGGTAGTGTAAACTGATGACAATAGAGTTTTAGAACTTAAATTGAAGACATAAAAAGCAGGTGTAATTCSTTAAGTTACTTGACCATACGTGTCTTATGCTGCCTTGTTTTCATACAGGTACTCCAGCTTTTGACATTAGATGTCGTATCCATGCAAGTCATGACTTCTCATGGTACTTTTCAGGAGTACAGAAAGCAAAGGTAGAAACAGGGTTGATGTAGTCTCATAGAGCCAAAAACAATGAACGAGATTGTGCGGTTCAGGCATTGTAAAACATTTTCTGTCGTCCTAGTTCAATAGGTAACGAATGCAACATGATCAACACCAACACAGAAGTAATAGTATACAATATGTTTTTGCATTTTTTGTTCCTATCTTATCCATTCCCTCATTTCATGCCATATGGGTAGCAAACAGATGTATTACATTATACTGCATTAAATCCTGTGGAGGCAATAGTCTTAAGTGCTGCGTCAAATATTTATAATGTGGGATTATTTTAGGAGAGGAGCCAAGTGCAATATGGCATCCCTCATAGTGTCTCCCTTGTTTTTGTAAGAAGCAGAAGCTCAGCTACTGCCTTATAATTATACTTATTTTGTAACCTTCAACATCCCTTTTCATTTGCCACCATTCCAGTAAGTTTTAATTATTGTCATACATTGGAGTCACTGTTGCTTTCTTTATTAGCTATCTTACTTAAACTGGGAAGGGCCAAGTTTTCAAGAGCCCCGTTCGAGCCCTACCACTCACCTGGGTGGGTAAGACCCCCATTTCTTGTGCCCATGAGGCTCAGCACACGTGCAGGAAGTGTGTGTACTGACTCTRTGCCCTCCAGCAAGCCCATGGCTACAGACCAGGTGCTGGAAGGGGCCAGGCTCTCAACCATTGGTGCAGGCTGGGTGCAAGGTCCTGCCACAATGGGGGGCCCAGGATTTGGCTTAGGCCAGGAAGTTGGTGCTTCTGGCCCATGGGTAAGGGTGTGGGGTAAGGAGCCCAGGAGAGATGGGTCAGGGTGAATAAGCCTGGCACATCCTGCCATATGTTTTACACTTTTTGCATTGCAGAGAGGTTATGCTTTTTGAAACTATATTCTCCTTGGTGTGCAGGACACTAACAGTTTGAATAGCAAGAGGAATTTCCACTCCTAAATCTGCTTTATCTGCATAATGCTGTGTTTATAGCCAATGTCTTGCTTTTCTTTCACTTTGCAAAAATGAAGACCCTAACTATAGCAGCCTGTCCTGAAAACATCTCAAATATTTGCAGCTATTTTCTCTTTAGAAAATCAGCACATTAACAGAGTTCGTTGTTCATCTAAGGCCACATGTCTTCCATTTATGAGTCTGCTTAAATGCCAAACTTTTGCGTGCTTCTTTTACTTCCTTTGACTTCCAAGCTTATCCAAGTCACTTTTTTTAATGGAATTAATTTACAGGTTAAGTTAGTCATTAGAGGGTTTTTGAAATATTGGCAATATTTTTACTCCTTATTCAGAAATATTGGCCTCTGAATGCATTTGTTGCTCAACCAGCTGATGGACTGCATAATTGGATTGTTCAGTTCTTTTGATTAACAATTTACCCACATAGTTCTTTTGATTGTTTTAACAATTTACCCACACATGCAGGGCCCCAGCTTCACAGTTTCATATTCAACAGGACAACGTCTTTTTGTTTGTAGATGATTTTCTAAAGACTTCAAATCTTGTTTTGTCATGTAGATTAAAGTTTTGGAGCATCATCCTCACCTACAGTAATTCATAGGGTTTGAGTTTGATTGAGTCCAGAGTCTGTTTCAGAGCCTCATTTTGTTTGTCCATTAGCCTGTGGGCATGGCTAATGTAGTGTGGAGAATGCCCAGACATTTCCACAGGTTTGTAGTGAAAGTGGAGTGCAGTCAGTCTCACGTAGTGAGATACATGAACAGGGCTGTTAGCTATCACTCTGTCACTTGAAGTGAGACTGTACACTGATCAGCATTGGTATGGCTGTAGCTGAAATGCAAGGAAAGATGAGATGAGATGAGATGAGATGAGATGAGATGAGATGAGATGAGATGAGATAAATGGAGAGAGTGCAGAGCTGAGTGATGATATATGGCTTAATTTTGTACAACAAATGCATGTCCTCTGCCAGACATTTTCTGAACGGTGCCAATCCCTACGTCTGCACAAGTGGTATGCATTCATTTCAGTGCTATCACTCTTACTGGAAATTTTTTTCCACATATAGGAATTTAGAGAAGATATTCCACTACATCTTCTTGGTATTTTATCAGTATTTGCTTGATTCCCAAACTAAAACCAACAGCTTCTCTATTCTAATCACTATTGTAGTATGAAGGGGGGCCCCTATCAACAGTGTGCAGCAGGGAAAATGAGGATAGCCTCCAAGTTTCTCTATAAGGGCRTTCTTTTAATACTTTAAATCCCAAATCCTAATGTAAAAGTACCATAATTTTTRTCATAGTATCTTGACAACCTTAATCTTCTCTGCTGGCACAGGCTGCAACTTACTCTTCAGACCCTTTCTCCTGTTTGAAAATGGCTTTAAGGAAAATTGAAACTATCTGCTGTTACTTTAAAAAGGCAGTTGAAACATAAAGATCTTGGCGCAGAARTCCAAGTCAATCTTAGTTTCTCAATTCAGTGCAGCATTTTTTCGTTCCATAAGAAAGGAACACTGTCTGAGGTTTTCAGCTACTCTGGGTGGGCTCATGAGCCAGCAAAATGAAGGGGTGGTTTCTACCAAACTTGGCTCAGGTCTTGTGTAGCAGCTCATAAACACCATGATTTGCATAACCTCTCCAGCATCTGAGTGAAAAAGACTGTCAGTCAACACTTCTGGCATGTCAGGGTCATTCTTAACACATCTGATGTGAAAGGGCACCAGCAGGGTGAACTTAATATCCTTCCACTGATGTGACCCACATACCATCCAAGACAGGGAAGGATGTTTTCAATCAGGTCAAAATGAAGATGACTACAAGTTGAGACCATTCAGTCTCTGATCCGTTTATTGATCAAACTTCATATGTGATATTCTTGAAACTATCTAAATTTTCAGGTCTCATTGAGACATAAAACAGCCAGATTGTCAGTCTGCTTTTCATTTGTGCTCCTTCCAGCTTGGCTGTAATTGAGAGCAGCCTTATGCAGTCTATCTATAGCTTCCATATAGCTCTTTTAGGCCTGTGTGCTTCCTGCTTTCTCACAGAGTCCATTAGAGTAGCAACCAGAGAGAACTTTGGGGAGAAAAAAGAAAATGTGCAGAATACATTTTGCTTTGACAGAYTGTTTGACTAGAGGACCCTTGAAGAAATTTTACATTTTTAATTCATGCTTGCTTTCAGTGTCACAGGGTGTCGGTTTTTGTTTGTCCTTTAATCCTTCTTTGATTTCAGCAAGATTTAGTTGCTAAGGCATTTTTTAAGTCACAGAAGTTTTGCGTCTGCATCTTTAGATGATATAGCACCCTAAATAGCCTGTGCCTGCATGGCTTGCTCTGAGCCCCAGTAAAAGCCAAYGAAAGGACATTGTCCATTCCAGGCCAACATTCTGGCTCCTGGGCTGTTTTTCCTTGATTGTGTCAAGAAAAATAGGTAAGGTACAAGAGGGCAATGGGAAAATTTAAATTAAGCTTTTTATGAAAAAATTAATGAGGCAAATGACTTTGTGAAAACTGTCACACCTGGGTCTCAATCCTTCCTTGAGCCACCCAGCATTTCTTAGGGCACTTAAGAGTAATTGCAGCCCCTGACTAACTGGAGCTCCTGCTTTCATGCTGAGCATGTTCCTAAGTGCAATCCCCTTCCCTTCAGCAGGCTTGAAGGAGGGAATGCTTTCAGTCAGGCCTTCTGAGRGTGTACCACTGTCCTATTCAATGTCTGTTACGGCAAACAGATCAGCTTCATTCTTTACATATTTCCTCACCATTTGCCTGTCACTGTTCATTAGGGTGTTTTTCTAGTTCACTCGAGACATAACCAGTTGCTGGATGCTCTGGTGTGTCTTGTTATATATTATCCCTGAAATCCATTTAGCACATAGTGTTTTTTTGAAGCATTTTTTTTCAAAAGCTTTCAGAGTCCGCTTGTGTTTTTGATACATTTCCATCTTTCACATCCACATATGATGACAAAAGTGATATCTGAGTTGGAGATTTGTACTTTGGTCATTTAGTAATAGATGTTTGCTGACCAAATATTGTTTAAGGTGGTCAATGTGGCTGTTGCCCTGCCAATTGATATCCTGACAAAGATGGCCTCACCGCCTTTTCTCCATCTCCAGGGGGACAATATGCTTTTTCCAAGGTATGGAAATGATTTCATATCTGGTATTCATTCTGATTTCCAACTAGCATTTGTACTAAGATGTCACCAAGGATCTCGTTTGTTTGTTTGCTTGGTTTTTTTTAAAAACAGACTACTAATACTTTGTGAAGCTGAATGCTACTTAGATGTTTGCATGTTGGCTGGGCTGTCACTTAGAACAGCAGGACTGTTAGTGAAACTGAGCTTATTGTTGATTAACTTTGTGGTAACTGTATGGTAGACCACCACACTTCTCCTTCCTCAAAACCAAAGTGCGAGTCAACAAATGAAGATGGATATGGGGATGTTGCTCTGGAACGACAAAAGGAGCTGGGCTTGGGAAGGCTAAGGAGTGTGTGCATCCTCAGTAGTGTGCTCTGCGCTCTCACACTTTGCCATGGCTTTTTTGGGGAAACACCGTTGCCCCAAAATATTTAGTATGATCAGTAATAAATGTTGGAAAGGGTGTAAGAAGAATGTRCTTGTAAAATGAAAGCCAGATCCAGCTTTGGATCACTCTATGATAATGCTTGCCTTTTGCAGACTTACTTGTATTAATCAGTTTAAAAAGAGGCTGAAACGCTGTGATGATGAACATCATTTGGAGAGAAACAGTTAAAGTCGAAGGGAGTTCAAATGCACATCCTTCCTCTTCTTCATTTTAAAGAACTTCTTTTGAATAAGTTCCAAATGACACAATCAGATTAGTTTGCTGGTGCTTTTTGTCAATTGATTTTACTTCTTTTTGACAGCTGCATCCCTGTGCAAGTGTAAAATCTGAGCTCCCCACTGAGCCCTGAGTTTGGAATAATTCAAACCTCATCTGAAAMTCTTTTTCCAAGCTTCTGTAGTGCCATTCTTTGTATATATATGTATGAAGTGCAAGTCTTTTTCTTACATGAAAATGATTGAAAGGACTTTTTTTTCACTGAAGACCAGTTGAATAATGTTTAGTGTATTTAATTCCAAATAATCAGTTCCATGTGTGATTATAAAATACTTTTCTTCGCAAAATATCATGGGCATCTCTTTATTACGGTTTTATAATGCCAGTACATCTTTCTCTCTCCTAAGTCTTGAAGACCAAATGCAGCTAGTAGGAGTACTAAAAAAGGTCTGTTTATACAATGTGTGTGTTTGTGTGTACATACACATAAAACATGCATGAGTGTTTCACATGCCTGTGTTAAGTATTATCCTGTGCAGTTCTAGGTACATCATTTACCACAAATGTGTTGTTTAAGGTGATGGTAGGTCTCCAATCTTACTCTGCTTTGTCACACTGAGAAACAATGAGAGCTTTCCAAAATAGTTTACATGCCATATAATTATTTTAGCAGCTGTGGTTTCAGTTACCTTTAATTAGTTCCCCCTGCAGCTCTAAATAAAGAGAGGCTTCTGTTAAATGCAGTTATTTTCTTCTGCAGATGGCATGATGAAGTGTGGCTACTCATAAAAGGAGACTACTGAACGCCACATGGCAAAATTTAGGCTCTGAAGAAATGTGATTATGAGTTAAGGACATGAATTTCTCCATGGATTGTTCATGATTTCCAGTCACTATGTTTTTATATCAGAATGGTCAGCCCTAAATTTTATGTTAGCTGATGTTGCTGAAACAGTTGGCTTAGATGCTTGAGAGCTGGTGAGATAACCTTCCACCATAAAAGCAAATGGTGTTCTGACATTGTCCTGTATTTTCCCTACATCATTTACTTGGTTCAGTGGCCCCAACCCTCCTAGAAAGCCTGGCTCACCCTCTGTGAACATCTGTTAAGCAGATGAAGAAGTCTCCTAAAGAGAATTTCTTTCTCTTATACACAGGGCAAATTTTCAGACCCAATTCAGGCCAATACACTTTTAAAACATTTCAGTTGGAAACCATAGGGCTGCTTTCTCTTTCTGTAGGACTCAATGGTACGTGCCCTACTGCCATCCATGGGAGCAAACATAGGCACTACTTCTTTCCAATTAAGATTTCATATAATAATTTCTTACAGAATTCTTCAGATATTTCAAGTTCATCAACTTTGTGACTCTTCAGTTGTATAAACAAAAGCCAAATGAAGCAAAGTAAGGGTTCACAACAACACGARTTTTAAGGGGTAGTTTTAATTTTTTTTAAAGGCAAAAATAAATATACATAAATAAAGACGTTTGATGTGTATTGCTGCTGACTGACAAGGAGGGATGGTACCAAAGTCATTACTTCATTCCCTGAGAGTGAACTTCAGCCTGGAAGGTAATGTAAGATGTTGTGTAGCTGGTCCCAGCAGGCAGGAGAGCCCTGCTGTCTTCCCTCTGCAACTTCTGGATCGTTTAATTAATTAAAGCATTGTTTCTGTTGCAATCACAAATGTTCCAGTTTGCAGTGTTACCCAAGGTCAGAGCTCGCCTGACCTCCCTGGCAGAGGAAGAGAAGGGCAAGGAAATCAGGAAAAAAGGGAGTAAGCAAATCACTCTAAGGAAGCCTTGTTTCCTTTACCCCAAACCCAGCAGTGCAGAAAAGGCTGAATTGAAAGAGAGAAGGGCTAAGACTGAGATTGATTAAGAGAGGTCCAGACTGAAGAAAGGCAAAGAATGAAACAAGTAAGACAGAGAAAAATAAACTACATTAAGATTGAGCTSGGATGAGGCAGTCGGCCGCTGGCCAGGAGGGAGCAGCTGCGGGAGGAAGGCCCGGGTCCCATTGAAACAGAAAAGGGGCCATCTTTCTGCTGGAATGAAAGGGAAACAAAAAAATAATTCACCTTTAAAGGCACAGAAATGGGATTCGAGGCGAGGGGAAGGGCAGAGAGGAATAAGAATTTGTGAATGAGGTATTTTTTTCTGCGAACAAGGCAATGGCTGTTAAAATTGTCCCAGAGAGCTGTGTGATGGTGCAGATAGATCACACCAGCCAGAGCAGGACAGCCACTCCGAGACACTTCATGTTGCATTCGAACTCTTGAATGAATGCTTGAACATCAAGCAAATTTTCTCATTTTTACCAGGGGAGATGAGGCAGATGACATACCATACTGATGACATCATGCCTTGCTCCAGATGTGAACAGAGAGGAAAGAAAGTGTGAGATGGATATTTCACCACAAGCCAGTGTAATCCTCAGTACTGAGGGGGAACATGAGGTTGCAAATCTCAACATACTGAGGTTCCACAAAATAGAGGGCAAAAGGAGGCAAGGGAAAACCCTGGGCAATTCTGAGTTAAAATTCCAGGTTCAGGCAACAGAGAACAGATATATTGAATTAAATATTCATGCCTTGTAGAAAATACACGGTGCATGTCACAGTTAATGTTGTCAGTGTCACAGCAAAAAGTTATACTGTGCTATGTAAATCTAAAATTTAGGTGTGAGGTGGAGGAGATSAAAGGGTGTGGAGGGAGCTTCTCACGCGAAAGAGTCCACTGGGAGGTTAGTTGGAAAGATCCTGTGGTTTTGGATGTGTCAGAGCACTTGTCTGCTGTTAAAAGAAAGATGTCCCACTTCAAGAACTGTTCCAGTCTCATGATACCAGAATTATAGGTTTTAGGGCCCTACATTAGAAGGCAAGGAAAATTTTCAATTGTATGTACCTAATGAATAAAGAAGCAAAATACCCTCTTCAAATTCTGTTGGACTGCAATTCCTATCATAGAGTTCCTCAAACTCCCCCTTCCTGAACTGTCCAATTGATCCTAGCTAAATAAGGTGCCAGGGCTTTGCTTTTTCGGGTGAACAGTTCTAGCTCCAACCAGACTATGAGAAGGCTGAGATTCTTTAGCCTGATATATGAGTAAGACTGACAAATCCTGGGGAAAAGGACACTTTTGGAATATATATACTAAAGCATGAGAAATACAGCATACACTCTCAGCTTAAGACATCTTCAGAAAATCYGTTTGTGTCTGGAAAAAAAGGAAGTAAGTAATGCTGCTGTAAGTCCTTCATTGATGCCAGTACTATGTGGGGACATAACAGGAGGGTGGTGCCTCCTCCTTTTCTTGTTTTTTTAATCTCAGAACTGCTTATACAGGTTTTTGATGATGGTAGATGTTAATTAATTGTGAACTTGTGTGAATCTCTTGGTAATGTTTCCATCATCTTTGAAAAGGTGATTTATCTTGTGTGCCTGCAAAAACTTACAGCTGTGCCAGAAGTAGCTGTTTCTCAACACTGCATAAATTGTCCCCAGATTTAGACTGACAAACTATGCAAACATATTCTGGGGTTTTGCAATATTGTAATGCATGTGGAAGCCCTCCTATAAACTATAAACATTAGGTTAAAGAATGAGTGCCATTTTTGCTATTTGAAACTTTTGCAACATTTTCCCAAAATTAGGAGTACTGTTGTAAACAAACAAACAAAGCCACAGGAATGACCACAATTAAGCAATATAAACAGGCKTTGTCCAGATCAGAACAAGGGCTAGCTAAATTCAAACAGTTATGGTTGCATTCTTATGCAAAAGAGGTTGGTTTGTAGTCTGAATGACCCTATCCCTGCGTAGCTATGCCAGGCTTTCCATTATGGTGTTTACTGTTAGGAGCTGCAGTTAGGTGAACTGGAGGTTAGAGTACAGCCCTGGGAAGCTGTGGCTTACCTTAGACTCTCTGGTTCCACCACAACACATTACAGATAACCACATCCCACCTTTTGGGGTGGTAACTTAATACCTGCAACCCTGCTCAKCCTGGTGCCTTCTCCGAGTTGGATCCTGATTTCCCAAGGTGAGCAGTGTACACACAGCCTGATTGCCAGCTCCTGCCCAGTCCAACAGCAGCAAGCAGAGCACAGCAGGGGCATTAGCTTGTGTTTCATCCTTGTGTGGCAGGGATACAGCAAGGGACACAGGGGGAAGGCAGAAGGGCATCAGAGGAGCCTGCCAGTGAGGTCTGTACGGAAGGTGACACCAGGATAATCCTGGAGTAAAGAACCAGCAAAGGACAGGACAAAAGCAGTTGGGTCCRTCTCTAAAAGGCTTGGAAATACACTGTACCCAAAAGTGCCTAATCTTTGTGGAACCAAGCCCTTGGTTTTCCAGCCACAGCAAGCTAGCACAGTGGTGCCAGCTTCCCCACGTCTCAGCTAACCTAGATGAATGCAACTTTGAACATGAGAAACACAAATCTATACAGTGTGTTGAAAGAGTTGTTGTGACATGTTGCCTGTGGTGAGCAATTCCTAGCAAGTGGGAAGCCACAGTGTGTGGCAGCTGTTGCCTCTGACTGATCTTCAAGGGTTGCTCCAAGCCTGAGTGCATTGCAGTAATTACATCTTGAAGAAAAATTAAATGGAAGTGAAAAGCTTTGGCTAACTAATGCCAGGACCTGAGCCTGAACAAAAGAAGGTTCTAAAGCCCTCAGTGAAGCAAATACTGTGTGGGGACCTAACCAGGAGTTAGTGTCACCTCAAAATCTTGAGCTTCTTGCATGAAAAGAGAATGGCAGTGTTCAACAGCAGCAGAAACAACCCTTTCCAGTGCATCACTGTCTTTCCCTCCTGTGTGTCAGTTGTGTACACATCTGGAGTTGAATCCCAAGTCAAGTAAGCTTCAGCAGAAAGAGTTAGTCCAGCACAAGTCTGAGCCAGAAACTGGAGAAATAGAGAAAACTGAACTGCACTGCACTGCTTAAATGAAGACAGACTTGAAATACACATTTTGCCTTGAGTAATGTAGCAGCCCCCTCACACTTACTGAACTGGACCAGTGGCACAAGGATGTGCAAAATAAATACCATACATATTTGTCATTTCTAATTTGATTTCTTCAAAGTCTATTTTGTCAAGCCACCGTGGAATGTTAACTAAACTTTTAWTATCTATTTACATGGCAGAACAGGTATTTTACATATACTTACGCATCTAGATTTTTTTTTCCAGTGTCACATTGCACTGCACTTGAAGCTTTTTTTTTTTTTTTTAATCCAAACCCAAGTTTCCATAGTTTTCTCAAGATAAAGCCAGAAATGTTAACTCTGGTCAAATTTTATGCTAGTTTGGTAACAGGAACATGAGGAATTGAGACATAGTTAGGTTAGACTTAGGTTTGGTTTTGACCTAGCTGTAGCCAAGTGCTTTCTCTTTAAATTTTCCCAGTTCTGTATATTATGTTATTAAGGAGCATAATGCGTGTGAGTGGATACGTAAACCTCCCCCCAACAGCATATAAGGCAGCCTGCAGAGCATGTGGTTGAAGTTGTCAGCTACAGATACTGTCCCACATGGAAAAATGGAAATCCTGGTGACATTCAGCTGTTCTTGGTGTGCTGAAGTATTTTTRTTTGGGGTTGGGTTTTTTTATGATTGTTTTTGGTTTTAGGTTAATTAAGACACCTTATAACTTCTCTATAGAATTTATAGTAGATTTCTCTGTCTGTACTTGGTACATCACACAGATATGCTACAGCAAGTAGCTTCAGACGATTTTTCACATGTAAGACTTGGAGTTTGGCATTGTAGGTCACTTCTCTGTACGTCCCCTTACAGAGACATCCTCTGAAAGCAGCAAAAGCTGCAATATCCCTGTCTGATGTTGTTACCTTTTCAAAATATTCTTCAGTAAAATGAGATGAGGAGGCAGTCTTGGGATTCTTGCTGTTTCTTGGAGTCCTGCTAAGACTTTAAAAAGAACATTTTTAACTTGTTGAAACACTTCTAGGTAAAAAAAAAAGATATATATCACTACTGAAATTTCTCAATGGAAATAGCGCTCTGTTTTGATTCAAAATCATGAAAAATTACATATAAGGCTAGCCCTGCACAGATTTTCGAGAGGGTTAAGAGGAATTGTATTAAGAGATTTCTGCTCTTTGCACAAGGAGGAATCAATATTCTTAGCCTTTTGTTCCAGAGCAGCCAAGGTCTGGGTTTGATGCTGTGAAGTTTCCCTGTGGCATAGTAAAGAGCAGTTGCAAACTGGATAATGGCTCTAGCGTCGGACCTTCAAATGGTTTTCTTGAATATTGAAAATACTGATCAAAACTGCTGACTCTGTACAGTCAGAGGAAGTGCAGACCTGCATGAAAGTTCATGTCCCACAAAAAAGTAAGCTTATTTTGAGYATCTTGTAGTGACATGGTTATTTATCCTTGTGCTAAGATGAATATAAGGTTTGCCTGGCCATCTAAGCAGAAGGGCTCTGGAGGAGTTTGTGTGTACAATGTTTTGAGAAGCACATTTGGTCTCAGAAGGACRTATCATCCTTCCACATTACTAAGCAATCAGTGTTTTCCTTTTTAGATATAAGTGCATTTGCCCAAGACTGTTGGCATCTCTTCCTGGCCCCTCATTGCTTTTAACTACACACTACAATTGTAAAATGGTGCAGCTTTGAAGTTGTCTACACAGGAAAGTGAAMGCCTTTTTATTCTCCTGAATAAGAGTAACCACATGAGGACTTAACGTGCCTTAAGTCACATGCAACATGCTTCATATGTCTAATTGATTTATCTTAGCTTTCCCACATGTCCACGCACAGGCATGCCTCAGTGCAGCTTGAAAGGAGGGAGTGCAGGCTCCCGGCTGAAAGCTGATGGTAAGTAATTAAACCTAGCAGCGGTGAGAACCCTTGAGACAAAATCTTTGGCAGTTTTCTACACCATGTAGTGAGCTTGGGTCACCAAGGGCCTGTAAATAGCATCATAATGACTGGTTCCTCAGCAGGGATAAACATGTGCTTTGAGTTTTCTAAATGATTCAGAGGCATGCTGTGAGATAACTACTGATAACAAGCAGATGTGAAGTTTGCTTTTCAAGACGGGGAGGCTGAGGGGGAAAGTCAAGTAGATTTTGGCTTACGTCCTCTCAGAAAGCCTGATATTTGAAGATCATTAAAGCCTTTTTTTTTTTCCCTCAGAGAAGGAACTCAGTTGTATCTGGTGATGGTAATGCTGTTTTAAACCAATTCTTATCAGGGCTAGTGAGATAACTGTAGACAAAGCTTTCTCTGAGTTTAAACCCGAAGACAAAAGTCAACCTTACTTTGCAGGATTAGGAATGTTGTATAATTTCAAAATCCATTTTACATTATGCCAGTGTCTTTCCAAAAGCTTTCTCAAAACCTATGCGTAAGTATATGCGTAAGTCCTTTTTTTTATTATTATTGAAATGGTGCTTAAGTGTTGAAGAACTTGTTTCATCGTACCAGACAGGAGGACACAAATCAAAGGTCCTGAGCTGATGTGCCCATACTCAGTGGGACAGGTGCAGTAATGCTGTGGTACTGGGAGTCCAGGGACAGGGTCAGTGTCAACTTGGGCATCATTGGCCCTTTGTTTCACATTATCAGCAGTGATACAGGAGCAGTCCTGTAGAACAGTGTGTTTTCAAGGCATCAAAGGAAATTTGTCAGTCTCACAAGTCAGGTCATCCATTSTTTCCCAGGGAGGTTTGGAGTTTTGCCAATACTGCACAAGTGGAGTGATATAAAGAAACTGCATCTTTTGGCATTATTTAAAAAGCTAAAGATCATGTCAGTGTTCTTTCCTTAGTTACAGGAGTTCCCAGCAAACTGCAAGGTGAGGTGAAAGCTATTTCAGTGCTTTCATCTCTTCAAATCCATTAAGGCAACAAGTGTGATATATTATTAATATTTTCCTTTCTGATCTTCTGCCCAAAGAAGATCCCAGCATGGCTCGGGCAGCCTCTGTGCACTCGGAAAGTTATCCATGGGGCATCTRTATGTTTGCTCTTTGCAGTTGAACTGGTTTTTATAAGCACAGGCAGCTGGTTACTGGCTGTTGCGAGATACCCTCTTTAGCCTGTTATTTTTGTAGTCATATAGTTTGGTGCAATTAATGGTTTTCAAGAGCACAGAATGCTTTAAAAATGCATAAGCTCATAACTTTACAACTAGAGGGGACCATCAGGATCACGAAACCTGACCTTTTACATAATACATGACAGTGGGATTGCTGAATGATGCTCTTTTTTTTTTCCTTGTAGCTGAGGCATATCTTATTAAGACATCGTCTTAATTTTAAAACTTCATCCAACAGAAAATCCATTGTCTTTTCCGCTATTTCCCATTGTTAGTCATCATCTCTGATAAAAATCGTAGGCTTGTGTCTACTTAGAATATGTTGAACTTCACTGTCCACTGCATTGGCTCTTACCATGTCTTTATTTGAAAGCCATGTATTGTCAGAAAGGGTTTCATTTATGAACAAAACATGAATCAGTCAGCTTAGCTTCATCTTTGATAAACTAAGTAAAATTAAGTTYTTTAACCTCTCATTTTAAGGCAAGCTTTTGTCATCCTTTCATCTGTACTGTCCAGTCCATTACTGCATTCCAGCTGTTCAGTGAGTGGATGCAGAAACAGCATAAACTGTTCCAGTACCATCACCAGACACAGCTATACCACATCTCTAATTTTGCTTACAGACATAGCCATTGCATTTACTCCCTCCTCAGTTACAGGGTTTCCTACTGTCAGGCTCTGGTGGTTACCCACACTGCCTTCCCTGCTTGCTGAAACACAGTCACCTATCCCTCCTACGTGACTGGGCTCTTGCCTCTTATATTTTGTTGGCAATATTTTAAAAGAAGACAATATTGGATTAGCAAAGCCAATTGCCTCACAATYGAGCTGTTTTACAGTTCTGACTCCTCTGTATTTTCCAAAGTTTGTGGCCTCTGGTGGGGTTTTCAGCCATGACCCAAAGAGTGTGGTGAACCCACTACAGTTGCCAGATATTTTATGCTGTACAGACATATTCTCCATATCCTCACACATCTTGTTGTGGTGCTGAATATGGGTTTCATGTCAGGCTGTTTCTGGCTCAGTGCCTCTTCGGTGTGTCCTCTTTTAATAGCCAGGTGGGCTTGCTGTCAGTACAGAACTTCTGACAACTGCAGTCTTCAGATAACAAGTTTATCAGCATGGTGGTAACCTTCTTTTGATATACAGTCAACATCTKCTTCTGTCACAGCCTCCTTACGTGACATGATGTTATGTGGGGAAGGCAGATACCACTCAGCCTTTGTTGAAGTGGTATTGTCATGAAAATTGGTGGATTACTGTGTCTCCTGCTTTTTCAGGGACTGAGAGAGGGGGATGTTTAGAGAGGTGTTTTTTTAACAAACTGTACTGCAGCATTTCAAAAGCCCTCACTGTCAGACTCTAGGCGAAGTAGCTATAATACTCTACTCACACAGTCATTTATAATACACTTCAGGTTGCACCGTTCAAACTGTAACATGTTCAGTACAGTCCGTGTCCAGAATTGCTTCCAGGTTAAGGACAGGGTGTATGTGACATGAACAAACCCAGAAAGCAGCCAGTTGGCAGACTCATGTGCAATGCAGCCACTGAATCTTGAGGCCACTGGGGCCTTCTGCAGGGGACTCAGAGGGAGAAGAATGTGATAGAGCAGATCTGGGGCTCTTTGCACAAAAACCAGGTGCTGCTTGGCTTGTGAGAGATGGAGAGATTCCCTTGTGCATCAGAAGTTTTACAAGTAAAAGGAGGGAGGGGAGGGGAAGGCAAGGGGTTGAGAAGAGATGACTCCACAGGACATCTGGAGTTACTGACAGAGCCATGTGTGTGTTGTGGAGATGGGGAAGCAGAACGTAGCAGAGGGATGCAGGATATAAGAGGGAGTCGGATGGAGGAAAGGGAGGTAGCAACTGCCTTGGAGTTCTTCTGGAAGAGGTCAGAAAAGAATGTAAGGAATCCAGTAGCAAGGGGATTTTAATCGTTGAGTCTAGGGATGGCCAACCTAGGGTCCAAAATTTCAGTAGAAAAAATGTGGAGGAAGCTCACTGTAGAAAGTTTTAAGGAAAGAACCTGGATGACTTAATGACAGCTTCAGCCTGAGTTACAAATCTGAGATGTATTTATAAACCAGCAAGGAAGGAACCATTGATATGCACCCCTTTGAAACAATATGGAAAACTAACACTTTGTTGCAAGTGCCTATAGGAAGGCTTTATGGCAGTTTTAACCTCACGTCGCACAAGCTATCACAGGGAGAGCTGGAACTGCTGAGCAGGTGGGATACCAGCAGAAACTGTGTAATATCTAGCTGTATATGTGCTCATCCAAGGGAACTTAGCTGTGTGATAAGCAGGGCAGGTGAAGTGTCAGAGACGTGCAAAGTTCTCAGGGTGTTTGTGAGGGGGGAGATAGGGAGGTGTGGAGAAGACTGAAGATAACTGAATAGTGAGTTATTGCACAACACATGAGTCATGCAGTTTTTACCTCATCTGGCTAAAATTCAAAGTCTGGTTTCAGAGGGATAATTTATCCCAGCCTGGTTCCTATGTGTCTGGTATCTACCGAACTGACTCACTAAATTAGAAGAGAGGCCTGGGACAGGAGTAGCAGGGAAGCTGTCAGGATGGAGGCATGTGAGCCAGGATCACATTATTCTACTACCTCACTTAGGTAAATGATGTGCTCCTAATTATGAGGTGTTCTGCATGCAGATCMCTTCCTAAAACTGTTAAATGAGCTTTTAAATTTTTCTCATGTACCACTTTCATGTAAGGGAGAATTTTAGGTACAGCAGATGTTGCAATTGTGCATGGTGATCTTGCAAAAAGACTCTTATTTTGCATTAATTTTTCCTAATGATATTATTCCCCACAGCCCAGGCTTTATATTGCATGTTTTCAGAGTCTCCAAGGGTATTCCTGGAAGCACTGCCTTGACAGGGAATCAGGAAGGGCTACAGAAAGATTTGGTCCTGGGAAGATGTAACCTGATTTTTAACGCAGTTCTTGTTCTGAGTTGATGATCCCTTTTTTGAAGTACTTTTGAATGTCCCACAAAATATATTAAAACAGCAAAAACAGAGTTTTTGGACATGGCTTCTACAGTCTATTTCAACAATTAAAAATTTAATTGCGTTATTGTATTTTAGTGCTGTTCTGTTTTCACTTGTACCGATTTAGAGTTACTACACTGAACTTATCCTGGCTTTGCACTGATGTAAGAGTTGAAAATTTGGTTTAGAAGAAAAAAATTTGCTCAGGAAAGCAGTGAATTCCATGGAAAACCTGCAATTAGGACTTTGCTCAGAGTATCTCAGCAGTGGAGGGACCATATATTTCAAGCTGCTACCTGATGGGAGTCAAATTTTGTTTCTGTGCTATTTAAGGTGGGCAGCATGACTGGCAGTCTGTATTTGAGGCCAAAGATGTAAATACAAAATAGTAAAGTCAAAATTTCACCATCAATCTTAATAGAATGGCCAATGTGCCATATTTTAGGGCTGAAAATTAGGTTATATAAAAAATCTAAATTTGAGGCAAAATTATTGTGAATGTAGGATTTTCTGTTGGGAAAAAAAAAGAGTGATAATTATAGAAAAAAAAGTCTTCTGTTTTCTGTGGTCACTGAATCTCAGAATTTTTTTTTCTTGTGAATTCAATGTTTGTCCCAAACAWAGAGGTTCCTTTTTCTAGATCTTTTAGTTTCACTCCGCCTGGTCAGCCAAAATCAGGATCTCAGCCACTTTTTGATTGACCAAAATAAGTAAGTGGGGTTAGTCCAGAGTCTTCAAAACAGGGACCTCAGCTATATAGTAATAATAGACCCAATTTCAAAAGAGCTGAACCACAAGCAACTTCAGTTAACCTCCTACCCAGGTATTAAATGTTAACCTGTTTCTTTGATGAATGGTCCCAATTTCAACAGGAGTTCCCAGGTAATTTTGAAATGTAGGTTGTTTATTTAGTAACTCCCCTGGACCTGGAAGTGCTTTACATTCCTGTGGGGCAAAACCAACTCTTTTTCATATTCGACATAGAACAGAATGGTGCGTCAATACTGAAGAAATGCTTGTCCTTCTGGTCAGCATGTTGGAAGCAGAGGAACATATATTTGAAAAACTGCAATGCAGGCAGAACTGGAAAAATCCTTTAATTTACACTGTCTCCTCATTCTTACCAGCAGTGGTGGTTTGTACTAGATATCCTGAAACTCCGTATTAGAAAACATCTTTCAGTACTCTGTTCACTGAAAAGTCATAATACATTCATTTTGTCATCAAACAATTGCAGATTTAGGGACAAATTCTGCTGCTTTCTGAGTGCCTACAGCTGCAAGTTGAGTTGGCGCATCTGTGCTGCCATATGAATACCAGACTTGATTTATGAGGTGAATTTCCACTACAGAAAATTGTCATAATTCATGGTAATAATCTTTTAGGGCTGAGTTTTAGTCTGTAATAGCTGCTAAGCAAATTCAATCTGTTTAAATAAATGTACATTTGCTACAGAGTCTTGATCAAGCTAAGTAAAAATATAAATTTTGGAACTTGTGTCTGCTAGTTTTCCCACACAACTGAAGGATGGGCTGTTCTCTTTCTATTGAAAAAGGGTGGAAAACCAGGGAATGGGTAGCAATCAGCACACCAAATTTTGGTCTGAGTTTTGTCTGTGTGATGACATTAACTCTGTGAGGCTCCACTGGAGCAGGTACAAAGGTAATTTGGCCTCACTGTTGTAAGAAAGTAAAATAGATTAACCTGTGGCTTATCTTGAAGATGGAGTGGGTCAGTGGAAAGCGGCACTGAATCCAAACACTGAGCCTTAATGAAAACTCGAGGGAATGGGTTTTTTTTCACTCTGTAAGATTGCCAGGTACTGTTCAGATGAATTAAGAAGACACAGGCCCTCAGTCTTCCTTTTTGTAACACATTAAGCATCCTTGTTGAAATGCAACAGTGTTCGTTTAAGAAGCACCCTCGGTATTACAGTGGCATTTTATCCATTAATAAGTGTCAGACTGGATAATATAGGATATCTGGGTGCTCAGCCTTCCACGGTTTGCTGCCTACTGGAAAAAGGTGCTAAAACAGTAACAGACCTAGAGGCTGCAGAAAAACTCATCATGAGTGTGAACATCCCTCCAGCATTGCCCTGAAGCAAAGGTGGCCACTTGTTCTCTGCCATGACTGTTTCCCTTCCATAACAGAGTCCCTGCCACGCTGCAGATTCCCAAAAGCGCCCTTACCCTTCCCCCAGTGTGGCAGTCGTGGCTGGAAGCAGAGCACAAGCCGCCCCCAGCTGTGACTAACATGGGGAATGATTCAACTTACAGCTCACAGGTTTCTTGGCTGTAAAAGGCTGATGTGTTGATTACCCGTTATGCCATGAAAAGCTGACAAAAAAAAAAMCCCACWTTTCTGTCTCTGTTCTCTTGCAAGTTCTGGGAACCTTCCCAGAAGATGCGGATAAAGGAAAGTTTGCAAGAAAACAAGTTTTAATGCCTAAGCTTTTATGCACGGTTGTCCAGTACTTCTAGCGATCTTCCAGTGTTTGATTTGTTATATCAATCATTGTCCTTTTTTTGGTTGTAACTAAATTGTCCCAAAATTGAATTTATTTCTAGAAGTAAGGGGTGCAAATACAACAGAAAAGATGCTCAGGGTAGGGACTGCAGGGACTGGCTGGATCAGAAGTTTTCTGTGAATGTAAAGTGAGCTTCATCTTAAGTAGCACTTCAGTAAATAGCTTCTACGAGCCTGTCCAAGTTAGGCCTTTTCAGTTTTGTAGACAATGCTCCTGTTTCACATCCTGGTCCTAAATCCTTACTTTCCATACTGTGTCTTTTTAGAAGTCACTACCATTATCAGCAAGTTTTCATTGATTTATAGAGTAATGTGTTTTAGTATTATTTTGTTTTCCCAAGCTGTATTAATTGACTGAAACATAGTTCTTCCCTTGTACTTTTCCATATGCTGTATACTCTTTAAGGAAAAAGTTGCACTTCAGCAAAAAGAGTTTCCCTCCAGAATTTGGCTGATAGCTCTGAAGAAGGTCCTGCAGACTGGAAGAACCAGCTTTCAAGTAAAAGAAAAAAAAGAAGGGTCAAGATGAGAAATGTGTCCTTTCACCCCTACATAAGAGACATATACTTGCCTTGGTTGTTGCCTCCCAAGGTGGATATCTGTGCCCACTCTTGGGAAAAGCAACAACACAGCAGTTTTGTTTAACRAACTGGATCAAAGATAACTCACCAAAGCTCTTACCGTTTTCTGGCAGTATTACACAGCCACGATTCAATATAATGAACTATCCCTGAGCAATTTCTCCRCCTGTATTAACAGAAGTAGGCTTTTAATTAGCCTCCAGCCTTTATTCCTTGTGATTCACTTTATTTTGTTTCTTGAACAGACTTATCACCTGCTTGATAAGAAACAAAAAACCCCTCTCGTGTTCCAGCATACACTAAACCTTATCATCCACTGTCTCCATCCAGTGCCCTAAAACATCTGGGAAGGTTATCTGCTCACTCCCTGTTTTAATTCTGAGCTCAGCTGGATCTGAAAGACACATCTCCCTAGGGGAGTGAGGCGTCTTGTCATCACCGTTAATCTCCCCTAGAGACATATATTTTCTGTGCAGCAGGCCAGAGCAGAGACACACGTATTTCTGTTTGTAAGGATTAGAGCCAAAGCACTTAACTGCTCTGACCTCTTGTGTGTGATAGGCTGTGCAATTCTATCTAGTTACTCCTGTACAAAGTCCAATGACTTTGTTTTTGGCTAAAGCATATCTTTTAAATGAGGAGTTGGGCTTGATCTAAAGACATTAAAGTACAGGGAATCCCCTGTGATGGTAATCTTTTCCAGTTCTAATGACCCCCACTGGTTCAATTTTTGCTGTTTTTCCAGGAAGAGTCTCTACCTCCAACTTGTAGGCAGGAGCATGTTACTCCTTCTACCTCTTCATAAAAGTGCCCTTTAGGGGCAGTGCTCCATTAAAGCACCCAAGTCTGCAGCCAAATCTTCTGTTTTCTCTTGTGGGTGGGTTTTTTTGTTTCATTGAGGGTTTTTGTTTGTTTGCCTTTTTTTTAATCGCTGTTTTCTTCGAAGTATGAAAAGCATTTGGCTCAATTTAAGCCTCTCACTGCAAGCCTCAGACSTCTGGTAAGACTCATAGTGGTGGAAACACCTGGTATGACTGGCAGCCTCCCCACCATGGGCATTAGGATCATTAGCTCAATAGCAGCTCCCTCCTGGATGTGCTACCTTGGAGCCAGTGACCCTCAAGACTCCTGACCCCATCATGAGCTGCCTTGGTCACCAGCTCCAGGAGGCCTTTTCTCTTGGTCTTTGAATGACTGGCCTGGCCCTGAGCTATTGAGCTTATCCGAGGTGGTCCAGCCTCCAAGTACTGTGTCCAGCCTGAGAAGGCTGGAAGCCACAGCAGTGAGTTAGGCTTTTCCAGTGCATGTGTTGAGCTGAGTTCTCATCAGTGCTGTGATGCCCAAGACTGGACCAGCTGCCAGCTCACTGCAGCAGGCCAGGAAGCTGGCTCTGCCTTTTGTCCTTAACATCACGGCGGGAATGCTGTGGTAACCTTCTTGTCATGTCACGCCTGTTATCCTTTTTGCAGCCACTCTCTCCAAGCACAGCACACAAGGTTTGTGATTTTGTTGCCACCATACTCATAGATACCCCGATGTTCACTTTCCTGTATGTGGTCCCAGTTTATCCTGTGACTCAGCTKGCTTGAATGGCTGCCCTGTACTCATCATTGTGCTTAGTTACGCACTAAGTTTTGTGTTCCTTTGGGAAACCTATAAGGTTTTTGTCTGCAGCTGAGAGAGGCCAAAGAAGGATTTCCTGCAAAGCTGTATGCCATTTTCAGACAATCCAAAATACTATGGAGCAGCTAAGCAGTTTTAGTAACTAATGAAATAATGATTAAAAGTTAAGTGCTCTTCTGTCCTCTGGCTTCTGTCCATGTACAGTAAAATTTTGACCTGAGTTTGCTCATGCACCTTGGCAGAACATTCAGAGGAAATTTCTGTAAGTGCATTTAAATTTCTTTAACAAAGCACTTGGCAAAACAAGGAGTGGAAGAGAGAAGAACCTGCATAACAAATTCCACTACCATTGCAATTTCTACAGGAGTGTAACACTTTTTTCTGGGCATATCCTCTCTCATCTTTTGGCACATGAACCACCAGGACATTTATCAAGCAGTTTAATCTATTTTAGGGTCATGTGCAAAACTGCACAGCACAGTTCATCTAAAAATTCACACTTTGATGTCACCAGTACAAAATAGTATTCATATAGTAGRATACAAAGAAACTGAATCCATTAATTCACCTTAAAAGTATTTTTGAAACTCCTAGTTTTCACAGCATTAAAGAAAGTCTTGTCTAAGTTATTTAAATAGAGTGATGCCTTGTTCAAATGAGCAAACAAGATGCCATCTTTTCTTGTGAATCAGAAAAGAAGTGCAGAACAAGAAGAACATGAAAAGTAGTAAAAACTCTTAGTCTCTTACTTGAAAAGCCTACAGCTTATGTCTTCAAACATTTCTTCCTTATGGAGGCTAGAGTAAGATTCATGGTATGAGGAGGTACGAAGTGTACTTAACAAACAAAGTACATATTTAATTTAAAAAGAAGGTTCTGCTCACATGAAAACTCTGCTTTTTTTTAATCCTGCTTGTGATGTGTGCCTTTAGCTATAGTTTATGGTTTCCAACATTTCCAGCTCTGCTTTTCAGGAGTATATAGTTCAGCCATGGAAAAAATTCATACTGGACTGAAACTTAGCATACAAGGAACTAGCCAAGAAATAAATGTTCTAAGTCAAACAAAACTGCTGAGAAACAGAATTTTTAGAAAATATTTTTGCTCTTAATACGTGAAAATTATTTTTCAGCCTATTAGTTTTAAACCTTAGAGCACTACAGGGACTAAGTGCCTGTGGATTCCAAAGACACAAGGAAGAGTTATTTTGTATTTTATTGGATTTTCCTTAAATAGGTTATAGTGTTGTGTGTTAATTTTTTTAATACAGAGTTTCCACTGAGCTGCCAGTTTGGCTACTTCACCTGCTCTTCTGTTTTATGCTTTTAGCTTGACATGGAATAAAAAACATTTTCCAGCAGTCTGGGTGAGTGAGACACCTGCACTGGCATAAATTCCATGTAAGTCTGGAAGCCAGAGAGGTTGCACTTGTGTAACTGAAATTGTGATAAGGAACAAGAGTTTTTAGTGCAGTTTAGTACTAAAAACATTTGACACTTGCTTTAAACAAATAAATTACAGTGTCTCCACACTTAGTTCGAAAGGCTGTGGGTCAAGGGTGTGATGTATTTCTCTGTTGGAGTTCAAAAGAGCAGCTGCAAAGTATGGCATAAATAACAGCAGATATTGACTTCTTTGAGAGTGGAAAGGCARGATATATTGACCCTGAAGTTAAATATTGACCCCAGATTTGTTTCAGTCTTCTTTTTTCTTTTTTTTTATTTTCTTCAAGGATCAATAAATCTTGGTATTTCACAAAAAAAATAAGAATGGAAAAGCAAATTCAGGTTTGACACAAATGTGGTCAATTCTATTAACTTTCTAAGTTCTTGTCACCTTTTACAGAAAGTACAGAAAGGGACCATTTTCCTTGTATTTTTAGTGGTATCAGGGAAATCAGGGTAATCAGGGAAACTGATTATTACAGCCATCATTTGAGAACTTCAACATTCTTCAAAAAGTTAAATGTGTGATAAAGTTACGAGCGTAGAAGAACGTTGGAAACCAGTGAGAAAGTTCTAAGGCAGATATTTAGGTTTGCAGTCCAAAAGTCTTTGGCATTAACTTCGGGCAGAATAATTTTTCAAAGTAAGTTTAGACATCTTGATTGTTTGAGTTCACTCAGTTCCCTTCTTCCGTCTTCTCTGAATAGTCAGCCTCCAAATTTTTGGTTACCTTGGGATTGCTTTCACTGAAACACAAGCAAATATTTGGGTTTGGGGTTTTTTATTGYATGGAGTTGTACCTTTCACAAGAACTTTTAATAACATATTTACATGTCAAGTAGGGAAAAAAAGAGACAAGGTCTCCTTTACAACTTTTTGTGTGAATTAAAATTTACAAATTCCCACTTGTAACTATAGATTTATATTATGCCTTCTGCCTCTTAATTAAAATGTCCTGGGATTTTCTCTCCATTAAAGCGCATACATTTTATAGTGAAAAGTTCTAAGTTTTTTATTTAGTCTTCTTGCTAAGAAAAATATTTCATTTAACTTAAGCTTTTCACTGTCAGCCTCAATCCCCTAATAAAGCTTGTAGCAATGAGCCAGAAATGCCTGGTAAGACTTGAGTCTTACCTGACTAAAGACTAGTAAGTCATACTTAAGTCTTGACTTTAAGTCAGACTTTAAATCAGACTTAAAAGACTTATAAGTCCTGTGAGGAGCAGCTGAGGGAGCTGGGGTTGTTTAGCCTGGAGAAAAGGAGGCTCAGGAGTGACCTTATCACTCTCTACAACTCCMTGAAAGGAGGCTGTAGCCGGGTGGTGGTTAGTCTCTTCTCCCAGGCAACCAACAGTAGGACAAGAGGACACAGCCTCAAGCTATGTCCCCTACCAGGGGAGGTTTAAGTGGGACATCAGGAGGAATTTCTTCACCAAAAGGGTTATCAAGTATTGGAACAGACTGCTAAGGGAGATGGAGTCACCATCCCGAGAGGTCTTCAAGAAACAACTGGATGTGGCACTCAGTAGCATGGTCTGGTTGTCAAAATGGAGATGGGTCAAAGGCTGGATTCAATGACCTTGGAGGTCTTTTCTGACCAAAATGATTGTGCGATTCTGAGTTCTCCATCTGTAGATGTGGAATCACAGGAAACCCTGGCCTCATGGCAACTGCCTTCCCTTTGTACTGCTCTGGAGACAGAGACCCTAAAACTCCTTGGATCCATTAAAAAATATTTTGCGAATACTTGATTTTCCATGATCTCATAAGCTATCATGAAAAGGATTATAGCAAGGAATATATATTTCAAGAAGATAATTATTTTTACAGATATTATTATTGTTGTGGTTGTTGCTGCTGCTGCTGTTGTAACTGTACCAAATGTTTTCATGTTTAATGAATTTGTCAGCTTCTGTATTTTCATGATTGCGGTACAGTTTTCATGTACTTAACACAGTGATTTCCATTGACATTAGGAAAGCAGTGGGGTAGGTGCTCTGTAGGCAGGTAGTACGTTTGTTGTCTAATTGTTGGCTAATTCCTGATCTTTGTGGTGCTCTGGATATCCTTCTGCATGGCTTTTCCTCATTTGTAACAAGCAGATTTAATTCATCATTTCCCAGGATTTGTCAAGACAGTGCAGATTTGCTTATTGCTTTATTAGGAGGGAAAACACAAATTGCGTTCACCAACCACACTCCCACCTGGGTACAAGAAACTTCCTGTAATAATTTAAGGAATAAAAATTTCCTCTCTAGATAAGGTTGAATATCAAACAGGGAAAAATCACAGAAATTGTGGTGGTGTTAGATGGAAAAAATCCATTTATCAGGGCTGTTTGCTCCTTACATTGCAAAGTCATTACACATTGGCACAAGTGTTTGAAAAAAATGTTCTGGTTGCCTGAGGAGTTCATTCTAAGTCTGCTTTTTATCCAGGAAATTGGCGGCTAGTGAGGTGTGTATGAGCCAGGGTTAGGGACAGCTCAGGAGTCAGACATGCTACAGGACACAAGGAAGCAGGAGAATGGGAAAGGGGAGAACAGAATGAGAAAACTGAAAGATGGGAGCAGTGTTGGGTCACAGTCATTCCTTGACCTAGAGATCCAGCTTCAGAGAGGAAAACTTCCACTTTGAAAAGATAAAATTCTGGAAAAGGAGTCAGAGGGGGAGGTTGGTTAGGTTGGAGGATGGAAACAGGATTTATTGTCTCTGCCATCAAGCCCACAGTATTTCTGTGGAAAAAGCCCTACCTTTAGAAAGTGGTTTTAGAAGGGCAGGGAGGTGAAAAATAAATCCAAGCCCTGACAGCCCCTCTCCTTTGGAGGTGATTTAATGCCGAGTCTCAATTCAGCTGAGGGGAGTAAGGAAGCACACTTCCAGAGGAGCAGTATTTATATCTAGTCATAATTTCTCTCCTGTAGTTGAGCATGTAGCCTCAGGAGATTAGAAATGAATTTACAGCCGGTGGATTTGTGACTGTGAGCTATGTTCAGTGCAGTGCCTATGGGGATCCTTTCTTCTCAGTTCAGTGTTGGTATCTCAGCCAGGTATTCTTGATATCACATGAAAAAGGCTAATCAGAAGTGTCAATTTGCATTCACAGCCATAATTAAAAGAGTAGAGCAGGCTTCTTTATACCTACTGTGTTTTCTGCACTCACTTTCTTTTTGAGGTCCTCCTGCATTCTTTCTTGTTGCCCTTTTTAATTTTTGGGATCACCTTCCAAATAAGGGCTCTATGTAACTGCTAAGTGGATAGAAACACTGTCACCTCTTATTTTTTTGTGCACATTAGTCTTTTAAATTCTAAATAATGTCCTCAAATAGACTTTTCAGTTGGAAAAGGGCAATTTTTATATTCAAGTGGTTCTTAACGAAGGCAACAGAAGGCTTACAACTAAATCCAGCAAAGGGTATATAAAGGTCTATATATTAATTAAAGGCATCAAATCTTCATTAATTTTTTTTAGTTCTGTTAATGCCAGCATTTCATTGCAGCTGGAATATGTAACAAAACCTTTAGTTACAGATACATCTGCAGGTTTGCTTTTCTGCATGAAGTTGGATATACTTGTTCATAGTCAGCAGGCAATTATCTTATTCCTGCTGAAAACCTCATCAAAAGTATCTCTGTATTTTTCCCTACCAAAAACCAGTAAATATGGTTTTTATCCTATTAGATATAGTTGAAACTTTACTTTGTTCCACTCCACTAGGTAGATGAGAGAAAAAAATCTGATGAGAAGGGCAGGCAGTGTGGTTTGGACTACTTAGTGAAAATTGGTTTAGATTCATGTGAGCTACAAGAACTGAAAAGCACACTTTGCTGTGACACATGGGACTTTACAATGCTCTTAAATGAATGACCTGCCTCAACCACGTGAGGGGTACATGTGTGCACAGAATCTTATGTGGAACAGATGGCTGCCAAATATTTCCATTTAACTTGTGAAGGCACATAAAAATTTTAATTTCTGTAGTAAAGTGGAATAGCATTTTGTGGCAACATCAGTGATTACAGAAGTGTTGCCTTGTTGTGCATGGCTGGAGTCTTCATTTGACAAGTGTGAGATTTTCTGGTTCTTTAAAACAGTGATCCAATGTTTTTAGCATTGCCCTTAACGTTGAAAGTTGCAGAAGTGGGTAAAACAACTTGCTTGCTGTGGAGAGAATCATTTTTGCACCTGTGCTCTGCATGACTTTGTCATGTCCTGATGAGTTGCCCTGCAGTACAGGTGTCACTGCCGTGGGTATTGGCACCTACCACACTCACAGCCCTGGAGGAGATAAAGTTGCCCTCTTAAAGAAATGTATCTCAGAAGCCACAAAGCATGAAGTTAACCACTTTTTCTGCCTAAATTAACACCATTACTAGGGTCACTAACACCTAAATACTGTGTTGCAAAATTACAGAATGTTAGGTAAAATCTACACCTTGGGTATGTAACCTCTTTTCATCCTTTCAGTCAAATGTAGATTAAATTAAGATTAAAAATCATGTATGTTAGTCATCAAATTGTATTATCTTAATTAGGATCTATGTTTCTTTAGGAAGCATGTTTATTTCAGAACGGAAGGCCTAGACTTAGTCAGAAATGGCATTACTTTGCCATCTGGCACAACTCTGAAGGACAAATCCCTTCTGTGACCTTGCTAATGCTTTGTTACGCCTAGTTTTATTTAAATCACTGAATGGAATATCTTCAGGTTGTCTTAGGAAGCTGTTTTGCAAACCGAGGATCTATCTTTGATCTCCCTATAGATCTGGCTGTATTTCTTCTTGCAAGTCACTCTAAATTCTTGTGTATTGAGATAGAATTTGAGAGAGGCTCTTTGCTGTCATGTATCATGGCTGTCTTGCGTGTCATTGAACAGGTCTTTAATTCATACATAATTTCTATCTTCTTTTAACTGTTCTAGTTTTTCTCTCATCTTTTGAACAGCCTAATTAGATTTTTGGGTTTAGTTCCAGAGGCATGCACTGAGTGATCCCTTGCTTGATTTTCAGTAACTGAGGACAGACATATCTCTTTTACTCCAGACAGTTATTTACAAGCTCCAGCACTTCCCGAGTTTTGTTCTGGTTTGTTTGTCTTTAAATCGAATAGTCTATGGGATGCTGGACCCTCTGGTGGTGTGATATTCTTACCGCATTGTTATGGCTGGACCTTAAGCTGCTGCAAATCCGTGATTTTTCGTAAAATTCACCACATTGGTTCTTCAGTTCTCTACGTAATATTTGCCTAACATACAGTTCAGATACTCAGCAGTCATTGCTTAGCCTGTGTTGTGGTTGGGCTTTTTGTATCCTTTCAATTAAAATATTTAGTGTTTAATCACAGTAGGACATTGTTTGGTAATACTATATAATTAAATGGTGGTGGCTGTTGAAGTGTATAATTAGGATTTCTGACAATTCATTGTGAATCCGTGGACTGCTGCAAAGAAGAACAAAGCCAGARAGAAAACGCTGGCTGGGTTATATAAATAAGTGAGAGATGATGGTCAGGCTGAAAATGAGGGTTCTCCCTTCCTTTAATGAAAGGGTTTGTGTACATTACATAGAATAAAGTATTTCTTAGTCTGAAAGCTTTCCAGAGATAATAGTGTTGGCCCTCTGAGGCTCTTTATTATGTCAGATGTGGGATTTGGATTTATGGGAAGTGGCCGCTGCCTCCAACAGACTCAGTCTAGTGCGTGGAGGAGAATTTGCCTGACCACCCCTGTGTGCAAAGCTTCGGGCTGCAATGTGCAGATCATCAAGGGTTGGGTTTTCCCAAGGTGTCCCAGAGAAGGAAATCCCTCATGTTTACTGAAATGCCCTGGGCTTTTGAGGCACCCGTTCCACTTCAGGGAATGAGGAACACAGTGAGCCCTGCCAGCCCCGGCATTGCCCCCTCAGTGTTGAGATTTGCTCTGTAGAGGTAGAATTACGAAAAGTCCCGTAAATGGTGGATTCTTATATTTTCTTAAGCCTTAAAGAACAACTCCTCCCCACTTCTATTTTTTTAGGAGTCTAGGAATATGCTGTTCTCCTAGAATGCAAGCTGAAACTCCCACATAATTACATAGCTGCAAGAATCATAGAACAGTTTGGGTTGTAAGGGTCCTTTAGTCTTTTAGTCCAGTTGCTCTGCAATGAGCAGGAACATCTTCATCTAGATCAGATTGCTCAGAGCTGCATCCAGTCTGAGCTTGAATGTTTCCAGRGACATTCCAGGTTGCATCTCTGAGCAACCTCTTCCAGTATTCCACCACACTCATTATAAAAATCTTCTTCCTTTTATCTAATCTGAATCTACCCTCTTTTAGTTTAAAACCATTTCCCCTTGTCCTATCACAAGAGGCCCTGCTAAGAAGTTTGTCCCAGTCTTTCTTACAAGCCCCCTTTAAATACTGAAAGGCCAAAATAAAATTTCCTCAGAGCCTTCTCTTCTCCAGCCTGAATAGTCCCAACTCTCTCAGCCTGTCTTCATGAGAAAGGTGCTCCAGCCCTCTGATCACCTTCATGCCCCTCCTCTGGATCCAGTCCAACAGGTCTGTGTCTTTCCTGTGCTGGGGACCCCAGAACTGTATGCAGGTGGGATCTCACCAGAGCAGAGCAGAGGGGCAGAATCCCCTCCCTCGCCCTGCTGGCCATGCTGCTTTTGATGCAGCCCAGGATGTGTTTGGCTTTCTGGGTTGCAAGTGCACATTGCCAGCTCATGTTCAGCTTTTTGTACACCAGCACCCCCGAGTCTTTCTTGGCAGGGTTGCTCTCGATCTGTTCATCCCTCAACCTGTGTTGATACCAGGGTTTGCTCCAACCTTGCACTTGCAAAGAAAGGGGCATCAGGGAGAGTAAGAAATCTTGGATGTGAAGCTCAGGATAAAATCACAGGAACTGGTACCGCTGGCCCTGGTAGGGGTTGTGCAGCATCCTGAGGCACAAATTCTCAGAATGGGCTTTTGAGGTGTGTTTTCTCCTCTCCAGAGATTATTTATACAAGCTGCCAGCTGTGTGGCAGGGCAATCAGATTATGCAGAACACTGTAGAAACCTGTGGAGATGGAGTGGTTTGGGTTTGGTCCATTTATTTATTAATTTATGAAGAAAGAAGCTCTGTGTCTTGCAGTGTTTACTTGAAATATAGAGTGGCAGTTTCGGCCTCTGCCTTGCTACCATGCTTCATGATTTTCCACCTGGCATAGGAAAACTGGCAAAGTTAGGTGAGTACATACCCACTGCTTAGATTTCAAGTTCAGCTGCTGTAATTGGTTCCTAATAAATAACCAGAAACCTTTTCAAAACAAGCATAGCTTGCATGTATCCCTGTTTGATTACGAAACCAGAAGCAAAACTAGCAAATTCCGGAACAAATGACAGCATGTTTGTGCTAAATATTTTTTCCAATGGCATTGTAAAAATCTGATAATTAAGTTAAGCAGGCTGTTGTAATCCACCTGCCCACAAGCCAGCACTGCACTACTTGGGTGAGCAGGACCATTGCCATTGCGGAGATGGGGCTTGCCAAGACTGTGGAATGGGAGGAGGCATGGACCTCTACACGTTAGCTAGGAAATATGTAGGGCATCTATTTATGTGTATCTCAAGTTATAGCTTTTACAGTGTGAGAATAGACTCAACTGAAGAAATGAGATTTATCTAAAAATAATAATTTTAAAAGGCATGAACTAATCTTAGTTTTTGCCATTTTTGACCATTATAAAGAACTATTGCTTTCTGAAGTAGGTTAGCATGTGGAACCAGAGAATAATCAGTTTTGCTCACTGCAACAAAACCATTCATGAAGGATCACAGGAATTGTTTTCGTGAGGGGTAGGTTAATAACCTATAACACAACACAGAAGAGAAGACAAAAATCTCACTGTGAATGTTGTGGCTGGATGGATCCAGTAAACTCAAAGCTATACAAAGTTATTGTTGTCAGAGATGCTGTTGTCTGCTTTTGCTTTGAGTCTACTAGTATAATATGCTAGGGTTTTGACATCACTAAAGCTTCTCTGTAAAAAACATGGACACACATATTTTTCCATATATTTGAACATAAATATGTGTGTGTGTGTATATGTATATGTACACACTTATATACTTGAATTTTAAAATCCTCTTTCTCCTATGAGACAAMCTTTCATAATTGCTAGTCATGCATATTAGAGAAAACCTACAATTTTACACTTGGGTGGCTGAATTTAAATATTTACAGCTGGGTTTTTCAAAGCATTTAGGTATTTAAACCTAGAGATGTATTCCTCATGGGATCCCCTACTTTTGCTAGTGAGATAGAAACTGCTGGGAGCTTATTGCAAATCTGCATGGTTAATTACCTCTCAGTATTTGACTCCTACTTACACTTTGAATCATAGAATGATTTGTGTTGGAAGGGAACTCAAAGATCATGTACCTTCAACCTCCCTACCATGGGCAGGGGCACCTTCCCAGGTGGGAGGATTGAATTAGATGTATRTCGTTTGCTCATGTCCCTTTAAATATAGGTATTAGATCTACTGCTCATCAGTATTGAAAACATTAGCTTTGAGAAATTAATCATTTGAAGGCTGCAAACCTGGCTTGCTGTCTTCATTCTGAAATTCAAGGGATGTTATCTCTTTTCAGTGAATCACCCTGGGGAAAACCCCTCCAAACTAATGTATTTTCATTTCCTGCACTACATTTCTTTATCTTATCAGTACATTTCTTGTCAGGGTTACAAAGGAAACCTTGCATCTTTGTCAAAATCGATTTGCTAGCAGAAATATTATGAGGCCACCTATGATCCTGCAGCCAGAGACAAGAAAAGAACAGAGAGGCAAATACTTACAAGAGAATTATTCAGAAAAAAAAAAATTGTGTGCGTGTCATATTCCAGTGTTGAAAGATGTGCTCCTGAAGCATAATACAGTTGAGGAGTCAGGCATTTTGAAAGGTCATTACTCCATGTCAAAGAGCAAAGATATTTAGTCTCCCATTAAAAACCATGGAACAACAACAAMAAAAAAAACCCAAACAAACAAAAACGAAAAAGCCCATCTCCTCCCTCAGCAAAACCTCTTCTTGGAGCCCAAAAGGAATCTGCAGATGTATACCCCCTGCATGAGAACAAAGTCTTCAGTCACTGGAATGCAATGCTATAAAAACAAATACTACAAAGCCTGGTAACAGGGGGATGTCTCACTTGCATATTTTTTTGTGACCATTTTGGTTTGCAGAGAAGGGGGTCCCCAAAGCATGTGAGCCAGCAGGATCTCTTTGTACTAGGTTGCTGTCTGTTTGGCCAGATGTCTTCCCAACAGTGAGGCAGAAAAACCAGAGCTCTTATTAAAATAAGTCAGGAAAAGGAATGGAAAAAAGCATGTGTCCAGCAAAATGAGGCACATTGTGTCCCATCTGATATTTATTAAACATTGATCAAATCGGCAGTGAGAAATGCACGTCATGCGGAAGTGACCCTGTCTCCCTGGGTCTGGAAGTCAGTGACAAATGTATGGGAGCAGACCAACATTGAAAACACATGTACAGGACACAAGAGAGGAGTGTGCTGCACTAGGAGCATCACTAACAAATAGAGAAGAGTTGACTTCAGCTGAGAACCCCCTTTTGCAGGTTTTACCTTTGTTCTGTCAATGGGATGGGTGTGTAGGGTCTTTCTCTGTCCATTTAGTCTACAGCTTTCTAGATGAGATGTGATACATCTCCTGGAAGAACACTACATTTTGTGTAAGCCATAACAGCAAGCAGTCTAGTGGATAAAATTGGTGAAGTTTTGTCAGATTAAAGCCTGAACATGGGCTCCTTCAAGCCTGAACTCTCAGCTTTTGTGCCTGCGTGACTTTATACCAACCTGCTGGGTTTCGTGTAATCACAGTAAGCATTTTTAATTGTTTCCCACTTGTTGTTGCTTAATGTTTTGGCTATCACATCTTTTCAGAACAACCTTTCAGTAAAAATGTGTCCTCACAGCATGGACTAAAGGCTTCCCTTATATCAGAACAATTTTCTTTGGGCATGATCCTGTAGCAGGGTAGTGGGGAAGAGCAATAGGGAAAATTGAAATCAGGGTATGTGCTGGGGAGGCTGAGGAACCCTGATTATACTGTAGTCCATCCTTATACAGGGAGAGTTACATTCTTGGTTTTTGCCTTTGCATATAGCCTGATATATTTAACTGCTCAGAAGGACATCAAAATGAGTCTTCCAAATCTTTTCTTCAAGGTACCTCTACCTTTGGTATTTTTGTAGTAATTTTATATGTTTAGTAAACTAGAAATATGTTTAGTAAACTAGCTGTTATTAGCAGCAGAGCTAAGCACTACCTATTTGCAATAAAGAGCAAATCTCTGAAAGCAATGCTCTGAAAGACTTTACTGTGTCCATCTCTAGGTAAAAGAAAACAAAGGAGCCTGTTAGAACTCCCTAGTTTTTCACTCCAGCCCTGGACCCAAGGCATGTTAAATGAGGGTAGCAGGGGTTCATTGTCAATCAGATGCAGTTTTAGGCTGACAGGCAGAAAGCCCCAGCAAGCACTGCAATACCCGGTTCCAGCCCAGCTCAGTTAAAGGAATCACTTCAGCCTATATGATGGCTTTAGTATGAGGTGCCTGTGTTATTGATACCAACCATGCTGGTCTGTTAAAGGATGGAAAGGTCTGGCTTTTGTTGGGGTGCTGTTCCAATGTCAGTTTGAAATACACTGAAACTAAAAATTCCAAAAAGCCAAAGTGCTGTTTTATTGAACCAGAGGTAGAGAGAGCTGAGACAAGTGAAACTAGATCCTTATGAAGCACTGGAACATACATGATGCTTGATGCTGAACTGCAATACATCCAGTGACATCAGTGAAGTTTCAGCTCATTACACTACCCAGGAACACGGAGTACAGTGACAGAAAGCAGGTCATGTCATAAAATGAGTAATCTTAATATGAGACAGTTATCAAGTGAAACTTTTCTGTGTGCAATTGCTGTCAAAGGCTTTGTTTTTACTTCTGCCTTTCCCTGTGTTTTGTACCTCTGCAGTCCATCAGTCTTCCCAGATAAGGATCTAGCTCTACTTCAATTAACATTAAAATAAGGAGGATCAAGCTTTCTGTTATCTGTGTATTTAGAAAGTGAATGTGATGTGAGTTTTGCCCCAAGCTTGCTTTTGGATATGCGGGATTTTCAAAGACTTATCAAATTGCAATCTGAATTTTAAACCCTTCAGGGAAGGAACCTTGCTTTCAGTGCACAGGGCCTCAATGAGCCCATTAATACCAGCTAAGACCAGCAAAATGGTGCTCCAGACACCACGAGTTTCCACTGTGAAATAATTTCAGTCTCTGAATACCTATTGCAAACCTTTAGAAAACTGCACTTTCCCTTTCTGGTTTTTTCAGCAATTAGAGCTTCCTCACTAGCAAACTCCTTGAGACTGTCAACCAAACAAAACAAGCCAGAGCACACATCAGGATCTGTAAGCAAACTTGGCTATTATGGACCCTTCACCTTTTCTTTTGTGGTGCAGGAGTAACCAGCCTTCCAAATCCAAGTCACCAATAAATGGGCTATGCAACTGCCTGTCTGTGCCAGCTCCCTACCTTCCCACTTCACAGGCAGGAGAGAATCTTTTCCCCTCTGGATTTTCTGTTCTTGAGTTTATGCTTGCAAGTCTTTGTCTCATTTTCCCATAATGTTCCTATTCCTGAAAAGAGAACCAGATGTTCCCAACTGATCTTATGCCTAAACCCCAAGGAACCTAAATCTATATCATTTTCATCACATGACAACAAAATGTGATGTCACATCTGAAAAATTTAGAAAAAACATGTGATGATGTCATGTGGAAAGTGGGCTGACCTGCAAAAGATACATTTCTGCCTTAGCCACAGCTAGCATACGTACAGAGGGAATTGAAAAAAATGCCTTGTCAAATAAACTTTGTATAAATCCTCTTCCTGAGTTGCTCCAGTATGGTAATCCCTTCTCCTTCAAGTAACTTGGATTTAAAGGAAATCATTGGAAAATGTCCTTGGAGAGAGAAGTGCGGTTGACTTAACTTGTTATATTGGTCACCCATCCTCCATGAACCTAGAAGAAGTGGCCTGTGCTTTTTTCTTAAAAAAATGAAAAATAAAAAACCCCGCTGCAGAAGGTCATGAGTTTGGAAAAGTAAAATCATCTGTGCGTTAGGCCTCAGGGGAAATATAAGTTACTCATAAAAAGCTACAGAGCAAGTTTTGATTAGTTAAGTAATCTGGTACATAGAATTTATTAGAGCTTAAAGCTTTCCTGTGGGACTCCCCTAATAGTACACAAATAGAGTGGAATCAAAGAAATGGTATTTTCTGAGAGAAACAGAAAGTTACATTAATCCTGGCCACCTTAACGCACCTTGGAAAGCAGGATAAATCCTGCCCGCTTGGTCCAGCACAGTGGTCCAGTTCTCAGATTTTTACACGTTTGTGTTTCTGATTAATAATCAGTGTTTCCAGCACTCTCAAGCTGTTCCCAAGGAGCATATGGACAAAAGAGGAAAATTGCTTCCCTGATAGACTCAAAGACATCAAGTGATTCCGCAAAAAAGTTCAAATATAAAATAGTAAAGGTCTGTTTTCTCTCATCAGCTTGAGGCCCTTTTTCTTAAGCTTCTCCACAAAAGGAAATTTACTAGCGTTTTTCCTGTGGATCTCTCAGGAAAATGATGTTTTAACCACCATGAAGGCAATCCTGGCAGCACAGGCAAATAGGCACCCATATAGCATCTGCTTACATAAATAATCTGCTCTTCAGAAAACAGAGGAAAGGAAATGGGGAGATAAAACCACCAATGTGTTCTTAAAATAATGCCATTGTTTTAAATTTCTTTAAATCTTCTTTTGCAGGTATTCAGGAGGGGAGTCAATGTACCAAGTGTAAAAATAACTGGGCCTTGAAGTTCTCCATCATCTTATTATACATTTTATGTGCCCTGTTAACAATCACAGTAGCCATTCTGGGATACAAAGGTATGTATGCACTAAGACCAACATTTCACTCTCAGACAAATATCCAAGTGCATTTTCACTTATCAGCTAGCCAGGCAATTTGTCACCTTTTACCTTAAATATCAGTACTTGGGTAATATTGGCTTTTGTACATATGTAACAACAAACTGCAACCTTAGAATTTCACTTGCAAATAATTATAAAGTTTTGAAACTAGATTAGACATTTGAAAGAAAAGTTAAAACAAAATGACCATTCCTGCCCCACGAAGGAATACTGGAAGACTCAAAGCTTTGTAACGTGTGCTATACTTTGATTTCACTGAGTTGTTTTACATATATCACACCTTTCTGGAATAAATGTCCTTCTTAATGTGAATATCTTCAGGATAATCTGAATAGCCAGGAAGATCTTACTAATATGATATTTATCACAGGAACAAAGTGTAATATCAATATTACTTTGAAATATCTGGAAGAAGAAAAATTGAACCAGAAGCTGCCAATGCATTGACTTGTCTTCAATAATTGTGATAAASAAAGACACTTAGATGCTTTTAACAGTAATTTCAAAGATTCTGGTAGTTGGGCAACCCAGTAATGGAATTTCATTTGTGCAAGTCATTGCTTGGGCACATTGGAAAACATGGCTTGAAATTCCCATATGCCCTCATCACTAATCAAATGTAACCACTTAGGCATTTTTAGAAATATTTTGATATAAATATCTTCTTATTGTGCTGTCACAGCTATAACAAGTTAAATAAATAAGATGTGAGTTTCTGGTAAGAAAAAGAAAGTGAACAACATCATTGTGAGCATTATAACAGGACAGCACAGCTTGCTGCAGAGTAAACCAAACCAGCTCTAAACTAGTTGTTTGAGTATGGCTCTGAGAGTAGCTTCAAGACCCCTCCAAGGACCTGGGTAAATATTCATGTGATTAGCATGCAGTGCGTCCTGTGCTGCCAACAGCTGCGCTCGTAGCAGAGCTGACATCACCCCTGGTCATTTGCCAGGGGAAGAAAAGGAAATTGTAGAAATAGAAAGGATAAATAATTATTTAAGAGGATTTGGTACAGTTTTGAGTAGGAGAAAATTAAAACTATTTGGTTTAGATGGAAGATTTATACAGGGAGAAGAGAGAATGTGAGGGACAGATAGAGGTAACCCTGTTTCATGATAAAGCAGACTGAATGTGGCAAATTAACATCAAATGTAAAAAAATGCAGTACATCTATGTGAATACATCTCCTGAAGTCTGTGTAACTGCTCTCTAGAAGTCAGATTTTGAGGGACAAAAAACTTTCCAGGATTCAAAAACTTGTTCTTAATCTATAATGATAAGATCATTTGGTTGTATGGATTAGGGGAGGCCTTTTGCAGATATAAATCTGCAGAGATCTGCTTACAGCAATTGAGGATGGGATCCTTCCAGACTATAACCCAGCCACTAAACAACTGGTACTTAGCAGAATTTCCCTCAAGAGTTTTATATAAGACTGTCAGTTCTGGGGCTTATCGGGAGACTCAGATCTCACTCAGCTCCAGAAACACCATATCAAGTTGGAGGGACTACTGTTCTATATCGTGCTTTGGCAAATAATTGTGTGTGTGGAAGAAGAAATAGCAATAAGAAACTGTCCAAAAGACTTTGGGAGTAGGAGTTGGTCTTCCTCATTTCGATCTAGTTTTCAAGCTTCTTTCCCCGTGAGGGCCTCTAGCACCATCTTTCCCCTCTGTTCTTGAGGCTTCATCTTTGCTAAACTCATTTCTAAATCTCTTTCTTTGAGCAGTCACTCACCAGGGATGAGTCTTTCCATCATAACAGTACCAAATCACACGTATCCAGGGCAAGGACAAAAGAATTTCCTCTCCCAAAAATAAATGTGAAAAAGATTATAGGAAGGTGGATAATGCATATCTTGCTCACAGACCTTAAGATATTTCGGTGACTACTGATCCACTGCTCACCAATTTGGTGACTGCAACATTTCAATGCCAAGGGAAAGACGCAAAGAGACAAAAGTCTTGTTGAATCCCAGAGTATCCCTTCTGTAACACCAAGCAGCAAATGGTCATATGTCAGGCACTTATTTTGCCCTTTGTACCTGCAGTTTAAGAGCTTTGTCTTCACAATGTCAATGTCCTAATTTGCAGGGAAAACATAAGTTAGACAAAAACCCAGCTGATAGTACATAATCACTGCAATATTTTTGATTGTTGAGAAGAAATGAGGCCTTAAAGAAAGAACAAAATCAGAATAAAATTATAGAGTTCTTGAACTCTCCTCTCTGTATCAGAGTTTGGCTTGTCTTTTTTATCTCAATATTACACTGAAAGAAGGAATTCTGCTGGCATCAGGGATTCTTTCAGTCTCTTAGCTAAGTTTCCATTAAATTTGCCTCCCACACTTACGTTTATAAAGCCCAAAACTACTTTTAAAACTTTCATTTCCTACGTTGTATTTAGATATCCTTTGTGATTTAAAACGTTAAAACTACTAATCAGTGGATTAAATATGGCAGGCAAAAAAGTAACTCAATGGGAGGCAAAGTCAACACAGAACAAACCTCCAAACTGGTGGTAAAAATTACATAGTATGTTGGAGAAACCTGAAACCAAAACATGAATGAATAACAAGGAAACAAAACACGAAGGAATAACAAGGCAGGTTTACTATTCTTCTGCTTTGAGAACACAAATTATTATTTAAAACACAAATAAAGCAATCTGTAATTTTTTTGCACATACTTTCTTAAATCAAATGGAAAATACAAAGTTATAATTTTTCTGGCACCAGCCAGTGTCAGATTAGTCTATTGAAGATGAATGATCTTCCTGTGATTTGTTCCAGTAAGGGAAGGTAGCACGCTTGCAGCTTGAATTTCTGGTAGTTTTCATTCTCTAGTCAGTCCTTATTTTTAAGCTTCCCGAGTAATGCCCACCATGACTTTCATCTACTGCTTTTATCTGTCTCCAGACATGGTTTACTTGCCATTACCTAGGGCCAACACATCCTGGTGAAATGGCACATTTTGCCATAGTGGCTTAGATGCAGACTGTTCTGGTCACTGTTCTGGTCAGCAACTACTTGAAATTTTGCCTTCCTTTAGAGGATCGTCACCACGTTTTCCACTGTGACCTTGTCAGAAATTTAGATGACAATGCAGAGAGATCTGACCAACCGTGAATCAAGGTGGAGCTAACCAAAAGCAAGTTTAAGACATACACAACTTTGCATTTTTAAGAGCGGGCAGACTGCTGGGAGCAACGGAGTGGCCTTTGTAAAGGATATTACAGCTGGTCTGCCTGTTTTGCCTTTTCCTGGAGAAGGTAGGAAGTGGCTGTTCAAGCCCGGGGCACTCTCCAGAGGCTGACTTTCACTTCTGAGAGTGCTCCACATGTTCACCTACCACAGAAGGCTCCATCCAGAGATGGTGGCGGGAGCTACTACCAGGGAAGGAAAGACACTCTCACTATGACCTCTTTCAACATCAAGAGAGCAAAACTGATATTGGCCTCTACTCATTCTCTCCAGAGTTCATCCTACTTGCAGGGCAGTAGCAAGAAAGTAAATAAGCTACAGCTTGCTTTGGGAAGGAGTTTGGGCAGATGATCAAGTCCCCCAGACTCACGATTTGTTTGACCATGGAGGCTAAGGTCCCATCCCTGAATAAAGCAAATACGTGCATTGATTGGTTTATCTATGGGATGGCAGCTTAGCCCTTGAGCTAACCCTGCAGTGCATGTTTGCAGAGCCCTCTTCTGTTTCTGCTGCTGGAGCTGGGTAGTTTGAACCTGGCTCTGGCCTCTCTTCTCTACATTTCACACGTAAGGACTGACTTGCCCTCTGAAAGGAAACAGAATTAAAATAAGAGAAATGGTTTGCCCAGTATAGGTAATTCTGCACTTCACCTCAGTCAATCGGGGTAAGTCATTGCCAGTTTATTATCAAATACACAAAAATCAATACCTTGGGTATTTGAAGGCAGCCTTTTCTTTCCAGCCCCTCTAAATGAGGGACTTCTGCCTAAGTGTTGTGTCAGCCCTGCTGATCACTGCTGTCTGGCATTCAGTTATACACTAGAATTAAAAGCTATTACTTTCTGTAGAAGAGAAGCTGCTGCGGATTGAAAGACCTTTTAACACTGCTCATTAGTGATCTTTCAGACACAGTCCAGGCATTGCCTTCCCCACATATCACAACCAGTCATCAATAGTACTAACTTCTGATTAAAGCCCTGCTTCATCAAAATTTTGGGGCATTCCCCAAAAAGACTGTTCATAGCTACAGAGCTTCTTTTTAGTGTGGGGTGGTTTATTTAGGTTTTTTCCACTTTGGGCAATGAAAATACCATATGCTGTTGGATAATTAATTCTGTTCAGTCTCATCTAACTGCCAGACAACTACTTATTGATAGGATTGCTACTGTTTTCATTTGCTTTGGACTCTTCAGGGTTATTTTTTAACCCAGGTTTCCAGTGTTGGATTTTACTAATCCACAAAAACATGCTTGTTATAGGACAGTATAAAATCTCAGTTTTACAAACTTCAGATCTGAAGTACAAACTGGCATTCATTTGGACAGCAAAAGGAAGAAACTACGTTTTCCTTTAATTACTGATAATATTTGTTCATTTGCCAATTTCAAGTTTGTTGCATAACTGGGGAGAACAGTTGAAAATTACACTAAATGTGAATTAACAAGGTCCAGAGATGATGTGACATTGCTAGTCAAGGCACAGGTTCAGCAGAAACACTTGAATTAGGCCTACTTTTTAAATATAGATGATTTCATAAGGTCCCTCAGTGCCCAGAATGAGCCRTGTCCTTCACACTGGCTGTGGAGACAAAGCAGGCACAGGCTGAACAAGGAGCTGCCAGAGGAAGGAAAGGCCAGAAGGAGAAGCCAAGTATGGTCCTCATGCTCACTGCATGTGATGCATAGGTGTATACATGCATCAGTAGAGTGTCAGAAGTAGCTGAAGGACCTTTGCTGATCTGGGCTGCAGCCTGGAAGACAGCTGGGCAGGACAAACAGAGAAGTAACTCTGGTTTCATTTAGGAAAAATGGCATGGAGTATTTTGACAACTTTAATGGTCAGAAGAACCAGTGAAAAATTAGTGCTATAATGGGGAGAAAAATGCTTTCTAAGGCAGAGGGTATTGAGCAACTGTCCCTCTGAAAAAGCAAAGCCATTATTGTAGCCTGGGTCTGGTGTTTAGCAAGCAATCTGTCATCATCTCAAATACAGAAAGCCACACTCTGACTGACTTTTCACACACAGTAGAGTCTGGTTTACTGGCTTGTTAGTGGTCTAGAAAGGAGCAGGCAGGTAATTCACCAAAGGGTGTCTGGTTTATCTGAAAATCCTAAGACTTTTCCTCTGTTGTGACTCCATTCACCTCAATGCCATTGCATCAGGTAGTCTTGGTCTGTTTCTTCTCATGTTGGTTTTGGGGTAGGAATAAAAGCCTGCTGTGTAACTGTGGTACCCAGAATCAGAAAAACAAAGGCAAAAGTTAATAAAGAAGGAGCTGTTGGTGGACTACACTTTGAAGGTCTGGGATTCACGTGGTTGCCCATGAGCAGCAGCAGATCCTTAAATTTCACTTCTAGTGAAACCCCAAATCTTTACATAGCAACAACTTCTATGAGACTATTTCCTAGCTGCAGATCATCTCACAGACAGAAAGAGTTAGTGGTACCCCCTACCCCACACAGGTTTATACAACCTCAGGATAGGAGAAACACTCAATTTCTTCTGTTGGAAAGAGGGAGCCGGCACAATAACACATGTAGCCTTTCCCAGGGTTGTTTCAGACCCATTCTGCTCCCAGTGTAGTAAAAGAACTAAATAATCTCATGATGAGAAGCAATTTCATTCCCTGGTTGTGGCTTGAATGCAAAAGGATATTAGACAAGGTTTGGTGTGAAAGCTGTAGGGTACCTCTACTCTTGCAAGCATTTCACTTTTTTGCCACTGGAAGCCACCCCGGGCTTTTTATTTGTTGCTCTGCTTTTTCTATTCCCATATTAATTACATCAAATAGTCAAATGTCTCAGTGACAAGAAAATTACCTGGACATTACAAAATAAAGAGCACATCAGCCATAAATCTGCACTTGCTAAATGACCATCCTTTCAATCTTAATGAGGCAGAATAGTGTCAAGGCTGTTTTGAGTGATCTGTAGCATTATCAATATGTTTAAAACCCTGAAAATAGAGTAATTACTATCTCAGTCCTAAGTTTGCTATCCAGTTGGCAACTTTTAATGATTAAAAGGCACAAGAAAAAAAGTTCTTTTTAAGACAAAATGGCTCATAGCAAAATTAAAGGAAGTCTTTCTCACGTCTGAGCCTTTAGCAATCAATTTGCCTTTGCCACACAGCACTGTGCCTGAAGCATGGAAATACTGTTGAAAGGAAAGGACTTTGTTCGTGAGGAAAACCCACAAAGATGGATTTCCTCATTCAGGGGAGAGATTGCTCATGGGCAAAAAGAAAATGCTTAGGGACTGTTGGCAGACTGAAGAACTGGAGGAATTCTGGGTCCACCAGCAAAGAGGAGCTCATCCTTCCAACATTTCACAGAGCAACAGCAGAGTGTAATGGCAAGCAAGGCAATTTTAAGGCGGTTTCTTTTTTTATTGTTTGATGGTAGTGGTATGGGGGTTTGTTTGCTTTATTGTTTACTACACTTTTTTCATAATTTCCCTTTTCTTCTTTCCATAACATACTGTTCTCTTTCCCCTAGTTGTAGAAAAAATGGACAATGTGACAGGTGGCCTGGAAACATCCCACAGAAGATACACAGAGAAGCTCACAGAAGTGGAGAGTGATCTGAAGAAATTAGGTAATCTACCCACAAGCAAACCCCTTTGTATTATGGATCTGGGATGTTCTCCTGGCAGATAGAGGCAGGAAATTTGTCTGAAAAATCTCTGCTTATGACAAGATACAGCACTTCTATTCCACTTTCTCAAGTACTTGGGAAAGTACTTAAAAATATTTCAGCTCTACTTAGGAGAGTATTTTAAGCATGCTTCAAAATTTACAGTTCCCACTGAAGTCACTCTGAAAGCATTTATACTTAAATAAACAGACACTTAAAGGTTGTCCTCAGGAGAGAATCTTCTCTGAGGTAGAGATGTAAAACATAGCAGAAGCTGTTCCACAGCACAAGAGATTCTACAAAAAAACAAAATCAGTCACCCGGTCATCTTGATGCTGTTTTAGCAATTAAGATTCAAAACTGGAGGCCATTTTACAAGGTACACAAATAATTAGATGTTCAAAATTCTTATGTCTGAGGCAAGTGGATTACTTCCATAAAATGTTTCTTGATCACCTCAAGGAATTAAGGACATAAGATTGCTATGAGTTCAGGTCTCCCAAGTGCTATCAAAGTTCTCAATTTGCAGGAAGATGTGAAAAAAAACCATGGATAAGGATTCTACTCTCTAAGTGTACATTGTTACCTTTCTTCCTATTCATAGATTTATAGTTTATATGATTATTTTATAAATATTAATATACATGCATGTGMTTCTTGAAATAAATCTTGTTTAGCTTCATAAACCGTATATTGAGACGTATATTTCTAGGAAAAATTACTTGCTTGCAGCTTGATTATAAATTTTTACAACATTTTTCCCTCAAAAATGAGTTGGCTTCTAAAGTATTTGCATGCTGCATTTATTTCAAAGACATGGAGTAATTCAGTGACATGTTCTTCTACTGAACATTCTACATATACAGAAGTAAATGTTACACTTTTAAGCACATACAACCTTTTGAATTATATTTGGGTTATTATATTATGCTGATTAAATTTTTGCAACTTGGAGCACCTTTGATTCATCCAAGCCCACACATTTTTACATGCTGCTGGATGGATGTTCAGAGAGATGCTCAGGACCATTAGTTCCCATTTAAGTGGACTTGCCATGGAGGAAGTTAGAAAAGTTCTGGAGTAGCTTGTGTAGGGGACATAAAGGTAAGAGAACTGCTCTGGGGCCAGAAGGATAATGGCATGTGGTGAATGGAAGATAGGCCTTCAGGGATTAGCTGTATGTGGACCTGGCAGTTGTCAGAGCTGTGTGAGGAACACAGTATAATTTGAGCTATAGCCAGSAGGTAAACACAGAGTCAGAGCTGAGAAGATCCTGGAGTGAGATAAGCAGCAGGGAGAGGAACTCTGCTCAGGAAGATGTCCATATGTGAAAGACTCCATAAACACTTCAGGCTGAAGTCTCACAAGCCACCATTTGATGTTCGCCATCATGACTCATTCAATCACACCAGACAAAAGCTCCATACACAGCTGTATTCACTGCAATTTATGAAAACCATACTGCTCTCTCTTGGCATCCTCTGAAATGATGGACTTCAGACTCTGTAATTCATAAATATAGCTACACTTAGATGAGGACAAAAATATATGGACTGTAAGTAGGAGAGTGAAGTGATTGAGGTCAAGCAAGGGAATCTTCCCTGAGAGCAAGTGTTGACTGCTTATTTCCTTGGTTTCTATGTCCTGGCTGATAGGCTGTGCAGCCTCAAATGCTTTATCATACTCAGACAACCTTCCAGAAGTATTCCATAGGGCAATGTAAGCAAGAGCAGAGATGTTCCTCAAAGATTAAAGGTTTTGCCTTCCTCAAACTCAGAACATGAGGAAACAATAATGGCAAAATAGATGTTATTAAAAGCAATAGTAATATATTAGAGACAAAACCAGAAATACATCTCATCCTGACATATCTGAAGTAGCYTGCTGGCAAAGCTTGTCTGTAACCCAGATTGTTTTAAAATAAGTATTAGAACTTATTTAAAGCTAAACAAAACATTTTTAAAAATGGAACTATATGTACTAAATCACAGTGAAGGTATTCCACCTGCAATGAAAAGAAGGAAGAAAACATAAACAGCTAAAATAAACTTCTGAGCTTTCAGCAAAATCCAGTTCTAACTTCAAAACCTACACTTGCTGGTACCTGTGTAATGTTTGGAATTCTGTTTCCCATTCAGTTTTCATTCAGCACACAGCATTACTTGACTGCATATGCTCATCAGTTTCTAACTGTAGTTTTTCCCATACATGATGACAGAATCACCACTTTGTTCTCCTCAGCAAGACACAAGGTCTTCATTGATTCCTCTTTGCTTTTTTTCTCTGTCTAGTGGCAGAACTTGGCCTAGTGGTTTCTCTTTTCTGGTAAAGATAGCATAGAAGTTCTATTGAACAGTTTGACAACCTGACTGTACTTAAAATACACTGTGGTGTATTGGTTTTATATTGTTTATAAAAAACCCTCATCCTAAAGCCTTTCTTTTTTTTTTTTTTTTTCCATGTACAACAGATGACCAAGCTGGACAAAAAGCCTTGAATACTAACACTGAACTGTCCAGCTTCAGATCTGACATTCTGGCTCTTCGTCAGCAGCTTCATGACATTGCAGAGAAAACTACCAGAAACAAAGATACACTGGAGAAGCTGCAAGAATCTGGAAATGCATTAGATGATAGACAGAACCAAATGAAAAGTGCCTTAGATAGTAACTCTTTCATGATCATCAGTGTCAATAAGACTCTTCAGGCATATACTGGCTATATCAATAATCTTCAACAAGAMACAAGTAATATCCAAACAAACCTGCAAAACCAAGTGCATTCTCATAATGTGGTCGTCATGAACCTAAACAACTTAAACCTGACTCAAATACAGCAAAGAAATCTTATCAGTGTCTTGCAGAAGTCAGTGGAAGATACAAGCTTGGCTATTCTAAGAATCAAGAATGACTTTCAAAATCTGCAGCAGGTTGTCCTTCAGGCCCGGAAGGACACTGACTGGCTTAAGGAGAAAATACAAAATYTACAGACTCTGGCTGCCAACAACTCAGCAATGGCAAAAGCTAACAATGATACACTTGAAGACATGAACAATCAGCTCAGCTCCTTCAGTGGGCAGATAGAGAACATCACCACAATTGCCCAAGCCAACGAGCAAAATCTAAAGGATCTCCAGGAACAGCACAAAGGGTATGAAAACAGAACTGCTGCCAAATTCAGCCATCTAGAAGAAAGGTTCCAGGTCTTTGAAACCGATATAGTCAACATCATTAGCAACATCAGCTACACTGCTCATCATCTACGGACACTGACGAGCAATCTCAATGAGGTCAGGACAACCTGTACAGACACCCTAAGTAAACACTCAGATGAGCTGATTTTTATGAACAGCACATTAGCCAATATTCGCATAGACTCTGCATCTCTCAAGGTGCAACAGGATTTGATGAGGTCGAGGTTAGATGTTGAAGTTGCCAATTTGTCAGTAATCATGGAAGAAATGAAGCTGGTAGACTCCAAACATGGCCAGCTCATCAAGAACTTCACTATCCTACAAGGTATGCAGCTTCCCTAATGATGTCTATGCTGAATTCCTGCTTGCATTACTTCTTTAGTTATGTGGAAGTTAGTGCATGCTGGTACATGCACTGAGTCCTGGAGTTTTCCATTATCTAATCCTAAACTTTGGAAATGTACATGTAGCTTGAATTTTCCTTACTAATTTTTCTATGCTGTCTTTACATAGTTAAAATGGGGATGTTATGAAAGAAGGTTCTGACTTAGCAAAATTTTATTCTGTCTGACTGACTGACTAGATCTGCTTTTGATTTAGTTTCTAAAATAAGCCAGTGAAGGTGTGGAACTTCAAGAAACCAATCTCGGCTAAGGAGGAAATGGCTAAAAAATATATGTTGGACTACTCCCAGAAAGGTCCACCCTTACTGAAAAACAAGTTGCTATTTCACTTTAAGCCAGTTGAAAGTCTGCCAGAAAACATCCTACTTTGCTTAGTTTTTAATCCTGGGATACTTTATTTTCTCCAGAAATAAATGGCATCATGTTTAGGAGGTTTCTCCCAGCCAAGTATTATCCCAAATGAAAAGAACACTCATATTTCCAATCTGATGTGAACCAGTCAGGCCTAAAACTCTAATCACAAATATAAATCCATTGCTCAAAATAAACTAAGGCTGCATTGGAGCCAAGATTACATGTCAGTAACTTTAACCATTCTCATTTCAGCCAGGCCTAAATGATTCCAGCTTGGGAATTTATCTCTGGAGGAGTTTAAATTATGTAGATTGGTGCCAGAGGTGGGGGGGTATTGACAAGGGATTTGCTCATCCATGATCAGAATCCAAAATTGTTTTATTGTTTATTGCTGTCACAGTATTGCCATTTGCTGTCGTGGGTTATTGTTCTCTGTCTTGTCATGGCTGGCCAACCAGCAACTTCTGGTCCTTACCACAGTTGGCCTATTGCTTGCTGTCCATTGTTGTGTCTCTTTTTGACATCCCAGTATTGACAGACCAACAAACAGGGTCAGGAGAAAAAGTCCTGGTTCTAAGAGGAGAGGGATGAGACTAGCAGGAAAAGGGAGCGTGGTAGAGTAAAGGAAAGAGATCACCAACATGCAGGACTAGTGCATCAAGAGTGTAAAGTGTGTCTTGCGGGGACTGGAGCCTTGGCTGGTCACCTGGGGCACGGTGTCACTTTCCGGCTCACATGACTAGGTGCATCAGAGTATTTTCTTCTGGTTCCTGTATTTTGTGGAGGTTGAGGAAAGAGCAACACTATATAGAGCCTGGAAAGCATCTGCACTGTTACAAGCACTGATGGAAGCAGCTGTTAGCCCAGTTTCTGCGTTGTTAAATATCCAGTGTCGCTGGTCTAAATTGTATTAAACAAGGACCCCACATGGGCTTTTTGTTTTGTTTTCTGTGTATATCTCCCGACTTTGCATGCTTACATTGTTTCAGGCCCTCCTGGTCCAAGGGGACCTAAAGGTGACAGAGGCCCTCAAGGTCCTCTTGGCCCTGCTGGCCTAAAAGGACAAAAAGGAGAGAAAGGAGAGCCCGGACCGCCAGGACCTGCAGGTGAGAAGGGCCCACCTGGGCCAGCTGGGCCACCAGGAGAAAAAGGAGGGAAAGGTTCGAGAGGATCACCTGGCTCCAAAGGTCAAAGAGGTTCTCCTGGCAAGACGGGTCTGCCTGGACCAAGTGGAGACCCAGGGCCACCAGGTCCACCAGGCAAGGATGGTCCACCGGGGCCTCAAGGCCCACCAGGGTTTCAAGGCCTGCAAGGAACTGTGGGAGAGCCAGGGGTACCAGGACCTCGAGGACTACCTGGACTACCTGGAGTCCCTGGGCTGCCTGGTCCGAAGGGCCCACCTGGCCCACCAGGGCCGCCAGGTCCAGGGATGCCAATGGCACTACAGAGTGAACCTACGTCCGTACCCGAGGCTAATGGTAAGCCATCAACACACTGCATGCTGTAGATGGGTATGGGTTCCTCCATCTATGATTGGACCTATTATTGGCCCGTTGAGTTACCAATAACAGGCTTAACACAAAAAAATTCATATCACAGGTTGTTCTCCCCATTGGAAGAACTATACAGAAAAGTGCTACTACTTTTCAATTGAAAGAGAAATTTTTGAAGAGGCAAAGTTATTCTGTGAAGAGAAAGCATCGCGCTTGGTTATCATCAACAACAAAGAGGAGCAGGTAATTACCTTCTCTCTCTGTTTTTCAAGGAGAGTTTGAAGTTGTTTAACATGGGGAAACCAGAAGGTAAGTGGGAAGCTGAGAGCATTGTGAATTCATATAGTAGAAATAGACATGGTGATTGACTCATTAGGGTTTTGTCCACCTGATCAGCAGCTTCTCCATGTGCAGAAAGGCAGTTGAGCAAAGCTGGTGCTGATCCTGAACATGGTGGGCACAGAGCAGTCAGAAAGGCTGCTGAGAATTGTAGGAGTTCTGAACCTTTAAAGATGGAATCCATTATGCCTTATATATTATAAAAAATGTATTTTTTGCAGCAGTGAATATAATTTAATTTAAAATTGTCTGATCTAACACATGCAGCCTAGGACTACTGTGACCCAAAAGTATTTTTAATCTGACTATAAATCTAACTGTACTTTTAGTACTATTCAACGTAGTAGTGGGGATGTCAAGTTACAACTGCTTACTCTTTTGGTTTTTTTCAATTTCAATTTTTTTTTCAATTTGTATCTATAAAACATTAGCTGTGACTTTATATCAACCTAATTTTCACGCCTATCTCTGTCTACCTCACATGCAAACACTGCAATGGATTCTAGTTTGGGCAAGGGGTCCCAAGGCCATCTCCTGAAACGTACCTTCAACTTAGAAAAATGTCTGTGGCCCTTCCAATTCTGATAACAAGATGCTTATTAAACCAGTGTATCGTATTGGCTCCAAAGATGGTTGTCCTTGTTATGGACTAAGATCTTTCTTTCACAGCAATGGATAAAAAGGCAGATTTTTGGGAAAGGCAGCTTCTGGATTGGACTAACGGATTCAGAGAAGGAAAACGAATGGAGATGGCTGGATGGGTCCTTACCAGTTTACACGTACGTAAATGAAAAACAATGCTACCACTCTTGCTGACACTTCTGAAAGCAGCATCTAGAAATTATCTAATGAATCCGGATGGTTGTAGATGCCAATAATTTAATTTGTTACTGAGTGTGCTGGGTTTTTTTCTCTCTCCCTTCTCCATGCACAAGGCTTCCTTTCCTTGCCAGGAAGAAAACTGAATGTTGAATGAAAGAATCACATAACTACGCAGTGCAGTGTTTCTTGCCAAAACATTTGCTCCTGACTTCTATTACGAAGTTGAGATGGAAAGCACAGACAGTTTTACTGTCTTGGTTTGAATTTTCCTTATTTGCATTACAACTGGCTATAAATAGAGTACTCATTCTGATAAAAAATGACCAGTCTTTAGATAAAGCCCAAATCTGAGTGAAAAGCATTAAACATAAGGAAAATGCATGAAATGAGRGTGTCTGTGCTTTGGCCAGCTGAGAACTGAATTGGCAGCTCTCCAGGAATCCTAGGGCTACACCTAATTTGTCCTAAATGGAACAGATTGCAACCACCCAAACTTTTAATACTGAGGAGTAGACTAAAGTGTTTATAGAGCCGAGCATACTTCAGAAAAACAGGCTACAGTCAGTCAGATGTTACGAAATGATTAGCTGTGATCTCATTGGTGTTCATTTAGATGAAAAACATGGAAAAATTCAGATGTATTTCAAATGAGCCGTAATATTTTCCCCTTTTTCTCCCTTCCCTTTTTCATCTTTCTTCCTCTTTATGGCAGCACTGTGACTGATTCCCACTTCGAGCACTGCTTTTAGTAGATTTCCACTACACCATGGTTTTAGGTGCTCTGTCGTAACCTCAGAGCTGTTGGTTAGAGATTTTTGGGGTATTTCATTACTTCTGGAAAGCTGTGTGTCCTCCCAGGTGCCTGGTTGGACGCTCTCTGTCAGGCAGRCATGTTTTTTAGCGGAACATGTACCGTGTCAGCCAGCAATCACAACCTCCCTTCAACAACCTGTTTCATCAGGAAAACGGAGCTTTTAAGTCCTGAGTTTGGAAGCATTTCTCACTCATTAAACAAAAACAGGATGAGGAAATACTSGCTGCAAGATTTTTTACTTCAATTTTGCCATCAAAGCTAGTGATCTCAAAAGATCCATGTAAATACACTATGTACACTCCTCATAAGTCAAAAGAATTCCCTTCCCATCTGGGCATGTGTCCTAAAACACATGGATCTTTGCTGTTCCTCCGAAGATGCTACCTTGGTGCAGTCAGAGGGCTGAGTGCCTTTGCAGTGAGCAAGGACAGCGTGTTGCCATCTTGGCAGTACCTTTGAGCCTATGGGTTCTTCTCAGTCCCATCTGCCAGCAGGAACGCGGTGTGCAGGTTTTGCAGGCTTGGAGCAATGCACATGGAGCATGAAGCACTCCCACTGTGTGTGCATGTACACTCAGAAACTAAAATAAAGTTCATTGGTCTAAATTTAGGTCTCTGAGTTTTGGCAGCCCGAGGCCGAATAGATTCCCTTCTCTGTAATACATCTGCTTTCCATTTTCAGCAAGAGTCATGAATTGTTTGTTTCAATGTGTATTTCCCGTTCAGAACAGATCTCATGATGTTTTCGTTAATTTCTTGCGGTGAAAACCTGCCATGTGTGCTGTGTTGTGCAATCATATCTCTTGCCTTTTGGTTGAAAGGAACTGGAAAACCGGGCAGCCTGATAACTGGAGTCATGGGCATGGGCCAGGGGAAGATTGTGCTGGGTTGATCTATGCTGGGCTCTGGAATGACTTCTACTGTGAAGATGTTAACAATTTCATTTGTGAAAAAGACATGGACAAAGGTAAGCAAGGCCCTTGGTTTGATTATTTCATCTTGCCTGTAGTAAATGTCCCACAGCTAGAGGTGAGATCTCTGCTAATTGCTATGGCAGTGCCTTGTTGAGGAAGAGGGGAAATCATGTGGAGCACTTCTACTCAGATCCAGATGCTGGATTTATTGCACTTGGAAAATCAGCCTCAAAGCTGGCTATAGGCAAGGCATGCTCTGCATCTTGACAATCTCCTGTAGACTTTAAACATGCCTAAAATTTTGGGCATGATTTGGCACATGCTCCAGATCCTACCCACACTGGAAGCTGTTTTTATAGGCTCCGTGGCCACACAACAGGGAAAGCTGGCCTTAGGGTGGCTCAGGCACTAGCCTCCAAAAACCAAAAAGACTGTTTTGAAAGTCTATGTAACAGGAGGCACTTGGTGACTGCTAAGGAGGTCTTAAAATTCCTATCACTGCCAGAAGATGTCCCATGGGACTGAGAAGCTGGGTCCAGAGACCATAAGCAGCTCATCTGTTGCAGCTGGAGTGAAGGACTCATAAACTGCCAATGTGGCCCAGCAGTCAGCCAGGTGTTTGCCACAGGGCATCTCTTTCTGTTGACACAGGCATTTCTGCAGGAGCAGAGGGCAGGTGGTTCCCATGGCTGCTTAAAGCCCGGCCCCATCATCACAGAACATGGTCAAAGCTGGTGTTTGTGTTCATGGTGGGGCTCTGCCTGAAACATTATCTCCTCCATACAACCTGTTTAAACATTGCTTTGCCAAGGGTGGCTGGCTGCTCCAGTTGGAAACTTGTTGGCTGAATTTCAGTGAAGGCAGACATAAATGTCAGCTAGAGCCAAAATTACATCCCATCCATAGCCCCCTAAGACAAAACAAAACAAAGTGCTGAACAAGCTTTGCGTGTGTATAACTCTGGATGTCCAGAGTGAAGGACTGTGTGTAAGTAACAATATAATTTGCCCTGGTTTTCCTACATACACTTGTTATTTTAAGAAAATTTCATGGTTTACAAATATTTATCCTCCAGGACTTACAGGATCTGAATATGAGTCTGCCTAAATTTTTTACGTACCTTGATCTCTGTAAGTTTTCTTTCTGGAAATATGTTTAATCTTCACTATAAAATCTTCACTGTAAAAATCGGCTTTTTACAGGATTTTTTTTCTCTTTGTTTTTCTTTTTTTCAGTCATACTGTAGGGCAAATATTTGGAGTGTAATAGGCTGTGACTTTACAGATACCTACATATTACGGAAATTTACATAAAGAAGAAGAAAATCCTGGGAGAGAGCAACATGGACTTCCAAAATTCCAAAAAAAATACGAAAAAAAGAAAAAAGCAAGCACTGAAAACTGGTTTTAAAGTGTAAAGGAATTCCACAGTAACTCTTCTCCAGCATTCTGTAATTATTTAAGGCCTTTTGACCCACAGCATCARGAAATACCATTGGACTAATTCTGTTTTAGATTTTCTTCCCAACCAGTAACCACGTCCATAAGCAACTGGTGTCTTCTGAGAAAAGACATTCTATCAATTTGAGTAAGACTGTTGGTCATTCRTATAGAAAAACATATAAAGCAACTGTGTAAACAGTTGTTTCATTTGCTAAAATCCCAAATGTAGGAAAATTATACAGATACACGAATATATAGATTTTATATAAATATATATATATAGTCCAACTCTTATCAATAATATGGAATATACTTTTAAGAGCTTTTAAAACTTTGTATTTTTGTACAAAATATTTGCTTTTTACAATTGTTCTCTTTTTTACTGACTTTTTTTACAAATATAGTGCACAGGGGCCAAAGAAAACAATAAAGGTACTAATAATTCATTAAGGTTTGCTGTCAGGCCTAGCTCAGCTGTAGAGAAATATTTTTCCAGTTAGAAATATTTGTACTTTCCCAGATGATTTGTTCTGGTTAAATAACTTTTAAAGCAGATTTTAGATAGTGTTTTCCTTACTATATGCAGTCTAGTCTGCATGTGTAACAATTAAGTTGAATAAGGACTAGATACTCACTATAGCTCTGATCACAGCCAGTGTTCCAACAGGGTACTATGCAAAGACCATGTTAATAAAAGCTCTTCCTTCCTGCCTTCCTGCCTTCCTACCTTCCTGCCTTCCTACCTTCCTGCCTTCCTACCTGCCTGCTTTCCTGCCTTCCTACCTGCCTGCTTTCCTGCCTTCCTACCTGCCTTCCATCCTGCCATCCTAACATTCCTTCCATTCATGAGAAAATGTCCTAGGAGTAAATCTCCAATATTTAAGAATGATTTTGAAATGTTTTCATTCCTTCCCCCTTCGCGTAAGGAATTCTACCCCAACAGGTGCAACACATACTGCAGGTCAAGCCCAGGTGAGAGACTTTATGAAAAGAGAAACAAAGGAGCTGCACACACTGAAATATGTTTGGTTTTGAGATAGATTTCAAGATTTGGTGAGAGAAACATGCCATACTCAGAAAGTCTAATAAATTTGCASTCCTCCAAAGTGCTTTGTAAATCGATCTCTCTGTTTTCTTGGACCAGTACTTCTCTCCCAAACAAAGTAGAAAATAAAATATGCTGCAAAATAGAAAGAGATTATATCATTACCCAGCCAGTTTCCTCCACAGTCCCATGAGCCATTGTCTAGGCAGCAGTGTTTCTTATCAGGAATTTTAAAAATTAGCAGTTAAATTCATTAGCAGAAACCCTGATATTTGTTCCCAGTTTTTATACTCTTTGCATGGCCACATGCTATACAATGAAGGGAGTTGTTTTGGGTCCTTGGGAAGGAGAACTGTTTTTCCATTACCTCCTGACCTGCCATTTACCTTGGCTGAATGCAGATAAGTTTGTTGAAATACTCCAACTCTGTTGGAAAGAGACAAGATTTTGTACTTTCGTACTTTTCAAATATTTCTCCTAAGACCAACCAATTAAAGACTGCTGCTTCCCTACATCTCAGACTCCCTCCAGTGTTTCAAATTTTAACTATAATTTTCTTTTAAAATACACAAAATGTCACATTTGGGAATCTGTCCTGTGGGTGCAAATTAGATTTGAGACAGGAACAACACAAAAATTGCATACRCTTAATTAAAAGTGAAAGGTCTGTGTGTTACAGCTGCAGAAACTGTGTCACCATCTTGGAGGCAGGGCTTTTCTTCAGTCAGTCTGGATTTCGTGAGACTTTTCTTTCGGCTTTTTCATAAGGTTCTCAATACAAGTTGATTCTGCCATGCACTCTGTCATGCTGTACCTAGGAGCTGCGTGTAGACACATGCTGTAGTGTTTACATATCTATTTACACAGAGTCTGTGGAGATAATGTTAAACTGCTATTTTTGGATAATGAGGTACAGAACTATTATTTTGAATGCTCAGAGAGCCTCACAAACCCTGGTGAGTGGAGCCTTGCAGAGCCACCCTGCAGTAGAAGCACTGCTACCTTTGTTTTGAATGCTGGCTTATTTAGGTGAAATAAGCCCATTTTGAGCATCTGCCACATGAAATTACATTCTTCATGCTTTTTACTGGTGTCACAGACTTCTGTCACCAAAAGAAGTGAATGAGAAACYTCTTTTTAAGCCCAAGCTGTATTTCTTCCTTGCCCGGATTTCATCCTTCTCTTCCTTCAGCAATAGCAGCAATAGTACATACAGGAGATCAGATTATCCAAGAGCTATCTAGTGTCCTCCGGTCAGAGGAATGACGTGCTGAGAACACTGAGAAATGAAACGTGACTGGGCTCACACCCTCTGTTCACACACTTGAATCAAAGACTGCAGCTGTTAGGCAAAACTGGATGAAGAGGGATGCTGCAATTGCGTGCCTGGAGTGTCCAGTCATCCTTAACATACTGCCTGAGCAGCCAGGCAGGCTGAGACAGACCATCCTTTTGACCTAGTATTCCTGCAGGAAGGAAACAGAGGTGTCGAATGGCAACAAGGACTGAAATCACCGAGAGGACCAACAGAGTGTTAAGATAGCTCAGGAACCTGTCACAAAAAGGGCATATTGGCAGGAATGCAAGCAGGACACCAAAATGACCCAAGAAATTGTCATGAAAGTCAGAGCTGCCACTCTTTAATGGGAAAACATCCCCATCGAATCTTTCTGTATGGTTTGAGTAATATGCATGTTGTATGGAAAGTTTTAAGTGATAGGAAATTATTTTGTCCCAGCTTGAGTTTTGGCTTTCCTTCTTATGCACGAATATTGTAACTTGTCATACTGAGCACACATTCCCATCATCTTTTTTCTTGGTTTACATCAAATTAAACKCAAGTTCATATACCCTGGCAAGCACTGCGACTGTTGGAAGAGAGGGAAACGCAGAGAAGGTACAGTCATTGTGATTTACATTCAGTGTCGGATTTCTTAATGTCATTTTTGACTTATTTTATTAATTTATTTGGAAATKCCTTCAGCTGATTGGAGCTTATAAATCTCAAACTCACATTCCCTTTGTTGTCTGTAATTAATACTTGCAAATGTTCCAATAAAGGAATCACTAAGCGGAGACACGGAAATGAATGTTGTTTGCTCTGTGCATGTGTGTGTAACCAGGAGGGATGTGGAGATCAGAGAGCTGTGGAGCCAGAAGCATTCATAGGTATTAAAAATCAAACTCATGAAAATTTTTCCAATAAAGCCTTACTTCTCACTTACACCATCCTAGTTCTAAGCATGATTGTGTCTATCTTATCCCGTAATTGCAGTTTAATGCAATTGTGCATAAAAGAACAAGTGCCTTGTTCTTGCAACATGTAGATGCTAGGAGCATAGTTTTGAAGATCTGAGCCGAACAAGACCTTTAAGAAGGGCTGAAGAAGCAAGAACTCCCTTTGCTGCTTACTGTCCTAGCACACCAAACACCTCAGATGGGCCCCAGGTGAAGGATGTCCTGAGTTGAGCAGCATCAGTCCCCACATTGGCTATTATGATGTCTAGCTTAAATTGGCTGTTTATAATGGCTAATCTGATCTTGCTATTCCTCTCTCTCTCAGATGGCTGACCTCCTCTTTTAATTTTCTGTTCCTGGCAAGTAGCTACTCTGTTTTTAGCAAGTAGCAGGAACTGGTGTCTGATCACTGGTAAGGCCAGGAGCTGGTCGGAGGGCAGCCACTGGCTGTGGGAGGAAACTGCTCTGCAGGGAGTAGGGGAAAGGTGGCCGAGTCCACTCACGTGTGAGAAAACAAAACCACTTTTCCCCAGTGCAGCCTCCTTGCCTCAAAGCACAGCAGCTCCCACAGCTCTAGCATCCAAAGGGAACAAAATGTCTCCAGCCCCAGCCTCCAGACTTGCTTTGTTTTTCCCCCCTCACTCCTGTGGRTGTCTGTGCACCCTGGAGATGTTGGCTCCTCCATGAATGCCCGGCTGTTCCTGGCGCAGGCTCTGTGCTGCCGTGTGCAAGTGTTGGGGCTCACGCAGGTGAGAGGCTGGCAGTGGGACAGCCACCCCTGCCTGGCAGTCCCCCCGCTGGGACACCTCAATGTCCCCAGAGCTTGGGCAGGAGCAGGAGGAGGAAGTTCCCACTGCTTACCCACACTCAGAGGTAGCTTGGGCATCTATAAATTGGATAAACCCCCTTGTTCCCCAGAAACCAGGCCTTCCTAGAACCAGACCCTATTTGTTCATTCACCATCTCCACCTCATTTTTTCCATGCTGTTTAGTGAAAAAAGAAAAAAAAAACCTTGGCTAAAAAAATTTTTGAAAGTTCTCATGTGTTTTCTTTGAAATGGTGGAATACGTTTGTTTTTTCTTTCCATCTGGCTCAGAGATGAAAAAAACATTCTTTGATTTCTTTTTCAAAATAAACTCAGTGTAACGCTCCAACGTTTGTGTGAAGATGTTTGGGGTTTTTTAGACCAAAACAATAAAAGCAAATTACTAGGCAAGTAATGCTCTTTTTGGAGAAGATCTTGCATGCCATGAGGATTTTCTTACCCAGAGAACTTGCCAGGGGCATGTAAGTACTGCCAGCCCCATTTTGTGACTGGAGGAAAAAAAAGAATTTTCAAGAATATGATTAATTTTGATGTCTCAGTTTCGGGGGTTTTGTTTTTGTTTACTGGGCAGGTGATTGATTTTTTGAAGCAACTTTTTCCAGTGAAACCTACATTGGCATAGAGCAAATTATTTTTGATACACCTCAGTGAGGGGAGTGGGCTTTTCAATGCTAAATTAAACAGAATGGTGTCCTTCCCACATGACCATGCATATGGGAAGCAGCTATTTCTGCTGATGTTTTGAAGAACAGAGCTGAGTGTGATCACAGCAGAGCAACATCAGCACAGAAGAGCAATGTCCTGTGTGGGTAAGAGCTCATACATGACACTAAATTACCAAGAGACCCCTTGATCAGAAGCAAGAAGGTTAAAGGACTGCTGCAACCTTTGACTCCTCTGCAGCCCAACTCCAGCAAATCTTCCAAAAAACATACCAAGTTATTAAAAATATTTAGGGGTTGCTTTGCCCCTTAAATCATTTTGGTTGCTCTTCAAAAACTTTATTAGGAGTCTTCTTTAATAACCAGTGTGAATGCAATTATGTCCAGTTTAGGCACATTTGTTCTGGTTCCAGTGCTGTCCTTTAGCTTAAATAGCACCTTTCCTGGGACCGTCAAGTAATTGTAGTGGTCAGTGTGGAGCCATTCATCTTGAGACACAGTAAGGGCTGGTTGGGAACAAACACATCCCTCTGACCAGCTGGGGAGCCCTGATGACAGAGCCTGGCTGTGATCCCACCGTCAAGCCCCACAAGGGATTATCTGAGGACACTCTGGGCATCTTGCTGAATGGTGGAAGTTTCCATACTCTCTTTTGTTAGTGTTGCAAGAGGACAGAGAGCAACAAAAGGGGTAGAAAGGATAGTTTCCTGCTGAATTAGAGTAGGTTACAATGCTTGGCTTTTTATAAGGCAGTGACACATTTTGTAAGGCATTTGAAAAATCAGTCTGAGCTTAAGCACAGTTATTTTGAGTTTACACCAGTGCAGAATCTAAGTTCAGGTCATGCTTAGGCCATTGAGCTTCAAGAGATTAAAATCTCCAATTCAGAGATTAGCACATGATTCCTACTTTTTCTATCTGTTCTGCCAAGGCACAAATCCACAGCTCAGGCATCAGTGTGATTCCGGGCTCTAAGGATTGCTTCCAAACTCCTCGTATTTGCAGTCATGCTCCTTGTCAGGCCTGCCAGAGGTCCTGCTGATGGAAGCTACAAGTCTGAAATGTGACTTTGGAAGAATTTTGTTCAGGAATCCCTCTCATTCAGAAATCTGGGCATATTGCAAAGACRACATTTCCTTAATTCCATCTCTATTACCCGCACTCATATAAAACAGATGACAAATTATTTTTCTGAATGGCAACAATGTATTTTTGTCCACTTTTCTTTTAATGTCAAAATAAAAGCCTGGAAGTGGAAATCAGACGAAGCATCCTTGGCATTGCAGTATCCCACTGTAGCAAGCAAATAATGTTCCTGGATTATTGCCTGTGAGAACAGCACGAACTGATATCTGAACAACAGACAGCTTCGTGCTATCTGCTTGTGGAAGCAAACTTAACTACAGGCACAGCCTTGTCCCTGGTCCATCCTCTGACAAACTGGGGCAACCCTGCAAGCCTGCTGTGTTCCAGAGAAACTGTAGGAGATAAGAGAGAAAAAAGATAAAGAGAGAAGAGTTGACAACAGAAGGGAAACAGAGAAAAAGAGAAAGGGACAGCTAGGGAGTAGAAGAGGAAAATACAGAGGATGATTGAGGAGGATATTGAACCCTGATGTTGTCATCGTAGTTTCTAGTAAGATCAACCACAGAGGAGCTCTCTTCTCAGAAACAATATAACAAGGCAGTGTCGTGGTTCTCGTAATTCCCATTCTCGGCTGTGAAAAGAACACATCCTTGCTTTGCAAGAGAAGCATGTCATTCAGTTGGTGCCTGAAGTCATGTAATACTTTCCCAGCACAAACAAAAATTCCTGGTGGCTCCAGGTCTTCTGGGAGCTGGGCTGAGGCTTTTGTTTTGGTGGTTGGTTGGTTTTTCCTATGTGTCCTTTTCCTCCTACACAAGTTTTGAAACACAGAATATTTTCTGGTTTTCCATCTGTATTAGAAGTCCAGAGCTCAACTTTGGAAGAAAGATTGAAAACAAGAACATACAGTAGGTCTCCAAGCAACAAAACACTGTCTGCAGTGGAAAACACATCCACAGCAGTATTTGGACTCACAGCTCCTGTTTTGTACTAAATTCTCATTGATAATGACATTTGAACAGGTGCACTTTATGAAAAGTTGAACAAGCATCTTTAATAAACAAGCAGATGCAGAAATGTACAGATGCTGAGAAAAAAGGATACAAAAAGGAGGTACTTTAGTTTTAAAAAACAGACAGTTGTTGAATGTGAACACCAGAGGCACTTCAATTTCAAATACCTTTGAATTTGCTTTAAAGGTAGCATTTTTAAATGACCAACMACTGATTTTCCCTATTTTCAACTTTAAGATGCAAAACTTGGGGACTCTCAGCAGTCACTAGCTGGTGATTTCAAGGAAAAAACTAATATCAAAGGCAGATTGGATCTCTTCATCCTATTTTATCCAGATTAGCCATGTTAAGAGTGGGAAGGTGGTTGAAAGTCTGGGTCAGGGCTCTTCACTAGCTGAATCAACTCTCTCTTTTTGTGGAGGAGAGCACTTTATTTATTTTAGACATCACCACGAGGTCTCCCAGTCTGTGTCCATCTTGTGGCATCTTACATATGAGAAAATTCTAAAAATAAAACCAAACAAGAAAAACCACAGGCAGAACAGCTGTTGTTCTACCCAGACAAAGCTTTGAATGAAAGCCATTATGATGGACCAGACTCTGCAATTGAAAAGCCATTTACATTTTCAAGTCAGATTCCAACTGTAAATCTTCAGTTATATATACGACTGATTAAAAGACTCTGGCCTCACTGCACTTCTCCCTGGCAAGAGAARAACCATCTGCACAGCATCACTTGTGGTTGCTTCAACTCTGTAGGTACAAATTTTTAAAGGAGATGGTGATATATTTTTTCATTTCCCTTCCCTTTATTTTAACATGCAGCAAAATCACGTGCATGGCATTTTTCCCAACACTGTGGTAGTTGGGACTGTGGCTCAGGAGACCGATGTGTTTTGATTTGCTCTTTTCCCTCAATTTGAGGGGCTACTACACAATTTCCTTTGTGATCACACCAGCCAGGGTAAAAACCTTGTATGAATACATGGCTGTGAAACCAGGAAAAAGAGCCAGGAATACTGCTCTCTTTCCAAGCACAGAGACAGAGTGAAAATGAGTGTACACCATGTAACAGGCTGCACAAACCCATCTGGAACTGACTCCCACAGCACTCTGGCCATGCTCTGGGCTACTCACACCATGGATATGGGATGAGGAATGACAGTCCTTCCACATAGAGAGCCAACAACAAGCTTCTCTGAGCACAGGCAAGCCTTGTTTTGACAGTTTAATCACCATTTAAGAAGCACATGGCTCTCGCACCACAGTTGTTGGAGGGAGCTCTCCACCCCACCACTGATGCCGTAGCCAGAGGTGTTGCCATGCTCAAAGACCCCAGATAACACCGGGTCAGCTATTTTCCAATGCACATGCAACACCTTGCAAGGTTCAGTCCTAATTTTGGAACATACTAAAAGGAAGATGAAGCAATCAGGTGGAGAATCTGAAGTTCTGCTGGGAAAATAAAAAAAAACCAACATCAAACCTGGAATGTGAGGGCAGAATCAGGCCCATTGCTTCTGTTCAAAAGAGATTGCTGCCTGAGAAAGAAAAACCAAGAGGAAGGGATTTATTCAGGCATTCACTCATAATGGCTCACTGCTCAGAGCCATCTCCTGCTGCTGAAGGTATGGACTCAGGCTGTGTGAGATGTGCAACTCTCTGGGAACATCTCAGCCACCCCACAGAATCAGTACCTGTGGCATCATTAGGTGACAGCTGAGAGTGCTCAGCAAACACACCACTAATGCCACCCACCACCACAGACAACCTAGGCCTGGTTTAGTTTGGTTCATACAATAACAAGAGTACAATGGCATAAACAGATTAAATTCCAAAGCATGAAGTGTGTGCACTTGAAAAATATATTAATTGAAACATCAGCTAAAGGAGCTTCAAGTTGGCTTCTAATCCTGCAACTAATATATCAGAGATAATTGTCATTTACATGCCAACTACAGAGAGCAGAAAAAAACTTAGAGGGCATTGTGGTGAATATAGCACTTAACTTCAGCTCTTGAATTTAATGGAGAAGCAGTTTTTTCTAGTAGTGCTTCTACTGTGGTTGTGAGTTTCAAAATAGACCATCCCATGCCTAATAGGGAATTACTGAATGCCACTGTGGTTTAGGCAATGGAAGTTAGAGATATCTCAATGTTATTTACCTTTCAGGAAATTGGGTGAAATTTGCCTCCTGCTTAAAAAACTCTACAGCCTGACAACAGAAGATTTACCCAGAAGATGTCCATCCCTCTATTCGCAGATTCTCTGCAAAAACACTCAAGTCTACAGAGTCCTTTCTCCAGGGGAGTCAATCAGATCCRGTCTCGCCGCTGTCACACAAGATTTCCATGTGTAGCAGTCTGTCACAAAACCAGTTCATTTTTCTTCCAAGCTTATCAGATTTTTTTTAAGAAATAAAACAGTAGTTTGCTATAATAATTGAAGTCTGAGCCTGGCAGAGCTGTAGGAGATACGGGTACTACCATCAATTTTCTTGATGGCATTTGGCAAAGATCTAAAGGCCTGGTGTGGTAAATCACTTAAATTTTTGCTTGGCTTTAAACAGATCACTYGTCCCATTGATCAATGTCTAAAAGACTCTTCATCCCAGTTTCTTGCACTATTCACTACAGATGCTGATGAATTTTTTCAACTAAAGAAAGGTTTTGTGAGTATTCCCACGGGAATGCCTGCCAAATATTTTAACAAAGTTGGCTGGAAGATGGACTAGAAATATAAACACCCAGAAAAAATCCACAAGATATTTGTGATCGACTAAGGCAAACTACCCTTTTCCTCATTTACCAAACAGAGAGCAGCTGACCAAAACAATTGCTGCTTCTCCTTAAATAAGGCAATGACTGAAGAGTCTATACGGAGTGGGTAGACAGAAGTTAGGGGGTAGGATTTAAGAGCAGGACTCTTTGAGGTTGAGCCTACCCCTCCTTTTGTAAAAGCAGCAAAAATGTTGTGCTATATCTATAGAGAAAAACATGAACTTCCATTGTTGCCACATATACTGTAGAACTAAGGTTGGGTCTACCAGTCCCTACCTGTGAGAACAGGGGCACAGGAGTAGTGAGATATGGCAACACTGACTGGCTGCAAACAGTATCACCACTACTCCAGAAGGTTGATCCCATCACCAGCACCTCTCGATTTCCCCTTGGCCAAATGCTCCTGGCTCAAAAAGCTGGGATAAGATTTGTGTATACTGCTTGCTCTGCTTCAGATGGCCTTTCTTGCAACACCTCTTTTTCTGATTTACACTTTTCTCATGTGAAGAAGACACAGAGGTTTTAAAACATTTTTAGTTCCACAGCTTCACCAAGAAAATAACCCTGCTGGCTGCTGCTGAAACAGAAATTACTCTTTCAGACGTGGATTTTAAAGGAAGGCTCCATGTGGCTATATTTAGTCTCTCTAGAGTCTTATAGATACCTCAATAATCTCAGGAACCTTCAGGTGAATACTTCGGTAAATTATTATTGTTCCCTTGGGTTACCCAGGGAAGTAATTTATATGTGAAACCTAAGTAGGTGAGTTATATATAACAAGCAATTATGTGATAGAAAGCTGTAGTCAGGTGTTATATTTTGTCACTTGGGTTTTTTATCTTCAGGTTAGAAACCACACTGTTATCTGAGCATCCCTGATGCTGTGAAGTACAGGGGCACCTCAGATTACTAATCCTACTCTGAAAAATTCATGGGCAGATATATTTTTCACTTTTGTTCAGAGGACTGACTTTGTGTGTCAGGCAGCTCTTTGCTTATATTTTTCCATGTAATGAGTTCTCATTTTTTTGTCCCACCTCCTCAGAAGGAGGGTAAAACAACTTGAAAACAAAGAGAAAATGTGCCACTAAGTTATTTAAATTGGCACTTAGAGTCAAGGGAAAGTAAAGAAAGTGAAACTACTTCCAGTGGCCCTCCCCTCAAATTCTTCACCCAGGAGCCAGGGGAACTTTTTCATGTGGTAGCAGATGCTCTCTTTCAGCAGTCTGCCCAGATCCCAGGTCCAGCAAAGCACAGGAACTTGTCTAGGAATTTTTTTTGGAGCTACCTGCATGTTTCAGATGTATGCTAACAAACTGTGTTATTAACAGTGACATAGTGAAACCTTGCTCCTGAGCTCCTTTTACAAATCCGTTGTTATCACAGCTCTGGGCACAAGCTCCAACTGGTTTAAAATCCAAAACCATAGATCAGGGGCTCAGAGCTACTTATGCTGCCATACAAACACTCTTGTTTTAGTTAAATAATTATGAAGTTCCTCAACAATTAAAAGTCCAGTGGCCAGTAACTATGCCAAACTATTAGAATTGTTACAGAATTTAAGTCTCATCATGAAGAAAAATAAGAAGTCAATACAAATGTTGTGAGGAAACTGAAACTGTTAATACAAAAATTGTACATATGGAAAGAATTCAGGCTTGTGAGAGTCTGAGGAACCTGCTAACCAAGGAGAGGAATCACAGTGACATTGCAGGTACTACAGTGCTAGATATATTTATTGACACATAAAGTTTGCAATCAGTTTTCATGATTCTCTGTCTCAAGACCAGAACCAAATCCCTGAAAAAGTGAGGCTGATCAGATTTTTCTTCAGTTTTGTAAGAAGCACCTAAAGTAAGCAGTCATCTGGAAAAGCAACAGATCTGAGATTATCTTGAGMAAGTCAGTTTAGCCATTACTCCTAGGCTGCAGCTTGCTGAAGGGTGGGTGTGTGCAATGAATGAAAATTGTCCTGCCAGTATGCTGGTCTGCTCCACTTGCCAGAACACAGCACAGGAGAAGTAGGGGACATCATGAAGTTATTTCTTTCATTTAGATCCATCCCACCTAATTTATGGTACTTAACTGAGTGCCTAAGAGATAAGCATACCTGTCCTAGGCTGTCTGTAAGGACAACAGACCACCACAGTGTCACTCATCTCACCTAAATCCTGAATCACCCCTTTATTTTATCAGAAGAGGTGTTTATGAAGGCTGTGCTCCTCACCTAGCTCCTCAGATGGCTGGGATCTGGGCCTTACTGAAGGAACAGAGCCATCTCTGATATATACAACTGAATACAAATTAGTAGGTCTTCCACTCCTCACCTGTCACCTCAATGCATCTGAGCCTGCCATTCCCACATCTTTTGTAGGGAGTGATGCTCAAGAGCCTAGCTTCAAGGCTCTTCATCCAGGAGGGACCCCAGAGGAAAACAGCCTTACCACTCTCCCCAGCAATGACTTGGGACACCTTTTGAGAAGTCTCAGAGCTCAAGAGAGCTCTGCCATCAATCAAAGCCATTTTGCCATTGTGGGTATTGATGTTCTCTTTGTTCATTTGCAGTCACTTAGACTGCTTCGCCTGCAGGGAGACTAGGGAAGGCTTTCCATGACAGAGTCTCAGCAACCTGCTCGCCACATGTTATGGTCCTACAGAATAYGAAGAACCCTCAGAAAGGAGTTTGGTTGCATCACCATAGTGGATTGCACCATGGCAATAACACTTGATCTTCTGGGCCTGCACTTTCTTCTTACACCTAGAGAAACAGCTCAGCTTGGCAAAGGTGTGACTCCACRTGCATGCCAGAGTGAGAGTAAACAGCTTTACGTTTGCTACTAACTGCAATGTTCAAGGACAGTGGATCTCCTCATGAGCTTTTTCCTGTACTCTGCGACAGGCAAGGCTGCCTGGAAAAAGACAGCTTCTAATAGCAGCGAGCTGGAGATAACTGACAAAAATGTAAACACTCTGCTGATTCCAAGTCTGTTCAGATGTTTTGATTGCCAAATGCCTTTCCATACTTCAGTAGGTGAACTGTGCTTTAGTAGTTAGTTGCATTAAGACAATGTTCAAAACAAGAAATCCTCTGGGGCATTTCTTTCATGGGGAGGCATATTGACGTTGCAGGGATTTTAAAGTGATTGATTTCTCTAAAGCAATAACAGGGACTAATTTCCCTTTCAATGAATCCACATATGCTCAGTTCTCAGGTTTTGAAAGGAAGCCAAAGCGACATTCTTTCAGGCTTTAAGTTGATATAAATAAAGTGTAACAGAGAGAGCCAATAGCAAAGTTTATCAATGACACATGCCTTAGTATTTACACATGGACATGGCTGGATTTTTCCACTTTGTCTTCAGATGGCTCTCAAAGAATGTCATCAGTTGCCATAAGATGGCAGTTTCCAGCCACAACCTGTCTGAGAGGGGGACACAAAACCCCCATGCATGGACGATCTAGAATGACATTTGGAGAGCAGCAGGCTGCGGTGAAACACAGGTCCACAAAGAGCAAGGTACTTCACAAACTTCAATGTGGGTATGGAGAACTTATGGGGTTTACAGTGAAAGAAAAAAACAAACCCAACCCAAACCAAAAACCAAACAGAGATATAGTAGAAAGGGACATTTTCATAAAATGAGCTGCGAGATATCACACATACAGTTTGCTCATTCCCCTCTGGTCCTCTCTGTTTTTTGGGGGTTTTTTAAGTATCTTAATAAAATTGTTAGCTGTAGACCTCATGTATTTTAAGATATTTAGCTGAATTTCACTACAGTTTTTAAAATGTTTCCCCATTCCTTCTTTTCTTTATTCTTTGTTGAGGAGAACCAACACATGAGAGCAGCACATAGCAATGATGCAGCAACTAAACTAGAGGATCCCATCTCCTAAACTGTGTATATGCTGAAGGACAGAAGAGATACACCACCTGACAGAGAAACAACTTCTGATACAAAAACTTCACCCAGATAGTTTGCCTTGTTTTGAGGAGATTTTTGGATTAATTCCTGCTATGAAGCATCAGCAGGGCTTTTCCTGATTGCATTTCTGTAGCTTGAACTAAAAAAGTTGATTCCTTCTTTTCCTCTTGCCTATGCAGTCAGAGGTTATTTGGACTGGACTGAACATTGGTTAGGGATCATTTCCTCATTAACTAAGCTCCACACAGAGAACTATTGGGTATCCAAATTAAAAACATTTGCAGCATGGTGGATTTCTTCCATTTTAGGGCAAAGCAGGCTGAACATTTAAGCTAAGATGGGCTCTCCCTGCCTTTAGCTTCTCTTTTATTCCTCCAAGGGTTCCTTCTCTCCCTCTCCATTGAGACCAAGCTCATTCTCCACATCTTCGTGACTCTGCCTCCTTCTTACATCTTACTCCCACTTCCTTCCCCTTAAGGGTGGGTCATCACACCCATTCTCTTCACCAATGTCTTTCTGGGATTCTCACTTTCTTGTCTTCTTATTCTCACTTTCTTGACTTCTTCCTTATTAGCCCAAGCCTGGATTGCTGAGTATCTTTGCTCTCTCATTTTGAATTTATCCTCAAAGAAAAGCCTGTTTTCAAAAGCTTATGATCAGAATTAGTTGCCTACCTCTGCCACTGGCTTCTGTATGGTTTTTTATGTGTAAGTTTGAACTAGAAGTTCTTGGGGCAGACCTGTATTTTACCTGAATATTGACAAGAAAAGTCAAAAAGAAGAATTCAAGGAGGAAGGAATGAGTTTCAGTAGTGCAGTCTACAGGAACTGAGTCTGCAAAAATGGTATCATTTTTCAGTAGCATAATCATGAAACAACAACCTACTTCAGAATTCATACCGATGGCAGATGTGAAAGTAACCCCAGGCACTTGTGGTATAGAAACATAGGCTTGTGGTTCACAAGATGCCTTCCTGCATTCTTTAATAACTAAGATTGATATTACAAAGCACTCATGAATAAAATTAAAGGGGTTCCATGTCAGAGTATGCTCAAAATGAGAGGTATGTTGCAAGGAAATTCTAGCTAAAAAATGTCCAACCAATCGAAGTTCTCTGCTGAACTCACAGTAGTATTATTAGGTAAGGATGCAAAAAATATTAATAAGTGAGGGAAGGAGCTGTTGATAGCATGATTTTTGTGAATTGCAGCCAGATGTGTGACACTTTGCTTTTGAAAAAAGCCAAATTTCTATAGTATTAGTAGCACAGAGATACGAATTTTAGTAAATTGTTTGGCAACAAAAAATGACACATTTTCTGCATTGAGATAAAACAAACAATATAYGGTAAACACTTTTGCAAGGTTTTGACTCTAAAGTCTTGGTCATTAAAGTCATTAGTGGCTCATTTAACAACCATTGCCATTTGTGATCATATTTCCCCCTGTGCGCGGCATGGCAGTATTCCACAAGTACTACGCTAGCAAGTCCCATGTCCCAGATAAAAAATGAAGAGTAGAAAAATCARTCATTCTCAGATTCACATGTGAAGCAGTGGTCTAGGTGCATTCAGGTAAATGAACCTYTTCTAGGTACTCTTACCAAATTATTTGAAAAATGCCACCAAAATATGTCAGTGAAACCTTTCTGCTGTAACTGGTACAAGAGAATGGGATCATAYAGTATATATTCCCCAGTAATTTTTTTAGTAAATCGAGAGGAAACCCTGAAAATATTAAATGCAGCAGAACATCATCATGAGATTTAACAAACATAAAAGTTAAATGTATGTTCTAGTGAAAAGTGTGATACACTAATAAAATGCAGACAGATTCTCTGTTATTCACTTCATAAAAATCTTATTTAAATTTTCCCGAGGGGCTATATTTTGTTTAATCTAGCTTCTCCATCAGTCCACACATTATTAATTGTATCTCACAGTCAGTAATAAGCTAAAGTGGCTGGCAGGATGCCACCTTAAAATTAGGTGCCTAAGGTAGGACACCTTGTATTCATCAATGTTTAAAAGATAAAACTGCCTTGTGCAACTTCCCATGACTGGTTTGGAAATAACAGGTAAGTTACTTAAACCAGGCTAATCAGGCAATTTATCCAGCTTTCATGCCTGTACTTCTACACTGGATGGTGTGAAGGTGGTGGAGAAGGAAGAAGGTTGAGAAGAAAAGCACTTTAGCACAAGGGTGGGCAATGAAGGAGGGAAAACAGAGCATCAAGCCCTAGTGCCATCAGAGATGGGAGCCTTGGAATCTGCAAACATACCCTTCTGTAGGAATGGTAACAGAAATTAAAATGGAAACTCAATTTGGTCTTGGAAGAGGATTTTATTCCAAAAGACAGCATCTGGGTGAAGTTTTTTGTAATTCAACCTACATAGCCTCTTGACATAAGATAATAGAACATCTGTTCTATCAACTGACCTCTGAGTACAGAGGTGTCCTGAGATACTGTTGCTGTTAATTGCTTTCATCCATTTGAGCTTTCAGCTGGTGATAGCATTTAAATCTGGACTGAAAAATTATTGTCCTTACAATACTTTGAGAGAAAGCAATATTTACTCATTTTTTTCTCCCCTCAACTTCCCACCTAGCACATACCAGAAGACACAGCTTTTTCTAACATACTGCTAGCTATTTTAGGACACCGACTCCTCTTCACATCCACAATAATTGTGGCATTTTAATTTACAGGTATGCAGCACTACTTCTCTGACTGAGTTTCTGATCCCCAAAAACAGAGGGGAGTCTGCCAGCCCAGAGCACAGTCTGGCATCTCTATTCAGGAGATGACGAGGATGGCTTTAAGCAATGTTGTCAGATTTTGCACGGTGACAACAGCAAGTGGTGAGCAGAAGCGACATGCTGCTGACATTGCTGTTGAAGTAGCAATCTCTGCCCAGTGTGCACAGCAGCTGCTGGGGTGCTCACTTCTTCAGGCACTGCGACCAGCTTGCTGGACTTMTTTGTCCACAATCCAACATGAGCACTAACAGCTCAGTGTTAATCCCCCCTCTGCATGAGATCCATGAGAAAGTAACAAACACTGCTCCAAACAGAGGAAAAATTCAGTATCTAACAAAATGTGGCTACAAAGCACTATTAAATCACAGTGGTAACATTGTTCTTCCTCTTTATCTCTTCCTACCACAAGAAAAAGAAGTGTTCATTTATGCTCATTAACAAATATACTGTACTGCTTTTTTCAGCATGTTGGCAGTTCCACTCTCTGTTCATACACAACATCAATCCTGGCTAAAGGAATATTTATAGCCTAAAAAAGACTCCATTTCCTTTGACAGTATCTCGTTAGAAGACTTGTAATTCACTTTATACTGTCTTTGTAAAAGTTTAAAAGCTTTTTTTAATAACCAATTCAGAGAGCTCTTCTTTGGTTCTCTTTCATACAGCAAGAGGTGAAAGCTAGAATAATCTCAAATTATTTACTTAGAATGGCCCTTTATTCAGCTGATAATACGATTTCGTTTATCAAAATAAGAGATGAGAAATAGTGAAAAAACCTTGAAAAAAAAAAACAAAACAAAACAAAACAAACAAGTAAACTTTCTTCCAAGCCTGAATGAGCAACGTTCAGCAAGTCTCACAGCACATGCAGGTGACTCATTCAAAAAGACAGATCACGTGGAGCTTATTTTCACTATTATGAAGCCCCTTTCCTCATGATTTGAAATGAATTGCCATGGCTCTGGCATAGCCCACATTTTTCAGGCAGTGCCAAACAATGGTTTCAATTATGGATGAAGTGACAAACTCTGGGCTGGCAGGGTGCCCCCATCTCCCTATTAGCGGAGCAGCACCGGCGCCTGCCACCCAAGCGCAGGTCAAGCTGCCCCTCACGCTGCACCTTCTTTTTCTGGGCAAACACTTCCCTCTCCCGGTACAAAAGCGAACTACAGCTGCACCACACCAAAAAAAAACCCCACTTACTCCCATTTATCCTTTCACACATTTTAAATTTTCGCATTTAATAATAGCAATAAACTTAAGAATGACAATAAATTTAATTTTAATATTATTTGCCTCCTAAATACGAACAAGATATTGGATTTTTGAGCTTTTTCCCAACTGAACAAGAGTTTGGCACGCTAAGGAAACCTGGGAAACTACACTGGGGCTCAGCTTGCTCAAAGTCCTCTGACAAAACACAGGCTGAAGCCATGGCAGTTCTTTACCTTACACAAACAAACAAACAATAAAGAAAACCTAGCAATAGTGGGCACTTTCTATTGCTCCAAGTAATTCTGGTCAGATGGTCCCCTTGCAAGCAACTTTGCTGATTGAACCGTTTTCTTCTGCCTCACATATCCCACAAAACGTGCATTTAACCCCACACTGCCTTGGCCTAGGTGGTTCTGACACTGGGAAGGATCCTGGGAGCAATGCAGACAGGAACAACTGAGTGTGCACAGACCATGGGCAGGTGGGGGTGAGCCAACCTGCTGGCCCAGCCAGCTCAACCCAAAGCGTATGTGCAATCCTTTCTGCCAGCAAGGCAGTAAGGGCTCATCCCAGCCACTGGGACATAGTGCAGAAAAGCTGAAGCCTTCAGCCAGCAAAGCTGGATGCAGGAAAAGACTTCTGCTCTTAGTCTGTTAACAGAAACCAAAGCATACACTGGAGCACTGCATGCCATAACTTGGTGGTGAAGCACTGGAAAATGTTGCCCAGAGAGGTGGTAAATACCCCATCCCTGGAAATGTTCAAGGCCCCTTCCAAACCAAACGATTCTATGATTCTGACTCTATGATCGTGAGAAGTGTAGTTTCTGCTGGAAATACTGCCTCAGGAGGTATCTGTAGGATAATGCTCAACCTGTAAATTGTCAGTGCTGCAGTGATTTTACCAATGACGTAAAAATCCCTAATCATTCTTACTTCAGGGATGCTTTGAAAATGGTGGCAGATTGTGGCTGTAGGGTGGTTTATAAGTGAAAAGTGAAGGGTTTGGGCACAGGTCTGACAAGGAGAGGCTGAGGAAGCTGGGGTTCTTTAGCCGGGAGAAAAGGAGGCTCAGGGTGTTGTCCCAAAATAGGGACTTTCACCTGGTGTGCAAGAGGCCAATCCACACACCGAGTCGAGGTATTTGATTTATTTACAGTTCTGTGCAGAGAGGGGTGGTGGATGGCAAGTCCACAAGGCCAGCACACAGACTACCAAAACGTTTCACTATTTATAAATTTTAGCAAACAAGGCATTAGTGTTCATTGGCTACAAGTAACATAGTTCTCATATTAATTAGTATTCTATCTTCTATTGGTTAAATGATTGCCTCACTTCTCATGCTAATTAGTCCACATGGTCAGTTCTTTTAAGTCGGTGGGTTTCTTGAGCCAATGGTCTGTGAATCGATGGTCATGGTCCTCCCCTGTCAGAATTATCTTTTACCCAGTTCGAGTTGATTTCAGCACACTTGCCGAGTTGGCTTTGGCAATTTCATCCTTATCTTGGGAGTTTTGCCAAATGTTCTCGTGGTCTGTAAATTTTGCGTTCTTTTGTGTCCAGTGTCAGTGGTACATCCTTCTCCCCAGGCTTTGTTAACCTCCTCGTGTCTGAGATCATTGAAATATGTCAAGCCCTAAACTTTAACGAGGCAATTCTACCGGCGAGTCATTTATCCTTCTATCRCCTGGACATTGAGGGGAGACCTTGTCGCTCTCTGCAGCACCTGAGAGGAAGCTGTAGCCAGGTGGGGGTCGGCCACTTCTCCCAGGCAACCAGTGGCCGGACAAGAGCAAGTGACCTCAGGTTGTGCCAGGGGAGGTTTGGAGTGGCTGTTAGGAACAATTGCCTCACCGAAAGGGTTGTCAAATACTGGAACAGGCTGTCCAGGGAAGTGGTGGAGTCACCATCCCTGGAAGCGTTCACAAAGCGCGTGGATGTGGCACTTAGGGACGCGGTTAAGTGGAGGGCCTGGCAGTGCTGGGTTGACGGTTGGACTCGATGATCCCGAAGGTCTTTCCCAACCGAAACCGTGGCATGGCTCGGTTACTCCACGACTATCCCGCCTTAGAAAGCCGACGGCCCCCGAGCTCCTCCCTCTTCCCGCCGGGAGCGGGGTCATGGCGTCATCGGTGCGCGCCGCGGAGCACCGCCCCGCCGGGAACATGTCGCCGCCGCTCTTCAGCCTGCCCGAGGCGCGGCTCCGCTTCACGGTGAGGCTCCCCCTCCTCCCTCATTCCCTCCAGCCTTCCCTCCATCCCTGCCGCTCGGACGGGCACCGGGCGAGCGGGAAGCTGCGGGGCAGGGCTGTTCCTCGGCGCCTCTGGGCGCGCGGCCCGGCCGGGGCTGCAGGCGGGGAGCGGCCATGGGGGTTCCTTTACCGGGCGCTCCTTTACCTAGCGCTCGGCGCGGCCGAGGTACGGCGGGGTAGGAGTGAGGACGGGCTGCACGCCGGCTCGGGCCGGGGGATGATCAGCCTTCAGGTTAGCGAAAATTAGCGTAAAATACAATGATAGTATGGCGTGTCCCCCGCAGCAAAACGTCCGAGCGTATTGGACTTGCCGTCTCTGCTCCTCTGCTGAAGAATGCTTTTCCCTTGCCAGAGCAGGGGGGCTGCGTGTGTGCCCAGGCTTCTGGATCCCGCCGTTTGCGACCCACTTTGTCAGACAAGGGCATAAGATTTGCACAGAAGTGGTTGAGGCACAGGCAGTCGATCCATTAGATCGATTTTGTAACAGGAAATAGGAACTTTGAGACCATATTGTTAGCAGGAGTCATGCGCTCTTCAACATCTTCATAAATGACCTGGACGCAAGGACTTGCAGGGATCCTGTGCAAGTTTGTAGCTGATAAAGAATTGGGAGGAGCTGTTAAACTCACTTGAAGGCAGAGGGGCTCTCGGACACCTGATGTGCTTCTTGGGGTTGGCCGTGCACAGCCAGGAGTTGGACTCGATGGTCATTGTAGGTCCCTTCCAACTCAGAACATTCTGTGATTCGTGTCCCAAACCACCATAACCACCTGAAGTTGTGTGTGTGGCACATGAGACAATGGTAGATGAAGCATTGGTCACAGCATGGTGTTCCTCAGTGTTCAACAGTAGAAATACTGTTTTCACCACACTGTTAGCCCAGGTTTGAGGTGTGATGCTCTACTAGCTCATGTGTCTCATTTCCTAGGTGCTTGTTATTTGCCCTTGTTGTTACAAAGTTCTCTCCATAAAATGACACAGGTTGTGCATCCAAAAGATTCCTTAGTATTTCTGTCCACTGTCAGAGGAAGGAGGAGATCCTTTTAGTTTTGTACTGGTTTTGTAGCTTTTCTTTCTTTGCATTTTGCAGACATCCACCAGAGAGGCTCTGATTAACAAAAGCATCAAGCCATTGTTGAATGCGTTTAACCAGGTTCCTGGGAGGTAAGTAAAAGCCACTTGATTTTTAAAAAGTGTCTGTTCAGATAACTTTTAGTCATCTTGTCCCTAATGTTTGTTAGTAACTGAGGTGGAATGTTTGTATTTACAGTGAAAATGAAAAGAAGTGTACCTTGGATCAAGCTTTTAGAGTTGTTGTAGAAGAAGAAATAGTAAGTACTTCAAACTGTTGAAGCTTATCTCTTGTTGAAACTCAAATTTCTATTTGCCGGCTAGTATATTAACATAAGAGCAACTCACTTTATTGTAAGAAAATGCTGTTTGTTAAAAACATGAGCTATGTAATAGGTAATTAAGATTGGATACAGATGATTCAAGGAGATTGGTAGAATCTTGTATTTTACAGCCATCACACTATAGTGAGAGCTGTTGACTGAGGTTTTTCCAGTAGCTCTTTGTAATGCTTATGAAAGTCTGCTATGTCTTAAAATTCTAGTTCATAGATATACATTGTTCAATAACTGTACTTAAGGGTGGATGGAAGGGGTAGGTTTAGATTAGGGATTAGGAATAAATTCTTCACTGTGAGGATGGTGAGGCACTGGAACAAGTTGCCCGGACAAGTTGTGGATGCCCCATCCCTGGAAGAGTTCAAGGTCAGGTTGGATGGAGCTTTCAGCAACCTGGTCTAGTGGAAGGTGTCCCTCCCCATGGCAGGGGGGTTGGAACCAGGAGATCTTTATGCTCCTTTCCAACCCAAACCATTCTGTGATTCTGTTTTTTGTTACTAACTAATATGTAACAAAGCTGTCTTGTCAGCTGAAAAGAATGATGAAAGCAGTCAAATAATGTATGATCAGATAATACTTGAATGAAATCTGAATGTGAGATACTAATTTTCAGAGGTAAATTACTCTCTGCACATCAGGGTTTTCAGTGGCTGGAAACAATCGGGAAAGGTTTCGCACTCAATAAAAACTTCTTAGAGTTAACTGACAGGTCAAATTTAATACTCTTTTGGAAAGTTGAATGTCAATATTTGTTTTAAATATGCCTACTTGGAAACAAGAATTTTAGTTTTGTTAGATACATTTAAGTCAGAATAGAGAATTTCAACRCTGTTTTCTTTATTTAGATAAACAAAGCTCCATGTGAAAATCTCCTGGCAATTATTTCTCTTGCTATTAATGGAGTCACAGAAGGTAAGCATCTTTCTTTCAAATCTGTTGGCTGTTTTAGGGATCATTTAAGGGAGTAATCTTGATTTCTGTAAGTCGTCTACAGCAGTTAGCTTTGGTGATATGTGGCCCTTATGCTAGTGGTTAGCAAGTTTATTTCACGAGAGAAATTAATAAATTTGGTTATATATGTGACATTTGTGTTGGAATATTTTTTTTTAATTAGAGAAAGATGCATGAGTTTGGTTGCAGCATGATTAGCATTTTCTGTCTTTGTCCACCACTCTAAAATGATTAGAGGTTTCCCATCATAATTTCAGAGATGAGACCACTGAGGCAGAGAGGTTAAATGACTTGGCAGAGCCAGAAGTAACATCTCCTGGATATCTGTGCTCGTCTCCCAGCACTGACCTGTCAGTACATGGCTGTTTTTTAGCTACTTGAATTTGTTTCTATAAGTCTTTTGTGGCAGAAATCAACGTGCTTATCTTTTCTGAAGTGGCTTTTGAGCTCTTCCTTTTGTTTATTTGTTGACATTGTTTATTTGTTCATGTTGTTCATCAAATACCTGTTTGTTTTAGTAAGTATCGATCAACTACATGTATGTTTTATGAGCTGTAGAATAACAAGACCTGTGATATGAGGAATGCAGACAGTGCCTACAGAACATGGGTGGATGGACTTGGAGCACTGCTTTAGCTGTGCTTTGCTTGAAAAGGCTCTCAGGCTTCATGGGTGTGTGTAGTGTCACTAACTGGATTTAGAAGTCTGAAAGAGTTCACTGGCAACCTGCAAAGAGATGCAACATTGTTTCAGACTTTGAGGTAGTGATTTTTCATTATGTGTTTTATGTTAGTGCAAAGCTTTTGTAAATCTCATTTGAGTATGTGTACATACAAAATAGCTTTAATGAAAGTTTACACTCTAACCCAAGCTTTTTGATAGGATTTGTAGGAACCCAGGAGAACTTTTTCCTCTTTTTTTTTAATAAAATGTCCCTCAAGTGAAATGCATCTTTATTTTTTGCATTTCAGTTCAGATTTGTTGAATAAAAGATTCCCTGTTCCTCATAGGTATCTGCACTGCATCAACTCCTTTTGTGCTTTTGGGGGATGTTCTGGATTGCCTCCCTTTGGATCAGTGTGACAAAATTTTCACTTTCGTGGAGAAAAATGTTGCTACATGGAAATCGGTGGGTATTTTTCCAAAATGTTAGATAGTTTTGCCAAAGCTCTTGTCTCCATGAACCATTTTTAGGAATGGAATTTAACTGTCTTTGTAGATGACACATCTGTCAGGGACTCCAGAGGTAGCACCTGAAATGCATTCCACTTCCTCATATCCCAGCCTGGATTTTCTAACGAGGACTTCCTCCCATAGTCATTAATTCAAACTGTTCTTTTTGAGTGACATTGTGGCCCCTGATATATTCACAAACTGTTCTTTATCATTAATTCAAGTATCTACCAGTTCATTTCTCCTGGTTCCAAATCACCAGTATTGTGAATGCTCTAAATCTTTTGTGAGTGCTCTTTGGTTATTTGTATAAATAATACATGGAATAATAAAGGAAGTGAGTGTAAAAATTAGGGTTTCCAAGAAAAAAAGAAGTGTATGCTGTTCTTACAGTTCATTGACACACACAGTTTTTCTTTATGAAAGCTGGATTTAAATGTGTTTTCTGCTTTCTTGGAATTTGTGGGACTGTTTGTTTTATATTGCCTTTTTGTGAAACCTGCCTGTTATGCAAGGGAAGACTCAGAGTTATCAGTAGGAGTGACTCATACTTACTCATAGCTTGTGATTGGATTAAATCTGCTCCAGAAGGTTTTATGATCTCTTAATGTTCTAAATACTTTTACTCTGTTTCAGAACACATTTTACTCTGCAGGGAAAAATTACTTGCTACGCATGTGCAATGGTGAGTGGTAGTTTTTTGGGAAGGGGGGAGCAGTATTAAAGAACTTACTATCTTACCAAATGAAAGTGAGTTTAATAATTTGATTTCAATTCAGATATGTTCAATAAGTAATAAAGTTAAAAGGTACATCACTCAGCAGATAGGAATTCATGAGTCTTGCTAATTAATGTAAAAGTCATTCAGACCTCAGGGAACTCTCTTCATCAGTGGAGATCATTATAGAAGAATATCATTCCTCAGCAGTAACAAGGCCTGTATCAGAGACTGTATTTGAGTAGGATTCATTTGAATTTATTTTTTATTGATGTTGAAGGTGTTAAGAGAATTGGCAGAATGCAATTGGAACAAATATGTCTGATCTGAGGGAGTCACTAGCATTTAAATTTACAAATAYGAACTTCCTTTCATTAGCTCTGTAGGTCATGTAATTTGCAAGTCTTGAGTTCTATTACATGAGAAATGAAAAGAGGAATAAATACTAATATTCRTTATTTTTTATGAAATCTAGACCTCTTGAGAAGATTATCTAAGTCACAAAACACAGTCTTTTGTGGAAGAATTCAGCTATTCTTGGCTAGGTTATTTCCGCTTTCAGAAAAATCAGGTGAGATTTTTTTGTATTTCATCACACTTAACATTGAGACTAAATAAGCTGAACCTTATAAGTTTATGATGGTTGCAGACCCAATCCAGTTGGACCAAATGACTTTGCACTTGTACCCTAGTTCTTGGGTCTGTCCTTGATATTGTGACTTTTTTTGCTTTCATTTCAAACTTAAGTTTTGAATGCTGTTTCTGAGAGTTGAGTATCAGCATTTAATTAACAACTAGCTGAATGAATAGACTTGGGAACTTCACAGCTTCTTAGACCTACCCTTTGTTTTTCACAGGGCTTAACCTGCAGAGTCAGTTTAACCTGGAAAATGTCACTGTTTTCAATACCAATGAACATGAGAGCACTCTGGGACAGAAGGTGAAAATTCCTATGTCATTTTTCACTCATTCTCCAGTAAACATGCAAGATTGTTTGCACAAAAATGTGCTACTGTGCTTAGTATTTGGGGCTGTGTGTTTGTCGTTTGGTTGTCCCGCTTCCAGACCAAGCTGTTGATTGAGAAATGGGCCTGGTATCTGGTACATTAAACTGTGCACTCTGAGGGGAAAAAGATTGGTTTGATTGTAAGGAATAAGCACTGTCACTGTGTGAAGATCTCCCCACARTGTGCAAAGGATAGAGCTGTCCCTGCAGCTTTGTTCAGGAGGAGTGAGGCTAGGCTACCATTGGGTTAAGACAGGAATTTGTTGCACATTTTACAGTAATAGGACCTTAGAGGTCTTTTGAGTTATCAGCTTAAGCTTTCTGATCTAAAATGTAATAGAATGTTTATAGTAAAGAACTCTGTGAGGACTGTATGAAAACTGTAGTGGCATTTGTGTAAGGTTTAAATCACTTTTTTCTATTTAGCACACTGAGGAGAGAGAAGAAGGAATGGATGTAGAAGAAGGTGAAATGGGAGATGATGAAGCACCAACAAGTTGGTGAGCTTACAGAAATTCTAAAAGCTGAAGCAAAGCTTTATAAAGTGAAAGGAAAAAAGCTGTTTGGGAAATATGGTTAAATGTCGTGGTMAGAATTCTCCTTATCTCCTGACCTCTCAAGATCAGATGTATCTAATCAGTTAAGACTCCTGGCAGTGTCTTAATTGTTTAAGTGGAGTTGCCTGGAAGAGAGAAATGTACAGCTTTGAAAAAGTTGCATCCCCTGGCTGAGAACAACTCTGGTTTTGACTGTTTTCCAAATTCCTTTGACAAAACTTGTGATAAGATGTATTCAGAGATTTTGAGTGTATGCTGTATATGCTTTTAGGAGAAAAAGCTCTGCTCCTCTTCATTTCCCAGATAATGGAAAACTCTTAAGATCCCTTTTTCCTACTAKTTTTGCTTTTATAGTGAGAAAGTAACAATAGACTGGATGGGAGACTCTTTTAGGGACAAACTCTTGAGTTACAGATTTCTCTGTAAGGGTTCGCTACTGACTCATTAATTCACTCCCAAAATGAATGATATTTTCTGGGGTTGGACATTCCTGAGTGAACTTGAATTTAATATATTGCTTTTCAGTATGGTTTTTTTATTATTTTTTCCACAGTTCTATTCCAATAGATTATAACCTGTATCGAAAATTCTGGTCACTTCAAGATTATTTTAGAAATCCTGTGCAGTGCTATGAGAAGGTGTCATGGAAAACTTTTCTTAAGGTAATCTGAGTTCATGCTTTCAACCATTCAGCCTAAGTAAAAGTCATTGTTTACACAAGTAGCAGAGTGACTGCTTAAGCACAGAACAGTTCAGAGGCTCATGTCACTGGAAAATAATAGTGCACGAGGAAATGCGTTTTGCTGTTTTCTAAAGTGAGCCTTTGGCAGTAAACAGTGTGTTAAGATGTACAATAAACCCCCTAATATAACTTGTGTAAGTCAATATCAAAGATATTTCATATTTTGCAACAATTCCAGAAGTACCTCTTTTGCGGTTTATCAGCTGCAAAAAGCAGAACTTGKGGGTTTTTTTTTTTACCCCAAGAAAATAAAGAGCTCTACCTAGTCCTAGCTCTTGCTTTTGTATAGTCATATTGATCCCAGTGGAATCCTAAAGATTATTGGTTTCTAATGCAGCAAGTCTCTTTATAGAAGCAATTACTTGAATGTCCGTTCAGCCAGCTGTTTCAGTTTTGCTTGAGGATGATTTACTGCTAAGCTATTCTTTCATCACAATTTTTCACTCACTGTTTTTTTAATAATAGCAAGAGGCCTAGGCTTTTTTAATCTTCATTCTCTTTGTTCTGGTAATAAGAGGTGACATCTGCTCAGACATCCTAATATAAATCTAATTAATGATGTCTACTAATGGAGTCAAAAAAGAAAATCCACAAAAAAACATCACACGGGTAGTTCAGAAACTGAACAAGGCCAGACTTAAGTCTTTCAGATTAAATTTTTTAATGTACCACTGTCATCGTGTGAACCTTTTTTCTTCATGACTGTTCACAACCCAAAATGTTGGGTTTCATAGCATACTTTAAATATTCCATATGATTAGACATTGTGACGTGATAACACTTTCACTATCGTTTGTGGTGTTCAGAGTGGTCCTACATATTGGTAACAAATGGGTTGTTTCGATGGGCTGATTGCAAGTTTACAAATTATTTTACTTGCTTGGCTTCAAGTCTATTGTAGTTCTCTAACTACAAAGACTTGATATTTTTTTCATGTGATAAATAACTCTGTTTTATAGTACTCAGAAGAAGTTTTGGCTGTTTTCAAAAGTTACAAATTGGATGACACTCAGGCTTCCCGGAAAAAGTTGGAAGAACTAAAAACAGGAGGAGAACATGTATATTTTGCAAAGTTTCTAACTAGTGAAAAGGTATGTGATTTCCCTTCTCAGAATCCCAGGCTAGTTTAGCCTGGAAGGAACCTGTACCTAGTTCAGCCTCCCTGCTCAAAGCTCTCAGCTGGAGCAGTTGATCACCACTACGTCCAGTTAGGTTTTGAATGTCTCCACAGATCAAGACTCCACAGTTCTCTGGGTATCCCACTACACTGTTTGATGACTTTATTTAGGTAGATTTATTCTGTTCTTTTTTCTGTTTTATTCTTTGTGGATTACCTCTTTTAATTAATGACTCAGGGGCTTCTAGTTCTGGATAAGAGTCTGCCATTTGTTTATTGCATTTCGTTTGTAATGTTGCCTTTATAAAGATAAGTTAAAAGAGAGTAAATATTTAAAGATCTGTTGTTCTTCTACTGTTTTTTAGCTGATGGATTTACAGCTGAGTGACAGTAACTTCCGCCGTCACATCTTGTTGCAGTACCTAATACTCTTTCAGTATCTAAAGGGACAAGTCAAATTTAAAAGGTAATGTGAAAATGTTTTGTGTTTTGGGGATGGGGAACTAGGAACATGGAAACCAAAATATTTTAAAATAGCTTGTCTACTTGTTCTAAGGTCCTTGTGAAACTTGCAGCCTTGGATTGGTAAATACAGGGTGTGACTGAAGTTACTTTACAGCAGGAAAGCAGAGGTCTCATTCCTGCCTTTCTCTGTTCCTCTCTGATTCTTTTCCCTCCGTTGCTCTAGTGTTCGTTGGACTTACTCAAAGTTTTGCAGTTTACTATACCTGCAAAAAACCAATCTGCTCATCTTTGCAGAGTTAATTTCCTGCCAAGTTGGTGGTGAGTGCCAGCTATGAGAGGGAAGGAGACTCACTTTGGCAGCAGCAAGTTGTTCAACCAGTGCAAGCTACTTGTGCGTGGCATCATTTTGAATCTATATTGATTCTGCAATGTGGCATTGGTTGCTGATTTGTTTTTTCTGTATGCTACAGAATTCTGTCTAAAATGGCAAGAAATAACAATGGTGATTGTTGCTTTTCTAAATTAATGGTATAGAACCAAACCTTGTCTGTTCATAGTCTCTAATGTTGTGCTGAAGAAAATCCCACCTGTCTGTTCRTTTTCTATGCTCTTGGCCACATGTGCATATAATGATTAACATCATTAACAAGGCAGCTGTCTTTCACATGCAATATATTGCTTTTTGTAAACAGCTCTCAAAGAGCTTTGTAAACTAKGTTAAGATCATTATCCTAATTCTATAGATTATTTATCAAGTCCAGTGGCAGACAAGGAATGGAATTCAGGTCTTCTGAATTGCTGTTCAGTCCTGTTGAAGTGACAGTCATTTCAATGTCAATTCATTAAAATATCCATTAAAAGCACTCATTTATCAGTGATCATGGATGGTATGAAATACAAATGGTGTAGTATAACACTTGCTCATTGGTTTTGAGGTAATTTTTTTCATAGTGCTCCTTTGCTGTGCTTTGGGTCCATCATCAAGATGTGATCTTGAATCACTCMAATGGGCTTCCTATTGGATAAACCTAAACCCTGAAAGTATATTCCCTAAGCACATCTAATTAATTCCACTAATAAATGGTCAGTCCTTGGAACCAGATGAGAGCACATTCAAACTATTTTGCTCAGATCCCCTCTAACACTCCTCAGAAGGTAAGTAGTGTAAATTATGTGTCCTCAGCACTATTTTGATGTGTAGCAAACTCTTAAAATTAAAAAAAATACACCAAGCTGATTTAATGACACTTTGTTTTGTTGTTTTGCTTTTCAATTCCAGTTCAAACTATGTCCTAACAGATGAACAGTCTCTTTGGATTGAAGATACTACAAAAGCAGTTTACCAGGTTGGTACAGTATCTACTTTGATGAAAATTACATGGAAGAATATTTAGCATGTAATATTGTATCAACCACCTTTGAAGCARTAACCCCATTTTCTTTGGGTTTTTTTTYCCCTACATATTCTGCTACAGATATAATGCAAAAAGTTCACTTTCTTTTCTCCCATTCATAGCTTCTTTCAGAAAATCCTCCAGATGGGGAAAGATTCTCAAAAATGGTAGAGGTAAGTGCTTTGAYGCCTGCCTGAACAAAGTCTACATAGCACATAAAAAAGCTGTTCCAGTTTAAACTAGCTTTTGGAACACAGGTGTTACATCTGTGAGAATTTTTACATCATCTCAGTAAAAGGTGGTCTCATAGTATGTTTTTATTTTGTAGTCATATTTTTCCCATGTTTTCATTAATGCTCTTTACTTCCTTCTCTGGGGGAGAAATGTAAATATGCAAATATGCGCTTGTGTACATACAGGAGAGATTGTTTATTCGAAAGTAAAAAAAATTTTAAAAGTTTTTGCAGATAGGAGTGCTATGCCCAAAGACATGGAAATAAGATACAAGTGAAATTAATCAAAAACCAAACAGTTGTCTTCTTGCTTTCCTTTTTTCCTTTACTTTGGCTGCATCTATTTTCTTGTTTAGACCAGGAGAAATAAAGCCTTTCCCACAATTATCGAAGACAAGAGATACACAATTTTTGAATAAATTAAACCAAGTGTCTCAGAGTATACTGATGACCTTCAAAATAGTGACTGAAATACACAACCCATAACAAAGTTTTCCCCTTAATTTTAACAGCTYGCTTTAAAACTTCGGGTTGAACTCTGCTTACAACCCTAATAATGTGCAATACTTTCTGTGTTTCTCCAGCATATATTAAATACTGAAGAAAACTGGAACTCATGGAAGAATGAGGGCTGCCCAAGCTTTGTGAAAGAAAGGTAACTGTATTGTGAAGCAGAAGATTTCTGCTGCTTGTTGGAAATAGTGGTTCCACTTCAAAATATGGTACATATTCTGCATATGCGTATGAACGTTAACCATTCACACAACTTGGAGATCTGTCTAGTTGCCTGTCCCTTCAGCATGTGCAGAAGGCTCTTGGTTTTCTGCCTAAAGTCATAAGGCTTCCAGTATGTCAGGGAGAAGGTGGTTATGGGTGTGTGGGCTCTCAGGAGTGCATTCCTCATTGTCTCAGGGCAACATTTTGTGGTACTGAGGATCCAGTGATCGAGGAGASTGGAGCAGGTTGTATCCCCTCTTGCTTTCAGCAGACCCTAGGTTGAAGAAGTTAGTGCCTGACCTTCCCATATACCCCTTTGGATTGCCTCCAATGAAGCCTTTGGCATTATGGCTTTGGCAGGGCAGCATACCTGGAATTTGTGTAACAGTTCTCTTATGCAATTTATTTATTAGTTTGCCACTTGATGGTGATCACTTACGTCAAGGGAAATGACAATTAGGTGGCTTTCACCACTGAAAGTTTCCTATGTAACTAGTTACTAGCTAGTGGCGAAACTTGAATTTTGACTCCATGTGTCTACTTGACTATCTTGTGAGGGTGACCAAACATTTGTCTTCCATCCTTCTTCGTTGTACACACAGACTGTAGCCTCTTTGTGGTAAGGAGCATCTGGGTCATTGTCTCTTTACGGATTTCCTTTTATTGGAGAGACGAGGTGCAGCCACCTCTTCATGACTTAAGCTGTTTGCAAAAAAAGGGAGAGGGGCTGTTAGAAGAAATTACTGTTGCAGGGAGATTGTGGGGAAGTAAAATTACATAATTTGACTTTTGTAAATGTTCTGTCTCCTTTAGATCTCATCCAGAGTTTCAGCTTGGGTAGGTCTTGCCCTAACCTCAGAGCTCTGGGATCTCCATTCTCTGATCCCATGAAATCAGGTGCAGCTGGGGAAAGAGACCTTGCAATCATAGAGCAGATGATCCCAGCAGCAGGGTAGATCATACTTCTATGTGCTGCTGGCACAAATGTGATTTGCTTCTTTCTCTGTATCGGGACTCTGGTAGACCTTTACATTTGTGAGTGAACTGATTTTGGTGTCTGGCAGATTCCTTTTCTTGTCTTTACTTTGCCTTGTCTCTCCCTTTCCTCACTGCCTCCTTCCACTCTCAGACTCACTGTCCTTCTGATTGCTTACATTATGATTTAACTTGGCACCGGTCTCAAGGTGAAAGGTGAAATTGCTTTATTTTGTTATTGAGATATAACTGGTTTGATACTAAAGAGCATCTTTTTTTTTTCTTTAGACCTCCGGATTCTAAGCCAATGAGGCCTGTGAGAAAGAGGCCAGCTCCAGAGGACTTCTTAGGAAAAGGATCAAACAAAAAAATCCTTATGGGGAAGTATGTTGGATTCTTTTTCCTTTACAGAGTTTCTGGGTTTGGGTTGGTTAGTTGGTTTGGGAGATTTTGTGTTTGGGGTTTTTTTTCCCCTCACTGTTTTTTCTGTACAGTAATTTTCAAACTTCCTTACTTTGAAACTGCCAGGAAATAACAGCCAAGGGATATATAATTCTTTTAAAACTTGCAGTAAGCTTCCTTTCCTTATAACCATCTTTACAGATCACTTTTAAACAGTCTGTAAGTGTGGAATGGTAGAATGATGAACATGTAGTTCAATGTGTGTTCATGCTTTTCTTGTCAGTGAGGAACTGACCCGCCTTTGGAATTTATGTCCTGATAACATGGAAGCCTGTAAATCTGAGAGTAGGTAAGTAAAAAATGGGTGTGGTGTTGTCTAAARCTAACTAATTAGCACTCTAATTAGCAAGTTACAAAATTGGCATAAGGAAAATATACAAGGTAATTTTACAAGGTGTGCATTTCACTGTGTCATGGAAGAAGTTGGTTGCATGAATCTTTGCCTTGAAGTCTCCTTACAGTTTTCTTCACTTCYTCTAATGTTTATGCTGTCAGTAATTTTCATTGCTCAGTGAAGTAAAAGCTAAGCTAAAAACCAGATGAAAACTCCCATTTTGTAGAGCATAATTGCATAATTAATTACCTTATATAATGAAGGAAGGTTGCCAAGTCTGGCTCTGATGAAGTTAGCATGCTACTTGGCTATGATTTTCGAGCAGGCCTGTGCTTTGAACAATGCKAGATAAGAGGAAATTGGCTAGCAGGCATTGTTCCAGCACATACTGGATCTGCTCGTGGGGCAGATGCAGAAAACTGCAATTACTGGTTGTCCCTTCTGCTTGCACAATTGTAGGAAATACTTAAAATGTACTCTGCCTACACAATTTTGTTGCAGATGCTAAAATCCCTTTTTCTGTGCAGACATGATACCTAGTAAGAAAATTTGGTGAAGGAACGGGACAGTTCCCAAAGAGAACTTTGCTAGTAGTGGCTGTAAAGTCTGGTTACCTGGGGAGAGGTGCTAGCTGTGCAGATRTCTTGAGCAGAGGAATTGCTTTTCCGGAGGTTCAGAGCTTTGCAGAGGAAGTGCTGTCCTTTCTTGTGAGGCTGGGATGTACGGGAAGGCCTCTGACAGGATACTTGCCTTCACTAGGCCAAGGGCTGGAGGTGGAGTTGTGTTTGGGACCAAAGCTTTTGATTCCTGTGTGTGATTGTATTGTGCTGCAATGTCTTTAAATAAAAATAAATAAATAATAATTTTAAAAAACCCTAAAAATGGAGATAAACYAAGAAAATGCATGCCATGGTAAACAGGAAATAGAAGATCCCTCGGAATCTGGGTTTGGTTTCACGTTTTATTATAGACTTTGTGACTGTATGCGGTCAAATGACTGTAGCTTTTTGCTTTGGTTCCTCACATCTCCATTCAAATGGGATAATACTTCCTTACCTGTCCTCTTCTTAGATGATTGTTCTGGGGATAATATAGCAGGACTCAAATCAGATGGGTTTTCAAGGTGCTGGCTTTGGTTCCAGGAGTCAGTGATAATGCTACCCTTAAACATGCACAGGGCACTGTTGCTCTGGGCAAAATACGTTTTTCAAACCAAAACTGAAATGAATTTACAGACCAGTGTGCTTCACCCCCTGCTCCAGCCCATTACTAGATTCCCTTGCAGAAGCAGATGTGTCTCTGTCAGCATTAGGTAGGAGAAATACAGATCATTACAAGCTTGCTTTGCACCCCGGAGTATCTTGCCTCTTACACAATCTGTGTTTCTTGCCTGTAGTCTTCTCAGCAGCAAACTGTCCTGATGGTGTGAAGTATCATTTCTGTTCTGTTTTTAGGTCAGGGTTCCTTCTGTGCTGCTTTGAGTACCTGTCAGAACCAACCACAAGTGGTTCCGAGAGCAGATGGAACTGAGATGGGGGGAGGGTGAAGAGCCATGTTTTACTGAGGCTGTCAAATGGCACAGAACTAACAACCATTTTAGACTTCTGAGTACTTGTGAGCTGTGCAAATGTTGCTGACAGATGTTGACATCACCTTTTGGTATGGCAGGAGGTTTAAATGCATAGAATAGGCAGTGCTAGTAACTGCTGGCATGCTTCAGTGGTTATGCAGAAAATAATTTCATAGCAACATGTATCGAACAGATTCTTTGCTTATTTAAAATTGTTAAATTTCAGTGGGTTGTTCTTGGGTTTGTTTTTTTCTTCAGTGTGTGAGCTTGAGATGTGTATGAAAGAACTGAAAGCTGTCTGTTTTAGAGAAGTTTGTGAAGCATATTAAGCTCCTTATTTGGTTTTTTTAGGGAATATATGCCAACACTGGAGGAATTTTTTGAAGAAGCTATTGAACAAGCAGACCCTGAAAACATGGTTGAAAATAAGTATAAGTATGTCCATCTCTGTTGTGTTTCACATGATTTTGATCTCTTTCATGTTTGGATTGTTAAAGAAAACAGATTTTTCTCAACATTACTGATATCTGTGTAGGACTCCAGAAATGTACAAATCCTGTTTAAATTTGGACAGAATTATATTACTAAATGGCTCAGATCTTTCTCTGTGCGTTTATAGATGCCAGACCTTACTAACCAAACTTGTGTTTCGTTGTAGGGCTGTGAACAATTCTAACTATGGCTGGAGAGCCCTGAGACTTCTGGCCCGCAGAAGTCCTCACTTCTTCCAGCCAACAAACCAACAGTTCAAGAGTTTACCTGAATATCTAGAAAACATGGTAATCAAGTTAGCCAAGGAGCTTCCTGTAAGTAATATTATCCTATAATAATAAATGCTGAATTCATTCACTTTCTGCTTGTCTCTCTGCAGTCCATTTGGTACACGGGGACAGAGGGGGCAAAAAAAAAACCAGGAAAAAAGTTTGTACACTAAAGTAAAAACTACAAATAAAATTAATCTAATCTCTGAAGATCCCAGTAACTTTAAACTGAATAACATTGATTAACCGAGTAACTGTTGAGCCCTGCCTTGTATTCTGTGAAAAAAAACAGCTGTGGCAATCCTGTTGGTAGGCAGGACTATCTGTGTGTGTGTGTGTGTGTGTATACACACATATAAATATGTATATATATGAACCCAGCTACTTGGGTACCGTGTTGCAGTGCACTTTTATGTGGTTTAAGGGACAAGCCGGAGTTCTGGCTCATGAATATACTGGGATGCCAGGACAAGGGGCAGTGTGTGCAGCTGAAGGTACTGCGCTAAGTGGTACCAGAGTTTTACAGCAAGGTTTGCCAGAGCTCTTCTGTCAGTTCTCTGACTTAAAATATGCAAAGTAAAAGTAGACCTTGTGGAGCTGTAAATGCAGGGCATTAACCCTTTGCTTGTTCAACAGTATAAATTTGAGTCCAAGGAGGGGCCTTTCAGACCACTTTATACACGGTGATAAGAGAGGCAAACAGTGGGGAAGAGGGCACTTTCTACACCTTTGAATTAGCACACAACCCAGCAATGTCTTGCAGATACAAACCCCTGCTTCTGTACTGAGACCTTCCTTGTCTGTAATGTGGAACTACTGAGGCGTAAAGGTTGGATTTTAATATATAGCTGTTTTGTTTGTCCAGCCATCAGTTAACTGTGCTAATAGCACATTTAGAAAAAATATGGGGAAAGGAAATGTATGTTAGTTTGTTTAATGTATTAAAATATGACTGTATGCAATATTCCTGATGATACTACTGTCATGTGCCAAATGTTGTGGCAAGAAASAAATATGTACATAAGGCCTGTGGCTGAAATGTAGGAAAAGAAGAAACCTTTTGGCCGATCAGTAGCTAAATCAGAGACTGAAAAGTTTCTCGTTTGCATATTTGTTTGCCAGCTTTCAGAAGTTTGAAAATACAGAAACTTGGGGGAATTCCCAAGTGAGAAATAAAATTAGTGAATAATAATAATTTTTTTAAATGTTCATCAGTAGTGGTCTAAAGTTGRTTGGTTGGTGGGGTTTTTTTAAGTAATAAAGCTCACTGTGTAATGCTTAGTTGTTACTATGAAAAGGAACAATCATGTGAAGTCAGTGGATACTTCTATTAGGTTTTTTAGTTAATGATATGTTTTATTAGAACTTGCTACTGGTGTTTAGGAGACTATGAGGAATTTTAATTCTCATGTGGGAGAGATCACATCAGGCTTTCTATTCTAACACGCATTCCAGAGACAAGCACAGAGCTGTAAAATTTCTCTTTGAACACAAAATTCATCCAGTGATGTTTAGTTCTTTCATTGTAGCCTCCTTCTGAAGAAATAAAAACAGGTGAAGATGAAGATGAGGAAGATAATGATGCTTTATTAAAGGAAAACAATGAAAGTAAGATTTGCATGTTCTCAGTCTTTTCAGTTTTTCTCTCGATGTGTATTGTAGAATCTGTGTTTTAACATAGTTTCTGCTGAGTGCCATCAGTCCTGCTTACCCCAGAGAATTTGTACCAGAAAGCGCAGCCTTTGCAGGACACAGGGCAACAGCAGCAACCTCCCAGTCTCGTGGCCTGCAGTGCTGATAGCAGCCAGCTTCTTGGATTAGCACTTTCATTAGCCTCTTTCACCTTTTCTGCTATATGGTATATGTTGACAGTGTCACTCGGTATTCATGGCTGAAATGTCAGCTGTGTAAAAACCCACGTGAGCACTCCTCACACACTTTCCTTTTCTCTCTGCCCTTTAGTTGCCAGGGTAAGTGCCTCCCCATAGCCCCTGCTGGCGTGGGTAGTTGTGGGACTTTCAAAAATGGATATATTCCAACTCTGAGGTCTATTTCCTCTTCATTTAAAATACTTTAAAGGCAAAAGCTGCTCTGAGAAGAGCAACCTTCCTCACAAACTTCATCTCTTGCTCATTTTTCTCCACAAACTACTCCTGTTTGTCTCTTATCTGTAATCCTGGTATGTCCTGCTCCCAGGTGTCCTTCCCCATCTCCTTTGTGATTCTGCCCTCTTCCGTCCTCATTCATCTCACAGCATCTTTTCCCTTGCATGTTATAAGTGTACCAGCTCCTGGATCCAGCATGGGTGGATGGGATATGCAGGGCATGGAAGCCAAACACTGGGTACCTCTGGAAGCTTTGTTGAAAACTTTTTTCTGTTAGTGGAAAGCCATCTGTGGGCCTCTGTGAATCTCTCGTGTTGCCCTTTTCCGCCCAGCACTTCACCTTTTCCACAGTCTCCTTGCCAATAGTAGAGAAGTTCTCTCCTCTTCAGCTTAGTGCTAGTTAACACAGCCTTTGTGGTGTCCCTGTGTGGGATTTACATCTTTCTTTAAGTCTTGTCTTAAAGCAACGATGGCAGAGCCATGGTCTGCTGTGCTTAGACATAAGGGAAGTCATCTGAGGGATTTTTTTGTTTTGTTGTTTGGGATCTTTTATCCTTTCCCCTCAGCATAGTGACTTTAGTTCAGGTGAATGAGTGTGACTGATAAACACTGGAGAGAGTTGAAACTTCTACTCTGTGCCAGCTGGCTCTGCAGGTGGCACAAGGGTGAGATATTTTATTTAAAATTAAGAGTATTATTAATTTCTCTACGTAATTCAATCTTTGGGGTTTCTTTCTTTAAAATTGTGAAATAAAGAGGTGGTAATCCATAGATTGTAGACCACGATAAGCTATGAATATGCAAACCCACTTGGGTAACCACTACAGTGTTTTGCTTCTCAGTAGAGCCTAGTATTCCATGGTTTTTACCTCAATGCCAGAATGACAGAAAATTCCTGAAAGTACTGACTACATATTAAATTTACTGTCAGTCCTGCAGCCAGTAGGAGCGTGAGAAAAAAGGGAAGGAAACTGGTTTGGGGTTTTTTTTTTTTACCTGGGTTGACTTTGAGTAAGGTGACTAAAAAATTCCAAAAGACAACTAAACGTTAAAGATCACTCTGTATTTTAATGTTATAGTTTACTTGTGTTGAGAACTGTAGCCTGCCTGTCAAAATCCTTGTTTTCATTTGGAGGAGGCAGTTCTGATGTGTTTAAGACTTTAGCACTTCTCTCTCAATATAATAGGAGATAACATAAAAAGCAAGATTTTCTTTTATCATGGGCCTTAAGGGACATTCCAGTTGAAACCCGGGCAATAGATCTGTAAAAATCTACTCACAGAGCTCAAGTAGGTTTTAAAAGCTACAGGAAAGGTCTGTCAGTAAATAAACAGAAGATTTAAAATGGGGCAGATCAGGGAAGATYCATTTACAGTGTCTGGAGATGTTCTCTGTGTCTCACTGATTCCTTCTCTTTTTTCCCCAGGTCCAGAGGTACAACGGGACAAAGCCATGACAGGCGAACAGATCGAGTCCTTTGCGAACAGGCTGGGGGAGCAGTGGAAGGCCTTGGCCCCCTACTTGGAGATGAAGGAATCTGATATCCGGCAGATCGAGCTGGACAGCGAGGACGTGAAGATGAGAGCGAAGCAGCTGCTGGTGGCCTGGCAGGATCAGGAGGGCACCCACGCCACCCCCGAGAACCTGATCACAGCGCTGAACAAAGCCGGGCTCGGTGACCTGGCCGAAAGCCTCACCAACGACACTGAAGGCAGCAGCTAACTCACCTCAGATGCCAACTCACTGACTAGGGGCTGGGGGTGTTGGTAATTGTGACTCTTCTGGTGCTTGTCATTGAGAATTGTTACTTTTGTCACTAGGTAACAGATTTTTGATAGGTATTTTACGTTCAGTAAACGATAAAGCTTTTTAATAATACTGTTAGATTGTCCACATTGTCTGAGAAAAGGACCCTAACCCTAACGCAGAACTAGGAAGCTTCATCTTTGGTGGTAGAAACATAAAAGGGAGGATGGAGTCAAGGCAGCTTTTGGTACAGGAGGGTTTGGCACCAGCAGAACTCGGGTTGCTCCYGTGAGACGGAGTGGTCGGCAGCCTCTCCAGCTGCTGCTGCCTCTGTGAAGTTCCTCACAGCAGGGAAGGACTCTGTGTGAGGGACTTCTGAGTCACCCTTTGGGTGGTGGGAGCTGTGGGCTGTCAAAATGTACCTGGTAGAGGTAAGAGGGTTGTGATGGCGCTCCAAGGCACAGCATTAACTTCCAGTGAAGTGCTGTCCCACTCCTGCTGAAGAACTGGTTCAATCAATGATCAGGGGTTTTCCTTGCGGCTTTTTATTAGTGATTATTTTTAGCCTCTTTTTCTTTGGCTATGTAGGAACTCCTCTGAGTTGTCATAAACAAGGAAATTTTTTCATCACAGCTTACTGTGAAGATTTGTTTTATTTTAAGGRCATGGTTGGCTGTAGATGGGTACAGGCTGTTTTCCCTCAAAAAGTGAGAGATCTTTGTGGTGTTCAGTGGCAGCTGCCTACTTGTTTTGTGGCTACTTCCTGTAGTGTTTCTGTCATTTAGCAAGATCTCTCTAACTGATCAGTTTGGAAAATTACATTCTGCTGAACCCTTCTCTGTATTGTTTCAGCTATTAAACCATAGCTGTGGATTTCCAGAGAGATTAGCTACCACCTCAGAGGAGTTCCTGCCTGCAGAGCCACTGCTGAGAGCTTTGTGCCTGCTGCCCCACTTTGGATTTAAATGTGTTACGAATTTCAATATTGGGTGCTTCAGTGAAGGTTGGTGGGGCAGAGATACCGGACAATTACTGGAAATAACAGCCCAGGTCTTACCTCCTGCTGGAGGTACAGGTTGGTAGAAGGTACAAAATGTAACAGTTTTGATCAGTTAAGGAATTTGAACATCGTGTGAGTGGAGGGGTGCAAGTTTGACTGACAGCTCTTCAGTGGGGCCTGCCTGCCACCTCTTTCCTGGGAAAGCTGAGGATGACAATGGGAGGATGTAGTTCCGCAAAGCAGCAACCAGGGACAGGCATCATCCCTCCTTCCTCTTCACCAGGATGCAGAACAAGCATTTAACGCTGGAGGGGCCTATAGTGTTTCTGTGAGGCCTGCAGGAACAGAGCCAATACTGCCAGGGGGCTTCCTTACTGGGCAGAGCTTGCCTTTAAACAGTGCCACTTAATTAAAATACATCCCAAGGCCTTTGGTGTGCTCCCAGGGGAAGCTGTGCAGGGAAGGTGGCACTGGAGTAACCAAAACCATTTTAAGGCAGAAGAGGCACCTGTGAAGGCCACAGCTGATGCCTGTGTCCCCAGGGAAGGATAAGAGAGGGATCCTTTTGGAGCAAGTGAGGCACAGGCACACTGACCCCACTGCCAATGGAAGTGAAGGCATTTCATGTGAATATGGACCAGCTCTTCCTGAAGGGAGTGGGACAAATCAACACTGGGAACCTCTGCACCAAGGGGTGAGGGGGTTGATGGCCTTGATAGTGCTTTTCTGGCTGTAGCCAGTACTGCAGTCATACATGCACTACAGAAGTTCCTGGAAGTAAGCAAAGCCCAGTTTTGCAGCCACCACTCGTCTTACCTACTGAGTAAAGAGTAACAGGACAGGAGACACATCCCTACAGCTTAAAAAAAAAGTGACTTTATTCCATGACTGCTTTGAGACATTCATCAGTGGTGGCCCAAGAAGTGAAAACAAACGCATACTGACTACAGTACCAGGACAGGAGCTGTTTTTAATGGAGACACATTGTTGATCACAATTTATTTTGAAATCATGAGATGCCAGCAACAGAACAGACTGAATCAGCAGGTCAGGCTGGACAAATACTTGATTGTAGCCACAGCTGTTGGCTACGGGCAGCAGCACTGAGTTACACAACAAGGCAACAGTTTCTCTTCTACCTTCCTAACAGAACTGCTAGGTAAGGCAAAGGATGGACAGCTACTGAACTGTGGTATAAACCATGCAAGAGTAACAAATGTGAGAGTAGGTGTGTAATAAATACTTGATGACATTAGAGAAGAAGGAGGAGGAGAGGCTTATAAAAAAAAATTATCTTCTGCAAGACATTAAAGCTATTTTAAGTATTGTCACCACCGCTGTGGGCAGTCCAGTCCAGTAGTGACTAATGGGTACATGGATCCGTTTTAAAACAATATCCCTCTTCACATGAGAAGGTTTGAACAAATTATTTATCCACTTGCTAAAGCTCTGGGGTTAAAGAAGTGATCAGTAATCAACATTTATTTCACACCTAGGCAGAATGGCTAAAACGGAAGACTATTGTTCAGCTTCATCTTCAATCACTTCAATCCTGCGAGGCCCGTAGAGTAGAACATAAGCTATATGCCAGTCTCCACCCCCAGATAACCTCAGAATGTCTTCAGGTGTAACAATGCTGACTTTGTCATCATCAAACTTAATCCATTCATCTGCAAGGAAAACAAGAGGATTATTTGTACCTTGGGTACATAAAGACTAAGCTTGCTTAACAGCCCCTTCCCTGAAAGGAGCTGTGAAGAGTAGTTAACAGGGCTGCAATTCGTGTATTTTTTTTTTACCTTGTTTCCTTTTAACCCAAGACACATAATGCCCAGAGGAACTTGATCTGCCTTGATGAGTTAGCACTGCCTGCAGGTCGTAATAGCCGCAATTGTTAGAGCCAATATCTGAGGGGGGAAAAAAGTTTACATTGAGTCCTACTTGAACATCTGCAGTATTTTTACCAGCTCACGGACCAAATACACATGAGCCGCACCACAGCACCRTAATTGTGTGTGTAAAATCCCAGGTACAGCAAAGTACAAAACCATTGTGAACTAAAAGCAGCAGCTCTCAGCCAGGAGAGTCTCAGGAAACCGAGGACGTTGTGCATTCTCATGAAATAAATATGTATCCATAAATATTAGTAATGGAATGCAAAGGGTGCATGCTTTGGGCCTTCAGGCTCCAAGCCCCTCCAAAAGTGAGGCAACGCTTTGAAAAGTCCAGCTTAAGTTTTTGTTTTGATTGCAGCTTTCTACCACCCACTGACAAGGCAGCGTGCAAAATAACTGCACATTACATAAAAATGTCTTTTGATGTGCCTGTCTTCTATTATCACCATCTTGTCAGATGGATGGCAATTATGCCTTTGACGATCTCAACGTTTTGGTTCACCTAATCTTTCTATTCCTTAAATTTCTGTCAGTTTCTGAAGATTAATTTTCAAAGGCATTAAAAAGAGAGGGTTCTCAAAATATTCCTACCATCAGGCACACTTAAACACAAGTAAATAGAAAGTTACGTTAAAGTAGATTGACTTCCCTGTACTCACCATCAGGAAAAGAAAATGGTTCATATTTAACTTCTTTCTGTGCACCATCACTTTTACTAGACTATAAAAGAGAATAAGCTGAATTAATGTTTGGAATGGTTTAATAAAAGCTTTAGCACAATCGTATCAAATCCCAGGTCTCCCTTCATGTATTTCTAAATACAAACATTTTTTGTCCAACTTGAAAGAAGTTCCATTATGGTATTTTCTAGGTGGACATACACAAACCTTATCTGAACAAGACCAGTTTTAAAGCAAATATATAACCATTTTAGCACATATTGCCTGCACTGTTCACCCACCAGATTTATGGCTTTGTTTACGAAACAATTCTGCAATTGAAGATTTATTCCTTGTTAGGGGCTTGCTAGCAGCAGAAGTGGCAGTTAGAAAATACCAGACAGACTCTTAGTGCCAATACATTCTGTTCAAAAATAGCACTCTTTCCTTGCTCCTATCTGTGTAAGAGGGGATGCAATCCTTATCTGAATGTTTAAATGAATTGGCCAGGAAAAGACTAGCAAACTTTAAAAAATGGCTAAAATACTACATGTTTAACTCATTTACTTTTTTCTTCAATAAAGACAGGGAAGTCAGTTTTAGAATATGTAGACAGGATAGGACATGAGACCGTTTACCAAGTTTTTAGAGTACTGACTTTAAGCTCACCAGTACATGTATTCTAATTTTTATCAGTCAGACACACAGCAGTCCCTTGTAGCACCCTTTCCAGCTGGTGAGCAGGAAACAGCTTCCCACACTCACAGTGAAGGAGTGACCACCCAGCAAGCAGTAAGATTTGAAGACAATTGTGTGTAATTTACAGAAAACCATTAGGCACAACACTGGTAAGCAGAAGCACTACATTTTAATACATTTAATATTTGCTGGCTGTCTACAGCATTTAAGCTTTCTCATTAAGCAAACATACCAAAGCAGATATTCTTATTTTCATGAAAATATAGGATAAAAATACCTAAAGTTCAATATTAAGGAGTTTGCTATGTAAGAAAATAATATATTTAAGGATGTCAGGTTTTCTCTAGGCCTTATCAGTACCCCAATTTCAGATACATGAATTGGTTAAAATGTCTGGAGACTTACATTCTTTGGCTGTTGATTTACTTTTTTGTCTTCTAGATCTTTGAATTTTGATCGATAAGAAACCATTTTTTCCTGGAGGTCTGGTGTACACAGCTCATACACATCCAACATAAGAGGAAATTTAACATCCTAGGAAGTAAAAAGCGTAAAGATTTATTAGCAGAATTTGGTACTACACATTCTCCCACGAGAAGACAACAATAATCAAATTAAATGCAACTCTCTTCAAACTGATGGCAACCTGATCTACTGAGATTCTTATACTGAGTACTTACCGAAAGGGCTACAGTGTTTCCACAGAAGAATGTCTCACTCAGTATAAASCAACCACTATAAATTATTAAATCCAGCATAGAGTAATAATTAATAAATCAGATTCTTTATTGTTAGTTGTCATACTTTTACACTATGGAAATACCTATGCAAGCCTAAGGGAAAAAAGAGGCAGGCATGTAGAATGAYTGTACACTTGGAAAGATGTCAATTTGTGTTATCCAAACTATCTTCTGAAATAGTGAACATGTACCTTCAATCTTTATTTCCTTTCTTCCTCTTGTAAGGAAGGAGTATCTATCATGATGCTCCTTAGGCAGCCTATGAGCTCTGTCAGCCAAGGCCAACAGACAGCAAAACTGGAACCTTCAGCTGTTAGCAGCTGGTTCCTGCATTTGTCCATCAGAAAGCCAGAAAATTAAAATAACTATAACAGAAGTGTTTGACAGCCTAAACATCTCTCATCAACATTAGAACACTGTTCAGTGTCTGAAAGCATGGCCCTCTCCTTAACTAAACATTCTGCTACTTTGTACTTGAGCAAAGAAACTGCATTGTTAATATTTTTAAATGCAATTGAAAAGGAAACAATTTAGTAAATAGTCTTCAAGTCCTAGTTATCTACCTTTAATAAAAACTCATGGAAAACATAAAGAGGAATTACACTGCAATATTCAGAAAACTCACCTTAAGAACTTTGGCGTTCACAGATTCTTTCTCTTTGTAAAAAAATCTAACCATCTGAATAGTCAGGTACGCTGGCAAGCGACTAATTTTGGACTATAAAAAAACAAATTAGAAAAAGCTATTACTTTAAATATTCACAGATCTTTTATACCTTAAACACTGTTCATCCTAAACTACAGGCTGTTCTGGGAATGTATTTGTACACAAACCCATAGGAATATAACAAGGTCTCCTTTTTTGAAGCTCTATATAAGTGTACTCAAAGTAATCATTTTCAAATGGTCTTAAATTTCTTGGTAGCGGATACTCAGATGCTTTATAAATATAAATCACATGCTGTTGCAGCAATAACGTTGTGGCTTGGGACAGAAAATTGACAGCATTTAAAAGAATCATAGAGAGCAACAACAGTATCACTCACAGATTTGATATAGAGTGCATTTCTCTGCAGCGTTGGAGAAAGTTTGGTGATTTCCTCTTGAAGACGCTGTTAAAAGAAATAACACATGTTCATCATAAAACACAGCTTTAAGAAAAGCACAACAGAGGTAAACAAACCATAAACTAAATCTTGTTCTGCCAGTCTCTTCTATTGCTGTCAGCCATTACAACACACAGGATTTTGAAATTCCTTGGCAAAAAGACTATGCCCATGATTCCTTCAGTGCCAGGCTCATTCCTGAGCCCTGACAACACTGAGTTTCTCTCCGCCGAAAATTTTGCTCTACAGGTAGAACTCACAATTGGATTTTGTTACAATCTGGACTTGGTTACAAATGTATCATAGCATGCTTGGAACACAACTGAAGAAAATTTAAACTTTGTTGTGAGGAGAATATTTGCACATTTCTCAGCTCTCAAGCAGAGCTGCACATAAATGACAGCTGGTGTCTCCTTAGAAAATTCAGGGAAAGACTAGCTTGATTCTTAGTGTTGCGACTCTCTTGCAACACGCAATCCAGCATAAGAATTTCTCCTGGTATTTTTTGGCCTGAAAGTGAAGTTTCTTTTTTTTATAATATTTTTAATTTGTGAGCATTAGCTATTTTATTTTACTTTTCCTTCTGAATTCTGAAAAAAAAATTATCAGAGAATCATGCAACTTGCTTTTAGTCCTGTACAAACCAGATCACCGTCCTGCTCTTACACAAATACTCTGCAAGAGCAGTTCCTACAAAGGTTTTGTAGCAGCTCCTCTCCTTGCTACCTCAGACTCTCCAAAAAGCCCATAAAATTTCAAAATACATTTATATAAAGCACAGACTACCTTAAGAAGTTCTACAGAAAAAAAATATGAGGATGTTGTCTCATGAAAAATAACACGCCCTTCAAAAACTGCAAAATCAAATTTAATTGTTACATCATCTGGGGAGGGGTTTTATTAGCAACCAAAAATGCCGCCCTACTTTCAAGTTGACTTTTGGACTTTTTGGGAACCGATTACTGCATACTTAAACCACAATACTGCTCAGTCTGGAGTGAAAGCCAGCTGAACAAACAAGTAGCAAACTGTCTTGTACTTGATCACCTGCAAGGGGAAGACCATGTCAGGGTCAAGAAAATGCTCTGATGAAGTCTGTTTGACATTAACAGGCAACTCCCTTTCACAGCCATCTTCCCACTGAACACCAAAAAGATTCTTGAAACTTTGTAAAGCTTGGACAGTGGATGTCAATTCCAACCCACAGATTACATACAGAGATCATTTAGAATTTCAATTAAATAATACACAGATGATTTAGAATTTCAATTCAATAAAAGTTGCAATAGCTTACCAATTTTAGTCCTGTAAAAAGGTATTTCACTTCTTGATTGATAAAGCAGCTAAGCTGAAGCAGATTCTCCTTTCCTTTAGTTACTTCTTCTTCTTCAGCTTCCGTACATTTCATGCTTCACAAAATTAAGGAAAACCATCATGCACCAAGAGCTGAACTACTGCTCTAGTGAAAATAACATGCCAACAGAACGGTAATTTAGGTAATTCTGTGCTTGTGTGTTGACAGCACTTCTACTTCTCGTAGTATAAAAAAGATATGAAAGAGCCCTTTCTTCTGACCAATCTGTTCCTTCGTGGCCAACAAGGGGCAGCTGGGGCAGACAGCACACCAAAACAAGTAAAATAAGCCTTTGATCATGATTTTAGCTGAGGTCTGCTGTGTCCTCTCTTCTTCCCCCCACCACCACCCAACCCCCAGGACACAGACCTGGCTCCCAACACCAAGTTACAAAGCCCTCCTCTGCAACATTACACTCCACTGCTGTTTATGATTAATAAAGTTCTTCTATTGCTGCTGCTGGCTAGGTTTCCTGTTTCTTTCAACAGAGCCTCCTTTCCCTGCCTTGTATCTGTCCTCTTCACTGAAATGAAATCCATTCCTTATTTTCTACACATTCCTCTAATTGTTCTGTCTGCCCTCTCCTCTTTCCATACTTCTACCCCAATCCTTTTCTCTCATCCACCTCCTTCCAACCAGGTATTTTTCTGACTGCAGCTCCTCTACAAATGCTGCCATAATCTCACTTTGAAAGTCAGCAACTTTTCTAACAAGTCTCTTCTTCCTGCTATTGGCCTATTCATCATTCCTTTTAGCTACACACTCCACAACTCCCAGCTATTTCAAGGATAACAAACTTCATGATACAGGGAGATGCATGATTCTTACCTTAAAAAAGGCCTTTATTCCTCATTACTACCAAGCTGTTAGATACAGTACCTTATCTAAGGGGATGCTTCCTTATTTCAGACAAGCAAAATGCACAGTATAATTCTTTCTAAAAGTGATGCTCAGTTTCATGACAGCCAGGATTTTGGGGTGGAGAAGTGGGAAAAGAGTAATACTTGCCATGAGATGTGTGCCCCATGTGGTCATATCCTTTTTTTCTTGCTATAAAAAGCTACTAGAAAGTTGTCAGCTGCATTTGTTTCTCACTCATACAACAGTGGACACCTAATTTCTTAATAAATCAAAGTACCTTTTGTGCATCTTTAATAGGCCAAGAACATCAGCAACACACCCTTACAAGCCAAAAAAGCCTACTTAGGACAACAATTACTTTTAGTATGACAGAGCATGTCAGCATCCTTGAAGTTGGTAAGTACCAATCTTCTCTGGGGAGGAAATCTGCTATTGAAATTCAACAGCAGATTTTCTGTGAATTTCCACTGCCATTCTTCCTCCCCACATCATCCTCTCCCTCTCTAAGTGTATCCAATCTTGACTTTAACTTCTCTATATACTCCTGCATGACATCATTCCCCTCTTCCCCAACATACACCTTTTTCTTCCATACTGTTCTGAACAATGCTTTTCATCCTCCTTGAACTCAACTGCTGAAGTGTGAAATTATTGTTCTTTATGTCTTGCCTTAGTCTTTAGGATACGCTGTTTCAAATTCAATGCTGAAGAATTGATCAATCAAACTCTTCTTTTTAGASGTTGCTGCTGTAGCTCCAGCATCTGTCTGTAAAACAAATCCGCTTATGATGCAACTTTAAACAGCATGTAAATACAGTCTTCTCTATAGACAAATAACCCCATTTATTTCAATTTCTTAAAGCCTATTCCTTCATGTTTCTATAGGTGCATTTTCTCCTAGTCAGTCAATCTTCTTACACAGCATAAATGTTTCAAAACAAATACACTTACAGCATGCTGTAAAAACCACCTCAAAGCACATTAGCAGGCAAGATCAGAAACTCACACCTCCCTGCCCCCCCAACTTAAATCTATCTTAAATTTCACGGTAGTCTCCCAAGACTCTTCCAAGACTCTCCAGAAAATACAGAAAGAAGAGAGTTGGTCTGGTAAAGTCTGGAAAAACTGTTGATTTGGCTTGTTGTCTATTTAAAATAGTTCAGGTTAAAACTGTAGCACATTTTTTTCAGAAAAAAAGTTCTTATGTGCTGAATTCACAGGTTATCAGGGCTAGCTGCCATATATGTGAGCATGTGTCACCATCAGCTTGGTCCAACACAAGCCTTACAAAGCCCAAAGGGAAAGCATTGCTTTAGCCCACTCCATAGCACAGCTGACATGACCCAGGCAGCATTATCCTGATCAGACACATCAGAAAGCAATTTTGCTTACTGGACTACAGGCACACGTTAAAGAACTCACAAACAGGTAACACTTAACACAAAATATGTGAAATATTATAAATCCTACTTCTGGTTAGAGTAAGACTACAATTACCTCCATAACTGTATCACCTTCTATGCCTTCCAGCTTCTGCTGTAGTACCCTCATCATCTGCACCCAGCACTCATTGGCATCCTAGGAAGGGAACACAACATTACATCTGACTATAGCATTATGATTCAGTAATCCTAAACCCATCAACCTTTGTACTATAAAACCAAATGTGAGGATTCCTTAACTAAGGACTTCTCCCTATTCCACCACATATTCTCAAGGCTAACATTTGATACTATGTTCAATTTTTAGACAACTTTTTACACAAAAAAACTCCCACTTTACTGGGATAAACTATTTTCACAAGAGAAGCAAAGTTATAAAATGTTCTTGTTCTTAAATACCAACATACTGTAGAGTTCTAAACAATAAGCTAGCAATTGGTCTTTACCTGTTGAAGGTATTGGCCTTGATCACCTTTCTCTGCAAACTGTGGGAAGGCCATATGTAAAAACTGCAGGAGAATGATAGGTGGGATACTGGAGGAAGTTTTATCCATGGAATCAAACAAGTCTCTAAGAGCTTGAAGAAAAAGTAAGTGAATGCTTTGAGAAGTGCAAAAACAATTCAAACACGGCAGGAAGTGTAAAAAGCACAGTAAAATAGCAGCAACATTTAAAGACCGATCATTTAACAGTGTCCAATTTGATCTTTCCAAAGCAGGACCAGGTGGCATAACAGGTGCACCTAAGATCTCCTTTGTGAACATGACTTTGCAAGCGTAAAGATGACAATTCTGAGAATTTGGCACATACTGCCTTGTCTTTCCTGGCTGCTAACAGAAAAAAAAAAAATTAATTTTTTGAGCAATTAAGATTTCATTTGGAACACATCTGAGGAACAACGTTTTCACTAGAGAAACCAGAAGGCATTCACAATCTATCCTCTAGAGCAACTTAAGTTTCACCAACTACTGGGAAAAAAAACTTCAATAAAATATCTAGGAAATACCCATGCTTAAGACCCAGGAAAACAAGTATGTGTATGCATATGTGCAGACAGCTTATAACTATGTGCAATCCAATGAATGATACTGACTGCATGACAACACACATGGCTTTCTTTTTTGTTCCACACTCTACCAGATACATGTAAACTACCCAGGTTACAGCATTTTAAATCCACAGATCACTTCAGAGGCACCTGTTAATCCTCACAACAACCCTGTGAGGTAGGCAACAATCTGCAGGGTCACTAATTTACAAGTGGAGAGACTAATGAGTGGTACTCTTGAGTAAGTGAATATAGGCAAGATTACAGGGAACCAAGGTCAGTTGCTTCCTCTTTCAGAAATATCTTCACTGACCTTGATAGGAGGTGCAACTGATATGACACAGCAATTTAAAAAAAAATGCCATAAGTGTCATGCAGGAGTTCCTGAACAGCTCAGCACCCAAGAATTAACTACGAATTACTCAAACTATTAAAATTCCTAAGAAGCAGAGCTGTCACCTTAAAAAGAAAACAAGGGACACGAAGTAAAGGCAGTGAGAAGGGGAGGGGCAGGCATGGCTTGATAGAGTAACCATTGAACTTACCACCCCAAAATTCGATCAGCAGGCATACCCACAAACTGGACCTTTCCTTCCTTATATTGTTTTGTTTTTCCTTAAATGGACTGGTAGAAATCCCAGTGTCCTGGCCCAGCATCTTAGTGGGGCAATGAAATAGAGTAAAAAAAGAAAAAGCGGACAAGTAGTACCCTTGTTCAAGACTAAGGGGTCTAACTAGAACTCTAGTTAGAACTTGAAGACACGGGGCCATCGTGAGCTCCCACACTGTGAGCACCCAGACCACCATGACAAGGAGCAACTTTTGTTTTGAAGACCCTCCTTTCCATTTCAGTTATGAAATCTGGATCTTTAGGACAAAAGATAAGACCACTGATAAGGCATCAGCTACCACCATAACAATAATGCTCAGCCAATAAATCATATTAAAAAATACCAATTAAATACATATCCCAGGAGTATGGTGTCAGCCTACCACTAAGTGAAACAAAGAACTGCACACTAAAATATTTCTACACAAAATCATCAAATCAACAGATGGACGGATGGAGTCTGCTTTAGGAAGTTCCAATTACTTTATGCCTACACGTGAAACGTTTAAGAGATACAAATTATTTCTATCTAAGCCTAGATCACACTTGACTATCTCTTCCCTAGCCTGCAGATAGGGAATGCGCAGAGATAAACGCTTTGCAGGCATGGGCAGAATAACCTTTAAAGACAAAATGAATCCTTCAGTGCCAGCAGATCTGACATTCCTGAGGCATATGCACTAAAGAACAATACCCAGAGTTCTAACTGCAAATTTCATCTGCAGCTAGCAGGAAATCACACACTAATCTAAACCCGTTTCCTACTCTAAACACCAACCTGCAGTAATGTATTGAGCAGAGGCCATTTCTCCTGAAGCTCTTAAGGCACCACCATACCTAAAAGGGAAGAAAAATAATTTGCATACAATTAAATACAAACAAGAAGAAMGGCTGGGTTTTAAGTCATGAAGCAGGCTGCAGCTAGACTCATTTAAAGGAAATCAATCACCAAAACAGAAGTAACTGAAGGTAAGATCTACTCACATTTACCTCAAGGTCTCAGCTATTTTGCAAGCACTGTATGAAAGCAAAGGAAAACTGGCATCTTTCAGACAATAAAAGGCAGACCAGGAAGTGTGGATACCTCACTGCTGCTTCCCTAATCTATCTGCCTCAAAGACTCATTTTTAAAGAAACTGAGAAAACATCTGAACGAAAGCTACCCCATTTCTGAAACATTTGCCATGGCTTCTTCAGATACACGGAAAAAATCACCTTCAAGGATAGGTGACAGATAAAATGCAGAGAGATGGAGGGCAGAGGCAGCCTTGCTTCTTCCCTCCACAGCAGAAGCAAAACAGTGAGAGGTGAGATGTTTTCTTGGGGAGGTATTTCCTACACTGAAAAGGTAAGGTAGTCCACCCATATAACTTACCACTCTTCTTTGAATTCTTAATTTAGCAGCTGGAAGAGGAACAAATGGACTCCTCAAAGCTTTCAAGTAAAAGGAGGGTCTCACACATTCTCTAATCTCAGACTGAACTCTTAAATTTCTGACCATTGCTAAGATGACGAGCTGGAAACTTTCCCCTGACGCGCTACAAAACAGGGAGCTCCCTGGGGAGACCAGTGGAGCAGGTCGTGAGAAAAGAAGTCAGCTTCCCCCAGTGAGCCCTTTCACACCTCTCCCACTGCCATGCACCCTTAGAGCCTTCCATGCTGTTGTCAAACAGGCAAGACCAAATGAAAGCTAAATCTCCAGGGAAAAACAGAGCTTGAATCAGAGTGYGAATCTGACTTCCCACAGACAATACGGCCACATCTCGCATTGCAGTCTGCCAGTTTCATGGGCTACATTTTGCTATTTGGTATGTTAAATTTGTCAAATATTCTGATTCRGTGCAGTAACTCGAGAGTCCTTCACATGGAAATAAACACTTTCCTAAAATGACAACACTGACAGTCAATAAAAACTTTGAAACCAGATTTCTGTACTTCACAAATAGTTCTCAGTGCTAAATAAGTAAGGTTCACCTGCTAACAGAATGAAGAAAAATTTAAAACTACTTAAATAACTAGTGTTTACAGTAATCCAGAATATCCAGCTGGGTACCATGGAATCAAGAAAGCACTGTATTTTAAAGGAATTAAGTTAACCCTAAGGTGGCAAGGCTCTACCTAATCCTCGCTTTTTAAAAATACTCATTGTTTTCTCATTACAATTCATCTGGAGGACAAATTCAGGCACACACTGGCAGGTATTGTTTTTTCCTCCAATATTCGTAACTTTCAAGTTTCTTGTAGATTCCTTACAAAAAACCTCCAACCAACCAAACCAAAAAAACCACCGACCATTTTCACATTTCAATCCAGAATATCAAAAACAAAAGAACAAAAATCAGAAAAGTTATCCTTCAATCAGAACAAATTAGGAAATTAAACTAAATTCCATAAAGGCATATCTTAGAACTTCCTGCTGTACCTCCAAGTGGCAAATGTCAGTAACATCAGAATTTCACAGCTGAAAACATCGTGCAATAGAGCCATTGAAGGAAATATTCCTCAACGGAACAGGATTCCCATATGATTCTTTCATACAGAACAAGACCATAAAAACTAACAGCAAAAAAACAAGGTTAGGAGTTCAGTAGCTTGTTTTAGCATTTTAAGCAGCTCTTGATAGGAACTACTTTCTAGCTAAGCAAAACACTTTCTCTCTACTAAATGCCAGTTCCAAGAAATACAGAGCCTTAAGTTCTTCATTAAAGTACAGACTAACACAGACATAGGATAAACTTTAATCGATCATTATGTTAATCTTGAATAGATTTAAAGAGTAACAGCTTGTTATGATAATCCATACCAGTATTAAGACGACTGTTCCACAAAACATCTATTTCATAAGCTAAAGAAAACATTTTAGTCGCGGTATTTTTGTCCTGAATCCTACCTTTTAAGGGCCTCTTTTACTTCTGGCACTGAGCGGATACACTGAACCGTAGCATTCATGTAGCAAGTGTTGCCAAGGTTTGTCAATCCACAGGGCAATTCCATCTACCAAAAAATTCACAAGGGTGCTTGAAGGTCAGAGAGATGTGCAACCATTTTGCATAAACGCTATAATGTGACATCAACTTCTAAGAAAATGACTTATGTATAAAACCTGGAATATTCCATCAAACTTCATGAGGTCTTCCAGATCCACTTTATAATTATATTCATCATTTCACCATTCAATGCTTTTAGGGGACATTCAGGAATGCTTTGGGGGTTTTTCTGTGCATGTTTAGTTTAATGAACATATTCTTCAAGCATGCAGTCATTCAGAAAGTTCAATTATAATCCCATTCAAGTTTTGACCTTAAAATTCTATTTCCATAAAATTTCCACATGAATACATTTGTACAAAACACTGATGTTTTAATTAAAATCAGTTTTCAGTACAAGTCTGAAAATGATGGAGTTCAGTTTGAAACAAAAGCATTGTTTAAACTCCTCTCCAGAATTTTGCAACAGATCATTAACTTGATCTTTTCAGACCACTTGTGAATTTCTAAAGTTTTGACAAACATGAAGGCCAACTAATAGTTAAACTAACCAGTTTTAGAAAAAACTATAAATCACCATTTAACAGAATTTTTCTTTCTTTTTCTTTTTTTAAAATCCTGAATACTTCAGTATTTGTCAGGGAAAAACACAGAGGTTAATGAAACTGAAGTAGTACTGCATACTGCTATCAATTAATTATTTTAGGAAGAGAGAATTCATTTAGCATATTTCCTAAATGAATACATGCAGTGCAGACAATTGAATTTTGATGTATAACAAAATTTCAATCAGAGAAAAGCAATGTGACCAACTTTTTCAAAATGTTATCTGACATTGAATCATCTCCTTGCTTGCCTCTCTGTTATCTCAAAGTCTGTGTATGGGGTTAGTCAAAAATACATAAATATCCTTCACCTGCAGGTGGCCTGGAAAATATTAAATCCTGAAGCACAAACTCAGTCCTAAACTACAGATCCTTTTTCATATAGACATGCATAAAAATATTCACATTCTTCATGCACAGTTGACAACAATCATGCAACTGTTAAGTATGACATAGAGCTTGCAGTTCAAATGACTGGTGAGAAAATTAACACGTTCAAATTGTAAAAAAGAAAACTCTGAAGTTACTTCATTAAAAAAATAATAGATCAATTATACTCTGTCAGACTTTACTCCCATTAAGCAAAACATACAATGTGTTCTACTTATGTCAAACTTATTTTCATTTTTCACCAAGGTGACCTAACACTAGTAACATGGACAAACAAACCCCAAACACGCCCCATCCCAAAACAAACCTTAGTCTCTGTTCGCAGATGTGAAAGAGGCAGGAAATAATTTTGCATATCTAAGAGGCCTCGTTTAGACAAAGTTCAGGACACAGATACAGCAAGGGCAATACAACCTTGTCTTTAAAAACATCAGCAGTGCTATTTTTAGAAAATTTACTAAGCTGCCTGCACAAAGAAAAAACAGCACTAATTGTATGACTTTTAAATTAAATCCCAGACTTCTTTTCACTGTTTCTAGTTGGGTCATCAATATAAATTTGTGGTTTTTGGAGAAGATGCTAAACAGACATTACAGCTTCAAAATCCACTTTTAAGCCACTGCAAGTATTTAAAAACTTGACATTATTTAAAGGTTTACAAGACACTGAAGTTCAAAATACGCTTACAGCTGAAGCCAACTGCTCCTCTGTCATGTCTTCCACAAAGACAGGTCGAGCGATTGGCTCTTCCGGAAGCGCGTCTGCGGAACCCATCATTAGTAAGGTCATCCCCTTGAAACACAGTAAGAACAGTAATGAATATTTAAGGACAGTTATTTCCACTTCAGTCCTTAAGCTCTTAACATATTTCAGCTATTTCCCCAAAAATAAACACAATCTTCCTCTTAGTTTACAGAACCAATACTTCACTGCTGTGACTTAAGGGTATACCTTAATTCCTAATATCTAAGAAGTACCTATTGAGAAAAATTCCACAGCATTATCCATGCTAGATGTTTCCACTGAAAAATCTGGTGAGGCTGGTGAGCTTGCCTGGCAAGTTCTGAGTTAAACTGGCAAGCTGAAAAGTGAAAAATAACCTAAATTACCACACTAGTTTAAGCATGAGAACTAATAATTAAGGTGGAGAAAAAAAAACTCCAATCAAACTACCATGCTTGCTGAACTAGCATAAGGAAAAGGAGTCTTTTGACATTCAACAGGAGTACGTCTACACAATAAGATCTACCAAAGGGGGAGATAATTACTGTCTGGGGGCCTTGAAAACTACAGTGCTAAGGAAAAGGATGAACAACAGAATGAAAAGAAACTGCTTTGACAGTGTAAATAAATCCCTAGAACTTGCATATAACATCATTAAAATGAATAAAGGCAGCTATTAGCACAACAGTATGCAGAAAAGGATGAAAATATTATGTGCTGGGTTTTTTGACTTTGCTACAATAGCTGCAGCTACAGGCTGCTAATAGATACTTGCAAACTAGTTACAAGGGTAAGAGTAATGCTACCTAATTCAATCTGCCCAGAGAAGAACTGGAGTAAAACCTGTAACAGATGTTACAAGATGTTACAAGAGACCTACAGTAACAGAAGTGACTAAAATAAAACCCAAACAAAAACCTGTGGAACTCCCTGATGCAGTATTATATAAGTAAGCAACACAAGCACATTCACTTTGTTTTCTTTCTGAACTAGCCAAAGGTATGAATGACCATTACTAATGGCTTTGTTTATAAGCAGCAGCTATTTAACACAGGACAACAAATTTCAGCAGGTTGGTATAAAAGGACATGGGCAGAGCTGTAATTCCAGCATCACCAACACAGTTGTCCATGCTGGGGATATACAAGGACAAGGGGCTCCAGACAGTGCCTAGGTTCACAAGCTCTCTCTAAATAACATCACTTATTTTTATGGTCACAGATTGATCACTGCTCTGATCCAGAACATTTCTTGTACAAAATAAATATATGCTCCCAAGTACTTCAGAAAAGATGGTGTGATTTACCTACTGATGCCAAAAAAAGGGTTTTTATAAATCAATGATAAGACCTTTCTAAGCGTGTTTATATATGACACCTATAAAATTAKTTTTCATCAAGGTATGATTTTTAAGAAAGCACTACCCATTCAAACAGAAACAGCAAGCACTTTCAAGTCTTTCTTTAAATGCCAAAATAAAAATCAAACTCGTAAAATTTAGTTACTGCTCAGAACTTACATTCTTTATTTTTAGGTTCCCCCAGTCTTCATCCTGTGAAATAGAATAAAAGACAAGTTAATCATCTTGCAGCAAGAGACAAGCATTTTCATTAATATTAATCACATATTTCTAAATATACAATTGTGTTTCATCCAAGATTACACAATATTAACTATTTACATGTTATCAAGTCTTGTCTGACTAAAATAAAAAGCAGCTAAGGTTCTCCATGTGTTGTTCAACACTGCTTAAATGTAAACAGCTTTTTGCAGCAAAGTTGCCTATATCTACCAGTAAGTCTCCAGCAGAGAAGCAGCACCAGAGAAACTTTTCCTAAATAAGCTAAAAAGAAAGAAGTTGCATTCAGATTCTGAGCATTAAAAAGTAACAGACAAAAAAGCCCACCAAGCACTGTTTGGTATAAATAAGCAAATAAGTGCAGTCAGTAACACATACAATCAAAAATCCTCCGGGAGAACACCCAGAAATATGGTCATTCCTCATGTTATCACATAATGAAGTCAGAAATAACATTAAAAAGATCGGTTTCTACCTTCAGAGTTCCTCCTTTAACCATAACCTTCTGTCTAGCTGGCTGGACTCCAGTTAGTGCAAACAACTGGGCTTTGAAGACCATCGGAGGTTCGTCAGTGTTCAGCTCCACACCATCGAATTTCTCTTTTCCCCATTTCACRTTAACTGCAAACAAAATGTTTTGAAATTGGATTATTTCCTAATATCCAAGAATGTAACTACCAAGACTTTATATCATCCCAAAACATTCCGTTTTCCACTTTTAGAACTTGTCAATAATGAGGCTAGGGAACACCTTTACTACGTGGCACCTCATCCATCAGAACACGCTAGTTCCAACAAATGTAAAAATATCCTACAAAACCATTGTAAGTAACATATACTGAGAAACTTTACAAGCAGTGAATGTGTCTAACAGCATCAGAAACCTTTTAGCAGGTCTTCACAAAAGCAGTTTGGAACTAACTCTCCCATTCTCTTGTCACTGTTCATTGCAAACAACTTAACTTTCTGAAGGAAGTTCAGAGATGCGATTCCAGTTCAGTTATCCATAGCATTTCCGTTCTCCTTCAGTGGAAAACAATACAATGTCCTTTAAAAGCAAGGCTATTGACCCCAGTAAAGGTGCAGGACTGGAATTAAGAAGCGACGTGAAATTTGGTCACAGAAAGAGTAATGCTTGACGCTGGAAATGGGATCACCAGGAGAAACGGGAGGCAGAATAGCAAAATGGAATGTTAACTTCACTTTGGTGGAGTTAGTAATGACCACACGTAGACAAAAAAATGCATGGAATAAGCTATGTGCCTCTACAGAACTGTGACACATCTTTGACTACTTCCAATCACTATCACAGGTACATAAGGCTTCTTTAGCAAGCTGAGATTTTGCTGAAAATCTGTAAAATATAGAATGCAGTAATATCCTACATGCGCAGTAAGTGGCTGAAATACCAGACTTTAAGAAAGCCACATCCTTCTACCTGTGCTTGGTTTTATCTAAATATATTACAGCAACTGTACCATTTTAAAACTCAAAACTCTTAGAAGACATAATTTAAAAAACCCTTCCAAAAAGGTTCAATTTCAGATGTATGCAGTGCTTGATAGGTAACAGAATAATCAAAAGTAAGTTTAAATTAGTTAGACTAAATTAGTCTACAAAGCAACTCAAATGACTGACTTTTCAGTATTTCTATCAGAAAGCACCTTTTGATTTGCCCAACCTTCTGATTTTTTTTAAACACATTTCTTATTTTGTATATTTAAGACCTACGAAGCACAAGGCTTTTCCCATTTTCCAGGAAGACAACCCACTCAGACACTGAACAAGCCAGCTGCACAGACTTCTGCGTTTTGAATTTTTGAAGTCATGCATCCACTGTTAAATATGCAGAAGAGTTAGCAATTATTAATCTGTAGTGTCACTGGTTTTGATAACTCAGCACTCAAGAGGAGGAACGGAAGAGTACGAGTGTCTTCTCTTCAGAAATCACAACCAAGACTTCGTGCAAAATAAAAGCGAAACTTGTTAATTTGAAAACAACGGAAAGTAAGAAAAAGGAAGGACGTATTTTCCCCACTGATCAGAAAACACAGCTCATACAGTTCACAGAATAGGTGAGGCTGGAAGGGACCACAGTGAGTTATCTGGTCCAACCTCTCTGCTCAAGCAGGGCCATCCTAGAGCACATTCCACACAGGATTGTGCCCAGACGTTCTTGAGTATCTCCAGTGAGGGAAAGTCCACTAGATGTGGATGAGTTCAGGAAAAATCCTGTTACACTGACAAAAGGATCCCAGTTTGTCCACCACAACTAAAATAGGGGAGAACCTGTGCACTGAGGCCATCTACAACCTAAAAAACTGAAGAGCCCCGATAGGCCAGACCTGTGAGATACTATCAATGCAGTTACTGGTCCTAGAAGTGTCACTGGAGGTTTTGCTCTTGAAGTCTTCCATTGCACCTTCCCTCAAAGCAAGAAAGGCCAGCAGAATGGGGTAAAATTTAAGAAAGCTTTAACTTTAGGTTTAGGTTCGACATCAGGGAGAATTTCTTCACAGAAAGGGTGATTAGATATTGGAATGGGGTGCCCAGGGAGGAGGCCAGTCACCGGCCCTGGAGGTGTTTAAGGAAAGAATGGATATGGCACTCAGTGCCATGGTTTAGCTGACATGGTGGTGATCGGTCAAAGGTTGGACCTGGGGTTTTCCAACCTGAGTCTGTAGGATATAATGGCTTTAGAAGAGTGGAGGCAGACGCACCTAAATAAATTGGGAGGCGCGGATGCAGAGTTACGGCTCATCTCAGGGACAGCACCACTGCTCTTTTAGCAGAAAACCAAAGCGAACCGAGACAGGAAGGCAGTGCCGGGGCACGGCGGCCCGCGAGTGACACCCACCCTCCCACCAGCAGGGCCAGGCCAACACTCCCTCCCTCCCCCCACGGCCGGGCCGCGCCTCCCGGGGCGCTCCCGCCGCCGGCCCGGCCGGGATCGGCGCGCACGTGCGAGGCGCCTCCCGCTCCCGCTCCGGCCGAGCGGCACCGCCCGCCCGCCCCGGGCAAGGCCCGCCGGGAGGCGCGGGGCCGCGCTCACCTGAGAAGAGCGGCATGGCGGAGCGGCGTGTCCCGGGCGGGCGCGGCGGGGGAAGGCGGGGGCAGGGCGGCGGGGCGCGGCGCTGGCGGGGCGGGCGGGCGCGGGCGGGCGATGGCGGCGGCGGGTCCCTGCCCCGCTCGGGGTCTCATTCAAACCAGCCCCGGGGATGACGCTGCAAGCGCGGCCGCTCGGCGGAAGCGGGCGGGAGCGGTGCGCGCGCACCGCCGGAACGGGCGGGGCCGCCACCGGGAGCGGCGGCGGAACGCGGCCGGGACCGAGACCGAGACCGGGACCGCTTAAATCTGCGAGCCGTGGGCGGAGCCGCTGCCGCAGGGATCCGGGTTGGGGTCTGGAACAGGCCCGATCCCCAGAACGGGGTGGAAGCAGTGCTGCTGCCGCGGGCAGGGAACGTCGGTGTGGAGGGCGCAGGGCTAGAGCTTGAGTGTCCGGGACTGGGACTCCCAGTACAGGAGAGACATGGAGCTCCTGCAGCGGATGCAGCGCAGGGCAACAAAGATGATTAAGGGACTGGAGCATCTGTTACGATGATAGGCTGAGAGTTGGGCCTGTTCAGCCTCGGGAAGAGATGACTGAGAGGGAACCTCATTAATGTGTATAAATATCCGAACGGGGGGTGTCAAGGGGATGGAGCCAGGGTCTCCTCGGTAGTGCCAAGCAATAGGAGAAGAGGCAGTGGGCAGAAAGTGATACACAGGAAGTTCCACCTGAACACGAGGAAGAACTTTTTTACTGTATGGGTGACATGCACTGAACAGATTGCTCAGAGAGCTTGTGGAGTCTCCCTCACTTGAGATATTCAGGAACGGTCTGGGCAGAATCCTGCGCCACGTGCTCAAGGACAGCCCTGCTTGACCCACTGTGATCACCTCGAACCTGACCCATTCTGTGCCTCTGTGATTCTGTGAGAACCAAGGTGGCCTTATGGACCCCAGGGGGGTCTGCCCAAAAGCTGTGATTGCACAAGCCAAGGGAAGGAAGGCAGAAAAAATAAAAAGGCTCTTGTGGATTAAGTAGATTTGGTTTATAGGAAAGGGTGAAATAAAATTATCCACATAAGAACTTCACTGAGGGGAGTTGGGATGACTAATCAACTAGAAATTRTTTTAAGGTTTGGTAGCAGATAAGGAACACTGAAGGATGAGCGTGATGGCAAAGGCCAGGAGCCTTCAGGATGATAAACCCCGAGTTGTAAATGTATTAAACCCAGCAGAAATGGAGATCTAAATCTCAACTGCTTCTACAAAAGCTCTTGGTATTAGGCTGTGGTGAAAGAAGCTAAAGCAGTGCTTAAACACATAAAGGAGAGAATGCCTGAAATAAACATTCCTTTCTCGAACTTCTCCTAGCTACCACCTCTAGAAAACCAATGCTCCTCTGTTGCTTACAGCTGCAGCTGTGAAGAGCTTCTGCCACAGCTTATACCACTCTGGTTGTTGGCATGTGCACTCCAGGCCCTGCTTTTGCCATAGAGGTGATATCTAAAACAAGAAGGATCTTTTCCTTGCTGTTTGCCAAATGTGATTTTCAATTCCAAACAGTAGAAGAATGATATATAAAATGGCTGTAAAAATTATCCAGGGTTTAAAAGTAAGCCTTCAGGTGAAAGGCTTAGAAATTTCAGTCTTTTCAGTTTGTCATGGAGGAGAAGAGCAAAAGCCGACTTTATTGTCCAGGGTAGGCTCCTAGATGTGAAAAGGAGGTTTGGGGGAGCAAGGATTACATTTCACAGAGAAGCTCCAATGGGTGTTACGCTGAAATGAAGCTGGATCTTGAATTAAGATGGAGTTTCCAAATAACAAGGTGATTTAAGTATTGTTACAGTTGACTATCAAGAGTGATGAATTTTCGGTTACTTGGACTTGCTGAAAGGAGCTTTCTAGAAAAGCTTTGATCCAGTTCTAGGCTGAGATCCTGCAGGCCACCTATTCCAGTGAGGGCAGATCCCAGCTGCCTGCCTGTGAATCAAAGTGTGGGATATCTCCAGTCTAGCCTTTTGCTCTTAATACCAACTGCTAAATGGAAGTGGAATGCTCTGTGGTCTGAAGCTGCACTGAATACATTCTTACCTTTAGAGAAACCCTTTGCAGATCAGGACTCGGGCAGTCACAGACCATGCATTTCCAGGATTTGAGAAAGGCACTAGAGGGTGCTGTGCTGAAAGAGAAGAAACGGGGTTTGTGGCTGCAGGAAAAATCATCCCGACATCTGCAAGGTGAAGAACCACCACCTCTCTCTTCTTTCCTCCAAGACCGTGTAGGCCTCTTCCTGTAGTAACAACCATGCGCTTTTTTCCTTAAGGAGGGGATCAATAGATGCTGGTTTCCCTGAATCTTACACAAACTGACATAAGGAGTGTAGAGACAAAGGATGCAACCTGATGTATAAATATCAAGATTACCTTGACGACATTAAAATTGTAAAATGCATTAAATGCATCTTATGTCTTATTAAAGACAGGCCCTGGGGGAACCTTGGGTGGGGACGTGGGGACACCGGAACTGCCTGCCCTGGCCGTGTCTCTGTGGCTGTAGCAGGGCCATAGGGCTCCTTCCCATCCTGAGCTGGCTGGATGCAGGCCTGCTTGGATCCAAAAGCTGGGGCTGTGTCATCAGCACCGTAGTGCATGCAGGTCAACAGGCCTGGCAGGATTTATTCATGCTGGAGGATGGCTCAGAGCAAGTCCAGATCTATTTAGAAAAGGCTTTAAATGCTTTGAAATCTCCCATGGCCCGTGCTGGGGAGCACAAGTGGTAAGCTGTACCCTCACACAGTACAAGCAGGTGCTGCGATACAGCAAAAGGTGGGGGGAAGGAAAGCAAACCCCTTTGCAAGGCATTCTTTAGGCACCTTTGTTTGGCCTATGATAGAACAAAGATTCACTTTAAATAACCAGAGACTTGGGAATTAAAATACTGCATTCACATTTCTTGTTTCTTTAAAGGTCAATATGTGTTATGCTCATCCAATATATTGGCACCTGCATTAATTAACGTACATTTTATTTTCTGTGGGGAACATAATGTTCTTGGGAACCTGTCTATCACAGAATGGTTTGGGTTGGAAGGGACTGTGGGCAGGGATGTCACTCACTAGATCAGGTTGCCCAGGGCCCCATCCAACCTGGCCTTGAATGCTTACAGGGATGAAGCACCCACAGCTCCAGTGCATCTCCTGTGTATCTTCAGTGAAGAAAACACAGCAATCCAGGAGACGTTTAAAGTTACATACACAACACCCCCAATTTCCGTGTTACCTGTTCCAGTTCAGCACTTTTCAAACTTTTTCCATTCTGGGTCATAGTGTACATACGAGGCAAGGAACAAGAACAAAACTTTATCTGCATTTTTTATGTTTGTAACTAGTACATTAAAAAAAACCCCAGTAGAGTTCACCAGCTCAGAGGGAAGCTCAGCACCTGCTGCCCTTCCTCTCGCTGCACAATTCCCAACTTGCTTTTGGCTACAGACTATGTGGCTACTGTAGATAAATCCCACCTGCAGAAGAGGCCATATCCTTTTATTACCAGGCTGTTTTGCTACACTTAGCTGCTCTTTCCATTTTCTGTCATGTTGCATTCAGCAGGAATAGGGAGGCTTGAAGAGGGATTCAAGATTTTTCACATTCTATCAATATTAATGAACTTTCAACCTAATACAATCATAAAAAAATGAAAATAAGGTGGAGGCAAATCAACAAAAAAATGATCATGTAAGAATTTAGACTTCTGGATTTCTCAAGCAGATTGTAAAAATACAGTTGTATCAATATAAAGGCAACCAGGGTGATTTATGCTGGCTCTTCACAGTTTGCACATTCACATCTCTTGATGACTTTCAGTTGAGATTGTAAGCATTACTTTTCCTAACAGTAGAAACCTTTGGCTGCTTTTTTTATTCAAAGTATAGCTATTCCTGTAGATAGGCACCTTGCTTACAGTAAACAAGTGCCAACATCAGTGTACCAGAATACGCAAACTGCAATTTGCACGTCTAGACTTTATTATTACAGCATTTTAGATGCAATTTATCCCAGACACACAAGTCAATGTAATTTTACACTTCATTATGTCTGCTACTGCTTTCCCAAGCAAAATCAGCATTTAAAAATAACTGCAGAACTTCAGCATTGCTAAAATACTACAGGAATGACAGTAGGTGCCAACCTATAGAGCAAAAATCATTTTTCTACAACCCTTCCCCTCTTCCCTAGTCATTATCTATTCATAACAGGGTTTGTGCTATTTTTCAGATTAATTAAATATGAAAGTACAAGATACTACTTTTTTTTAAACTAATAAATAACTCAAGCAAGAGGTTTTGAGCCTGCAGAGGTAGCCAGTTACACATAAAAGAAAGCAGAAGAGCAATCCACAACATAATCTGGGTCTGGAGAGACCACAGGCCTTTCCTACTGCTCCAAATTTGCTATAATAATTTATAATTACATATTTAAGTAAGATATGTTTAATCATCTTACTCTATTATTCCCCCTCCCAGTATGTGACAGAAGATTAAAGCAGGTCATGATTATCCCTTATATTGCATGACAAGCTCACAGTCAATGTGACTGGTGATCTGGAATGTTGTCTTCAGTGCACTCCAGACACAGGTTTGAAATTGCTGACATTTCTCATACAGGAAGCTCAACATAGAGGAACTTTCTGAAATTACATCAACTGCTTCTATTTATCTGTACTTCCCAGCTCTGTGACCTTCAAAGGACATATAATCATTCACATGTAATTTGTCCTTACTGCTCTATTGTTCTGCAGGCCTTGGTGGGTTACCCAGGAAGATTTGTGGACAGCTAGCTTCATGGGATGTACAGGCTGTTCCGAAAAAACCCAAACAAGCCTAACCCCAAAAAACCCCACCAACAAAAACCACCTTGTCTTTTGAACAGTGGGATTTCTGCGATTTCTGAAACTCCAAACCTGCATCATGAAGGATGAAGCAATCACAAGGCCAGCTTAGGCTGGTGGTTGAAGAATAAATATCAATTAGGCTAGTACAGCAGGCCATGAGAACATGGTATTTACTTATTCATGTGGAGTAGTTAGAAAAAAGCCATTTCAGAGTGTCCAAGGCATTAGGCTGCAAATGTATCTTGTACTAGGAAGCTGTTGCAATGTCTGAATGCTTAAAAGGATGTATAAGCTTCAGTCAGGAGAAAACACCATGCCAGTCGTTTTCAAAAGGGTCTTTCCATAAATTACTTTATTTCTCATTAAATGAGCACAGAGTCATTACCATATTAATAACAGATATGTTTATTATTACATATCCATCAGTGCGGCTTTCAATACCACTTGAAACATGCAAATCGTCCTAAGGACGAATCAGTTTTCCAGTGCTTCTTATTTAATACACAACTGCAAAGCCATTATAAATTATTGAGGAGGTATTTGGTTAAGAAATAAAATAAAATAAAACCATACTGCCCATACCATGAATGTATTCCTGCTACAAAGCAAGAGTCTGACAGCATTTACTGAAATTCCTGAATTACCCAGAGCTTTTGCATCATATTTCTTTTTGCATTGCCTACACCTCTTGGCTTATGAACAAGAATCAGTCTTTCTTTGTACAAGGAATTCTCATTCAAAGATTGTAGTTAATTTAGAAAATGCATCTAGCATCTACAATACTTCAACCAATTAAAATTCAATAAAAACTACTGATATGCAACAGTTTTTTAGAGGTTTCTTTTGTTTCGTTTTAGGTTTCTACATTTATCGACATGGCAATAATACAAGTATCTCAAATTAAGGCACTAAAAGAACAATGTAAAACCAAGTAAAAGTGTTCTAAGAATAATTTACAGTTCAAACAGTGCATATATTTCTTAAATGTTTGTTAACTTAATGTACGTTATCACTTAAAATTGTAAGGCAATACATTATACAGAAATAGAAATGATGTACCCCAAAATATGCTTCCAAACTCGGTGGTTCTTTTTACTGTTAGTTTCTAATGCCTCTAACAATAAAATAATTCAGTATGGCTTGGCAAAAATGCATAGATTAAAGGCAATTACTTGTTTTCTCCCCTTTACAAACCTGCTGCATCAGTATTTTGTAAAGCATAATGCAAAATATTTAACACTTTGATCCATTCCATAGTGGGTGGTTAGCATTAAGGCTGTAAAGAACTCTGCAGTGAAGGCACTGAAGTTCAAGTGATAAGGCTTCATTTTAAGCTAGTTCTGCAGTCTTCAAGAGCACAACTTAAGAGTCTTGAAAGCAATTGCAGTCCTTCTCATTGAGAAACCTTCCTCTTCTACTCCGTTTCATATGCTCATCTTGACATAAATATCCCCTTCACAGGGTTAACAGTCCTTTTCTTTCATTGGTATGAAGAAAGTTGGCTGCATTTCATTGTGACTGACAGGCTTTTTTTAAAAATCCAAAAAGGCAGCACCTTTTTTATACACCTAGCTAAGCTTTATTTGCTTTAACTTGCATTACATAGTAATCATTAATCTAATCTACCTTGAGGCAAACCCGCAATTAAACACCCTCAGCGTGCTTTTGTGCCAAAGCAAGGAGGAGACAGTAATAGCAATCTTAACCCTGAAGCCTGTGATAGTTATGTTGAAAGGAACAACAGCCCATCTGCACTGCTCTGTGTGGTTAAAAAAAGCCCTGTTTCTCTGACTGCATCCCATGAGGTTCCATTAAGCACTGTACACGTGGTTAGCTGGAACAAAGAAGAAAACAGAAAATTAATAACAAATACAAAAATTAGCTTCATAACACTAGTGCTTGTTTGCCAAGAGCTTCACTGAAGAGAATACTTAATTTTATGTTAACGGAATTTTTGTTCAATTGACAAGGTACAATACTAAGATCATACCTACATAATCTTCCACAAACTGTTCTTAATTCAAACAACGTTAAGCAAAGACAGAGATCAGATAGATGATAATATTACTGCAGCTTTACAAGTAAGCAATTAAGAGTAAACAATCATGGTGTATTCATGGCAAATGCAAGGTGACCCTCTTTCACTTGCAGGACAAGAAAGGGCTCTCTAGGCTAAGAGCACGCACATGCAGTTGCCAGAGCTCATCTAATGCACAGGGATTTGGGTTGGTTGGTTGTTTTCTTTTTTAAACATGCATTACGTTGACCAGGTGCCCAAGTCGAAATATATTAAAACAAACCACCTCAGCTGTGCTGATACAATGTGAATAAATCAGCAGACTGTAAGCTATGGAGTGTAGTTTCTGATCTCAAAGCAGTACTGCAGATGCCAGCGAGTTCATCATGAAGTTCTGGTTCATATTTAATAGTGATAAGTTATTAAAATGAGGAATAGAACTTAAGATGAACTTTTATATGTGAAGCTGCTTTCACTGGGTCTGAGACATCTCTCCATGAAGTCAAGGAAGTGCTGCCTACCAACTGCAAAGAAAGGTGCGTCAGACCCTGAATGAAATGTACTGAAATGTCTTCAAGCAGGTGTTCAAATCTGTATCCATTCAACAAAACAGTTTAATGCCTGCTTACATGGTAGGATTCCATCACCGAGAGCAAGTTCTGCTATACTGTCTGACAAGAGAACAATTTTCAGACACTTAGTAAAAGCTAAACATGTATATCCCATAAAAATCATTGCTGCTTCTCTTACTCCCACACCTAGGTAAAGAGATGAGGGAGGAGGAGAACTGCAGGGTGCAGTGTCTTGAGTTCAGAGAAGCTGATCAAACAATTCACTGCCCCCTGAAAGGAAAAGAACCTGCTGTTCCTCCGCTTTATCACCTTCCTGACCCCAGGGAGCACCCTCTGTCCTCAGCTTGGGCAATCACTGCACTTCTTAGTGCGCTGATCCACTGACTAGCTCAGCACAGTAAGTGTACCTTTTTTTGACAGTCAGGAAACTGAATTGTTGACCTTCATGGAAGGGTCCAAAATGGAACATTTCAAGCACTTACCCAGGATCCAAGGACAGAAGAGAAGCAAAGGAAGACAGAGAGGGAAAATAGTTCCGTTTAAGTAGCAACAGGCTGTCAGATTGGCTCAGCTACTATGCTGAGCTACCAGTTAAGTGTTCAGTGCATAAGATACATTGTACATTTATTTAATAATCTAAACTTAAACGTTGGTACACCAGAAGTGAACTTTCCTAAAATAAATCCAATGCCTCTTCTTCCTAGACATACAGGATGGAATATGTAATGGTATCAGGGCACAGGCTAGGCCCACTCCATCACAGTCGTACTTGTCTAATTCGTAGATACAACTGACAAAAAATTTGTCTGAGAAAGTCACAAAAATGTCCATAGTAGAACAACTAGAAAGAAAAGTTCCAACCTGACCTTTTGCTAATGCTTCTTTGGTCAGCGTAGCTCTGCATCTTTTCATTATTTGCTCGCATTGCTCTGCAGGTGCCACACAAGCCCCACTACATTCCAGCCAACCCAGTGTCAGCTGTCTGATGGGGACACAGCATGTCGTAAAGCCACCCAAGGAGCTCCTTGAGCATCAGCGAGGTGCCGGGGTCCCCATGTGCCTCCTGCACACATCTCCAGTCAGCACAGCAGGCTGAGAGCACACACATACCCAGCACTCCTGCTGCTCAAGTGCTATGCCTCTCTAAATTGCTTAAGCTCAATAGGATTCCTTCTCCACACTATATACAGCATTAAAACAGTTTGCTGTAATTAATTATATGTTCTAAGAAGMTTTGTCGATATTTGACATCATCAAGAAGCAAGATTCTAAGGTCAAATATCAGTTATGTCATCAAGTTCACTAATAGATTTGGAGTCAGTCTAGAAGAGTAACATAAACCTTAACTGTTTGATCCACGTCAGTTTCTGAGATAAATTCAAGAAGCCAGAGAGATAAGATACCACGCAGGTATCAACTTCTGAATTGACAGAAAACCTAAGAGCTTTATTTCTTCCCAAGAACTTGGAAGATCACCTTGGGTGATGGAGGAAGGTGTGAGCAGAGACTGTACACCAGGGCAGATGGAGAAAACGCAAGGCTGCATTATTCTGAACAGCTGATCTGACCTGATACTTCACTAGTGCAAGACCACCACTTTCACCCTTCCTCCTTTCATTCTTAAGACTCCGCCCCAAACCACTGCAACTTCTGAACCCAACAGAAAACCACAGGCATTTCTTCTGTGGGAATAAAGTTGGGTTCTTTTTGTTGTCATGCTTTGGGTTTTTTCCTTTCCTTTAGTCAAAACATTCCTGGATTAACTTTCTGCTGAAAAATACATCAATTGACTCTGGTAATCTGGGAAGCATGAAGTGATACAAGATAAATCTCAGGAATGTGCAGCTGTCCTCCTTCTGGTGCTGGTGAGCTATTAGACTCATTGTATCTTWAGGATCTTAAAAACAGAGCTTTAATTATGGTGTTTCTCATTTTTTAAAAGTTCCATTCACTAATTGTGTATATTTCTACGATTCTGTAACACTGACATGAAAAATGCCAATGGGATTAATAACACAAATGGTCTGGATAACTGATGTCCCCAAACAGACCCACTCCTTCAAGAGCTACTGCAAACTTTTAAATATGCAAATCTGCTCATTCTATAAGAGATTAGCTGCATGCTTGTCCTTGCTAAAGGCAACTCCAGCATTTCTATTACAACAAAGTGAAAAAGAATCCATTAATTGATTTAAGAAAATGGATTTTTCTCCCGTAAAAGAGTATGGATTAAAGCTGGTTATTACAGCTACCAGAGGACCTTCTAAGGATAAATGGAAAGGAAAGCATACTCAGAATATAATTCAAAGTCTTTTGGAAAAGAGAGTCTACAACTCCATGCATCTAAATGTGAAATAAAGAAGTATGCACTATCTTTACCAGGGCAAGGCTTGGCAGGAGTGAGGAAAGAATCTCTGCACTCAAAAACAGAGGATGGTTTTTAAAATGTACAATCATCTTCCAAGTATTGTTTTAGATTATGCAACTAATACATCTTAAAGATGCAAGTAAGTGACGTATTAAAATAATTTTTTCCAACTCCCCTGGCTGGTTGGTTCGTTGGTTTGGGAGGAATCAGTTGTTCTGTTTGGGGTTTTTTTTACTGTCCAAGAACACTCCCTCTTCAAAAGATTCTTAACACCTCTTTTCGTAAGCAATGTTGACTAACATTATGCAGTGTCACATTTTTAAAACTCTTTTAAAACTGTATTAATGAATTTTACATCATCAGTTCTGGGGAGTTTTGCAGAATTTAYGGTGGGATGCCCATTCAGTATCAATCATTCCACTTAATCCTTTTAAGTATCAGAATGATATGCTTTTTCTTTCAGCCTCATGTGGTCCACGACTCACTGAAAAATCTTACAGAGCTCTTTAACCAGTTCTAAGTACTTCTGGTATCCTTGTCTCTCTTTAGTAACTAGTTTTTAAAACACTAATTATCATTGAAATAAATGTATCATACAATAAATACGTATAGAACTTCGTATTTTGCAACCACGTATTTTTTCAACCAAAATAGGATTATTTCTTCAACAGTCCTACTGTAAATAAAGATTATGTTAAACAATAGCTATTAATCATGCATATTTTAAAATCAGCAGGTGTAATTTATTTCAAAAAGTCCTAAGGAATCTGGCTAAAGCCTATGGATGGATCTAACATTTTTCAGTAAATCTTGGAAAATTGAGGACTGAAGGAAAAAGCAAGTTTGGAAATACCATGAAGCTTTACAAAACCTTCTGGAAATTGGGAAAAATGGACATTTTGTAGACAAGATAAATAGTTTGACAAGGTTCTGTTTTACAAGTAAACACCACATAAGTACTTAACAATCATGGCTGAAACCCCCTTAAAGTAACATGTTCTTAACTGCTGGTCACAGCTTTCTTTTTACYTCCTTCTCATGCTGTGGCATTCTCTCTAATATCAAACTACCCACAACATTACTGATTTTTACATTGACAGCTTTGTATTTGAGGCCTAAAGTAATTTTCCTGTATGAGATTATCTTGAGGGCCTTCACTGAATATATTACTATCTCAAAACTATGATCCCTGAGAGTGCTCAAGGCCAGGCTGGATGGGGCTCTGAGCAACTTGATCTAGTGGAAGGTGTCCCTGCCCCCAGCAGGTGGATTGGAACTAGATAATCTCTAAGCTCCCTTCTAACCCAAACCATTCTATGATCACTTAGGTTTTAGTATGGAAGCCTTAGGGACAAGACAATCAACACCGTTTGTACCTTTCAGATTTTTTCCCTACTGTTCTCTGCAAGGAGGATGTTTCATGATACACCCATTGTCTCCTTACATGCAAAAGTTTGCTTTTATTGCATTTCATGCATGGAATGTTTGGTAGCCCTGCCAATCTAGGAAGACTCTTTCCTTACTGAGACACAAGTTTCCACTCCATACTGTTGATTCAATTGGTTGGTTGGGGAGAAAGGAACACACATACTATATGAGGAAGCTAATTCAGATTAAAATCAGGTTACAGTAACCTAGCATTAAAAAAGTGCATTTTACATCTTACTCTGGTTAATGCACAGGGTCACAAACAACTTACAAAAACAATTGCTGGGATTGAAGAAGCCAGGGAATAAATAAGCAAGGAGAAAGAATGGAATTAATACTTAAGTGGCCTCACAACAAAAAAAATGGCCTAACAACAGACTGAGAATCTGTAAGTTTCTCATTTAAGCCCCATTTAAAGAAGATTTCTAGCTTACACAAGCTCTGAGTCAATCCATGGAGGAGATGACTGTGGATCATCTTTTCTGCTAAATGCTATTGCCAACATATCTGAGCCTTGCCTTTAAACAGGAAAAAAATGCAACCGGCTCCTTCCCAAGCACTGGCAGGCAAGATACTATCTCTATGGTACCTTTCCAAATGCAAAGAACTGATAAATTTACCATAATAGCAAGCGAACTCTGTCTGCTCCTTCCTTTGGGATTTGAGCAGGAGAATTCTGTCTGCTCCTTCGAGATTTAGATGAGCAGTTCAACAGCCATAATCACTGAATTATTTCACAATTTCACATTAAATAGGATTTTGAAATATAGATTTTTTCAGTCAAAAGGATTCATAGTTTTTGTAGCTTGTTTCTCACCTAGCTTTTCCAGAAGTATTTTTAACAACTTTTCGGAATGACTGGTTTGCTGAGGATCTTGTAGACATAGTTCTAGGAGAAGCACGAACAAAAGTAGATGGTGGTGTCTTAGGGATCTTCTTTACTAAATGAGTCACCCACTTCTTCTGTTCGTCTTGACAGGATGCCAATAAGAGCATATCTCTTGCTGAAGTTACATCGTAACTCACTGTTAGTAAAAAGAGGAAGATGATTCAGTAAAACTAGGGCTCCTTATCAAATTAAGAGTTATGACATACCAACTGTGACACTGGAAGGAACAATTGCACCTATATACAAACTTGTATTGGATTTGTTTATATATTTTTGGAAGACAACAAACAGCAGGGGAGATTATGAATAGAATGTTTTTTCCATATTTGTCACTTTGCATTAAGATTCTTGAGTCTAACATTAATATTCAAGAAATGAGAAAACTTAAACCAACTGCAATATTAATAAGCTGAAAAGTTGTGTGGGGGCCTTATGGACAAGTTCCAGAGTATATACACTGAATGCTCTCCTTCACAGCAGGACAGAGAAGAAACCTTTACTCCAATCTGTGAAGTGGCTGAAGAACCACGCTGCAAGGTCCTAGCAGAGCTTGCTGATGCAGCCATTGCAACTGTCCCTAACACGGGTAAGATGTAAGTGCAGAGGGAATGGTCTGGGCACCAAGGAGCTGCCCAGTACTTGGGCACAAACCTCTAGGGAACCCTGTGCTCTCAAGGCTCTCAGCAGAGGCCCATCAGTTACACCACCAAAGGCCTCCCCACAGAGGTTTGCCACAGCTGCCTGTTCATGAGCATTGTAACAGTCTATTGCTTTAATAGCAACTTTCACAGCTAAAATCATAGAACTTTAGTTCTAGGTTTAGTTTTAAAATAAAGYGCTTTTATTCACCTCCAACAGTTTAACAGGTGTGGCAAAACCACACAGACAATACAGAATGGAAACAATCATACGTATACCTTTGCATGGGGCAATTAATTCCTCCTTTTTATCCAAGTGGTCTCTGTGGCACTTCACATGGCATCTTCGACATTCTAGGGCAGCAGGGGGTTTAAAGACATGCCAAAGAGGTTTGGCACAGGCCTCACAGTTGGCTGGAAAGTGGTATAATGTGGGAATAAATTCATGGCCTTTGTGATTTAGAAAATTTGTCTTCTCTGCTGGCTGTACTGGTTCTACCTCCAAATCCTTCCTGCATTCCCCCTCATTAGCATAGAGAATCTGAAAAAGAATACTGCTGTGTTATTGTTGAAGCACTAAGTACTTTTATACCCTTTTCAAAGAAGCCACCAAATGTTTTCAAGAGAGTTAAATAGACAGGAGAATACACTTCTTTTTACCTGGAATATTTTAGGAATTTCTTCAGTTTCGGCTCTATATACATCTCCTTGAGTTACAGGCCGGACATGAAACAGCTTACTAGATTAGAAGAAACGTGAATCAGAAAATGCTAAAAGGCTATACATGTTTTAAAACAGTTATCGAACTGCTTTTTTTCTTAGAAATTCTGGTTAAGCAACCAATATAGTCTACTTCAAAGCTGCAATATGATTTTAGGATTTAATTAATAAACCATATAGATCTTGTCTGGTCTGTAAGACCAAAATATTTCATAGTATGGAAAGAGGGATATCTTAAAATGGTTTCAATATCTATCATGGCAGATTTACTTGAGAAAAAGGCTTTCAAATTCTTCTTCAGAACACTAGCAAGTCCAACACTATTGCTAGAAAAGCTTAGTGATAAACCTGAATGAAAGTAACCATATTAAGTAGAGTACTACTCACTGGTTTTTTTACTAAATCATGTTATGAGTTGATAATCAATCAATGCCAAAACATCACAAAAGGAAATCTGGGGCACCAGCTGTCAAAAATGCTATTAAAATTGGAACAAACATCATCTTATACTGGTATAAGATATATCACCACTGTATTTGTTAGTCACTGATAGATCTAGTCATGAATTCTAAAACCTTTTTTCAATTACCACTGTATAAGATCCCATAATGTCAATCAGCTGTTCAAACATCACAGTCATGTACCAGAGATGGGCTTCAGTGATATTTGACACAATTTTCCTCATGTGTGACCAACGTAAAGGGATCACAATTAATTAATTTTATCACTTTAAACAGAAACCATCTGGAAAAGTTACAAGTGCTTCGGACTAGACTAGCAACGATCCTTTCTCTTTTTCTCTAACTTTAGGAATCACAGGATAAAGAAAAAGTAGCATATTCTGTTAATGGCACACTGAAATAGAGATAGGCAGACATTTTCTAACTAGTATGGGAACTTAAAAATTATTTATGGAATTGTTACTTCAGGCTTCTATATCTGCTATCTGTTACCTCACACAAAACACTCTTGCCAATTTGTATCCAAAACTAAAAATAACTTTACTTACTCTATATCTAGTACCATAGATGGATTAGACTGGTCCTTGTCCTTTTCATCATTGTAGAACAGTATCTTTTTACTGCTCACCACAACATACTGTGGAAAGAAAGGGTAAAACAAAGCTAAAATTGCGTTTTAAAAAGCAATATTTATCCCAATGTACTCCCACATGCACATAAAAAGCCTGAGTAAATAAAAGTTTTTAAATTAACATCAGGAGATATTTAAATCATCCTGCAGGTGGCTACACTACTGACAGCTGTGCAATGCTAAAGCTTGAGTGGCTGTGTACTGTCATCGGAGCACCCTAAAGCATCTTGCTTGTGATGACTCTGCAAGTCCATCTGTATACAAACTCACACCTTTCAGTGCTACTGGCATGTTCCTATGAAACCCACTGTATCACTGAGAGCAACACAGTGCAAAAGCTATCACTGACTGATAACATTGTAAACAACTTCTCTAGTTCTACAGACCTCCAGGACTCGCTGGTACTTTGTACCAAACTGCTGGTAGGCTAAAAGAGAGTCACACAGCTCCTGCTATTTCCTCCACTTTCAGTTTAATGGACTGGTAAAATAAAGAGCCAAGATGAATCAGCAGAAACAGAGGTCTGGTATACATTCCAAATCTAGAAAATACACTGAGATAGTTAAGATCAAATACCTCTAATCTAAGCATTTCCCAGTAAGCTCAAGACTGGAATTCGCTGCTTGCTGCTCTTCACTGGGAGCTGCTAGTCCAACATCTTTGCTGACACTGTCCACAAGCATAAGCTCAGTGACAGCTCTGGCAGTTCCCTCCCCTGTAGCAGTTTCAAAAGTTTTAGAAGCAACCGAAAGGTATGAAGCACTAAAGAGGATTAAAAAGGAGGTAAACTGATGGCTGTCTATACTGAGCTCCAGATTTACATATAATATAATCCAGAAGCAGAGGAAAGGACAGAAAAGCATGAGAGTGAATGCACCAACAGTTCATCTTGAATTCCAAGTACTGGTACGTAAYTGAATGGGTTTCTGGCACAACGCAGATACTGATAATTTGAATAAACGTTTACTTCTTCTACAAGAGGAGGTTTCACCCTCCTCATTTTACATAGGATTTGAAGCTGATCTCAAAACCTGAGTATGAAAGTCAATAAGTTTATAGAATAGTGTTTGAAAAATGTGCTGAGCAAAAGTGCGTGCTACAGTTGTAAATCTCAATTACTGAAATGCATCTCAAAAAACCACAAAAGGCATTTTGCTCCTGCCTTGAAAGAGGTTTCAGCCCTTTGGTCACAATTATTTAATAGAAAGCCTGATTAACTTCAGTAAGTACTAACTTGTAATGGTGTGAGCCTCTTGTGATTTTCCCATTGAAGAAAAAGATTGTGCTTCAATTCCTTTATCTACTTCAACAGAAAGCTAATGCCTTTTTCATCTTTGAAGTGTGCACCTCTGCCTTTCACAGGTAAGAGCAAGGCCTTAAGATGACAACTATCATAAATGCAAATTCTGACTACAAAGGAATTCAATTATCACACTGTATACAAGCCTTCGTGAAAGAACAACTTAACCTCACAATAAGCATTACATACAACAGCCTCAATATCCTGTTGTGAACATATAAAAAAATCTTCCGACAGTTCTACAGTGGTTTTTGAGGGATATTTTGTCTTCACTCGGGATGAAATGTAGCTGCAGATAAATATATGGGTAACATGACTACCTGCCAGCTTGTTTCAGCTGCAGCACAGTTCAGCCAACAGAATACACGTGAGTGAACACAGCCCCTCACTACTGTGTCGYGCTGATATGAACCTCTGCTAGTTTAAGGAATCTTATCAGCACTATTCATTTTACGACTGAGGCATCCACTGTAGCTCCAATTTCTTCAAAGCGTAGGCATTATTCAAACAACGAAAGTATGAATGGAGTAGCTGCCTAAAATATCTTGATGTAAGTAAATATGCCCATATTGGGCATGCCTGAGAAAATTCTGATAAGTCTTTCACTGGAGAAGCTACATTTACCAGAAGTTTAAAATTTCAGTCATCAGAGAATGCAAAAATAATTTCCATTTCCAAAAAACAACCATAAAAAAGGCTACTGGAAGTATTCTGACAGGAAAATGACACAGTATTTTAGACAATCCAGAACAGAACAAAGCTACAAGATTTGTGCCTAGGCACAGTCAATTCTGGAACAAGAGGAGTCAAGCAGCCTTATGGGAAGCATCCACCATCTTGTTTTTGTTCCCGATGGTTTCCTTTTTTGTGGGTAAAACACCTTCTCTTTTTGTATACTTTTGCTATTAATATTGCTGGGTTTGTTGTGCTTCTTGTCTTATTCTTGCTTTGTGCTTTTAGTAAATTATTAACTCGAACTATAAATTCTGCTTTCGTTCCTCCCTTACCAGAAGGGGCAGGGGGAAGGGGAGTGGACATTAGTTGAAATAGGACAGAACTGTCTCCCTGCAAGCCAAAATAGGTGCTGGTTTTAATTTACAGACAAATCAACAAGGTCTGATATTGATGTAAAAACCGGCAGGTCTGGAACTCAAAACACTTGGAGTGTATAAAGAAGGCCATGTAAGCCCACCAAAACCAGCAGTACTTCAAAGGAGGAGTTAAACAGCTAAAGGCCCAGTACAAACACTTCAGTGCTTCTTTAACAGGAATTAATCCCTTCTCCTTCAAGTTTTGTAGGAACCTCTTCTAACTGCTGTAGAATGTGAATGTAAACAGGAGCATTTGAGAAAGACCTTTCAACAGGAATCAGAAAGTTACTTTGAAAGTGTCATGAATAACTCAGTAATTGCCAGTAGCAGTCTTTGAATATAAGGAAGATGCAAGAAAATAACCTGTTTCATATAATTAGCTTTTAAAATTTAAAAAATTCTAGTGACCATGTTCACTTTTGCATTTAGTTGTACTAAAGGATGTTCAAAGGGGGGAACTGAAAAACCAGAAAAGATAATCAGGAACTGGTTCTAAGTATCTCAGTATGAACATTGGATGTTTCAAAGAACCAGATCATAACCTCTGCAGAAGCAAAACAATACTGCTTTATTTGGAGTGGGAATTCCAGCACAGAGATACAGTTTCTGACAGTAAACCAGTTCTTTTCAAGAGAAACTGATCATTTTAAAGGTAAGGGAGACAGAGACATCCTTGGAAATCATGTGCAGCAAGTTATAGTGTGATGCACTCTTCCATGACCTTTAGAATATTTAGGTGTGGTATTCCCTTCTCTCTGTTGTCAAGTTGCACAACGAGCTTCTTTTTCAGTAACAGATTTATAAAGCACCTTACTCAAAGAAGAAATGGGATTTTTAATGGTTCCAAGATGCTCATTGTAAAGCATTTCCTCACCTGTCGGAAATTTGAACAACGTCACTACTAAAGATTTCATACTGAACTTGAATTTTCTTGCTTTTTTTTTCTTCAATAATGTATATACACTAAATTACTCTTAATTATTTCTTTTGGTTCTCAAATATGAGTTGTAAAACCAATTCACCACATGCCTAAAAAACCTTCCAAGGAAATTGTGGAAGAAAGAAAAAAAGACATTTGTACCTGTTTCTTCCAGCCGTGCCGCTTTATATTTCCTTTGTTTGGTACTGAAAGCCAACCTTCAAGTCTTGATTCTGTTTTTAAAAAAAATCCATATTTAATAATTTCATATATTTATAATAATAAAGCAGAATAGCACAAAGCAAACTACTACTAGAAAGGAAGATGTACTACATGCAGTAATGGGCAATTACCTATTCAGCAAAGCAGAATAAAAAGCACAGCTAAATAAAATGAAGATATAAGCATTTAATTCATGCTTCATCACAAGCCAACATCTGATTACACAGTTACTGCACAATAAAGGTAAAGCTGTTCTCCTTGATGCCAACATTTAACACTGTATGTAAATAGTTTACAAAGAGCCAGGCAGGAAGGACTTTGCTTTGAAAATATGTTACAATTTAAATTAAGAGATTTTCAATATAAACATAATTTAATATTCAGAAGGGCTGTATGAAAATACTCAGCAGGAAGATGCAGGAAGTAAAACAAATCAGATCCACATGTTCCACGGGAAACAAAAAAGGAGAGAGAGCACAAGAGCAAGCAAAGCTACATGGGTGTCCCATTACTCACAGAAGATAAGCATAGGAGATAATTAAATAAGGAATGCAGGAAGAATCAACTAGATATAAAGAATAAGAGACAAGTGTTTTACTTAAATTTTCAGTGAAAAATTGTCCAAAGAGTAATGTAATATCATATTTTCTCACTGTCAAACTACTGAAATAATTTAGCAAGATAGAAAGAAGGGCCACAAGAAAATTAGCCTTCTGCCTAATGTGAATGGCTGATTTAAAAAACCCTTCCAGCTAACTGATAGTGGTTTCTAAAATTTAAAATTATGAAGACAGATAATAGTAACACTGAAAACTTCAAACACATTCAGGTAAAATTTTCTGAAACATTCTCCACAACTATTTATATCCTAAGGAGCTACTGGTTCATTTTGTACTGCAGGAATAACTCTATATGAGGTGTATCCCAGCAAGCTCTGAAAAAGTATCCAAATATATAAAAGTTATTGTCCATATGCTTTGCTATGTAAAGCTACAATGAGACTACCTTGCCTAGCAAGGCATTAAAATCAGGCATGTAAAAGCCCTTCCCACATTAGCCTTACAGCATGCAATATTTAGAAGGGGACTACACTTAGAAACATGGAATAATTTCCTAACATTTCTCCACACAGAACAGCTTCAAAATACTGGAGGACCACTGAACTACTGAAATCAACCAGAAGAAAGGCGTGTTAGCAGAACTTATGCCAGTAAGAAAACTATGCCTCTCAAACCTGCATAAAAACTGTAGGGGTGGGGGGGTAGGGGTCCCCACCTCCCCACCACTACCCTCCCTGCTACACAAGACCCTCCCCAATTCTTGATACTCAGTAGCTTTGGAAAAGGAAACCTATTTCGTCCATGTCTACGGGCATCACAGATAACGCTTACCTTGTTTTGAATACTTTGATTAATTTTTACATCAAGAGAAGATTCTTCCATTTTTAGAAATTATAGAAACTTCCTAAAACGGAAGCTTCCATTGCAAAACAAAGCGATTAATTGCTAACAAAGAACATAGTATGGGTGACTGTAGTTCAAAAGGAGTATAGGAAGTATATATTGTTCAAAAGGAGTATATATTGTTCAAAAGAAAAAAATATGCATCTGTTGAAATTGTGGCACATGACAATCTAGAAAGATCCAACGATAATGCATTTTAAGAGATGCTTATAAAGGACAGTAGGAGTAGGAGTTTTTCTAGGTTCCTTTCTATTTCAGCACGTTCTGAAAACAATTTCAGAAGAAGTAGGAAGTAAATGAGGTATTTCTAATGAATTGGTTGACATTCTTTTCTGTCTACTACAAATCTATTTCAGGGAGCAAATTCTATTTGAATGAGAGATGATTTCTGAGCTGTGAATAACGTCCTGCATTTGAAAGCAACAGTTTCCGAAAATACTCCTTTTCAACAAACCTAAAATTCATCTGGAACCAAAGGTACTCTTGAAAGGGTAGATGAGCTCTTTCATTCCAACCTTGCCACAAAGGTTCCTCTCAAGTAATATTTATAGTGCATTTCAATTTCCCTTGACGGAGTTAGATAGCAAAACTGCAAATGCTCATCTGGCCATTTCACAAATATTTGCTCCAAAAGAATAATATTTATGAGTGTCCTGATTAAGTAATTAAGAAAATATGGGCTATCTAGACTATGAAAAAGAATCTTCCATCCCTGTCTTTAAAAATAGGCTCAAAACTATTGTCTGACAACTTCCCTGTATTTTGGAAAGAATCCCAGAATTGATACCTCATATTTGCAATCCAGAAAATCCAAGATAGGCCCCAAAAACATCTGATGGCTAGCTGGATCTGAGTAGGATATGAAGAAATAATTGCATAAAGGCTACAGATCTTACGGTTATCTCTGAATATATTTTAAATGTAGATTCGCATTCTAAACATCTTCATGGTTAGTATCCATCCTACCAGGATTCACTGGGATTCAGTATGATAGAAGTGCGTTCTAACAGTAAGACTTCCATAATCGTACTGATTTACGAGACTTTTTGTTGCTCTGGGCTTTCATGAGCAGCAGAGCATCGCTTTCCAATGCTCAAGAATTCCTACTCCTAAGAGTCTTCCAAAGCAACTAAAAACCTGGAGATAATACCATGCTCTTTCCAGTCAACCCTTCCAATTTCATTATTTCCTTCCTCAGACTGTCTTACTATAATTTCATGTGGATCTCACCATGGATTTCTGACTGGATCTTGCTTTGAGGTTTATTCAGGCTACTTGCAGGTACTTCAGAAAGTCCTAGGTGACTCTCATAGTCCAATAAAACTGTTGGCTTAAATGCTCCATGTTTATTATTCCATCCTCTCCTTGCACAAAACATGATTTACAACATACTCTGTAAAATTTTATGTGCTGCAGTTAAACCTGTAGGACAGCTCAATTACTTAAATTATCGTGCCAATCAGATGAAAAGAAGCAATTCACAACAGGTTAAGTGCCCTGTAACAATCAGGAGAAAAAAAAACCCTTAAGTTCCTGATTATGTTCTGTCTTGGCAAAGAAGAATTCTGTTTACCATCACGCAACTATTAAGACTTAAGTCCAGCCAGGAGAAACAGGCATTCCAAAGGCATCATTAAAAAAGCAAATACCTCAGTTGTTTCAGCAAGGACTCTGTTACCATTGGAGACACTGAGATATGAACTGCTATCTGAATCAATAATCAGAAGTGAGAGTTACAAAGCATGCCTAGAGTTGAATACAAGGAAAAACCTTCATCCACGTCATGATCTTTTCCATTTAAGTAAGCAAAAGCCTGAGGATAGCCTGGATTGTCTAAAGCGGCCAAGCCCCATCTTGGGAGAGTGTAAGCTGCCCTAGGAGCTACAAGAATTTGAGGGGATATTTAGCTCAATGACAGACAGAAAGCACCTCCAAGTGAAATGCAGCTGTAAGGTGTGTTACCACATGATTTCTCTGTATCTGCCTCTAAATAGAGCATTTTTTCTTAAAATTTTCTGAAGATTAAAAATTCATTTTAGTATTACCTTGAGTTTATTCAAAGACTGCAAAGCCTTCTGACCCAAAATTTTACATGATGCTCTTCCTGTAAATTATGAATTCTACCCTTGTAGCCACTGAACCTCTCTGCCACGCAGGACAGCAGAAAATGCCAAAGAGATGGGGATTCTCTGGAATTCCAATAACTTTACTATCACAATATTTCACACCAACTTTTTTCTCAATTAAACCAGAGGCTGCCCACTGCCAAAATTGAGACCACGGAATCGTTCTTTTATACACGTTTACATTATTTTGTGTCTTCATTTTTTCCCTGGTGATGATTTTACCATGATGGGAAATTGAATACAGCATACTATAATTACTTATTATAAAATTCAATCATTTATTTGCTTTAATTTTTTTTAAGGAATATCTTTGCCCTAAGAACTGGTGCACCAGGTGGAGAATCCTTTTGACTGCTCATCACATCCAGCTCTTAAACAAGATGCTATTCAAGGTGCTCTGAAGGAATAGCCATGTTTGGCCCATGGAAGTGATGGGAACTTAGTCACAGCTGAAGACAATCAACATCATAAAACTAAATTGTAGCAAATTAACTGCTGTGATACATAACTTTCTGTTTTGTAGACTAATTAATTGGTTTGCAGGAATATAACTACTCCCTGGATAATTTCCTCTTTCTGTGGCATGGGCTATTTCTACTTTGAAGTTTGGCTYTTTTTTTTGTCCTTATAACACTATTGCACTCTTTTTCTGCCCTCTGCTTGGCTCTTTGACAAGTATGTGAAATCTGACTATACTAATGTCACTTAATCTCTTTTAACTCCAAATTGCTTCTTATTCACATCCTGATCAACTCAGAACCTCACTCAAAAAAAAAAAAAAAAAAGCAGCATGTAGGGACATGACCTAAATCTAGAGAAGTCCTAGTAATATGTATCAGAGATCCTACCTGGATCACACAGTAACACCAGCAACACAACTGCAGTAAAAATCAGAGGCATGTGTAGAGAAAAGGGCAAAAAAGAGAAGAGAAATGAAAGGCTAGCAAAAAAGAAATAGTTTGAGGGGTAATGAGTATAGATACCTCAGTGAAGAACACCAGAAGAATTTCCAGTAATTGTAATGTTCTAACTAACAATGGAAATTAGCAGCTGACTTGAAAAGGTCTTGCACAGACTGGAATTTCTGCCTCAAAATTGAAGCGACAGGTCATGCAGCCAAAAGCCTGACTACACACATCTCCAGAGATAAAACTGAAAATAACCTTCTTTAATGAGGCAGACAAAGAACGAGCTTTTTCCTACAGTCTTTCCAAGATCTGAAACACAACAGGGTCATATTGACACACTATTGCCCTTGAAAAAAAAACCAGCGAAGATATCTATGCCCGGATGGAAGCATTTATGTTTTCCGTTTAATACACAACAGCCATTAACTGAAAATGGCTGAGAAGGAAAGTGAGGAAGTTCAAAACTACTCTTTTGAGCAGAATAAATCTGGTCTGTTTTGTTGTAGAAAAAACCCCTAAAGGTCTCAATTTAAAAGAGTTCAGAAATTTTCTATTAAAAATTATGGACTACAGCCTTCTTCAATTAGGTGACACTTAAAAACATAAGGCTTGATTCACACAGTGTAATTTGAGGGGAGAAGAAAAAACACTTTAATAAGCAAAACCCCTTTGATTTCTTATTTATCCCCATTAAATTGCATACACTGAGAATGAGTATCTAAGAGAAAAACTCCTGAGAACTACGGATAGCTAAGATATACCAGGAGCTCCTAGCAGGTGAAAGCTAAGAAAAAACGAATGTTCCTTAACCAATCTAATAGTTCTAAGAATTCCCAATGGAAGTTTGCCTTGAAGGTGTTTTTAAAAGACAAAATATGGAAGTTTTCTTTACAAGACGGCAATTTACAGATCAAACTTCAGAGTGCAAAAGGCTTCTTGAACAGAATGGAAGTTGCGAAGAAAAAGACTATGTCATTACCTGAACAAAAATCTATTCTAAAATGAAATTCGTTAAAATATCAACTAAAAACAAGGATCTAAAAAGTACACTAGGGGAAGACAGGGAAAAAAACCAGACACAGAAAGGAGTAACTACATAAAAATATATACTAAGACTGATAACCTACCTGAAAGTTCAATCACTCTAAGACCCCTGGAAAAACTCTAGAATGTGGCAATTTGAGCAGCATGAAGTGCATTAACAAGAAAAGAGACAGCTAAAATGATTCTATTTACTTTCATCTGACTACTCATCCACTGAAGTAACAAAATACCCAAAATAGTATTCTGGTTTTGTATGTTTAGAAATACTTTTCTACAATAAAAATCCAACTATAAATCTGTAAGGAAAGTATGTACAACAAGTTTAAGATTCACAATGAATTCTAAAAATTACTTGAATATATAAAAAAAAGTAAACCTAGCTCCAACATATGGAAATTGTCAAGCACAGCTGATTACCATGAAACTTTTTTTCCTGTATCAAGAGATACAGAAGTGGATCATGTGAAAGTACTAACTGGGGAAGCAGAGAGGTAAATAACTAACCAGTGTAACAGTAAGTCTCAAAGTACAGTGCCTGGTACTGACACATGGAAATGGCTGGCTACACTAAATTTTTTGTTCTTATTTTAATCTGCTAAATCAGAGTACCATACAACCATAAGTGYATTATGGAAATTCCTACAATTTTTTTCACAATTATTATCAGCAATTATTGCCAGTTGTCACAGAGATGCTACATAGCTGAGTAAGAACAGGTAAGATCAAGGCAATTTTGCATTCAAGATATAAAACACAATCATGATGTAGTGGAAGTGTTGGCCCTGCATTCTATTCACCAAACACTGCACACTGTATTCCCTGTGTTTGAAAAACAGCAGATGTAAAGATAGTCTTTCCACAAAAGTGCATATAAATTATGCTAATGCCAAGTCATACAGTGGAAAGTGTGATGTGACTTAAACACAAGCAGCTAAGCTATGAAATAAAAAAAAAACCCAAAGAAAGGAAGTGGAGATGTGATACAGAAAGACACAGCCAGATGATGTTTAGAGGCAGTAACTTGTTTGAAACAATACCTTCCAAAACTATGTGTATGCAACAAGATCAAGTAGTTCAAATATGCTTTTCTCTTACCTGAAAGATTTCCATCTGTTTCATCTGTTGGAAGACTGGCAACACTGGTAGAATCCATTCCTTGCTGGAGGTCCATAATTTTCCTTCGTAGTTGTTCTATGTCACTCTCTTTACTATCCAGCTGCATCTGGAGCTCATTCCTGTATGTAGATTCTTCTGCTAGTTGCTGTATTTATATATACATGCAGAGTTACTGTGATACCAAAAATATGGCAGCCAAGTATTCTGAAAACAAAACTCATTACTATGTTTTTAATATATGTAGATACTTTTGACAGCATTGACATAAGCTATTATAGTAGAAGTTTTTGTTTAGCCTTGAAAGGAAAAAAGTTAAATATCAAATATCCAGTAATGTATTCAAGCACAAGACATGCTGATTCATCTACTAAAYTACCATTTGTTATGAAAAGGAAACAATCTACCAGTGAAATGAACTGATAGTTTCCTACCTGTTAGCACGCTAGATAATATTCAGGTTTTTAATACTTGTACTATATCTCTAAATTTCACAGTTGAAAATTTAAGGGAAATTAATCAGAACAAGCACAGTAGTACACTTGTCAAGTTGTCTGCCTCACTAAAATTCTGTAGCCTAGAACATCTGAAACAGAACTTCTTTTCAAGTAGACTAGGAGCTGTACRTTTTTCCAATTCCACAACGTGACAAAAAAACCTAAATTATTTTACCGCTTGCATTTCATTGAGCTCCTTTTGGTATTTCACTACCATCTGATTGAATTTCTCTTTTTCTTGATTAAGTTCTAACTGGAGCTTTCGGTTTTCCTTCTCCTTCTTCCTCAAATCTTGCATGTTAGCTTTCTTTCTGTCTATTTTAAAATCTTTCCGATTCATTATCTCAGCCAGTTTGTTGACAGCCTGTTAAGAAAAAGGAGAATCAGTAAGAAAAACGATATATGCAGCATGTTTCATACAAAATTTCTCAGTTCCTCTAGTAACAGGGTTCAATAAAAAAACCAAAAAACACCTTCACCAACATAAATGGTCCTTACAATCAAAGTAATACTGAAAAGTACACAGCATCAAAACTTATTCTTTCACCTGTAATATCAACAATTGTACATCATGGTTAAAATAAACTTAATTTCAAAGGAACTAAGAGTTAGTTCACAAAAGCAATAAACATGAAATATTTCTGTTATGCAAAGTAATTATTGCTATTGAATTGCATAAAAAGTTGTACCTGTGTCTTCAGAGTTCTTTCAGTGTTTATGCTCTTCTCATACTGCATTCTAATATTATTGATTTCCTCCTCTTTTTTCATTTTGTAATCTGTTAAAATAATATTCAACTTTGAGGTATTTTAATATATAGCAAATATTTTTAAACTTACTTCTATAATTGCATCTTTTTTTTCCACTGTTTTCCTGTCGTTTCCCTTTTTGAGCAAAATACAGTTTGCGTAGACAAAGGTTACCACTTTAACACTACTACAATGACAGAAAATGACCAGAAGGATACATCAGAAAGGCACAAAGATGAAATACTAAAGCCAACATCAAGCCCAAAATAATACAGAAGATAAATGGCAATGTCTTCTTCCACTTCCCGTTTCTCCAGTATGCTTTAAATTCAATCATGCTTCAGAACAGAAGAATTAAAACTCCAAACATGACATACCTTCCTCCTGTTTCTTAAATTTTTCACTGATCTCTGTGTTTTCCTTTGTTATTAAATCAACATCTTTGGTTAAAGTGTTATTAGTTTCTTCCAGCTAAATGAAAAGAAATACATTTTAAAGTAAAGAACATAAATTCTAAAAATATTTATAATACTATTATTTTAAATACCATTAATTCTATAACAACCATTTACTTAAATCACCTTCCGTGAAATTTTAAAAAATGCTACTATTCTTCTGTTTTTATTTACCAGAAGGCTCAAAATACATCTGTCCCAGAAAAAAAAAAACTAAACAAAACATTGCAGAACTGACAACACTGTAGGATATAATTAAAAAATCAACTTAAGCAAAGTTAGATTGTCAGTTATTGAATGTGGCAATTTTCAACTAATTTGTGGTACTTTGGAAAAAGTAATATGTAGAGGCCTGATACCTTGAATCCAGACAGAAAAGTAACTGATAGATGCTAGAACTCCAGCATTAAAGGCTAGAGTAGATACAAGGCATTTACTGCTAAATAATTGTCATAAATCATGAAAAACAGGTATAAATCAGGATAGAAATAAATTTGGTCTAAGTCAAAGCAGACATAGATAAATATGTACATAGCTTGCAAAAAAAAAGTTGGAAAGGAAAATCACAACACTTTGAATATGAGAGTATGTTAGCTGCCATAGACAGGATCACTGAAATATATATTAAAAACCATACATAACTGTATTCCTGAAAATAGGTTTTGTTTAAAGCCTATACAAATGATTGTGTATCAGCTGTCTGACAAAATTATCAGAATATTTGAAATCCACAAATATATTGGCAAGAAGGTATTCCTTTAATGCCACAGAGATAATCTTCTAAATGCTCCTTAAGAAATGGTGGTATTCTGGAGATTTCAATCTTAAAAAAGTAAATACATGAAACAAACACTATCTCCACTATCTTTACACAGACATGGAATATCCATGCTAGCATTAACAGAAAGCTTTGAGCAACTGAGCCAAGTTCAGTTACACCCAGAGTTTTAAACTCTCAGGATTTTTAAGGAAACATGAATAGCTGATGCTAAATGGGAAAAAACTACAACAATAAAATAACTATGCTACATACAGCTTGCTATTTGAGACTTCTCAGTTAAAGTCATTTATCAACCTAATACTAACACCCAAAAGCTATGCTATAAAGTATCTTCAAAAATGACAGTTTGGGGTTTGGGTTGTGAAACTCAAAACTCTCAAGTGGGTTTTTTTAAAGACTAAGTTACTTTGCAATAAGACTCTCTAATATACTACTCCACAAATTTACAAGATTTAAGTAATACACTTGGCAATAACAAGAAGTAAATACAAAACACTTACTAACTGAATTATAGACATTCACTTGATTTTCATTCTGGCTTCACCTCAATCAGTCCTGGTTTTTTGGGAGGTCACATGAAGGAATTTAAATGCTTAAGGTTCCAAGTGAGCCAAAACTTAAGACACTTAATTAGCTATCACTTATGATCACAACAAGACTTAATAAATTAAACCCATGAATTTATGTTTCCAGCTGGAAGAGATTTATATAGGTATTAGTAACAGTTAATTTACCCTTCTTATGATGCCGTCCTTATCAGTCAATTCTTGCCTGTGTCTTGATGCAGCTTTTTTGCTTTCCTGAGTCAGTTCATAATACTGTTCTTCAAGGAGTGCCCGTGCCAACCGTTCTGACTCAGCTTTGGTTTCAGCTAAATCCAACTGGGTAGTGAGTGTCTCTCTGCAAAAAGAACATTAAGATTTCCTTTTCCTATGCAAAACATTCCAATTTTTCAGGAAGACTATCAAAGTATACCGAACTATATCTCTCAGCTGATTTCACTATCTTAGTTTCTTAAGAAAAGCAAGACTTACAAAACCACGCTCTGTACACTTTTATCTTTTGATGGTCCACGCAAGCTACAGCAGCAAGCTTACTCTAATTTCATTAACGTTCCAATCATCCATGAAACACCAAGCCAATTTCTCCTGCCTTTCGGAATGAAAACTAAAATTAAATTACATGCGGTACCACAGAGTGGTCCATCAAAAAATACTTAACTCACATTCACCCATTATCACAATTCCCATAGTTATATCCAAGTGAGAAACATTTACAATGAACATAAGATTGCAGAAAACAGTGAGGGAATAGAATACAAAAAAATCTATAAAAGCAAGTAAAAAAAATAATAAACAACCCCAAGAAGAACAAAGGAAGTCTCTTTCCTACCTCTTCCTCCCTCCCCGTTTTTTTTAGAAGTTGGTTACTACTCCTGAACAACATTGCACAGACACATGTATCTTCCTCCTACGCCACATTTATTAGCACAATATCTTTTCTTTCTCCCTTTCTTAGCTCACCAAAATGCATCATGAATATTGTACATAACATCTGCCCTTCAGTTTGTTTTCCAATGCTGATGCTCAAGCAGAACAAAAGACCCAGACTTGAGAAGAAACGTGAGATGATTACCACAATTTGGAATGTTTTTTCAAATTTTTGAATATTACTAAATTCTCAGAGAAGTTAACATTCTTCTTACAGACACTACGGTATCCAAAGCAAATATGAATAACCACATCTGGCTTTGTGAGTCAGTATAGGTAACATCCTATGCATTTGCCATCTTACAAGTTGTCATGGAACACTTTTGAGGCCTTTTTCTGAAGGAATTTTAGCATCTTAAATCTGAATCAAAATATTCATGACTTAGACCATAGTACATGGAAAAACTCAGGTGTCTGTGAGAAACAACGGGCATACTTTTCATTTTGCAGCTCCTGCATTTTTCTTTGTGTATCTTTATTCTTTTCATCAATTTCCTCTTTCAGTTCCTTAACCTGAGTTTTGTAAAGTGTCTGTAAAAGAAAGGATAAAAAAAATCATTATTCAAATTCCATACTGAAATTCTTCCTTGTTTTCAGACTAGTTAGTTTGAATTTATCAAACCCCAACAAATGCCAATACTGTAATGAAATTTCCTCCTTCCTGCCTCTCCAAGATGCTTCTTCTCAGTTTCTGTTGGGTAGGGAACTGATATGACCAAGTTAGTTTTCAATTTTCTAGTCTGTTCTTCTACATTGCTGCAGAAATATACCTGCTGCAACAGAGAAGGAAGGCACTGGGACAGAGCAGAGCAGGTCTCCTGGAGACAACAGGACAAAACTGCAYCTTCTTGTAGCACTACTGTCTCAAAATGTTATTCAAACAAGTCTAATACTGTCCTGTGCTTTCACTTGTTGTATTCTCTTTGTGTCCATTATCTTTTCTCTTAGAATCTTAAGTTTTTTCTGTACAAACTTTCTGTTAATAAGTGATTCAGCTAAGGCCTGATTTATGTGAATGACTTATGTGAATGACTTCTGTTCTTAATTACTGTATTGTTATTAACACCACCCATAACTTTGAAAGTTAAAATTCAATCTTCTGCAGTAAACGACTTTTGCTATATATTCAAACTGAATTATGAATGTCTCATTTAAACTATATGTTAATGAAAAAAAGCAACAACTGAGAAACACAATGCTCTGGCTCTTCTTATTAGCAGTATGTCATGGAAAAATGCACAAAAAGCCCCTGTAACCCATAATGAAATGACAATCATATGTAGCTTAGTAAACATAAAATTGCCTCTCCACAGAAGAACTGAATTTAAAAGTATTTCTTAAAGGAAAATAAGTCTGTCCATATTCACAAATGTATTTGAAGTTCAGGTGTTACAGAGAATCTCATGCTGTTGTTTTTTTTCCCAGAAATGAAACAGATCAAACTAAATCTATGAAATGCAGATTGGGGCTGCCTGGAGTACCCAGTAAGGTTCTTCAGAGACTCAGGTGCACAGAACGTATTTTTTTAGGATAAGGAATACATGAAGAATGCTACGGAATCTATGGTTCTTAAATATACATATATATGGTAGATCAATAGGATGGAATATTTCCCAGTAAGTTTGGAGATTTTGAACTCTCTACAAAGTTTGCAATTATATGAGAAAATATCTCTTTTCAAACCTCAAGATAGGAACAACTCTGATGAACAATTCAGATAAGAGTTACTCAATGTAATATAAAAGTTTTGACAAACAACAAAGCAACACTTTAGATACACTACCTAATGTTCTCTAATATTTCGTTCCTTGTTTGTATTTCAAACAGGATTTTCTGAATTGCTGATTTATTCCAGGCTGTTATTTACATTTAAAAAACTTTAACATCAACTATTCGCCATTAAATGATTTTATGTCAAAATGTAGCACACACAATTCCTTACAAGTCTTACCGAAAAATACTGCTCAGCTTCAAGCTGATCCTGAAGCTCACGCATTTGACCTTCATTTCCTCTGTACTGTCTTTGAAGAAATTAAAAAGGGAAACATTTAAGAAGTCAGCTACTAACAAAAGACAAAGATAACTTCTAACCAGAACAGCATCCTATGACAACCTTACATTTGCACACATTATTTCACCAAGAGCAACAGTTTGCTGTATTCTAAAATTCTGATATATTTATTATTCTAAACTGATGATAGCATGTAATTTAGAAGACACAAAATGGAGAAATGTTAAGTCAGCCGAAGGAATATACGACAGAAGTCTAATAAATGAAAAATGTCTTCAGTCAGTTTAAGAAATGTTAAGAAAATGAATCAGACAATTAAAGGGAAAAAAACCTATCGAGTCCCATGTACTAAAACTCCCATATGATTTAGTAAGCAGCCTCACAGTCAATCCATAAAGGAGGCACTCAAATAAAAGTGGCCTATATATATATMTATATGCCTTAACATAGAATGGTGAGCCAAGAACTATTCTGCATCACAGCTCATAACAAAAATATTCCAACACTGAAGGCTACATACAGAAATCATAACATGCAGCTAAAAATACTCGTTTAGTTTTGGAAAAAATGCCTATGCACCAGAGAACTTTATGCACTAACACAAACAGGGAAAACAGTATATGTATAATTAAGCAATTTTTTCCATTTTACTTCAGATTTTTACTTACTTTGCAAGTTGAGCCAATTCGAATTCCAGTAATCTCTTTGCTTCCAACAACGTATTGATTTCCTGTTTCAGCTGCTTCTCAGAACCCTTCAAGTTATCAGCTTCAAAAGCTTGTGCCTTTAATTCATTCTGTGCCATTATTCGCTTATTTGTCTCTTGTTCTAGCTTAAGTGTCAGATTCCTTACCTAAATGAGAAATATTGCAATTTAGGAGTGTTTGCTAAATAGCCAGTTGCATGTGGCTGAAGAGGTTTCATATATGGATTATTTTATATTAAACATCACTGACCAGATGCTACACAGTCTACCATATTTCGAACTATTACTAAATCTCTGAACAATAATCTTATACAAAGCTTCAGCCCTTACAGAACCTATGGCTGTGATGCTGCAGAATGATAAAGCTTTCCCATACTTAACTTATTTCCAAGTCCCTGATTTGTTTTATGTTATCTGAAAGACAACACTGGAAGAAATCCAAATTGTCTGCAAACCTCTCTGTGGATTTTAGATCTTAAAAACCTCTCACCCTAGAAAAAACCTGCAGCTTACCAACTACATAAAAACTAATTTACATGAGTTGTGACCCCTAAGAAAGGTGTTATAAACTTCATTCCCACTGTCCTGTACAGAAAAGGTAAGGATGAAGCTATTGTTCTTAGTACCTAGTTTTCCCACTCAATATTCTAACTGCATTTCCCTGAACAAAAGGAAAGAATGCAAACTAGACAATGCAGACTCAGATCTGTAAATCATCCAAATCAATCAGACTGCAGTCAAATTCACAAACAAATTTTTTCTTTAAAAGAAGAGAAACAAAAAAATTGTTATATTAAATTGAGGGTTCAAATATGTGAGGCACGCAAGAATTAAGAAACAAGCAGAAATTAGCTAAATCTATTCAGGCTAACARCTATCATCAATTCTACTGAGAGGTGTATTATACAAGGAGCTCAGTGTAAGTAAATTTAATTTTCTATTTCTCAGTTCAACTCTAACTTCTTATTTATACAGAAAATTATTAGCAATGAACATTTTACTTACTTCATCTTCCAATCTGTCCTTTTGCTCAAGCAGGTGTTCCAGTTTCTGCTGAGATTGCTTCAGGTCAAAGTCCAACATGGAACACTGCTTTTCAGCTTGAACTATTCGATTTTCTGCCTTTTCTCTTGCTGCCCGTTCTTCCTTTATCTTTTTTTCCATTTCTAAAACAGATTAAGGAAAGAAAAACAACAAAAATGAATATGTAGCATCTGCAAGCATGCTTTTGTAAACACAGTTTTATATATCCTAACATTTTCCAGACCCTTTTGTTCAGCTATTTAAGCTCTTCTGCCGTTAGATGGACTGATTACTAAGTAAAAAGTTCCTGGCATTATTACAAGGAACACTAAAAAAGAAATATAATTCCAATCTCCATTCAAAGCACTGGAATATTATCATGACAACTGAAAGATAAATAGTGAAAGACATAAAAAATACAGATTCTTGAAGTAGTCATTATGAAGTAAGGCAAAGTTACATTCCCGTGAATGGATAGTAGAGCAAAAGAAAAAAATTCTAATTTCTAAATTCGTGTTAGCTCTCTAAAAACCATATATTCAATTATGAGTTCAAGACACACCTCTGATTCATGGATATACATCTATAAAAGAAACTTTTCACTTCACTTCAGACAAGCCTAATACAACAATGGTATTTTTAATGCAGTGACACTGGAAAGAATGTTTTAAGACATCCATCTTGATAATGCATTCTTTCAATTCTGTTTAGCATTAGCCAGAATTTCAAGATTCAACAGCATTTTAGAAGCCAAGGAAGGCTTTGAATTCAAAATGCATTAAGGTATGCAAAACATTACGAAAAAATACAATTTTTATTAAATAGCTTGTTAGAGAAAATGATTTAAAATGTGTAGTTTTCAAGTTTTAAGATTTCAACATGCATTTTCTTTACAGAAGGGATTAAACACTTGTGTAAGAGCACCACACTGTAAGATAGTGTGTTTTAAAATACAAAATACCTTTATTTTATATGTATTTACCTGACACTTGCAGGAAACACTTACCACACATTGCAACAGATCTTGCCTCCTCTATTGACTGATGTTTGTCAGTTAATCGAGCTTTAGTCACCTTGTGCTCATTGACTTCCTGTTCTAACCGGTCTTGTAAGGATTTCAGCTTGTAGTTCAAGTCTATCTCTAAATTATTCTTTTCCTAAAGATAAGAAAAAAGTTACTAGATTTCAATACCTGAGGGAATCACATTTCCTTTATTCCTAGAAAAGGGAACAGTGTTAATGTTTTGTTATCAAGAAATTATCAATGTTATTTTCCATGCTTAATAAAAAATGGTAACAGACAAAACCTGTACTCAGTGCTCTACAGAAAACTTCATTAACTTTTTTTCAGTAGTCTATAAATTTGTGAGATAATGGAAACTTCTCAGTTTGAATAACCAGTAGTCACCTAAATTGGAAACATACAACTAATGCACTGACAACACTAGAGCACGGAGGAATCTGAATTATTTTTACCTGGATGCAATTGTTTTATTTCATTGCTAGGATTGCCAGGCATTAACAGTAACTCATGAAACAAGCACTGGAGATGAGCTTTGAGAGACAGGCGCTTGCCTTTGAAGAGCTGCTTCATACAACACCAACTTAGAATTGCTTGCCCCTTCCCTCCTAGGTTCTTATTTCTCTAGTTTATTTGCACAGACCACACAGAACAGCAAGTCCTTACCCGACCTCACAAGACACAATTATGCAGTCTGTCTTTGGAAAAGGTGCAGGATTTCCTTTTACTATTCTGAACTTGTTTCTCCATCTTATGGAGGGGATCAGAGATGTTAGGGGAACATGCTGCTATCATTCAGAAGGAAAGATGGAAGGACAGAAAAAAATTCAGCTCCAAAGCTGATCAAAAGGCCTTGGCACTGATCCAGTTAAATGAAAATCCAGTAAAAGCAGAAAAAAAAAAATCAATTTTCTAAAAAGTTCATAGATTTTCAGAGGAAAGTCTTTGCAATGATAGTTAGGCAGGAAGAAAAAAATTCCATGCTACTGGCAGAAGGGCTGGATCCTTAAATCAGTGATAGTGAATGACAAACACAATTTTTATGACCAATGCTACAAGTAAGAACTACCTGAGGACTTGTGAGACCAGCCTGATGAGATTGTACATTAGCACTACTCAGTTAATAATTTTAACAGAAGACTGATTCAGAGCAGTAACACTGGACTTGGAAACATCAGTAAATACTATTTGAAATTTTAGTCAAAATCTGACAAAGAGCATAAACCTCAACATCATTTTACCATACCTTTTCTGAATGATTAAGCATATCCTGTGCTTGTTTTCTTTCCGCTTCCACTCTTTCAAGATTGTTTTTACTGTTTTTTACTTCTTCTTGTAAAGTTGTAATCCGAACTGCCACGAAAAAATTAAATACCACTCAACATTAGTAACGTGACTTAGATCAATTGGCTTTTCAACCTTTAATGTCTTCTGGGCCCATAAAATATTTCAAATACTCCAAATTTTTCAGCCATGCAAAGGCTGTACATTGTAGTAGAAACTGATAGCGACCTCTGAAGAACATCTGCAGTGACATCTTTCACTGGACCACATTGGTCAAAGCCCCACACAAACTAGCCTGGAACACCTACAGGGAGAGGGCAACAACAGTTTCTCTGGGCAACCTGTCCCAGGGTCTCACCACCATTATCGTAAAGAATTTCTTCCTATATCTAACGTAAATCTACTCTCTTTCAATTTAAAACCATTCCCCGTTGTCTTGTCACTACAAAGTCTGTGTCTTATAATCTCCCTTCTAGTATGGAAAGAAGAGTCCTCATCAAAAGCCTGTGCCTCATGGAAACTCAATACTGCAGACAGATGGTTTAAAATGACAAGAGACAGGGTCCATTAGCACAGGCACAGTCATGAACGAATGTATCTGAATAGTTTCTAGTATGAAGAATCAATACAACTGGCAGAAAGCTTCAAGTGTCCTGAAAAAAGGGATTCCACATCCACATCCCTTACTGTGCTCTTCACCTTGCTTATAAAACAATGTAGAATCATAATAAAACAAATGCAATTTAACAACAAAATAGCTTTCTCCACAAATGAAAGAAGAGAAAGTGCAGGATACGCCAACTTGGCTACTGCACAAGGCAGTAAGACAGTGTTGTGTCTTCTCTAGCAATGTATCAGCTCTTCATATTTTTGCACCACTGGACTCCGGCTTTTAGTCAGGGCAGCCTCAGACTCAAAATCAGTGTTTGCCACTCTTTGATCCTGATATTCTCTCTGCCTCCCAAGAGCTGCTCAGACATGATCAAGAAGCCAGATCCAATCTTCAGAAATTGTTCTGTTAGTCACACTTGGTTTGCAGGTTGGCTTTCCTCCCTTTATCTAACTGTACTTCATTTAATAAAGTAGGGTTATCACAACTTTTTTGGTAAAGTACAAATACAGAATAATTACCTTGTAGTTCTCCAATCATTTCAGATCCATGACTTCTGTCCCTTCGTTCTGACTCCAAAGCTGCTTGTAGTTGGTAATAATCTTTCTCCACCTGCAGTTTTGTGCTTTCCAGAACTCTGCATCTTTCCTGCAGTTCTCTATTTAGTGATTCTACCTGACTTAATGACTTGCTCATTTCTGTGTTACCCTTCCTCAGTCTTGCTGCTGTGTCAGATTCTGTCCTCAGCAAATCATTTGCTTCTTCTAGCTGTTAAAATAAACCAAACAAGATTCTCAAATATAAAAATTATTGGAACCAGTTTTGTTACACTTGAATGCTCAAATCTAAGAAATAATGAAGACAAGGAATAGAAAAAACATACTTGTTTTTGTAATTGGGTTATCTTCTCATTTGAAATTTGTGAATGCTGGCTGATTTTTTTCAAGTCTTCCATCTGATCTTTTAGTGTGGACACTTAAAGAGAAATTGCACCATTAATACAATACATCAAAATAACCCTTAGGGTTTTGTTCTTGGGGGTTTTCTACACAAACATGCTCAAGAATATTTTTGGCATATAATAGGTCTTTTGTTGACTTTTTGCTTCTTTGAGTGGGTCAAATTTTGTGCTTGCAGACCAACAATGCACAGTGCAGAGAACATAATTTGAAAATAAGAACAAAAATATTGTGTTCAAATAAAAATAATCTCAAAATCTGTGTTCATTATTTGAAAATATCCCTTTTCTTTAAAGCTGCATAGCACTTAAGATACTACGGTAGTAAATTATTCCCAAAACACATCATATACTTCACCAGTGTCAATGTTTGGACAATATGGCATACCTTCATTTTCCACATTCCGTCTTTTTTCATTCTCTTGTTCAAATTTTCTTTGGTACTCATTTATCTTATGTTGTAATACCATCTTTTCCTTCTCAATCTGAGACACTGTTGTTTCCAAGTTCTTTCTTTGATTTCCCTAAAATTACAAGCATTGGCATTTTATATTTACATTTTAAGGAATGATCCCTAACCCAGTGTCTCTGCAACTATTAAACAAGGAAACCGATGCATTGTTTCCAATGAACAAGTCTCTGGCTTCCTTGAAAAGGTTTTCAGAAAAGATGGCTTTTTTAACTTCTACATGACAAATTTATAAAATTACTAGAAGAACTGTAGTTAGTATGATTACATCTAAAGTAACTACTAAAATTATTATTTGAGACAATGTAAGGACTCTATAGAAAATCATCTGTATTTTTGTAGCAATTGATTTTGATAAACTCCAGAGAAATTGCGATGAGCAAGACTAAGTAAAATATTTAGCAGATGAAACTGAAACCAGCATGATTTACCAAAAGAAAAAAGTTTTTGAAAATGTGTACAAATAAAAATGTATCTCCCAATGCTATGTATTGAAACATGATGGTTTGATCTCAAACTTCAACATAGAACAACTTCTTTAGTCACAGAAGAAATATAGTAGAATCACGAGAGTACTATTCTTAACTCTACTCTTTACCAAATTAAGGTGGCTTCACTGAGGAAAATTACCTCTTCATCCAGTTCTTTCATTATCTTGTCTAGCTTTATGTTTGAAGATCTAAAAATAAAACAAGATCATTCAATAGATACATTATACATACTGCTTTTCTAGTGACATAATTGGTGACTAATATTGAAGTGAACATTCATATTTTGACTAATGCTATTTTGTAATGAACATTTAAAATTGAAGAAGATAATCAATCATTGGAAATAATTTGCAAAATATATCATTAAGTATTTATCAACTTTGTTGCAGATTAAATATGCAAAACTTTAGGCGCTACATTTTATGGCTTAATCTGCAAATGTAAAATCAGTGTATGTAGACAAGAGGTTGTCCTTAAAATTAGAATATCCCGGTAAACTGCTAAAACTTCCTCTAGTTGTGACTTTCCAAAAATCTAAAATAGTTCATTAATTCAACAGTAGACAGCTCCCTGCTATAGATGAAGATATCTGAATAATATTATTTGAAAGTCTCTCTGTTGAAGCAATGTGTTAGAACACTGGACTACGGAGAGAGTGAGGTTTAATGCACAGTAAAACCTCATTTAACTGGCAATAACATGGACATATCCATTGCATTTTTTGTAGGTAGCTATCCCTCTTCAAAGAGGTAAAAAGGACCCAGACAAGGCTACCTGGCAGGTACAGAATGAGCAGTTACAGCAATACATCCTATCCACCAACTCTTCAGCGAATGCTATGACATACCAGAAGACACCCTGTTGTGCTCTGATAACTTCAGTAGTATTGCAGGAAGACAGTTACTGAATATCCTTCAAGCAATGTACATCCTGCTGGTGGAGAGCAATCAGAACGTGCCACCAGTGAGGTTGTGATTAAGTACGCAAAGTGTCACAAAGTCTAAGTTCCCACCAGACCGCTTCAGTTACCAGTTTACACATAAGTAGCTTGGGACAGCTACACACTATGGTTCTAATTCACAACCCTAAATTCCTCCTGTATCCTATACCTAGTGTTGCCTCCTGGCATTATTTAGTCCTTCAGGAAAAGACTTCAAAGGAGAAAGTAACTGAAGGGGAATTTAGTTTGCATGAATCTGAGTAAAAATGTCTGATTATCAGAAAAGAAGAATCCCAACTGTTTGTTCGTAAGTGTAGCTGCAAGAAAAATGCAAATTCTCACATAGCTACTTCTTCAACATGGTAGAAACAGGACTTTAGAAAGCAAATAGTTGTTCTTATCTGTAAGTCACAGAAAAAAACACCTGGTTTTCCAACAAGTACCCTGCATTTAGAAACCAGTTAAATCTAATATATGCCATATATACAGAATCTTACATTTAAAAAAGAATCAGCATGGTGAGTGTGTACCTCAGTCCAATAAAACATCTGAATACGAGATATCAGGTAAACTCAAACACTTGTGTTCAGAAAGAATACGTGTTACATGCGTGTCAATGAAAAGAAAACATTTTCTTTATACTATACTCAAGAAAATATTAGAATTACTTAAATGTGTGCCTGGAACTCCCTTGGAGAACTACAATACCATTCTTAGTGCTATCCTGGTAATCCCTAAAGCAGTACGCAGAACTGAAGTGTTAGATGTATTTAAATTATGTAAACAATTGAAGTTCAAAGTCTCACCTGCACTTTTGCTCCATTTCATCTTTCAACTGCATTTCATTATGTAGCTGTTCTTCCAACTCATAGATCATCTTCTGCATATTTTCCAGCTTTAAGTATATATTTGTACATGAAAGAACATGCATTAAATTTGGAAACTTAAAAAAAGTATTTAATAATATTCAGTTCTGCTTACACTGTATCACAACTTAATCTCTTCTACCAGCACCCCATTTTACCCTATTAAAATGTGATGTGCACCCCCCACACCCCCCAAATTTAATTACAAGAAACAACAGCTTTTTCATTTGCATGCACATAAGATTTTAGGGTATTGTCAAAATCCACAGGGCTAAGCCAAATCAAGTCCTCCTTGTTTTTACGTATCCTCAGAATCTGACTAAAGATATTATTGCAAAAATATAAAAAAGCATTTTAGTTACTCTCAAAATTTCCTCTTCCAGCATGAACCACCACATGTATTTTGCAATGCATCTTCAAGTGCCCAACAAGTTCAGGAAGCAGAACCAGGCCTGTCAGTTATTAGCAATGGGGAGAAAGTGCTCTTACGTTCTATTTAGTCAGAGATCATTTTTGCAGCTAGAATTGTATTAAAGTTTGAAAAACAGTAACAAATTTTGGATGTTAATACAGCACATTACTGTACAGCATGTACTGTTTGCCAACAGGATAAATTCAGAAATTCCTTTTTTTCCATGTGGTCTCAAAATATCTACTTTCTACTGAATCTCTAGGTACAATAAGCCCATTCCAACACCACCAAAATACTCAGGTAACATGACAGTGTCAACTTTGAAGGAGCTCATTAAGTCAACCTCGTGTTGACTCACTATAAACCTTTCCACTGATATGATCAGGATTTCAGTCTATTTAGTTTTTCCACATTTCCCTCAATGCTCTTGGAACCGCATAGAGAAGCAGTACATTCCTAATCTAGACTCTCTTCAAAGCAACATATTCAAGTAGTTCTGAACCTTTGCTTTCTTGTTTCCTGTTTCAATTCCAAAATCTTGAGAAACCTCTAGAAAAGAGACATCTCTGCACTTACAGAGCAGCTCTGGAAAACGAATTAACGGTGTGGCATAGACCATAACACTATGTGGATCAGACAATGGTTGTAGTTAAAAACAAGAGATGGCCTCTAACTCTAAACTTTGAGGAAGAAGGAAGGACCAGTACACAAGACATTTATCTCCGTGGTATGAGAAATAAAGCAAGAAGTAAGGCTATTTAAGGGCTCACTTTAGTAAGAAAGGACCACAGCAAATGCCCCAAAACAGAGGATACCGAAGTTTCAATGTAATTGTTCTTCCATTTCTTGTTACTCATGTTATAGCCCTTCCAGACAGGGTGCACAGAGGAACTAAATGGGATAGATGAGAAACAGGTCTAAAAAGACATGTGGCAACTGATGCATTTCTGTATTGACTCCTACTAGTTTGGACTGCTATCGCATCCTCTTGCATCTCTGTCTCTGGATGTTCTCACATAGGGCTGTACCCCAGGGGACCCATCCGAGCTTGCTGAGCAGTCTAATTATATCAGTATGAGACAACAGGCTTCCGGACAAAGTTCTGCACAATCTGCTATCAACAGACTAAAGAATACCTTAAGAAAATCCCGAGTTACCGTTAACTCAGTATAAAAGCATTCTTTAAGTTTTAGTTTGTTCTCGGTTTCCATTTTTACTAGGAAGCAGGGGAGGAAAGGACCATAGAAAAGCCTGTCCACAGCAGAAGAAGTCAAGAAAAATCCCTTTGGAACTGCCACACTTTTTTTTTTTCCCCTTAATCACCACAGCATAGTGAGTCTGGTTCTGTACCCCGAGCAATGAAGAAAACCTAAGATCCACTGCAAAACAATCTGTTATATCTCCTCTTCTTTAAAATCTAAGCTGTTTACAGGTGGTTATGTCAGCACTAAACCAAAGTAAGCAATCAGATCTTCAAAGAGCCTTGATATTCAGTAAAAGGACATTGAATTCCATTTTTATTCAACTTCAAGGCCTAACTCTGTAAAGTTTTACACACTTGCAAAACAGAATTAATTACTTGGAAATTTGTGGCACTTGTGTCTCTCCCAGAAGATCACTCAGTACCACGTCAAAATGCAGAGAGACCAGGTAACATCTTGTGTTATATTTCCAGAACTAATTAATTTGCTAACCGTGTATCAACATTACCGTTTTCATTGCAGCATGTAATGAAAGAAAAACAGCTGAGAAAGAACTGTGGAGTAAAAATACCTTGCAGTAAAGACTTAACATTTATTTAAACCTTCCTATATCATTCAAATCCTTCCAGAGCTTCACCTCCCAAAACTGCTAAAATAACAAGACATTTGAATATATCTGACAACATGGACAGGACTATTGAGGGTTCTTTAACTACTACACACAGTTGCCTGTATTCCACTAAATAGTGAAGTCCATTCAGTAACTCTCTTCAAAGTCAACCAAAAGCCAGCACACAGTTTTAAGTACTTTCAAATATCTGTTTTTAGATTTTACATTTGAGTGTATCAACACTCAAATGCTTATGAGGAAAACACAATGTATGGGCTACATCAACACAAAGAATCAAAATACTTCAATGATTAAATTCAGTTGCCCAATAAAGGACATAATCAGTTCCCCCATCCTCTACAAATTTTCTCTGGGTAATGCCATGTATCATTAAAACCTTTATATTGTCAGTTTAAGAGAAAAGGGAACACAGATCAATATCTGCTTCTTTTCTACTCTCAAGAGAAAACAGAACAAAATACTAACAAAGCAAATCGCAGCCAAAGCCCAGATTTCTTTTCATCAATTTTTTGACCGTGTTTTTTTCCGAAAATAAAGTAATTTGTAAAATATTAAACAATTCTCAGGGAATAGCTTGATTTATATCAGAACTTACACAGAATCCAAGCTTTCAATCAAGTTTCAAACACCGCAGTGTACCTTCCTGGAAACCTGACCGTCAAGATGCTTGAGAAGAAGTAACTGAAAGAATTCTCAAACATTTCTTGCTAGGTGAACTGCTCTATAAATGCAAATCCTCAGTACCCCAATTCCCAACAGCTTGTGGGGCACTCTTGCAAAGGAGCAAAATACCCAAGCTTGGTACATTATCTTCCACCTCCCACTTAGTTACTGGAAGTCTACACTCCATGGCTGCCACAAAACTACCCAGGATCGATAAGGCACTCTACAAATACTGCACAAACACTTTGATATTTCTAGAGATAAGAACTGTGAATCCTGTTCCACAGAAGGAGTTTTAGCTATTTTATTCAATTCAGGAAAACTAATGTTACATGAAGAAGTGAAATTTTGCTTTTCCAAAGCTTTATTAGAGAGGCTGTACTAAAAAACTAAAAATTATGCATTGATTTCTCATATTCCAAACTCTAAAATAATTTGAGACATTTCTAACCCAAACACTTTATGCCTATATATGCAGTAGATTCCTTATTAGGATACAATAAAGATGAAGACATACCACACTTTTGTCCACACTGGAGCCTGTTCTGTTATCATTGGAATTTTCTGCAGGGACACTTAAATACCTGCAAAAACATTTTTGAAGTTATATTTGAAGAGCTGTTTAAAGGCAAGATTATGAAAAATCTATTAAGACCACATTTATTGCTCCAAAATGTGGATAACCAAATAGTAACATAATCAGATTTAACCACATTTAATTGGAAAATTCAATCTATTGTAAAGGTTAAAGTAGAAAGCTGCAGTAGAAGGCCTCCAGAAAAAAAGGATTTCTGCCAAATATTAATACAACCACTTCTCTTTTTTTTAATAACCACCTAAAAAAATCTTTGCTTTCCTTGGTTACAACACTGTCATTGGCTTCCATCCCATAAATATTTACTCAGGCACTTATGCAGCAAGTAGCAGTAATGAAGCAAACTCTGCAGAGATTGTGTAACTTTCAACAAAGTTACTAAGAGTTCCACACACAAAAAGTTTGCCCTGAAGCCAGAGTTCTTGTTTTACGTAACTGTTTTCTAAAAATACCATAAATTTCTAGTTGTGATGATTCTGAAGAGTAAGGTAAATAAATACAAATTATTATTTTCAAATTCCTTTGGTGTGATATTCTTGGCCTGATAACTGATCTAAAGAGATGTAAAGCATCTATTAAGTGCATCAGACTATGTGAGGAAAAACTCTCCAAGACATGAACTGAGAAAGATGGACACATCCTCTTTTTCTTTCACATGGATATTTTCACATATAAAAGAACTCCTCCAAAAGATCAAGGAGGGTAAAATCAAAGGCATCTCCAAACCATGGTCATACAAAACATCAAGCCAGCTTTCAGACAATCAAATGACAAAGTGGAAATGAATCAGTCTCCTATAGAAACAGGCTTGCTGCCTTGAGTACAAGAAGCCACCATATTTTGCACACCAGGACTGTTGAGCAATGAGAATGTGATACTTAAACAGGCACAGCACCAGCTCCATCAGAATCTAGAAGAGAACTCACAAGTCAGATAGGGCTACAAAGCATTCTCAACTGGTGTTCCAAAATCTGCGTTAAAATGCCCAAATACAGATTTATTTTTTTCTAATGCTTGAACTATTTTCAGTACAAAAAGAAAACAAAAGTTAGGATTACAGGTTTAGCAAGTATGAATGGTCATTTCAGACTTTTCAAGACAATCGCACCAGCATAATATTACAGGACAAAATTCAATTCTAGGTCAGCATTATAGTTCTAGTAAGCCTACAAAGTTATGATAGTATTTAGCAGCAGAGCTCTTCAATGACAGCAAGAACACAGCCACTTAGTTCTCTAAATTCCTGATACTGCCCCCCAAAATGGAAGGAGAGAGAAGAAATTCTGGTATTAACAAGCTCCTGTATGCTACTTCCTGACAATATATTCCAAAATATTCCTGCAAGGCAAAAATTAAGACTTTTTAAAATGACACATTGAAGTGGGAACAGTAGGTGAAACTTGGACTGCTGAACTCACACAAAGTGTATGGAAAGCCTGCAAGTCCTTCTACGCCTTACTATGGCAAAAAAGCAACAACAAATCCAACTCTTTGCAGCGATGGAAAGAATTTCACCACAGGCTTGGAAAAGTGTTTCCTCTTCTATGCAAGGACAAAAACCAGATTTATTTCCTTTAAGGTTTTCCTATCCAGAAATGCTATTAAAACTAATAGTCTCTATCTGACATATTCTAGTAGGAGTTTTAGCCCATTTTAAGCCTGACTGACACCCTCCACAATGAAAACCAGCTTTCAAAGTAATAAAAAGCTATTGAGATTTTTGAATGTAAATATAGCTATTCATGGGGCCTATATTAATAATGACTGTTAAAAGTATGAATTAATACAGTTTTAACTGATGTAATTTAAAAGTCTTTCACGTAATAGTGAAAACCATAAAGCATCACAATCTCACTTCACAGTAGATGTATACCAAAAAAAAAGAAAAACTGTAAAGCAGAAAGCGGGCAAGTAGGAAATATTTCTAGTAAGCCAAGGTTTAATTTACCGCATGCTAAAACACTGATGTAAAATATGGAAACTTCATATACAGCTCAGACAGTACTTTGCAGTAAAACAAATGGATGTTCAAATGCCTGATTCATTACTCTACATACACAGCTCAGTGCTCTGCCGGCAGCTCTGCCTAGTAGTGGCAACAGTGGATTTTTCTTGCTTAGGTTCTGCAGCATCACTATATAATCTTCTCAATGCAGAATAGGACATTCAACAACACAGTGTGATATTTTAAGTTACTGATGCCTGGCAGTACTGGTTATCATTATCAAAGTACTGAAAGAGTGTAATTTTTAGTATTCTGAATCATTAATAAGTATCTGAATAGACTTATATCTAAATGCTGGTTGGTAAGAGTCAGAAACAGTGTCAACAAACGAACACACCATTAGCTTGCTTGCTGCATACATACCGACGGTTGCTGTAGTACGTGAATCCTACAAAAGGAAGCTGGTTACCCACAAATGCTTTTGGTATGGGAAATGTTTCTTCCTCTCCTTTATCTTCTTCCAGATCATCAAAATTGCTAGTGTCAATGTCACTACTCAAGTCAGGCACAACTGGTGCCACAGCTAGAAAAAAATGCATAACAGTATGATAATAATCATTATATTACTCGAGTCACTAAGAAATCTTTGCTTGGTACGGAGTAAATAAAATTTAAGCTCCTTTAAACAAAATACACTAGTCCCTTTGCCAATGTGATACATAAGTAAGCCACATCACCATTTCTGAGAAAAGCACTATACTTACTGTCTCTGAGCGTTTCCCAAGCCCAYTGATCATTTTTGAAGAAAAGGTGCCGTTTAATTTCTTCTACGCCGTTTCGTCCTAGCCTCACTTCCCTGTTAAAGAGTGTTTTGGTTAAAATGTGAGATTCCATAAATTAGTCTGAAGACTCATTTTAAGGCATAATCTAACAACAAAGACTAACAAATACCTCTTAAGCTACAGTAAAAAGCAGACATAACTCAAGAGTTTTCATAAGAAGATATCTGTATGAGCACAGCAGCTACATTTCAGAACACAGTCTGGTTTTAACCGTTGTCTATAAGAAGCTCTGCTGCTTCTGTTTCCACCATCATGGATGGCTCAGGCAACTGCCAAGTTGTTACACTGCATTCATGCCTAGGCAATAAGAGTTTCACTTCTCTTAAGCAGTTTAAAAACACGTACAAAACAAATACGTATTTTCTTTTAACATGGGAAGAAATTCTCTTAATGCAGGCTTACTTGTGTTTTGAGTAAAATATAAATCTTACCTATCAGTTAAAAAGGCACAAATAAGGTTTTTTGCCTCTTTAGAAATGTCATTGTCATCAGGGAAAGTAAGGGAGTTCTTATGGTTCATAATCTTACTGTACGTTCCAACCAAAGAATCTGCATAAAAAGGTGTATCACCTGAAAAAAGCAGAACCACAAACATTACAAAGCAGATCAAAATTATTGTAGATTTGATTTGTAATATTTGAATTACATATACAACAATGTAAGCAATCAAGTGAACAAGAGGCAAGGAGAAATGTTTGAGAATTGTGCCAGAAGTTTTCTAAAAYGTATTCTGTAAATACCAGGATATGTAAACCACAGCTTATGTCAGAAGAGTAATAATGTTAAAAACAACTGTGATTTTAACATGGGAGTCTAGTTAAGTAGTGTAGTCAATTCTGATGATCCTACTACTCACCTACAAGCATCTCATACAGAAAGACTCCAACTGACCACCAGTCACATTCTCGCCCGTAGTAACCATCACCCCCTTGGGACTTCAATACTTCAGGAGAGATGTAGTCTGGTGTTCCCACAGCTGTATCACATCGTACCATACCTTCCTACAAAGAAGAGGGAAACAGCCAGGCCCAAATATAAGATCCGAAATTGCAAGTAGTTTCCATGAGTTTATGCAGTCTAAGTAACATCAACAGATCCACATCAAATTTTGTCAACATTTTTTTAAATGGGTATTTTATATTTTTCAAGTCTAAGCTGCTAAAGCCAGAACAAAGCACTAGATCTGTCAAGCACAATGGAAGTTACTTTAAAAACCTCAGTTAGTATCCAAGAAATAATCAGAATTGCATCTASGTGCTGCACACACCGCACAGCCACTCATGCCAGTATAAATGTGTCATTTACTGACAGGATGTACTGTAAACAATGAAAGCTCCTCTGTTAGCATAAATGGGTCAATATCAGGGATTTTGACAAGAAGAAAAGCTGAACTCCAAGTTTTTGGCCTCTGACCCAATATACTGAATGCTAGGAAGACTAAATGTAGATAGGGCTTTGAAACTCTAAGTAGACAGATTTCAAAACAGGTAACAGGTGAGAAGAATGTTTCATGTTCCTCACACCCCTGAAAAAGGGTTGGCAGAAATGAATTCAGTCACACTGGAGCTGTCATCCAGAATGCTGAAGCTGCAACCACATATCCTTTTCCAGTGCCACTCAGGCACTCCTATGCCATTCCTAGAAATGGATCAGTAGAAAAACTCACATAAAAATATGTAACTAAGCAAATAAAACAAATACTAATCTAGTGTTGCATATGCAGCAAATCCAAAATGTACTTAAATTAAGCTCCTATGCTGAGCAGCTTTTCTTCTGCAGAGTAACCTCTCTCTTTCAAAAGACTAGAGGAACCAAGACTAGGCTCAAGACTACTAGAATTTGTACACATAACCTGCACTTGGTTTTCATCAGTGCCTTTTATTCAGCAGCCAAGTACAGTAATTTATTCAAATCTCCTGGAATACGATGAGAACGTACTGTACGTATTACACCAGCTCTACTAAGTACCACATATTTCAGATTTCCCCAATATGTTTTCCGCAAAAACATGTAGAGGCTGACACAAACCAGTCAGTTTCGTGTAGAGCACAACAGTGTTTCACAGTACATGAAATACTGCTGCGAAATAAAGTTTTTAATCACCGCAGGATAAGTTTTTAAAAAATAAATAATTCTATGACACCTATTTCCTTCAGATTTGCCCTTGAGCTCTGTCAGCACTGGCTATTAAGTAGAACCGGTATTTAGCCACTTGCACGTCAGTTTTGATTCTTTCGTTACTAGCACACCATGTAAAAATCATCTCATTTCTTTGCATTAACTTCTCACACTGGAAGACTTAAAGAAATAACCCTGAGCATCTAGAGACAACCAAAGGCTTGACTTCAGATAGTTTCTCTAGAAAACAGTACTTGAAGAATCATTTCTGCACTTTGCATTGTCATTGAGTAAGATTCATGAATCGCAGAATCATAGAATGATTTGGGTTGGAAGAGAACTTAAAGATCATCCAGCTCCTTGCACTAGACCATGAAGAGCAGTAATGGGAACAGAGTGGAACTTTACACTCTTCTCATCTAGCTCAAAACTTTTATTTTCTTTCAAGTATGTTTTCCTCTGGCAAACAGAAAAGTGAAATTGCAAACATATGTTTACCTTGTTCATCTTCATACAAGTACCAAAATCTGCTAATTTTAAATGACCAGCTTTGTCTAGCAGCATATTATCAGGCTTCACATCTCTGAAAGAAGAAAAACACGCATTTTAAAAAGTAACACATCAATCTAATCAATTTAACTTACGAAAAGAACAAAAGTCAACTGTTTTTTCAGATGTAACACTGCAAGGAAAAACAGCAGCATTAAAGCACCACTATCGCCTCAATATTTTTCAGCTTTCTCTTATACCCTTTTCCACAAAGTACTTTCACTACAGAAGTTTTCATAAAGTAATTGGTAAAGTGCAGCATGTTGATGTTACTAAATATACTAAAGTAGAATAGTAGTAAGAAACAATTATACACTGTGCTAACAACAGTGTAACAAATTTCAGGAGAAAGTGTATTTTGGAGACCTCGAAAGAGAACTCTGGCTGTAACTGTCAAAAGAAATGTAGTGCAAATGCACCAGTACACGCACGGAATAATTTTGGGTGGGAGGGATTTTTGTAAGACTCTCAGCTGTCTGATCAAAGTATAGCTACCAAGTTAGATTCAACTTCAAAGTTACATTAAGTTATTCAGGGTCAAATCCAGGCAAGTTTTGATTTTTTTTTTTGAGGATGGAGATTTCACAACCTCTCCAGAGCTCTCTTCTACTGTGAGACCTCCCTCATAGTGGAAAAAACAACTCCTAATGAATAGCAAGATATTCCCTTGCTACAACTTTTGTCATCCATTGCCTTTCATCTTTTCGGCATGCAACTTCGAGCCTGGCTCCACCTTTTCTGTAAAGTCCTGCTGGGCAGCTGGTGACTAATGCCTTCTGTCTTGCCTGAACACCGTTCATGCTGTGAATGAAAACACAGTGCTGACCCCAGTATCAAACCTCTGAAGAATGGCTGGTAGCTGACTGTTGGCTGGACAGCACAATCTATTCAAACAGTATCTAGACAGTTGTACCCATCCAATTGTATCTTTCTAAGCTGGCTACATCTACAACCTTGCTAATATCAAGACAAACAACATACTCTGCCTTCATCAGTGAAGCCCATCATCTCAACACAGAAGGCAACTGGTTTGGCAAGGCATGCTTTACCCTTCATAAAACCATGCAGGCTGTTCACAATCACCTTCCCATCCACATGCTTGGAAATGGTTTCTTGAGAATTTAATCCAACTGCCCTTAGACTGGCTAGCCTTCAGCTCCCCTGACTCCCTCCTCCTGGCCCTTCTTGGGGCAAGACAGGTGTGCCATTTGCTTCTTTCCAGTCATCAGGGATCTCCTAATTACCACACACCTTCAAAGGTGACAGAGAGCAGTATAAGGGTACTGGCCAGCTCTCTAATGATCCATGGCATGTCCCACCTGGTGCCTTGGATCCGTGCCATGTCCCACCATGTGCATATCCAGTTTGTAGAACTGGGACTCATCTTGATCTTCCTCTGCCAGAGCAATGCTTAACTCTCCCAAGCTCTGCCACTGGGCACAGGGACCTGAGAGGCCTGAAAGCAGACCTTATCAATGAAGACTGAGGCAAAGGTGGCAGCCTTAGCCATTTGCATGTACTTTGTCACTCAGCCCCTGACCCACTAAGCAGTGGGCCCACATTTTCCTGAGTTCCTTTTCATTTCTCAGAGTTGAACAGATTAACTTCAATGGAAAACAAATTCCAAAAAATCTGCTGGTGTCAAAATAATCTAAATCTTCACAAAAAAAATCTCACTGCGCTGCTGGCATCTTCTAATGCTTGCTTTCTAAAGCTTGCAATACACATGTACAAATGATTCATTCAGCAAGATAATGTATCCATTAGACGCAGCATAGCTACAGAATTAATGATGCTCTAGATCCTACTCAAGCAATGGATTAGTAGTTTATTTTGCTTTGTGTTTGCTTTGTTGCAACAGCTTATGTGTTAGCACTGATCTTGTGACCAAATAAGAAAATGAAAATGTATATACTATAGTGTATACTACACACTACTTGTAAGTATTGTATCCCTCTTGTATTTCCTGTTGAAAAAGTTATTCTTCTGCTCCTAGTTAATGCAATTAAAAGCTAACAACAGATAAAAGTTCAAATATCAAAAAGAAAAATTCTCAACCTATCTGAGAAGTGACTACATTTCATTTTAGGGGAAATACATAATATGAAACTAAGCCAAGTCCCTTTGCTCTGCATCTCAATTTTCCATCTTGCCCCTTAGAAGAAAACATATGGCTGGGAGATTTTCCTCACATTCTTCACAGATTCTTGTGTAATGGGTCACTGAGGCTTCAAATGTCTAGCAGAGAATTAACTCCTAAAAGTGGATACCACTATGATCAAATTCCCTAAACAGCTTTTTCTAATCAAAAGAAGAGAAGCAATTTTGGGGCCAACATGCTCATACCATTTTTGTTCTTGTTATCTCTTGGTGAAGTGGGACAATTTTATTACTCCCCAAACGGAGGAACATCAGCCTGCTGAAAACCTTTACTTTGACTGTATCAGCTCAGACTTACAGCTTCTCATGGCAACAACTTTTGAATTTGTAAGATGGAATAATTATTAAATAATAATGAAGAAGGGACATCTTTAATATTAGAACTGTCTTAAATCGAAGCAATTCTTGCAGCACCAGGAATAAAACAACCCTAAGCAACACTTTTTTCTTTCTCACCTGTGTATAAAACCCATTGAGTGAATTGCATCTAATGCAAGTACAACTTCAGCAGTATAAAATCTTGCCCATTTCTCCGGAACATCGTAGTTACTCATTAAATTCACCAGGTCCCCACCAGGCATGTACTCCATCACCATGTAAAGGTAACGGTCATCTTGGAATGCGTAAAATAACTGCAAAAAGCAAAAACAAAAAATAAGCTACTTAAATGTTGCAGTTATCTTTAATATTTTGCTTGTTGGCAATCAAAGGCATTTCTGCGCAAACTGATTTCTAAAGTAACAGAATTGCTACAATTACTGCAGCAACTTTGGATCATCCTGCAGACCTCCTGAACAGAAATTAACCTCTAGAGCAAATGTCAGCCAGATCCTCCATCCTTTTATATTACACTGGAAGAAGTAGAGTGCTGGTTAAAATTAGTGAATTTGGTGCAATAAATTTTGAGATCATTTCAAAGAATGCTCATTATATAATAAGACAAAATGTTTCTGTCTAACTGGGATGCTAGCTGACACATATGCAAACATGAAACTACTGTATTGCAAACATCTGCCTGATTCTATTTGTATCATCACTAAATGTTTATTTTTCTATTGTCAACATGTTTATTATATAGAAAATCAGCCTAAATTTTAAACAATATAAGTATTTCCCTTAAAACTGTCAACCCTCTGTTCAACATGAGTAGTGCAAGCATATGTAAGTTTCTTTCCTTAAAACTGTATGAAATTCATAAAAGTTTTATTCTGAACAATCACACCTAGACAGATAGTAATGCAGTTACCCATTTGACTGGGGTAAATCCTGAATGAGTTTGTGTGATTCCAGCCTAACAGAAGAATTTAGATGCTTAAGGGTAAGAACAATTTAAATTAACAAGTTGACATGTGCACACACAATGTATGATGATTGGTTCAGGCACGCTCCTTAGAACTCCAAAGGCAGCAGTGCCTCCCAAAAAACTGTCAGTGACAACATCAAAATGAGGAAAAAATAACCAGAGCAGGCATCATTTGCAGTGAAAGATACACACAGAAATTAGAATATACAAAAGCTGTGTCTTAAGTATATCTTTCCAGTGTGCTGGATGCCTCAAAGAATTATTACAGAGCAGATGAACCAATATATATCTGGCAAAGAGCTTTAATAATAAACCGAATAGTTTATCTTGTAAATGTTTTGAAGTGCGATACCTGCTCTTTTGTACAGCATTCCTAATGTTAATAATGTATTTCCCTAACAGATCAAAAACCAAAATGAGACTTTGAAAACCAAAAAATGAAAACATGTAATTCCAAGTCATGCAGTGTTGCAACCAAACTATTCTATAATGACAATATTTTAAAAAGAATATCGCTATACCTGAACAACCCAGGGACTATTAGCAAAAGCCATAATATCCCTTTCTTCCCAGAAGAATGCAGAATCTGATCTTTTTATCATCTCAAATTTGCTCAGAAGCTTCATAGCATACACTCTCCTTGAGGATTTATGCCTTACCTGTGAAGACAAGTGTGACATGTTAGTTTGCCATATTAGCATATGGAGAACATCACTGAAAACATTACTTTTCCCACTTTATCATGTAACACATTTTATAAGACTTCACATTATTATAAAGGATTATATATGTAGATCCACAAAATAATTACATTCCATTATCTGACAATGCATTACTTTTAAAATACTTGCTAGAACTATTCAACATAGTTCATAGGCACAACAGTCACTTACATAATTTGCATATATGTGTCTTTAAAAGAACAAATATTGGCAGTTAGTATTGTTAAATACCATAAAGTTAAAACTATAAGCATTTTCCAGAGTTCATTAGCAGAATACTTGCTGCCGTATTCCCAGTTTCTCCCACCAGCATTCAATTAAATAAAGCAGGAGGAACAAGCCTGGCTGCTAACCTATCACAAACAACACACATCTCTCATCTGTGAGAATTGTGTCCACAATAATCTGGTGTAGTCCGTGAACTGGCAGAAACTCTTCTAGCAGCTTAAGACTTCTTCAAGTGTCCATGTAAACAGTGGTAATGGCTAATTTTCTTGATTATGAGGAATATACATTCCATTTTATTTTAAGAGAGAAGAAAGACTACAATGCAAAACAAGTACTTGTGCACTTGGACAGGACTGAAATATGACATTTTCCAAAAATATTCCATGAAATATAAAGAAACAAAATTTCACTGAGCTAAAAGCTGTAATATTGTAAGACTCCATCTTCTGAACACTGCATTGAGAAACAGATGCATGAGCAAATACTACAAAATACATTCAAATGTACAAATAGAAACTTAACTTACCAACTGAACCTCCCCAAATGCCCCTCTACCGATCACCTTCACTACTTCATAATCTTCAGCTTTCATGCGCAGATCTCTCATTTTATTTACTGTGTCTTTATCTACATGGAACAAAATTCACACTTCATACACAATCAACTGAATTAAACCCATTAATCTAATTTCAATTTTTCAGTTTTTAGAAGTGCTGCTCAAACAACCTACCTTCCTATTGCAAAATTCTCTGCAGAATGCATGACCTCATTCTCATTACCACAGTAACCAAACATAATGCAATGACTACTGTACAATCACATTACGGGAGATCTTAATTCAGGAATTTCTTTTAAAATAATTACCTGCAAAAAAAAAGCTATGCAAATATTTCACATCCGGCATGATCCTGCTTGTAAGCTGATCAGTATAAAAAGATTATTTCTGAATAAATATGCAACACATCTGGGAGAGTGTATCACAAAGTACACTACAAGACACTCGAAAAAATATTTTAAAAAAAAAAGTTTTCGCTTTTCTGCACTTTCATGATTCCTAATACTTAAAAAAGTAGATTTTAATTTAAAACACGCAGTGGGAATCATTGCAATTATTTATATAAACCTGTCATTCTATAAACTAGAATAATTTACAAACTCCCAGTGGGCAGATATTCTAATTCCAAATTTGGTAAAAGATTAAAACAGTCTATTTTAATCCATGTGGGTCAACACTGGCATGAGACTATGTAGAAAAGCTTCATGCTTCAGTATTTCTAAAAGCCAGGAAGTTCTACTAAAACAGATATGCTTCTAATAAAACAAATTATGCAATGATATTTTATTTTCCAAAATAATACTCAAGGCCTAAAAGCAAAGTTTAGAGAAAAGTAAGGACAAGGGAAGAGAAAGGAGGAGAAATGAAATATTTTAAGTTGATATGTTAAAAAATGATGAGACAGATGACAGAAGATTACCACTAGATTTCTACCTACACAGGCCACAATCTAAAACAAAAGCAGCATATGTACAATAAAAATTCAGTAAGATTCTATTACCACAAGAGGAACAAACAGTTTTGCTTGAATATTCTGTGGCATTACAGTTTAATGTAAAGCCAACCCTTTACAATGTATCATAACACAGGCTGATTCCAATAAATTATACCAGAATTCTAAATTCTGACAAATTCTCTCACACAAGGATCAAAATGTTCAGTAATTCAAACAAATAATGCATTGCCTTATTTGCCCTGGTGAAAACTGGCCTAAAGTAGAGGAAGAGCAAGACTGCGTGGGTCTAAAATGCAGCAATTCTCATGACAGCTGTTTTCTAGCTATTGTTAACTTACTGCCTAGTGATCTCACAACAGGAGGTTCACCACTTCTGAATGAAAAAGCTTGACATTGGTGCAAAAGAACGCTAAGCACAGTATGAATCCTTTACATGGTATTCAATCACAAGCCTTGCCTATGGACAAAGCAGAATTAAGGAAAATACATCTGAAGAGCAATCTAAGCTAAGGATTTTTAATTAACGTAAGCAAGGCTTGTGAGCAGTTGCAAATTGGAATGTACTGCTTGAGATAACTGAGTGTTAGTAGGCATCCTCAGACAACATGTTACAGTAACAACAGTGGTGGAAATTCGASCTCCATATTCTAAGATCTGTTAAACAAGGTTTATCAGGCTGCAATATACTTCAATAGGCAGTCCCTTATCTCCCAGGACCAGTGGAGGACCTGGCCAGCTTATGCTGTATGAACAGCTGGGGTGGCTCCCATGGCAAAAAAATTACCTTCTCCAACTTGCTCTGAACTTTGGTCATAAGCTTAGATACTGCCTCGAAACAAACTGAGTCACCACTGCAAAGCAGGGCTCTCAGCTGCCTTTAATACTCATTTCTTTATTCATTTAATTCTATATGGTAGAAAATCAGTAACATTCTATATTTGCAAAAATCATCCTCACAACCTCAGCAGGTAGAAGCAGATTTTGGAGGCTCCACAAATATACAGTATACATTAGACAGAAGTAAGAGGGGATAAGCAGTGGTTCTTAGGGCAATCAGTCTTTTATAACATAAAGGAAGTAAACTCCTATTTTATTTGCCATCTACAAATTTATTTTAAACTTCTACAATAATGTTGCAAACCAGACAGCTAGTACTGCAAAAAAGATCGTTTCAACAGTTTTCCATTGGAACTAAAATAAACGTGAAAATGTGTATTTTTATTACTTTTTAAATAGAAATTCAAGGCAAACGAAACTTCACAGTTCCCTCCAAGGCCACTACTCACACCCAGAGCTTGCTTTCATATTTCAGCAAAGACTGCAAGATTAATGTTCTAAAGGCAGTTTGAAGGGAAATAGTATGTTCTGTTCTCCACCTTCACATTACTTCAGGTCACATCTTATACAGTATATAATCTACACCTAAAAGATAATCATTATCAGGCTGTAAATATAAGTTTACTTTCATTCAGCTCCAATTGCAAAAGTGAAGCTTTCTGATACTCACTAATGATTTCACTAGTCATAAAAATTACATTCAAATTATCTGTTGCAATGACTATTTCCTTTGCCTAATACAACTTCTCTTTTCTCCAAGAGTTTCACCACACCTTCTCAGTAAATAACTGAGTATACAAAATGTGCATGTAACTCAGCATATGGTATCAATACAGTTTGAATTGTGAAAAGTTAAACAGAATGTTTGAGCTTAGGCCTTTCCGCAACCAGCTCACGTGCAAGTGAGCCATCAACTAAATCTAGTGGACTCATATATTCCCACAAAGGAGTATAAAATATAATAAATTTCACAAATTTACTAATATAGCTTACAGTTGCACCAAATAATTTGAAAATGCCTTGGAAACAGAAAAAAACCTCCACATAAATTTCAATGAAGCAAAGACAAGAATTATTTTAGTCAAATTACTTTATATTTGCCACAAAAAACATTTTTTACAGAATTCAATTGAGGTGCTTCAGCCTGTAAAAATCCAATATTCGTTTAATTTCAAGGTTTGCCCACTTAGTCCACAGGCAGAAGCAAGCCTTCAATCAGCAAACACCTCTGCCATAATCTTCAGAATTTGTCAGTTTGGCAACCTATAGAAAAAATTTGATTCTTAAATGCCTTCTTGGTTTTTTGTTTGTTTGTGTTTTGGTTTTTTTAATTATGAAAATTATGGAACTATGATTTCTATTTAAAAAAATCAACTTTATTAGTTTAAAACGTTAAAGCATAATGTGCAGGAATCTGGTAGTGGACAAATATAGAGTAAATGCAGAAAATTCTGCAGACAGATCAGCTGCATATACAAGTAAATGCAGCAGCTATGCAGTATAAGGTTTTCACGAAAAGAGACCTAAAAAAAGAAGTTTACAAAACACATGCCGTAGTCTGTTAGTTCACAAGTATTTAATRCGACTTCTTGACATTGTATACATCATTATGTCATTTTATTGTTAATTGCATATGATATAYGAGTACATGAAATTAGAAAACAAGTTATGGGAATCCAGGGAGTTGCCCTAACAAAGACAACAGGCTTTTCTCTTCAAAGGCTTTGTGCCATTGCAGACAAGGCCATTTACAGGGGCAACAGATTGGACATTCAATTGCTGGGGATGAGATTTTTATAGGCAGCTGTCAGTTCTCAGTGGGAAATAAATAAGTAATCAGACTCTTAAAACAACTTGCACCCAAAAACTTAATGCACCCCAAATCCCTGGCTGCCTTTCAAAAAGCTAGAACAGGTTTTTTTCTTTTTGATACTATAGCCTTCTGTTATTTAATAAATGAAACATTAAATACTTACACCTATTTAAGAAGTTGTCAATGTTTTTGTTTTTTCTTAAGGCAGGAAAATCCAAGTCATATACCAAAGCATCTAATCCATCCTGAAAAAAATCCAAACAAAACAACAAGCAAAATTAAGTATTTGGAAAAATAATTACACATCCTGCTTACTGAAGAGCCAAGATAAAAAAACCACTTGTCCCTATATATTTTCCATACAAATGAAATAATTCACATTTATTTAATGATTGTTACCAGTTAAACGAAACAGCTGTTACTCCTTCACTTCCCTTGGACTCTTCAAAATTTCATTCCATAGACTTCTATGAATTTTTAATTACCTTAACTAGCTCCACACTCATGAAAAAAAAACTTTTTCCAAATACAAAAAGAGAAAATAGCAGTTCTAATGAAGTTCAGTAATATTAAAAAGTCACAATGTATCACACAGTAGGGACTTGAACATGAAATGGCAACAGGTAAATAGGACAACGATGGTGATTTAATTCTCAGAGTCAACCCCCCACACTTCATTCATTGAATACAGTGAGAATTCTCGTGAACAATATATTGGCTTTATACATTCCAACTTAAATCTAGAAACAAACAGCCACAAACCCATCTTGCTTTACTACCACAGAAAACATATTTATGAACAAAAGCAAACCAAACATCATCAAAAAACCCAACAGAAAAATAGAACAAATAAGAAGATAGTTTTAAGGTCTTTTTAAGTGCCATGAACTTTGTGACTTAAAGGTTAAGTCTACGCTTGTCAGCAGGTATAAATGATTCCTCAGTGGATGGCATCTTCTTGGAGAAAAACTAAACCCAGTCTTTTGGCTGAGAACCATAGATACAGTTTCTACTGAAAAATTATCACATATTCTAGGGAATGACATAATGAAGAATCAAAGAGCATTAGGGAGTGCTCTCTCAGGTAGGTATTGCTTAAGTGACAACTGCAAAAACAGAGACGAAGGTCATAAAATACAAACTGATGGATGTTACCAAAGCATGCCAGAAAAGTACTGCTACTTACTTGTCCAATTCATAGCCACATGTCTATGTTATCTATTTTTAATCTGTTTGGAGCGAGATATTAGACCGGACATATCCTTGATCTGATCAGATCTGATTAGACCTAATTTGMCTGTTTTCAGCTTTTAAATGATTTTTCAGTCCTTTTTTCAGGCTTGAAAACTGATCCGTCAGTCTTTGACAGCTACATATATCAAGTAACTATGCCTGAAAAAAAGCTGGAGTATAAGCTTTTTGAAAGCTTATTTTCCAGGAATCCAGTTGAGAACACATTTGATTTAGACTGAAATATTAGTCTTTSATTCCTCACTTCAAATTCAAGCCTATTTTTCCCCTCAGTCTTTAGGAGATTTTTTAACTAGAAAAAAATCGAGTGCTATTAAAATCAAAATTATTTGTAGGCTTGCAGTCCTCAGCTTTAAAGTATGCGAGATAGAAATTTTTTACTTCACATATATTAAGAATAAGCAGTAAAATCATGCTAGAATTTGAAAACAGGTATCTACAAGGATAATCAGAATTACTTTAAAGGCTGATTATTATCAAATTTGTTGATTTCATAAAAACATTCCTGTTTTAAGTTACCTCTTCATACAGTGGCTCATTTTGAACTAAGAAATGGTAATATGAAAATTATATCAATCAAGAAAAGCATCACAGTATTCACTTCTCTAAAAGAGTCAGGTTTTGCATCTTTAGTATATTAAAGGATCATCTTGTTGGACTGACACTGATGACGAAAAAGGAAAGCAAACAGCAATGAAACAACACTGAATGGGTCAGTAATATAAATAACAGAGTAAGGAGCCAACAACAATTTGGACTCAAGACAGATGGAGAAATAAAGCTATGCAGGATAAGTGTAACTCAGCGAGAAACACTTTGCAAACTACTAAAAGACACCTTTTCCAAAGATACATGGTAAATATCCAGGAAATCCAGTAAAGAATTTCTTTGGTAAGTTCAATGGAGAACCATGATAACTGCTTGCACAGCAGTACAAAGTCCACCAGTAGGTCCTGTGCATTTATCTCCATGCTGTGAGAAGCAGCAGGAAAAAAACAGCTATGAAGCTCCTGGGCCACATCCAGTAATCTTTAAAAGCAGATTAGAGATGGCAGTGAACTGCCAAAATTTGGAGTCCAATCTGCCATGAAGCCTTCAAATCTATAGAGTCAATTGATTTGTCCAGGTTCATGACTAACACAGAAAACTTCCACACGTCAAGCAGAAGAACAAAATTCTCAAAATCCTGGTTTGCTCTGGGCTTATGCAACTACCTGTTTCAATTCAGGGCTTGCTTCAAAAGCCAAAATTCAGACCTTTTCTTTATAGGTGGGGAGGTTTTAAACACTGAATACAAAAATATAGGGAAAATACGTTTAAATTTTTAACATCAATCTCACCTTTGTATCATATTTTTTCTTTCAAAATATTAAAATATAAGCCCAAGACAAAAGAGGCATGAAATACAGAAAGTTTCATGGTTTCCTTGGTCTGTCAGATATGCTGGGTGTTTTTCTGTGTTTCTTTTTAAAAGTTTTAAATTAAAGGTGGGAAAAAAGTATACAAATTCATTTTTAATAGGCAAAAGCAAATTTCAATACTGTTTAATTCAGAATTCACTATGTACAGTGTTTCCTGTTCTGTTCTTCACCTTCCAGTTCTTAGATACGAACTCATTCAAGTAAAACACTTAAAACAAAAAACCCTAAGACAAAGATTCAAGCTATTGATCTCACATTCATTTCAAGTCACATTTCAAGATCATGCAAACAACATCTAAGGAAGCCACATGCCAAGATTTGCTTATTTAAAAGGCTCTTCAATAATAATCTCCCCCTCACTACAGTATCCAGAGAATAAACTACCCTGGTTCAAAACTTCCATCAAAAAAAGGTAGGAGAGGGTGATGTCCTATAATAATTAAGAGATTTCTAAATCCTTAACTCCCAAAATAATCAATTTCTTCAACTGAAGTACATTTCTGAAGAAAAAAACAGCTTGGTATTATTTTAGTGGCAGACTGCAAATGCAAGACTAAGCTTAAGGTAATTTTGTAGAATTGTGAATAATGGAACTACAATATTTGGGATACCTAGCATGTAACACAAAACATGAAACAGCCTTTCTATTTCACTTACATTAGCTAAAGCAGAAGAACTTGCCAACACTACAAGCTGTCCCAGCACAAAGGGAAATACAGAAGTATGGCTATTTTTAAGTGGTATCACTGTTGAACAAACAGGGAGGAGGAGTACCCAAGCTCAACAGTGAGAAGTGCTGGTTGAAAGTGGTACAGGTCAGAGAGATGGGAATATACTATGGAGTTTTAGTAATAATAGTCTGGAGAAAGGGTAAAGGCCAAATGAGACACAATCATTATCATCAATGGCTGCAGAGATAACTCATCTCTCCAGTTTCTTCATTCCATCTTGCTCAATCTTTTAATGTCATCTGACAATTTTGCTAACACAGAAAGGAAGGAACATTATCTTTCCATCAAGAGCTACAGCAGCGGTACTTATCTCCTCTTAAAAAAGAGAATAAGACACCATTATAATACGCAACCATACCTCCAGTAGTTTCATGCACTTTATTAAAATAAGAATGCCTCATTTTTATGACGGATTTTTACTTCACTTGAATGGGTTCCACGTATTTTTAGCATGTATCTTCTTTAAATACAGCACATTCCGTACTTCTTAGAAACATATGCTGTGACTTAGAGGTATTTTCAGCTAACATTAAGTTCTACCTTATTCTTATTATATTACAGAGCAATTTTCCTGTTTAGCTTTGAGGTCTACACAGACATTTTCCTTTTAGCAGACAATTTAGATTGCTAAAAATAATTGGTAATAAATGTATGGTCTGCTATAGCCTTTTCTATATCACATTCATTCAATGAAATCATCAATAGTTTCATTATCTATTTAAAATACCTCATTTTATCCTAAAATTAAAGAAAGGCACACTATGAAGTCATTACAACACACAGAGAGTTCTTCCATATGAAACCAACAATTCCATAAATTCTGTTGGTTTGATTTCATTCATTACTGCATCACACTTAAAAGTTTAAAAAGAATAGTTACATGGAATAAAATCAAAGGTCAGTCTAGACGTGTATAATGGCTCTGGAGATGACAATAAGAGTGTCTAGGAAAGTGGATATGATCAAGTCCAGCACATGGTAGTATTGCTCGGGTGTATGTGCGAGCCAGAAATGGCACTGTCATAGTTAACTACGACAAAAATTTTCTAGGCAACATTTTCTTCAGTGATTTTTGTCTACATGTTTTCTGTTTCTTTTAGTTTCCTGCATTTCCAGCATCATGCAGATACGAATTCCACCACCCATGGGCCATGTGAATGTGTACCTCGTTTCGAGCTTACCATTCTTCAGCCACAAAAGGAACAGTGACTCTTTTCCCACCTATCGCAAGACATAGCTTTACACACTTGCAGCATTTCGCCATTGCTCATCTCTCTACCAATTATCCTTGTAGGAAAGCTATCTCAATTCCCACCATCAACACCCTCTGGTGCTTTGTTATTTCCACTATGTACTTTTTAACTGGAGCAGGGGCGTGTGTGGAGAAACTGCATAATAGCATTTAAGTTGTGAGCACGCCGTAAGTACATGATGCAGTACAACATTTCCTGTTCCGTCCTTCATTAAATTTTCAGTTATTCACCAAAATATCTGGTTAATTTTTACAGTCACTGTGTACTAAGTTGATTCTTCCACAAAACTAGGCATTACAAATCAAAGCTAGTTCAACGTTCAATAACACAAGTACAAAAAGATGAGAGGCTTTTCTCCCATGCACTCACTCAACATTCATCAATGCTGAATTTTACTTACCACTTTTAATCAGCCAGGCACCACAAAGTATTAATTCTTTCTTTGATTTGCTAGATCTTTAATTTTTACTACTCTACCATCATTGATTAATCATTATTCACCATTTTAGATCCCTTCCGACTGTGAAATACCATACATCTGCTAAACTCCATTACTGATCTGTTTTGAATAGACTGATCACCAGCTTTCTATTCATTCACCTCTCCATAAAACAAACCAAGCCCAACAGTCTTTTCCATTAGTTTCCTTCAGTTTTCCTAAAAATACAGAATGCTATAACATAAATGTGTGTATCACTAACACACACATTAACTACACAGTTTATTAACACTGAATTCCTCAGGTTGTTACGCTAGCTTCATTTCATTAGATTCATCTAAAATGTACTGGTTTTCTTCAGTTTGACTTAAGCAGTCTCACATTCATTGGATTTTTTCCAAAATTTTGGTCTGTACTTATTTCCAAAGTTTTAATGCATCAAACTGCCAGTACTACCATGACTCTACTAGACTTCCTCACTCTGCAACTACATTCCTTAATCTCAAAACTCACTACTATTACACTATGTAATGCTGATTTTATTCAGATGTATGAATTAAAATTAATGCAATTTTATAAGGATATTACAAAATATAGAGCATCTAAAAATTCCAATTTAGCAAAACATATCTCATGATTTGTAAGTGATATAAAGTGGAAAAAACAGTATCTGACCTACATTATCAGCATATAATTATAGCATCTTTATATTTTGAAATCTTATTTCATACACATTTCATTATCATGTAGTTTCATCTAGTGGGAGCATATAGTAAATAAAACGGATTAAATTCAGTTAAAACTTTGTTATTGAGACACTTAATTATTTTACAACTTATCTAGCATTCAAAGAAATAAAACAATACTTAATGGGTATTACCAGCATACAAAATTTGCATTCCTTGGACAGACTGGCAGTTACCCAAGTTCTTTTGGTAGTCTTTGCTACTTTTCCTTTTTTGGAGAGGCCAAAGTAGGCCTTAAGATCTACAACTCTTAACTATCCATATTTGAGTTCCTTGTATTGTAGCCATTTTCCTATTTCTATAGTACTATGAGCTTACCCCCATACTCTCAATCAACAAACCTGACAGAACTTCATTTGTGTGTGTTCATCATAATTCACAGTAATGTCCTGTCATACATAAGTGATTTCTCTGGTCAACTACGCCAATAGTGCTGTATTTATCTATCTCTAATCAAGTATACAGAATATCCCACTAAGTTTTAAGTTAATCCCACTCATTTATTTTGCTGTCAAAATAAGAGAAAACCGCAGTTTAGCACTTCCTCTTTAAAGAGGACAACGCAGACAGAGTTAAGGCACTTCACTTAAGAATTTTCATTAAATCGTTAGAGCAGGCAAAGTACACAAACTGACACATGAGCCTGAGTAAAAGGCCCTTKATTCATCATCCAGCACAACACAACTCTACAGAGCTCCTTGCTTCCTAATATCTTGCAATACTCATAAGAGCTTTTGCAAATTTGGTTAAATAGCCTTTCAAAAAGAAATACTCAGGGAGGGGGGACAGGTTAACTCAATAAAGAGCTAAAAGTTTGACTCAGTAAAGATTTAATATCCGAATACCTGACTCAGTGAATCATAAATCAATACAGATATCTCAAGAGTATATCAATATATATTGATTAAACACACACATATATCAAAATACACACTGTCACTAACACCAGAGCCAAAAGACCTCTCAATATTGTTACATCCATACTAGCACATTAGGAAACCTCAGGTGCAAGTCTACAGATAGATACACAAATAAGTAGTAATGTTTTTTCACATGCACTTTTGAGTGTTACTGTTTCTCCACAGCAGCAATGGATCTTACTACCTGAAGCACCTCCTAAAATAAACTAGAACAAAATGTAGTGCAAATCTGTGAAATCAACTCATTTACAGTAAGCATGCAGGAGTACTGCCAGCACCCACCACACTCATTCAGACAACCTACAAGCCTCAGTCTTTCACTAAAACTGAGGGCAAGTTGTAGATCCTTCACACCAGAGCCCCTCTATTTTAAGCCTAAAATTATGGAAAACTGACTTTGTTTGAAGATGCATTCCAGAAAATGTATTTCAGCGGGAGTGTTCTTCCCCTTCAAACTCAAACTTCTAACACCATATTACAATATTAATTTCACTTCACTAGTATATTTCATTGTGATTAATAGTCTTTATATCCAAACTTCGATTTATTACATTAGTGCTTTATTATTTCAATTTAGCATCAGAATTAATTCCACTTAGCGTTGCATCGTTAGGAACAACTATCAGATAAGAGAGCAGCATCTTCAAGGAAGGTGAAGCACACAGACCAAAATAGAACCAAGAATATATTTCAGTAAAATCTATGCAGGACAGGTGCAATATAATTTGAAAATAGTTCAGGAAATGTGAAACAGGAGTAAAAGCTGATTGCCATTAAGTCAAATTATATTGATTCATTTCACAGCAAGTGAGATCTCTGGACATTTGCATCTTAATTTTGTTTAAAAGGGTTCACTTGCTTTTGGTCAATACACTCTGTGGGCAAGTTTTACGAACTTCAAAGCTTCTATACCAAATGTGGCACATTCTAACATCAATAAAAAGCACATTCTAACTTCACATAAAAAGACCAAAACAGCTGTAGAACTATCTGGAGGGCTACACAAATTCTTTACATTTTCATGTGTAGAAAAAAAGAAAATAGCTTACTTAGGTTTAAATGATTTTTCAAACCATGTTTGACTAACACTAGAATTAAATAAAGTGTAAGTACAGCTTGTTAAAACTGCCCTTTTCAAGAAAACTGTACTAAATGTGATGAACACAAGTACACCTAAAATATATATATTTAAATAGAGTTAGAAGAAGTAAGAGTACTGGTAGTTAAAGAACTGACTGATGTTCATCACTATGGAAGCAGCATTCCACAGCCACTGCCAACACTTGGCATCAGGAAATGCCTCCTAGGTCTAGAGTTCCCCGCTACTGTAACAACTGCAACTGGAGATGAGCAGCCAACCTGACACACAGCAGAGTAACACTATCCACAGAAATACCTGGTGGTGGAAAAAAGTGACCTCACATCCTTTCGAGTTCTCAAAGTTATGATATTAACCAAACATATAAGGCAAGCACTGTTCCCTCACCTAAAATGTATAATAAGTATCTAATTTTTTTTTTTAAAGGCAAACATCACTTGTAAATTACATCAACAAATTCCCTTTGAGGTCCCCACAGCTTTCTTGGTTATCCTGTGAGGGCAGATTCTTCCACAGGCAGCACACAGATCGCCGTTCCGATTTGGGAGTCCTAACATTTTCATTTTAAACACACACACACCCCTAAAACTACCAATTTAGATCAATGGGAGTCAACACTCCAAGGAATGCTCATTAGAAAGCAAAAGTAACATGGATAAAAATTAACACTATGGATGCAAATACTGGTACATAACTTCCTTCGACAAAATGGTGTAAAGACAGATCAGAGATATGAAAGAATCAAGACAAACTGGTCCAGTCTCAGCTCAAAAGTCTAGGGCTTCTTTCACAGCAGCCTGCAAGGAATCACGTAAAGACTTCAACGAAAGGAAAGAAACTGCATATATCCATTAAGAAATAGTGGTATTTAGCAAAGGAAACAGAACCCACTCTGCATCTGTTGCCTGGGAAATTGCTGTCTGCCTYCCAGATTTTTTTCCCGGCAGGTATCCATGAAATCTGACTTCAGGAAGCAAGCTTTAGTCACTTGGACAAGCTGTGAATTAGCAAGACACTAACATGTTCCTAAGAGTTATTGCAAACATAAATGAAAGTGCTTTAGCTCTTGTAAACGCTGTTAAATACATAAAGCAACTTTAGATCTCTTAACTTAACACTCTATGGTGAAACCAGAGTAAGTTTTCCTGTCGACAGCTGAAATTGCTGCCTTTAGCTCTCCCGCGATACTTTTGGCTGAAAAGTGTTACTTCTGCTATGAAAAACAAACCAAAAAAACATTACCTGCAAAGTTTACAACACAATGAGTCAGTGGAAAGGTAACTCATTTTTCTGTAAAGCAGCAATACCTTATCAGCCATATGGTACCTGCTGTCACCTGACCTGGATTATGTTTGCTGCATACAAAACTATGCCTTAACTACAGATATAAACAATAAGCTAAAAGTAAAAAGGCAAGTTCTACCTTTACCCTTGAGAACTCGGTCTCTAGAGATTACATTAGTTCAATAATCATGCTTTAGAAAAGACTCCAAAAAGGTTTATCTAGGAAAAAAAMCCCTCTACTCTTAAGTAATAATATCCACCCCATGGAAAAGTAACACAGTGACTGGAAACAGAGGCTAGGCAAACTGAGAATAAAACTACTTAATTTTTTAAACAGAGGCCAGACAATTAATTGAATAACTTTCCAACAAAGAGTGAGAACATTGCAACTTTTCCAGCAGTCTGGAAACACTGCAAAAAATCTCCTCTTCCCCACCACCAAAAGGGAAATTCTTCCCTAAAACTCTAGAACAAGTCAAAACACTTTTACAATTAAAGGTGAACAGCAATGACAAAAGTCCAAAAATGAAGATAATGACAGAATTATACTAAAAAAACTCCGTAGAAACTGAAATAGTAATTTGTAAAGGATATGCCTTTCCTTAGTGTCACATGCAAACCAGTCTGCAAAATGAAAAATATGGGAAGTTGAGCACAACTGAAGTAAAGGATCAACTCTGAGAAGCTTCTCCAATTGCACAATCTCCTGTCAGAGCTCTCGCTACATTTCTGCAATAAACATTCCAGCACAAGCAATCACACGTCAAGCAGATATTTGAAATATGCAACTAAACAAGAACTTCACACTATTTAAGAATTTGTGCATCATTATGCTTTTTTTGTATTGCAAACCCTAGCAAAGYCCATAGACTTCTTTTTCATGTATTGATTAAAAGAACTTCACTTTCAATAAAAAAGATGTCTGTATACATAAACCCAACGTTTTTCTATATTTATTCTTTTTTCCATGATGAATATAGCCACAAAAATGACTTTCAAGTAATGTGGTTTTTTTAAAAAGGTTATAAAAATTCCATGAGAATTATTTTAGATATAGACAAGTTATTTCTACTTCCAACTACTAAGATTCTTCAGAATTGACAGGATTTTGTAACTAACAGGAACATAACAGCAAGTTTTTCCCATTTTGGGGAGATTTGCACTGCTAATATAGAACAAAACAGTTCYGCTAACATAACAGATTGTTTCCAGATTCCAGAATCCAATGAATGATATTTACAAATTTATGAATCTAAAAAACATGCTTTTACCCACTACCTTTAAGCAATTTAAAAACAAAGTGTGCTGAAGACACAACCTCTCTTTTTCAAAACCCACTCAAAGAAAAAATTGTGACATATACAGACAATACCACAAGTAATACAATTTTTAATTCATAGTGGATGTTTAAATGTATTTTCAAGCCACTAATGGTGACTACTCTCAGGTCAAGAAATACTCCCACAATAGATACTTTCAGAGAAGTTGTGGATGTCCCATCCCTGAAAGTCTTCAAGGCCAAGCTGGACAGGTCTTTGAGCAATGTGGCCTAGTAGAAGGTGTCTGTCCATCACAGAGGGGTTGGAATTAGATGATCCTTAAGTTCCCTTTCAACCCAAACCATTTTACAATTCTATGATTTAAACCCAATCTCCACTAAGCATTCTTTTTACCCCTTCTGACACCATCGTAGAGTCATGACTAAAATCCTGAATGCTTTGGACTACATGTGAAAAAACAAAGGCGTAACTACAAAATCAAAAACCTACATGAAAACATGGTTCCACATTTCAGTACTGAATGACAGAACAGAACCAAAGCTGTCCACGAAAACTTAAGGGTGGTCTTTTACAAACTGGAAGTCTCTCTCATGATAATCAGTAAAGATTTTAACATATGTAATACTGCAACAATATAAACTGGTTTATCTGGGATTTTCAAGTACAGTATTTCAAGACAAGAGGAAGAGAGGAAGTATTAGAAATCCATTAGAGGATCCAACAGTTTTAATTTCAAGGAAGTCCAGAGATGCTTGCAAGTTTGTTAGGGACATGCAAGTAAGTTTTTCTATGTTCCTTTCAAGCTTTAAGACTAAAGCTTGAGGAAAACTAAAGCTATTGACTTTATACACCAAGAAAAAAGTTTTTCCCAACATCTCCATTCAGCTGCTGAAGCATGAGACAAGCCTTTGTAATACACTTGCTCAAGCATGAGGCACAGACAGCAGAACTTCATAAAACAGTGGTATTCAACTTCTACGACACTGCATATTTTCACCAAGCTCATACACTGCGATCATAAGGATGAAAAATACTAAAATGCTAAGAAATAACTGTAAAAGCAACTCTTCTACCAACTTCTCCAGCTACATTGAAAGAGTAAGTCAGGTCTTCCCTAATACCATTCTTCCTGCATAGCACTTCAGAACGTGAGAAAACCATTCTCCCCACCCAAAGAGGATACAGTAGATTGATATATGTACTCCGAAGGCTTGGTTTTCTTTTGGATTTAGAACACAGGAGAAAACAAATCTTAGCCCAAGAGGAAAGAGAGCCAGGGCTGTCTGGACCATTGCCACTATCACGGAATCCTGTCAAAGTCCCTCCTGCCTGTCCTTACAAGGGAGCAAGACTGAGCTTGGGCTGATTAACTTAATCTCTACAGGAGATGAGGGCAAGCAATATTTTTGTCACACCATAAAAGCCTGCCACGAAACAAATCAGAGCACACTAACATGACATTTTCTGTTCCTCTGTCCCACAGACCATTTTGAGTAGCTGTCATTTAATTTCTCATTAAGAGAAATCAGTAAAACTGATGAAAAGATGTTTTCTACAAAATAAACCAAAAGTTAATGAAAGGCTATTTTTTACTTGCATCCAACTTCTATATGATTTTTACCCCAGCATTTGCTTTATTAAAACATTTTTCCAGTATCTATATAAAAAAAAAGTCATTAAAAAACCACTACTTTCTTGGAAATCTACATGAGCTAAGGGACTAGAGACACATTGTATGTGTGTATAAAAATATAAAAAACAAGTGGTTCAAAAGCCATGTCAAGTGAGGTCAAGTAATATCTGCTACTTTCCATTCATACAAATTTTATGTTTATAAAACACAAAGGAAAGAAGGTTTCCAATTTCTAAATACTACAAAATATCAACATGAGATACCCGCAACTAAAGAGCAACAGTATCGGTTCAAGAATTTAGAGTTATACTTTTGTCAGACATTCTGACAGCAGTCTCTGCTGGACCACAGAGCCAGTTTCTGAAGAACTACATAAAAACATGGATGTAAACAGTCATTTTGTTATCAAGCATGGTCATTTTATAGGTGAACACACCTACCCAGCCTCAGAGACTTAAGAGAAAATGAAGAAGGCAATTCCACGTTTTGTGGTATTCAAACAAAATGCACTGGCACTGAACTAAACTGTTATTAAATTTCACTAGACTCTGAATTACAGATAAGCAATTTGACTTAGACAAGGAAAAACCCAACCATCTGACATTAGGAAAGGTTTAACAGCAGGAAGCATGTGCGTGCACATGCATTCTCTATATATAGATTCACACATCCCAAACAACCAAATATTTAAAATAGTAAAAGAAAAGTGACCTATCACTTTCATTCAGATTCACATTTTACAAATTGTTTGCTTGGGAAGAGAAATAAGAAGTACCAAAAACTTCAACAGATACAAACTCTTCTGCACTTGTAAAATTACAAGCAGTTCGTGATGCAAAGCTCTATGCTTAAGAGAGTCTTCAGAGAACACAAGTAATGCTGCATTTCATCCAATACTGTAATGTAAAGCACATTCAAAATCCCCTTTACTCGGTTCAGTCAAGTTAATACATCATGTAACTTGGAGCAAACAGAAMAGAACTGAATTCCCTCTTTTCTGAACCAATGTAGAGCAACTTTAAGATGACAACATTCACATGTTTAGAGCTCTCTTTCTTGCTCCTTCCAATTTAGATTTAAAGGACAAGTATGAGAACTGGTCTTTTCTTATAATTTTGTCCTTTCTCTACCTATTGAACTATGACATGACAAATTTTAAATTTTATTTAACCTTACCTCATTTAAATAATATCTCTTAATTGATTTATTATCTGAAGATAAGATGACACTTAGTCCAGTTTTAACAGATTCAGTTAAAAGTCAGCTTTTACAAATAAGAACACAAGTAGAGATAACTATATCACTTATGGTTTCATTGACTCTTTTTGTATATATTGCTGTAAAGAATTAAGAACACAGCAGAAAACCCATCTACTATGCATAGACAAGCTATTCCTTCTGACAACCAACATGAAAACTCATGGCTGTCCAGAAAACAAGAGCAAGAAAACTCAGAAAAAGAGCTGAATACAGTAGTTCTAAATTCTCACATACTATTTCTACATAAACATTAATCTTAACAACAGAAAATCTTCTGACACAAAAGCCTGACTTGCTCCATTTCCAAACACTGTTTGGAATATTCTGTTTCAACACCATGAGCATGCCATAAACATATTTTGACTTTTCATTACCAAATTTTTTTAAATTTTTAATCACTAGCAGTATGATCTTAAAAATGACAAAAGCAAAATTAAGATAATACAGTTTACATTCCTTATCCCATCCTCAAAATAAATGTGCTATTTTCTGTAAAAAGGGAGCACACCTTTGAATGTCTTAAAAGACCAATGTGGCTTAGATCTGCTGTTCTGTCAAGAGCCAACTACCAACGCACTGAACTATTCTGAACTAGCTGAAACACGAGAATGCTGATGGTAAAGGAATGACTAAAAGATATCCTGATTTAACCTCTTTTCCTTGCCACACCACAGTGACAGTGATTGAATTGGCCTGTTTGGCACTGCAGATGTTGGGGCATCTTTTTTCTTCTAAAGTGAATGGGGAATGCGAACGGCCTCACGTAACTGCACCCAAGAAAAGACCATAAGCAATAGCTGGAATTCGATCTGCTCTTTCCACTGAATTCTTCCGATGCAGTCTCATTTCATCTAATACACCTTCTGCTATGAACGTTCGGTAGTCATCCTCCTGCCACACAAACCCAAAACATAAAAGGAAGGTAAATTTTAAAAGTTACTGAATGTAGCACAAGGGCAGTAGCTGTATTAGACTCTGGCTTACAGAATAGAGACAAGGAGATGCTGCAGAAAGACTGTGGCCTCACTCTTGATGGAATGACCTGAGGATTGTTGCTAGAGATACCTCTAATATTAGTTTCATTGTAGAAGTGAAATTCTAAAACGAATCCCTGGCACATCTAAGTTTTATTACAGAATAATAATCTGCTGCGAAATAAAATACACTTGAAATTAGAGCATAGTTGGAGCAAATTTTTTGCTTTGTAATTCTTAAGGCCTCATCGGAAATACAGATTCAATCAATTACTTCAGTTATTTTTTGAAAGCATACTTGAAGCCTTGATTTTATTCCCAAATAAAATGCACATCTTCATGTAGACAAAGTTAAATGTTGCTTGGCTACAGTTGACTGTATATGGTTACAACCTTTCATAATCCAAATTACTTGTATTACTTCTATACTCATATAAGACAATTACATCTTATTTACTGAAAACTTTATTCTATGCTAATTCTTAATTTGGAGAGTTATATACTAATTGAACAACTCCTCACCTGAAGCCATCATGACACAAAACTCCTACTAGCTCCTGACCATTTTGCAAGTTTCTCTCAGCACAGTTATCTTTCCAATCTAAACGGATAATTTGAATTTGCTGGTTTAAATCCTCAGAATATTTTTTCTCCTCCTTCCAGATAGAGTTCACCTTAACCTCTACTGTATTAAATATCACAAAGAGAAAAAAATTAACTCTGCTTTTCCCATTGCTTTCTTTTTTAAATTTAGATCCTATTGCAATTTAGAGTTGCCACTTAGAGTGAAAAATATCTAGGAAAATAACAGCAGTTTATCTTTTTGTCCATTTAGAAACTAGATTTGTGGTGCATGCATGCATGCATGCATGCATGCATGTTGAGTTTCTTCCATCTCTTCAGGCCAATGGCTTTAAAGATTCTCCTGTTTAAGTCTCTTTCATTCTCATCAGACCAAGAGAAGTGACATGAACATCGTGCTGCTCAGCACAGATATCATATCCTGTATGGTGTTGCCTCAGAAAATGGGACTTTGATAGCAACAGCTGAGAAAACAATTTATACATATAGCACATATGATTACTTTCTGCTTAACCAGCACTGCTGCAAACATTGTTGCACTCATTTAAGAGCTGCACTGAGGCTCTGAAACAAAGCAAGGAAAAGGTAAAGGGAAAAACAACCAGTGAAACACTGTAGAGGTATTTTCTCAAAAGACTGAGAATCACAGAACCACAGAGCAGCCTAGATTTGGTGGTACCTCCAAAGTTCACCTGGCCCAACCGCTCACGCGAAAGGGAGCCTCAATGAGATGGCCTAGCACCCTGTTGAGTCTTGAAAACCTTTAATGATGAGGACTCTACCACATCCCTGGGGACATCGTTCCAATGACTGACTGTTCTCATAGTAAAAACTTTCTTTCTTAGTTAAATCTCTCCCAGTGCAACTCATACTTGTTGCTCCTTGTTCTCTCCATGTGGCTCCTCCTGAAAAGACAGCTTTCACCTTCCTTGTAGCTGTCCTCCTAGTACTGAACACCGTGATGAGGTCCCCTCTCAAGACTTCTCCTGGGAAACATCTTCCGTTTTCCCTCACAAGGCAAGTTCTCCAGCCCTTTGATCACCTTTGTSACCCTCCTTTAGAACCTCTCCAATCTGTCAGTGTCTGTCTTGAACTGTGGGAACAAGAACTGGACACATCCCTACAGATGTGGCCTTACCAGCACTGAATGTAATGATCACATTTTCAATTCTGCCAGTAATGCCCTTGTGGAGGCAGCCCAGAATCTGATTTGCCTTTGTTGCTGCAGCCACGCTCTGCTGGCTCATGTTCGGCTTGTCCAACAGGACCCCCAGGTTGGCAAGGCTGCTCCCGACCACAGAGATTCCAGCCTGTACTGGGCTCTTTGGTTCTGTCATCCCATGTGTAAGACTCTGCACCGGACTTTGTCTTCCAAGCTGCCCAGGTCTCTTTGTAAAATAAAATGTCTCTTCCTTCTGAAGGGTTCTCTCAGTACCCAGTCCAGAGTCACCAGCAAACTTGCTGAGGGTGCTTTCAAAGCCATCATCCAGGTCATGCAGGAAGACACTGAACAGCATTAGGCCCAGCATCCATCCCTGGAAGACCCCACTTGTGACAGGCTGGAAGCCTGAGTAGAAACCACTGCCCATCATGAGATCCTCTGATATATTTTTAAAATAGTATATATTTGATGTCTCACCAAAATTAATTCAACCCTGAAATAGCAAACTTCAGGTAAATTATTCCTTGTGCAATTTTGGTGTCATCACTCAGTATACAGAAATATTCTCATAACAGTTTCCTTCTAACAAAATCTAGCATAGAAAATTATAATTGCACAGTATTGAAAATAAAAACTCCTATCAATTATTCTGAAGCTTAGAGTACTTCAACTGAACTTGCAGTTTTTTATTTTAAAGGAAAATTAATGTCATTATTTCATATTTTTCATCATATGTAGTGTGTGTATACACATATATAAAAGTCTATGAATATACTGAACTTAAATTTCTTCTTTTCAGCCAATCCATTTATTTAATGATGATCCCAAGTGATTAATGAAGCTTTTCACAGAAAGGCTTTCCTGGAAATCTGTTAAGCATACCTTCAAACTTAAAGGGAAAGCAATAGTTGCATATGAATTCATTATGGTACAAAACCACCACCTACTCAATATGTAAGGCTAACAAGAACGAGAATTATTTCAGAGAACTAATGAACTTTATTTGTTACAACCCTCAAATTGCTTAGGTCAATGGAATATTTTAGTGATCTTCCCACTTTCCTCCAGTGATTACACTACTGGAAACTACAGCAAACAGGAACAGTCTCCTGTTATACTACCGAGCATTATCAGCTGAGCACTGGACGCTGCAGTTAAACTGCAACTTAAAATGCATATATCTTCATTTTAACAGCTTCATGTACACACACAACACAGTTCAAACAGCCAGCAGTACTGACATTTTTCCATTGAAAGCATCACATTTCATGAAGCTCCTCTTCGTATACAATTTTCCCCCTAAAAAAATACAGTACTTCTCTACCACACATTCAATGCAAAGAGACTGATGAACATCATGAACATGCTACTAAAAAAGCTAATGTATTATAAAAATTTACTTACTATCTTGAAGCAAAGTAATTTTTAGGTTTATGTACTGATATGCATTCACATGCAGAGAAATTAATTTTCTTTACCTAAAAACAGTATTTTGCAGTCATAAATCCATATCCATGCAAATCAGCTTCTCCTACTTAACCGTGGGAACATGTGTAACTAAAGAAAAATACAACTCTAGCTCAAAAGGATAACCTTCTCAATGATTATTGAATCATTTTGGGAATCTAAAGAGGTTCCAGTTGACTAGAAGCTGGCAAACATTGGCCCAGTTTTCAAGAAGAGCAAGAAGGATTACCCTGGAAACTACAAGCCTGTCAGTCTCACTTCAATGACTTTTTTTGAAAATATTATTCTGGAAGGTATTGAAAAACACCTGAAGGACAACGCAGTCATCAGTCACAACCAGCACGGCTTCATGAGGGGAAAGTCCTGCTTGACAAACTTAATTCTCTCTAATGACAAGGTAACCCACCTAGATATCACGGGAAGCCAGTTGATCTAATCCTTTTGGATTTTAGTAAATCTTTCAATACAGTTTCACACAGGATCCTTCTGAACAAAATGCCCAGCCCACAGCTGGATAAATACATCGTGTGATGGGTGTGCACCTTGCTAACAGGTCAGGCACAAAGGGCTATAGTTAATGGGGTAGCATCAGGCTGGCAACCTGTCACTAGTGGGGCTCTGCAGGGCTCCATCCTCAGCTCTGTGCTCCTCAACATCTTCACAAACAAGTTGGATGTAGGACTTGAAGGAATACTAAGTTTGCCAATGATATTAAATTGGGAGGAGCTGTTGACTCCCTCAAAGGCAGGGAGGCCCTGAAGAGAGACCTCCACAAATTTGAGGGCTGGGCAACCACCAACCACAAGAAGTTTAACAAAGACAAGTGCTGGATTCTGCACCTGGGATGGGGCAACTCTGGATGTACAGACCAGAACAAGATGCTGGAAAGCAGCACTGAAGAAAGGGACCTGGCAGTCCTGGTCGAGGGCAAGTGCAATCTCAGTCAGCAGTGCCCTGGCAGCCAGGAGGGCCAACTGTGTCCTGGGGCACCAAGCACAGCATCGCCAGCTGGGCAAGGGAGGAGAYTGTCCCGCTCTGCACTGGGGCAGCCTCACCTCGAGTCCTGTGTGCAGTTTTGAGAGCTACAATATAAGAAAGACATAAAGCTATCAGATAGCATCCAAAGGAGGGCCACAAACATGGTGAAGGGCCTTGAGGGGAAACCATACGAGGAGAGGCTAAGGTCACTTGGCTTTTCCAGTCTGGAGGAGACTGAGGGGAGACCTCACTGCAGTCCACAACATCCTCATAAGGGGAAGTGGAGGGGCAGGTGCTGATCTCTTCTCTCTGGTGATCAGTGACAGGGGCCAAGGGAACAAACGGCATGATGTTGTGTCAGTGGAGGTTTAGGTCAGATATTAGGAAAAGGTTCTTTACCCAAAGGTGGCTGGGCACTGGAACAGGCTCCCCAGGGAATCGGCCACAGCACCAAGCCTGACAGAGTTCAAGAAGCGTTTGGACAACACCCTAAGGCACATGGCAAGATTCTTAGGGTTTGTCGTGTGCAAGGTCAGGGTGATTCTTGTGGGTCCATTCCAACTCTGTATATTCTGTGACTCTACAAAAATACTTAAGAATTTGAAAGTAATRGATTATATTAAAACAGCAGTTTGTAATATACCAATGAAGATGCAGTGTTAAACAGACTCACACCTTCCTTTTGGCTTTAAGTCTTGCTGTGGAGGGGTTTTTTGGCCATTCATGTTTGACACATGTCCTTGTAGCTTGATATCTGCTTTTGGAATAYCCGATGGTACTACCAGTGAAATTTCCCTACCCTTAAAAAGAGTAGAAGAAGTAGCTTTCCTCCACACCATCAAACCCACAAAATGTGGGGGGTGGGGGGAAGTACTTCCTTATTTTAGATGCAAGAAATAGAAATTCAAAACAGTCTCACAAAAAGGCTGAAGAAATCAGGAAGCCCTAGGTTAAGTCACCATAGGCCAAACAAAGAATTCCAACACCAAAATTATCTTTATTTAATTATCATCATTTAATGATCATCTTACTAATTTCTCTGCCTGTTTTCCAAAACTCATATTTGTATATATATCTTTCAGACAAACAAGACTTCTTTCTCCACAAAGAGCATATTTTTTTGTCCTTTTACCCTACCCCTGCCACACCATAAGTATAATCTGTTGTGTTCTGCAGTTAAAAATACTCAAAAGTAAAGAAGGATGTATCACAATATCAAGGATACTGCACTGATGCTCCCTATTTGTTGCTATTCTATTTACTAAGTAAGAGGCAAGAGGATAACATGGCACACCAATGTCCATTTCAACTTCTCTGTCTTTTCAGGAGAGATTTGACTGGTGCTCAAACAAGAGGAAGTATTTAAATGGAATGGCTGACTTTCCCCAACCTTAAAGTCAAAAGGATAAAGTTATTTTTTATAACTGTCAAGAATTAAGTAATTTACAGCAAATATCCATTGTACAAGATTAAGAATTAACTCAAGAGACTATAAACAGATGGGACTGGCATTACTGACAAAATCATTCTTGTTAACTACCCAATTAGTTTCCTCTTCATATCAGAACTTGATTGTTTGTTTTACTTCTGCTGCAGAAATGAAACAAATTATCTGAACAGTGAAGAACAAAATCATGACAACAGACACCATCCTTCTGTATTTAAAAACTAAGTGATTCTTGTATTTTGCAGAGATGAGGACACAAGTATCCTGTCCAACTTAATCAAGTGCTCTTGTAGTTAACACTGCTTCCACCTTCTTCTGGATGTAGAAAGGAAGCTTAACAAATAAACCAGCTCATTTCTATGAGTTGCACTTCATTACACCTGAAAGCCATTTGTTTATTGTGAGGCAATTCAAGTGAAGCAATATCTACAGGGAATTGTCTAATCTTAAACATAAGCTTTAGCTCAAAGTTGCAAGTTACTTGTTAAAAAAAGATTGTGTCTTTCCATTGTTATGAAAGAGATTATGTTGATTCCAACTCCTCTGAAAAAATACACATATTTTGTAAAAACATGATATTACTTTTGAAACTAATTTTTCAAAAACTCATCACCCCACTTCTTTTTTTCACTTTTGCTACCCCATTTTTCTTAAATTAAATGTAAGGGCCTATAAGAGGAATTATCAGTCAGAAGAAACCTTAGCATTTCATCAACTTGTTTCTACAACACACCTTTGCTGAACAGTTATTTCCTCCCACAAAATACGAGTAATGCAACACCACTGTAAGGTAAGTTTGCTGATATTGAAACATACAAGAAAGAAAGCGAAACATGTCCTGCTTTGGTACAGTTAGTCAACCTCTCACAAGATAGCCAGATTTGAAGGAAAATCTTCAGCTGCCCATTCTGAATATTAAATTGAAAAACTAAGCTTCTACTCACAGGCCATCAGAAACTTTGAAATAAAGTTCCCAACTTGCATATAAATGGTTTTAATCAATCTTTTCTTTTATTCTTGACCATATCTATGAGTCTGTCAAACTGAAATGAAAAAGGGTGTATTACCAAAAAAAAAAAACCAAAAAATCCCTTTTTCTCTCCCCTAGAATTCATGGTTCTCAGATCCTTCTTTCCCACAAACTTATCAAGAACTGTGATAGAAACTATTATTTATAGGATAGAAACTATTTTTTTATATGAAGGTTAAGTTAATCTGACTCCTTTCTTTGCCAGGAGCTCAAAGAGGAGATTGTCATGATCAAAGGAGAACGGTGCAGCCATCCCGACTCTTCCCTGATGCCAGCCAAAATCAACTGTACAGAAGGCAGAAAATCACAGAGGAATTGTCTACAGGCACTACAGTCCCAGAACCAAAGCAGCTCCAGCAGCACCAGCACAGTGCACACACCCAATTTTACCTCTAAATGGCATCTCTGCTTATATACCAAGTCCAAACTACTGATGAAAACTGTGTTGTGTGTATACATCCCATTAAGAAGGACAAAAGCTTTCTTATCAAAGCCAGAAGGCATTTGAGGACAGAAAAGAAACAAAARGAAAACACTTCAAAGGCTCCTCCGACCTTATACTCATCAAGAATTAAAGCAAGAGACTTTTAGTCCTTTCCTTACTCCAATCCAATCTGCCATGCAGAATCAATGAACAGCTCCGAGCGTGCAAGTCACTTGATACAAGACCTTCTTTGTGTTACAACTCTATTCTTTAGAAAAAGAACACAGAATTCTCCTAAATATGGTCTTCCTAACAAGAATCTTCATAGCCTGATTCCGAACCACAATGTGACTAGCTCTAATGATTTCTCCAACCACCTGATTTTACAAGTCAAAACCGTCTCCGAACACTTTAAGGTCATGCTACGTCCAAAAACCATATGCACAAAACAGTTTTTGGGGTATGAGAAAGGCTAAAAATAGCCATGGGTATTTCAGTAAAAGACAGAAGACAAAAGCTCTTCCAGTAAGCCTACTCATTTATTCTCTACAGAGAAGGCCTAGCTCTTTAATGACATGTCCAATTATAAATTCAGTGTATTGAAAAAAAAACCAAAACAATCAACAAACCCACTGTTGAAACAAAAAGGAACCCAATAAAAATACACAATCACATCAATAGTTCAGCTTTCACTCCACAGGTCTTCGTGGCATTTGCGTCACCACCTCTGCTCCACTAGTGCTGGCAACAATAGCCTCCCTTTCAAAAGCCATGATGATTGTTGCCAATACTAGCAGAGCAAAAACTCCAATTCCTAGTGAGTCTACCATTTGGCTGGCACCACTTTTGGCCTTGTATTTCTACAAAAGAGGATATATAGCATGTAACAGCAGGTTTGAATGGTCCCAAGACCACCAAAAATTGTATCGTTATGCTGGCAATTGTTTGTTTAATTGACAATGAACTTAGTAGTAAATTAAGTTGAAGGMGGAGGACAGCTACTCACACAAGATGTATTAGAGCAATAAACAAATGGTCACTGAAGTGGCAGAACCACCTTTCCTCTTTGAAAGGGGAGAATAAATTCTGTAAGCTCAATACTGACAGGAGTCTTTGTATGCCTACAATCAAAGCTACTTTCTAAGAAGAGACTAGTATAAAAATATACTTGTATAACCAGATTTCATAACAAAGAAGGGCTCATGAAGAAATTCTATGATTCCACCTCTAACACTGACAGCAGTGCATAATATCAATACAAAGTTGTGAGGCATCAGTATTACCTCTATTTTCAACTACAGATTCATGTCCTGCCTGGTATTATTCGCACAACCCGGTATCTGCAAAAAAGCACAAGCCAAATATAACCAGCACTAACTCAGTGTCCTACCCTCAGCCCCACTCCTCCCTGAAGAATCTTCCCCATCCACTCCTACTCTTATCTTCTGGCTGGAGAGGTTTCCTCCCTCTTAAGTACTTAACAGAGTCACTCCATACCTGTAGTCAAATGAGCTCCCAGATCTCAACAGTGGAATTAACAATTTTGGACTGACTTCCACAGACCAGGAAGATGGTGTTTGTTGTACTGACACCTTACACTTCCGCTTCTCTGAAGTGAAGATGTGAAGCTGAAGTCTCTCCTCTGAAGATTCTGCCTGAAAACTCCTCTTCACCTATCTCTCAGGGACAGGTTCCTCTCCCATCAGTATTAAAAAGTCCTTCACATTTCCATGCCAATAAGGAAGTCCTATCCAGCTTCCCTCCCTGCCTGTCTGAAGGAAAACGATGTGTGTATACAGATAGAGAAAACACAAGGCTACCAAGTTTCATAATCATGAAAAACTGAAGTGGCACTCATGGAGTGCAAACTGGTCATCACAGCAAGGATTCACTCTTGCTTTTTAGCTCCAACAGAAAAATTCTACATCTAATATGTTTCCATCACAGTCACAAATTGAACATGAGCTTACAAATTCACACCAACTGGCCCCTCAGATACAAATCTTTATGCTTAAAACCTCCAAATGCCTCCATACACAAAGTTCCTCTGGTTGTCTGTGGTAGATGCCTTTTGGAAAATTCTTTGGGCTAGAAAGACGTTTACTGAACAAGAAGGCCAAAACACCTAAATAGAGAACTCTGCAAATAAATGTCAAATGAGTGCTGATGACTTTTCTGTTTAGTTTTGGTGAATTTTATTTTCCATTATGTGAAGTATCAACCAAGTGAGTGTTCTGCTGAGGAGGGGAAAATTACAGGTTGCCAGAGAGGCTGTGGAGCTCACCACCTTTGAAATACTCAAAAGCCATCCTGGGTAACCTGGTCCAGGCCCCTTTATCAGAGCACAGGGACAAGGGACCTCCAGAGGTTCCTTCCAGCCTCAATAATTCTATGAAATAACCATCACTTGTACTCAACAAGATACTACTTTCACTGTGCATATGGTATTAAATATTAAAAAGGCAGACTTCCAAATCATCACGCAAACTAAGTGATTTAGACAAAAGAAACAAATCATCAAACAGTAGTCAGTTTGAGATGAATGCTCTGACCATTGTTCCTTCACACTCTCGCACTGAAAATAACCATTATGGCTGGAATACAAGTTCTACTAACCATCTGCTGAAAAATGTAACTTCTCCAACCACAAAACAGGAAAAAATTTCCTAGCTGAAATCTCCAGATGTCAAGAGAAGCTTCTGGCTTCCTCTTCTTCAAAAAGCACATTCCAGATGACATACTTAGTTTCGTATAGTCAGGGGTTTTTTTGGCCATTATTTATTTCCTAAAAATTAAGATCAGCCTCCACAGAAACAGTATTTTCATAGCAGTCAGTGACTACACGAGAAAACAGCCATCTTGGATTAATGCAGCTTCTATGTAGATATCTCACATCAAGTTTTCCTCTGAATATATTCACACCCTAGTGCTGCATTGTATTCAGATGTATTAAATTCTATCTGAGTACTATGCAGCTTTTAAGAGAAAAAAAATATAAAGACATAATCACTCAATATTTGCAKAACTATTAGAATTCAAGGATTTTTTTAAGTGAATATTATGACTCATGAAGATCTGTAAGAAAAAACAAGGATATGTTCCGCTTGTGTTTCCAGTTCAATTGTAAGTTCTGCAGCCCAGACACACACAAGCTAGAAACACATTTAGGTTGTTCCAATCTAGAGTCCAAAATAAAGCCTTAGTTTGTGCAGTGTTTCCTACAGAGGTTTCCACGCATTAGGTCTTTGCATCATCTCAGACCATGCAACTGATAAAAACCAAGAAAACCTTCACATATTTCTTAACTTTATGAAAGAAACAGAAAAACGAACGCATATAAGAAACGTAAGAGAAGCTAAAATGAAGAAATCTGCAGTTGGATTTAAATTACTAATAAAGAGATCTTACATACTGTCCCCATGACAGTTTGTATTGTATAAATATTGACAGGGAGTGGCAACTTTTCAGTTAGTGAAAGCCAATCCTTTACAAGATTTTAAGTATCAGAATAGACTTTGACCTGTGCTCCAGATAGAAGCTGGTGCTGATCCTGTGCCGGTTCTCCCTTTGCAACACGGGCAGCTAACCTGGCCAAGCAGCTACTGCTTGTCTAGACAGCCTCCAGACAGCTGTAACTGAAGATGCACCACAGCAAGTTATACCCTGCTGATGCTGAGACGCTTCAGTACAGGCAATTCAATCATCTCAGCATAGCAAAACACCATGGGCAAGAGCAGCTCCAAACCACTTTTATTCTTCTCAAAGATCCAGTTAGAGCTCTTGTTTAATCACTGTTCATAGACTCATTTAGGTTGAAAAAGACATCTAAGATCATTGAGTCCAACTATTTCTCCAGTACTGCCAAGGACAAATCACTAAACTGTGTCCCCAAGCACCACATCTACACGGCTAAGTCYCTTCAGGGGACTGGGCAGCCTGTTCCAATGCCAATGTTCCAGTGTCACAGTTTTCCTGCTGCACATGGCTTCCAGCTCCTCCTCTTTGCTGTCCATGCTGTGTGCCTTGGTGTTAATTCAGCTGTTTATTTCACCAGATCGCTGAGGAAGCTAAAAGACGGTATTATTTGCATTTGCTTTAACTCGTTTATAACTGGGTGTTGTCTGCATATAGTGCCTGCACTTTTACCAATATTGTCTCATCATCCTTCTGGCTTTATTGCTGCTTGAATGACTGGACAAATTAAGGCAAAGATAGAAAAGTTTTCAAACATTCTCCAATTTTGTTCTCAGAGAAATAAGTTCAGTTTTTCAGTATCTCCATCTGGAACTGCAATTTCTTGATGACAAAGGAGTTTTGATAAATAACATCAAGCAACATCCACCAAAAAGGAGTTTTTAATTACACGGTTTGGGACCTCTTAAATTCAAGATAAACATCCTGTATCAAGACAAACATCTCAGTGTTCCTTGGTAAGAGACCTAAAAAAGCTTTTTATTTTTATGCAGTACTAAAGTATGACCTAGGGAATTTTGCTAACAGCAACTGTGAGGCTACCAACATCATCTGCTCACAGGGCTTCTCAGTATTTACTAAGTTTTCAATGAGTGGCTCCTGAAGCTATCATTGTCCTCAAAGATTTACACACCAACAGGTTGATTTTCAATTTGTCCAACAAACAAATTCCAGGTGTTTCCCTCTTCCTTCCCTCAAGCAACAAAAAAACCACTCTGCAGTTGCCAGGGAAAAGGACATTGTTTACAAATATTTTTACTTTGAAAGAACATTTATAGCTTGGTTGGGTGTTTTATTCCTCTTGCTGAAATGTGTCTTAACATCAACTTTCTATTTTCATTCCTCATTAAAACTTTTTATAGGAAAAATAAATAATTACATTCCTACACAGCCTGTAGTTTTATAAGCAGAAGAATTGGCTAAGTTAACTATTAATTCCTCTAAAAACCTACCATACACCATGAAACAAATGCTAACACTTTGACAGTTCCACATCTCTAATGTTAACTTTCTAAAGGTTTACACAATATTAAAAGTCTTAAGAGATGCAACCTGAAATAAGAACCCATCAAGTCACTGTATTCTCAAAGCCAACTTAAGAGTTGCATTTTACCTTTGATTAACACATCAAGGTATAGATTTTATCATTAATATCAACATTTATAGTTCATAATCTTTAGTGATGAGAAGATAATATTAACCAGCATTTGTATTTTTGCATCTAAAGTTTGGATATGGTAACTTGAAGGCATGGAATTATATTTCTAGGTCAGCCAGAAGTCTTATTTTAGATCTAACCACCAAATCACAGAATGGCTTGGGTTGGAAGGGACCTTTAGAGATCACCTAGTACCAAGCCCTCTGCCATGGGCAGGTACACCTTCCACTAGATCAGGTTGCTCAAAGCCCCATCCAACCTGGCCTCGAACACTTCCAGGGATGGTGTATCCACAACTTCTTTGGGCAACTTGTTCCAGTGCCTCATCACCCTCACAGTAAAGAATTTCTTCCTTATGTCAAATCTAAATCTACCCTCTTTCAATTCAAAGCTGTTACCCCTTGTCCTGACACTACCAGCCCTAGCAAAAAGGTCACTCTCCAAAAGAAGAGACATTCCGTTAAAATCCCCAAGTCCTTCTCCTCAGGCCTGTTCTCAAACCATTTAACACTCAGTTTGTACTGATACTGGTGAGTGCCCCATCACAAGTGCAAGACCTTCCTCTTGAACATAAAGAATGGTAGAAACATGTCCAAGGAGATTTCATCAATCATGACACTTTCCCTTACTTTGAACTATCTTCAGACAAGTTACAGAATTCTGAAACTGACAGTCTACAAACGTTCATGAAGTTCTGCTTCTTCTGTATACAAGAAGCTTCACTAGCAATTAAGGAAGCTTCTCAGATACCAAATTTCTCTAGCATTTAATCATTCAGGGCCTAAGAGCAGAGTTAGTGTGGTTTCAGTGAAGGTGGTTTTTGAGTTATTTCCATAGATACCTCTAAAGTAAAGGTATTTTCAGTTATTTACTTTTTATTTATTACTTTTTAGAAATTTATTAACCAAATCCCTAACCATATGGTCTTCAGAAGTGCTTTCTAACACACGTACCAGAAGGGAAAAAATGTCTAGTGACAGATATATATAGATATATATTTATATATAAAACTCCAAATCACAAAGATGAGATCATCTTGCCTTTTCCTATGCAAGAGAGATGAACATGAATTAATCTAGGTGATGAAACAGGCCTAGGAAACACCGGTGAATCAAGCTGTGTGTCTATGTATTTTTGGTGCAACAAAAATGGAAACCTCTTGGGAGTAGATAAAACAAGTTTGTTACATACAGTGTTTAGTGGTGTCCGTTAATTTGAAGACAAACTGCTCAAACAAGTGAAACATTTCACATCTTTGAAGATTAAGACTACCAAAAGTCCAAAGTTTTAAAAATCAACTACTGAAGTCATTGACCAAGTACCTGAATAATTATCTTGTTATATATATTATACTTTCATATATATACATAAATGTATAATAATAACTCATTTGCCTACATAAACCACGAAAACATTCTTTGTGAGTTCTTACCTGAACAGAGAGATCACTAAAATACATTTTCATGAAAATGTACTAGTTATTTTACAATCAAAAGCATAGGCAACTTCAGGTTAAAATGTTCCACATCTACTCATTCATTACACCCCTTAACTCCCCACTCTGCAAAAACTGGAAGCCCATAAACCCCGAGGATTTACAAAAACATGGTTTTAAACCAAAATTGTTGTAGAAGTATGCCAAATGAATACTACTTTTTACTGCTTAAGATCATAAATGCGACACTTAGCTCAAGTTAATAGCTAATTACTTACACTGCCTTTGGGCCTACTCAGCATCCCTACGGGATTCACCAGGATCTAACCATCGTACACCCCAGAGTGGGACCACCTCTCTAACACAGCCTTCACAGTGTTATTAGATCTTTTAGGGACTGTAGGACTCCTCGGACCAAATATTTTGAGAAAATGCACTACATAATGCTGTGACACATTGTTTACACTTAACTCAGGCTCTGGCCTCCTCAAGCCTCATAAAAATAAAAAAACAACACAGTTTATCCATGATTCCCCTGCCTAGTACTAAATCGAGTGCATGGAAGCCCAAAAGAAACAAATTTAGTTACAGACAGTCACAACTTAAATTCGTTTTCTTACTCTGTTTTTGTTACAGTTGCATAAGAGAAAACACGAAAAATAAACACATCTCTCTCCTGCACCTCAGCTTTATGAATTTCCTTCCTGCAGCATGTAAATTGAAGTTATAAGGCCCTCAGTGTGCCTTTTCCGCCTGCTCTGCCCTGTTGTCAGCACTCTTCTCCCACACCTTCCTGAAACGGTAACACATCTTCCTTTGTATCAGCCCCCGCCCCTGTCTTCTTTTCTGAGAGTTCTCATACTGCCTCATATATAAATTTAGAGTCTTTCTAGCACACAGAACATAGCTTACGACATTTACAAAACCCAAAATGGTTACAAAGCTGATTAAAGGTTACTCCATGTCTGCCTGGTAGTCTACAAGGTGGTACAAACTGTTGGGGAAGAAACATAAGAAGAAAAATGAAGTAAAGAGGATTAAATCATCCTAAGAGAAGCCAAGGGCATTGCTGAGACTTTTCTTCATACAGTCAAAAAAAGTATGTTTCCTGAACCTAAATGAACCCCAGCACTTTAAACCTACACATACAGAATATCAGATGCTGAAGTGTCTGTGTACCAGCTACTCATATATTTCCAGTCAGATACACACAATTAGCTAACAGCTTTGCTTAGGAAAAGTAAAAGCAATCACGAGGAACATCAATTCACAACTTTAATCAAAGGTAAAAAAGAAATACTTTAGATTAAAAAAGTTTTATTAAAAAGATTTTTTTTATGTAGTCTGATCAGAAAAATTATTTTCCTTTTAAGTGTACCACGTCTAAAATCTGCCAAGTTTCTCTCTTTAACTGAGACCTGCAGAGAGGGGAATGGGGAGTTCATTTTAGAAGACATTTTAAGTGCAAATCAGTTACACCTAAGCATTTCTTCCTCAAAAGCATATCCACACAGATTTTAATGGCTTTGATATATAACTAGTACTTTGGGCCAAGAATGATGCTTGTAGTGTGAACCATCACATTAAGAACTGGTGTAAAATATTTAAGCTCTTTAGAAAGTGTTAGGATACTTAAATTCCATAGAAAAGACCCCAAGAACAAGTGAAACAAAGTAAAAGTCCAGTCCAGCCAGCAGAAAGACTGATATATTGACCAAACACACAGTGTCAGCCTACCAACTGATTTCCTCAGAGGCAGCATTTTCTTCTTTAGATTTTAATAGTTTAAAAGAAGCTTTCTAAAAAACTGTCACTTAAAAGGACATTAAAATCTGTGATGCGAACACGTTCTAAAACTTTCAACAAGCATGACAGGAAGCATCCCAACAAGTTCATTCCCAAACTGACTACAGCTTAGCTCCTAATCACAATTAAGATAACTGAAATGGGGCAAAACCTTAAACTGCTTATAAGATTAATGAATACGGTTAAAGATACTACCAACTGCATGTCTGATACCTGCCAATTCCTTCCTATCACTGTAGGAAGGTTCCCACAGCACAACCAGCACCAAAGCACATACTATCGAACTGAGTCATGGTTAACATAAAAACTCTGGGCTCTTAGCTGACTCTATACTCTCGACACCTATCAATAGAACTTGGGTGTCTGATTAGTCTCGAGTTATCAGAATTGACACACTATATCCTAAGCACCAGAGGTCTTCTCATTAGCTGTGGTTCTAAGATGACAGATATGTAAAGTAGATCAAAAGAACGAAGTCAACTAGAAGATGCAATGCTATTTTCCTTTGTGACAGCAGCATCCACAAGGCTCTGCTTTTATCTAGGGCTGTAGGTTTGACCTCAGAAGTTCAGAAATCAGTAATAAGCTAAAAAGAGTACACAATATTGTGAACTTGCACAGATTCTTGCACTATTCTTTTAATCTCTCCACTGCCTTATGCTCAAGCAAGCTTTCTGCCAAGAGCCATGCAGCAGAAAATGAAGAATGACTATTAAGAGCTATCTCCACCCCCACACCTCCTTTCCCTTCCAAACCCAAATGTCAGAGTTCATACCAGGAACAAATTCGATTTATTTGTTCCTCTCTCTGACAACAGAAAGCCAGGAAAAAAATACACTAAAGAACTTTTATCACTTGCTTTAAAAAAAATCAGTCCTCCACTTCAGTGTGAAAGCACAAATTACAATTTGGTACTATTTAAGGACATCTCTAGGCATATCTAAGGACCCAGCTGCATCCCAAACAAATTGGTTGGATTCGGCATATGCTTGATTGAGGTAATTTTTATAATCAGAACTAAAAGATCATCCAATTCTGTCAAGCAGCTACCAAATGACGTTGGTTGGTTTTATATGAGGAAGTGTTATGGTTTGCTTTCCTGTGATGCAATTATAACACTGACAGCACTGGTGAGATCCAGTGAATAGGTACGATCAAGTAGGGAAACAATAAGAAAGCAGCCCTCTACCCCAGGCCTAGCACAACCAGTAGTTTATAACGCATTTAAACTCCCGCCCACCCGCAAGGGCTTATTAATCGTGTTGCACGCCATTGTCAGTGCTGCAGTGCTTAATCATAGAGTAAGAGGACCTCAGTCTGATGAGAGAATTGGTATCAAAGCTATCTGAAGTCCTCTGCTCACACACAGGACTGGCACTCACGAACTGCGCCTTTGTGGAAAGGCTCCTCCGCCCCTGTGACAGCCGGCGAGGCACGGAGCGGTGCGCGGAGCGAGAAATGACAAGTGCGGGGCAGGGCTGGGCAGGCGCCTCCTTGGCATGAGCCGCTCTCCCAGCGCACACACACATTCACGCACCCTCAGCCCAACGCTGAGTAAACAAAACACCAGTGCGGAGCTGAGGAGGGCGGTGACTCAGCCAAGAGTGCGAGATTCGGTCCCACAGGGTAAGGAATTCGGGGAGACGTGACCGGGGAGCCATCGGCGCTCGCTACTCACCAGCAGACAGTCCACGTTCACTTCGGATTTGGGGTCCTTCAAAGTCACGTCGATTTTCTCAAACCGAGACTCAAAACTTTCTCCTGTCGACATATTTCCGGAGATAAAGTTTCCCTTATTCCAGAGCAAAATAAGGTTAAAAAATACAATGAAAAAGTGAAGAAAAAAAAAACAGGAACAGGCGAGCACAAAAGAGAAACCACACAGCCTGTACCAGGCGGAGGAAGCGCCTCCTGCGAGATCCTTTCAATCACAGAAGTCTCTGGGGCAAGTCCCCGTCAGGGGGGCAGAGAATCCAAGGGGAGCCCGCGGCAGGGGGGGGACGAGGCTGCTTCTCCCCCCGCTCCTCCAGGCACGCACGCAGCTTCCCGGGATGCTCACAGCTCCGCAACAGCAGGTTTCCTCTCCCTCCCTCCTCTGCTCGGGCCCCACCGTCTCAGCATTCCCATTTTCCGGGCCGGGGAAGCCGTCCTGGGATCCAGCGTAGCGGTCCCTCCTCCTCGCCCTGCTGCTGCAGCGCCGGCGGGTCGGTGCCAGGTTCCGGAGCGCGGCTTTCTTTCCGGTGAACCAGAAGAAACAACAGAAGGCGGGGGGGCAGGGCAAGAAAGAAAAAGAAAAAAGACAAAAGCCTGCGGGCACACCAACAAGGCAAAAATGGATGAAAAATAAAACTACGGGGAATCCGGTCGGTGGCGTGTCTCAACGCCGTGGGGTCGGTCCGTCCGTGGGCACGGGGTGAGGAATCGAGGAAGGCACTCGGCGAGTGCCCCCGCGGGCGGCGGACGAGTCACCTCACCGGCGGAGCGGCGGCAGCAGCATCTTTCTTCCTCGCTGCTCCTCCTCCTCCTCGCTGCCTCCCGCCACTGCCAACGCCGGCTCGGCTCCCCCCTCTCCGCTCCTCCGCCTCACGGACGGGACGGCAGCCCGGACTGCCTCAGCACCGACCCGAGATTGCGGCGTGCGAGGGGAGGAGGGAAGGAGGTGGCTTAAGGGGAGGGGAGAGCGTGAGGTCCTGCGGCTGCAAGGAAACCTGCGAGACCCACCAACATGTCCGCCTTCCTGTTTGAACAGTCCGGACGGCGGCGGAGGCGCATGCGCGGGGGGAACGGCTCCGGTGCGGGCGGGGACGGGACGGGACGGCGGCGGGAGGTGCACGCGCCAGAGAGAGGCGGGGGTGCGCGCGCCTGAGAAGGAATCACAGAATCAGCCACAGAATCATTTAGGTTGGAAAAGACCTGTGAAATCATCGAGTCCAACCTGTGACCGAACACCACCACGTTAACTAGACCAGGGCACTAAGTGCCACATCCAGTCTTTCCTTAAACACCTCGAGGGACGGTGAGTCCATCGCGTCCCTGGGCGGCCCATTCCAGTGTCTAATGACCCTTTCTGTGACGAAATTCTTCCTCATGTCCAACCTAAACCTCCCCTGGCGCAGCTTGAGGCTATGTTCTCTTGTCCCGTCACTTCTTGCCAGGGAGAAGAGGCCGATCTCCACTTGGCTACACCCTCCTTTCAGGTACTTGTGGAGAGCGACAAGGTCACCCCTGAGCCTCCTCTTCTCCAGGCTAAACACCCCCAGCCCCCTCAGTCGCTCCTCGTGGGACATGCGCTCCAGACCCTTCCCCAGCTTCGTTGCCCTGGTAAAGGAAAGAGCGGGAGAGGTGGGAGCGGGTGGGAGCGGGAGCATTCGGATCGGCCCCGGCTTCGGTGCGGGCGGGTCGAGTGTGACAGCCCGGGCTCTCTTCCGGGTCCTGCTGTCTTTCTGCGCCCGCCCCCGTCTGGAGGTTCCGGCGGGAATTGCGCGGAGCCGAGGGGCAGCGTCCCGTCGAGGAAAGCGTCCCTTCCCGCCAGCTCCCCGGGCGGGGGGGATGTTGCCGCCGTGTTTCCGCCCCGGCCTCCAGGAGGCGCCTCAGAGCTGGTGGCTCCCGTCGCCTCTGCACTGTACGGGCACGGGGGGACAGGTGCCAGCGAGGGTCACCCCGAGAGCTGCCGTGGGCTCCATCCGTGAGGATCTTCCAAAGCCAGGCCCTGGGCAGCCGGCTGTGGGTGGTCCTCAGGTGATCCCTTGCTGGAGGTATTCAAGAACCGTCTGGACGCAATTCTGTGCCATGGGATGATCCTGCTTGAGCAGGGAAGTTGGACCAGGTGACCCACTGTGATACCTTCCAACCCGACCCATTCTGTGATTCTGTGATTCTGTCCCGTGTGATAAGGGGGACTGGAGAAGTTGACTTCCAGAGGCCCATTCCAACCACAGCCACTCTGCCATCCTGTGTGCCCAGGGAAGGAAAGGCCACCTTCCCCAATAACAGAAGTTCAAAGCATTCCAGTTTCTGTCCTGACAAGAGCCATGTGCAAGGTAGCATACCAAACACAGAAAGAATAGATACCAGCACTAAACATGTAACCTCTGCAGCCTATCTTGGGTGTTTCCAATTCAAACCTTACCCTCAGACCACAGCAGGGACCTTTTCTTCAAATAAGGAAACAATCACAGAAATTATTAGGTTGGAAAAGTCCTTTGAGATCACCCAGGCCAACCTTTGACCAAACACCACCTTGTCAATTAGGCCATGGCACTAAGTGCTACTTCCAGTCTTTTCTTGAGCACTTCTAGAAACAGTGACTCCACCACTTTCCTAGGCAGTCCATTCCAATGTTTAACAACCCCTTCTGTGAAGAAATTCCTCCTAATGTCCAGCCTGACACTCCCGTCGCTCAGCTGGAGACTCCAGCAAAGTAATGATTTCAAATAATATTGGAGAGAAGCCACTGTACTGGTTCGGTTCTTTGCCTTCCACTGCAGTTCCATAAATGGCAAAGGTATTTTTACAAAGATCACGAAAAATTGCAGAGAGATTGTGAAGTCATTAATCTCTGGTCACTGAACAGTTGCCAGTAGCAAACCTGAATCACTAGCACTATGAGTTATTTTCAATGTCATGATTAAGAAACAAATTCATAGCTAAGTGTGAGAGCATTTGAGCTATTCAGTCTTGGATGTCAGTACTTGCTATCTTGTTTTTTCATAAAAAATAAGAAATGGCATTCTACATTTTGCTTTTTCTTATCCACAGCTGCCTGCATTTTTGTTTTTGTTTTCTACTGAGAAGTACGTACAGTTAAAGCAAAAATACAGGCTACAGCAACATTTTCCTCTCACTCATTTTGTGCTGGCTACTACCACAGCCCTTTGATTCAGMGGGTTTGGTCACTCTTGGAAATGCAGATGTTCCATTTCAGCAACCACAGTCCAAAGGGAACATCTCCACAAGCTACAGGGTGTAGGCTTGGGGTCATTTCATATGTGATGCAGCAGGGCATTTCTAAAATACAAAGAAAATGCTTCTTGCAGTCTTCATATAAAGCAAGATGAAAGTCATCGTTAGAGATACAGAGCCTGATTCGCAGTGCTCTTAGGCATCTGGTGCATGAAAACATACACAGGGATGATGCCAGGCCTCAGCAGGGTGATTTGAGGCAGCCAGCTGGAAAGAATGCAAAATTCATGAGCCTGTAATAGAGTACGGAAGAGGAAGCCCGAATCTGCAGCTCAGTGGGCAGGATCACCCTATGATCAGCAGGTGCCACTTACGTGTCTTATCCAATGTCTATGGGAAAAGTTATAGGTACTCTTGGAAATGCAAAACACCTTGTATCCTCTCCAGATCTCCCTGCAGCAAAGCTACGTGGGTCTTACTCCCACTTGCCCTTTGCATCTTTGCATTTATTTTTTCACAGTGGCCCAGATTCAACACAGTAAGTGGAGAGAAGCACCATCCCGTTGGTTTGGCAACTTGGAGAATTCACAGAGAGATGAGAGCTGGGCATTGGACAGGCTCAACTTCACATGTTTATTTCTAGTGAAGGTTCTTGCCTCTGGACCAGTACACCTGAGAACCTCTACCAGTGTTTGTGGTGAGCAAAGCCGCTGTGTTTGTGTTCATCAGTGTGCAAACTCCGTATGCTTCAAACATGTCTGACAGACTGGGCTTTTCTCACAACTATGGTGGACTAAAAGTGCTTGTCTGTCTGTCTCAAATAGAATGGAATAGAATTTGTGTGGGAAGTACTCATGCAGCTGTCTAGGAAACTCTGAGCACTGCTTTGAAACTGTAAAAGGGAGGCTTTGGCTACAAGCATCAAAAAGGATAATAGATTCTAATTTTTAAAAGCAGGTATGGGTTAAGTGTCTGGTGTGATAAAGTGCTCATGTTGTAACTTGAGAGTGTAATGTAATAGTTTTTAATCCAAAGAACATTCAATCACATGCTTGGATCTTGAAGCCCATTTTCACAAACTTCAGTCAGACTATTTGTATCTATATGATTATGAACTTGCATATTTCTGGCATTGGCCACTTAGAAATTATATGAATTTCAATCCTACATAATCAACCAGTGCACTGAACTTTTGAATATTGAATTGTTTTGTTTTATCTTCCTAATAAATAAAATAAAAATGGGTAATTTCTTCTTCTTGCATTTGTTGCATCACATATTTTGGAATTAAGCTAGGTTTCGTTGAGTGAAATAGAAATTAGTCAACATATGCATGACCTGATAACACTGAGCTGATAAAGCATGCAAGCCTGAAAGATCATTTTTTCTCTCTTCAAAAGCCTGTACTCTCTAATTCTTGAAAGTGTCTCTATGTAAGCTGATGTCCATACATAGTAAACAAGCAAACTGATAATCCTTAATAAAACCAAAACCATAATTCCCATATCCATATTGTCTTGCCTATTTCATAAGATATTTAAATGTTCTTGCTTTTCATGTGATACAAATTGACACTGACTTAAGAGGTGATTGTTGATTGCAATTTCTTGTTAAATAAAGAAAATCACTAAACTGTAGAATTACTACATTGGCTTCCTCTAAGCCATAATAGCATACTTATAAAAAGCACATGTAATACTGTTTATTGTGTAAATAACATTCTTGTACATTAGCATAATAAAACTGTGCATTGTAAGAGGTTTCAGTAGTGCCCATTTCAGGAAAATATTCAGCAAACAGCAAGAACAAGAGCAGGGGAACACTAGAAAAGTATTGGCTCAGCCCTCTCTGACCAGCTACTGTTACTCCCAYCCTCTTGTGAAAAAGCTAAGAAAAATTAAGCAAAAGAACTTGTAATAACGTCAAAGGCCATCTAGATTTTTTAGGTCACTGAGTGTGTATCTTTAAAAGGCATACTCTCTCAGAATGAGAGAAAAGGCTGGGAGACCCGAGTTCCTGAAGTAGCTACTGACTTCAGAAGAGTTGCACAAGACAGAAATGAGACTATATCCTGTTCACCATATTAGGCCATGTTAGTAATGCTTGAGGTCTCCTCACATTCAGCTTCCGATTTAGTCACCATGAAACCTTCAGCAGTTAAATCATATTACGTTAAGCCTGCCTTTGGTCTACCACCCTCTCTCCTTCTTTGCCCTACAAAACTGGCTCCGTTTAGCCTCAGCTCTAGTCCTATGGACAGTTCATAGTACAGGCCAGTGTGGCTCAAAGCTCTGAGATGAAAACTGTGGTCACAAATCCAGTCCTTGGGCAGAATATTTTACCATTGCTAAAACCCATCTCTGCAACAGGCCATTTGCAGGAGCTTTTCCTTCAGGCAAGATGTGATGGATGTTCAAGCAGACGTATTGTGACAGACATTAGTCATATAGTTTAACGTGCTGAGAAAAGGCATCTTGGTTCTTGATGAGGAAAATAGAGGACCTATAACAGAAATAGAATAGAACAGAACAGAACAGAACAGAACAGAACAGAATAGAATAGAATAGAAATTACCTAGGCAATAAGAATTGCTAGTATGAGAAGACACTTTTGTACGTGATAGGTCAAAAGATAACTTCCCATGAGTAGACTCAACAAAAGTGGTATCTTTCAAACATCTCTTTGACAAACATGTGTTTGATGTTGAAACATGCAACATATACCTGTGCATATATAAATTTGTTTTTCCTGCATGTCACCAGATTTAATAAAGATTTGAGGCTCCAAGCATATGGCCTTGCCTGTTCCAATGTATCTCAGCTTCCCAACAAAGGGCAGTTGCTGCTGTTCCCTATTACAGTGCATTTTCAAGCACCATAGTGTTTTCTTTTGCATCTTGTGCTGGAAATGGGGCACCTGAATCTTTGTTGCATGTTCTTGAACAACCTAGAAATAATGGGGGGGGAAATCACCTTTTGGAACTTTTGCAATGGCTCAGTTTGATGGAGGGGATCCGGTCTGAAAACAAACTGCTGCAAGGGAGGAAGTAAACCGGATGGCATTGTCTGTTCCAGCGCAAACACAGATGCGTTTGCTGCCAGCAGACAAGGGCATCGTTGTATAAACAGCATAGACACTCCCAAAGTAACTTCTGTTGTATCTGGAAAGGAGGGAGCTGTGAGCCCAGAGATAGATAGCAATCCACATATCTGGTCACCAAATGGCTCAGGCCAACATCAGCCACAAGTGCATACACAGCACAGGCTCCCTCTGCTTTTATGCTTTAAAAGTGCAGAAAAAAGCCTGTAACTGACGTATGGCAAAAGCTCACAAAGTGATTTGAAATCAAATCAAAACAAAATTCCCCTGGAATGCTGAAAGCCTCATACTTCAGTAAGGACCATTTCCGTGGCAAATACTATTTTCCCATTAAAGCCACTTGGTGGGTACAGAAAATGTCAAGATGCCAGAAATTCTTCCTTTACCCTGGGAAAAAGCTTTTTTTTTTTCACTATCCCAGAGCTTAAAAATGGCCCGAGTACTTCTTGTTTGAAATCTTCAAAAAGCCAAACAAATGCAACTCAAAGTCAAAGAAAAGCAATGGAAAAAAATTGCCTGAAAAGACGAAGATTTCAAAAAGACAGGAGTATATTAAGACAGGTCGTAAAAAGTAATCTCCTGATGGTCTCATCTATCAGGATATAAACATATATAATATATAWTTTGTGTCTATATATTTCCATTATATAAATGGAAATATAAATAAATATATATTTCCATTAGAAACAGAGCCATTATCATAATTTTAGACCTCTTTAGAGATAAAGCTATCATTAATCCAGCTTTCTACACTGCTATTAGCTTGTTAGCTGTGAATCACCTACAAGATTAAGTAGTTTTCTTATTTCTCCAGTTCATAACCCTAAGTGCTCTCTCCTTGAAAAAATTTCTCCCACCCCACCTTACTCCTACTGCCCTGACATACAGATATCACATTTCCCGTGACTGGATAAGTTTTGCAGTCCTTGCTCAAATAGTTCTTCTGAAGACAAAAGTTAAAAGTAAACTGGACTGAGTTTAAAAGTAAACTAGCTTTGATTCCTCTGGCTTTGCTTTTATGTATACTGTCCTAAATGTCTACACTCCCTGTAAATGCTTTGCTCTGCTGAAGACTATGACAAATCCATAAAAAGCCATGGTTTTTATCTTGGGCCTGGGAAATATTTAACAGTTTCAGTCTTTAACAGATAATTAACTTCTAAAGGACACATAATTTTGCTGCTATAAACAGAGAGGGCTCTATATGATCCTCTTCTGCACAGAATGGCAGAAGTTGCTGTTCTTGATACTCACAGTGTGAAGATTCACAACACAAGTTATAAACAACTACTTTTATACCATGAAGCTTCATGGGATTCTACATGTCTTGTCTTAAATTTATGGCACTCAGATGCCACTAAATACGCAGATTTTCAAAACACGTGTGTTTCATATGACTGTCTTCCAGATATTAAAAAAAAAAATTCAAATGTTTAGTCACCAAAAAAGAATTCAATTTCATTGGAACTGCAGGAATTATAAATGAGTCAACTTAGTCATTCTTGGTGAATTTTAATAACTAAATACCAGAGTCTGATTTTGTTCACATTCGGGATATTTTCAAATTCTTCTATTAATCTCATGCCACTAGGCAATCGGTTAACCATTATCTTACATCAATACTACCACTGTTGTTTTGTTTGTAGAGCTCGACTACTCTTAGAACACATCTATAAGGTTTGAGAGAGTCCAGTCTTAGATGACAGAGATTTATGTTTTATTTTTATTTTTATTCTGTTTTCTTTTGGCCATAACAACCCAAAGCCCAGAAATAAAAATTTTGTAGGTGTGATCATAGACAGAAAACTAAGTGTATGAAAGTGTGAGCAAGCTCTTTCTCAGGTCTAGAGTCAAAGAATTAATCTCTTTCTTCTTATTCTTCTCTCCCTCCCCTCTTGAAGATAAAGGACACCAAACTTCCTGCTTCCTATGGTAAAATGCTGTGTGAGTCTGTCGGGTAATTCAACTCTTGATACTCAGAAGGTGGCAATTTCATATCAGTTTTACCTCATTATTTTGCTTCTTTGTTATTATTATTATTACTATTTATTATAATTATTGTTACTTCAAATCCCCAGAACTGCCTAATTTGAAATGGAGGAGGGAGATAGGATGAGAGCAAATGACCTCAATTTGCATGAGAGAAGGTTTAGATTGGATATTAGGAAAAAGTTCTTCACCCAAAGGATTGTCAAGCATTTTAACAGGCTGCCCAGGGAAGTGATTGAGTCACCAGCCTCGGAGGTATTTAAAAGACCTGCAGATGTGGCACTTAGGGACATGGTTTAGTGGTACACTTGGCAGTGCTGGGTTAATGGTTGGACTCCATGATCTTCAAGGTCTTTTCCAGCTGAAACCGTTCTATGGTTCTACAGACTCCTAATTTGCTGAGAGCAAAAATAATCCGATGAAGGAACAAACTGAAGGCCAGGAACAGGCCATTTCAAAAGTGTAGTGGACACAAAGTAATACCTTCTTGATGAAGAGTTTTTAGGCAGAGGGGAAAAAAGAGCCAACTCAATCTGCTTTTTCCACAGAGTCAAATATAGCCCATCCACAAGGACTGGAGAATGTCAGCATTGTCCTAAGATGCCTCTGCACCATAAGAATAGATGAAGTTGCTCTGTAAAGCATTGGATTAAAAAAAGTACAAGGTGATTGACTCATTCATGGCCCATGGCCATATGAACACTTGCAAAATTGCCTCCGGCTGATGTTCTAGAACCTTTACCATAGAAACAAAAGGTACTGTGGCAAACAAAGCTGTCCCTTAAGAGTCTCATATAATGATAACATAGCTGTGAAAATCCATAKGCAAAGCAGTATTTGCAAAGAGTTACATCATTACACCTTTGCAATCACTCCTTTTTTTGTGCCAAACTTTGGTGAAACAATGGAATAAGAATAATTCAGAACCAGAGTAAGTTCTTTTAAACACATTATTGAAACTGTAAGCACTATGTCCAAATTATTATGGAGGTTGAGCTTGTTTTAATCAAAACGTCTTTTGTTTACCTAATTTTATGTAATTCCCAGCATTGCTTTGCAGTGGTCATGCCATCATTTTATCTTCCTATGAACGTAGCAATGTTATACTGCCTGCACTGTAAAATGTGCACAGCAATTTAGACCACATCCACACCATGGTGACAGATGTGATGGTATAATCCAGCTGGCTGAACTCCCAACAGGTAACTTGAGTTACCTGATAACCCCAGGTCATAAGACCAGAATTTTATCCCTTCGCCTATCAATGTACAGAAAAGGGACATACAACTCTGTACCTCCAGACTTCCCTGAGGTAGCTTCTAGCCAGCTAGCTGAGGCTGTGACACAGTGACAGACTTAGCCTCCACTGATCATCATGTTACTTGCCCAGGCCCCAAACCCTGTGTTGCAGCAGCTTTGTGCAGCTTTTCCTCAGCCAGCTGGATTGCACCATCACATCTGCCAGGCATGGTACGGACATGGCCTGAATTCCTGTGGACATCTCACGGCATCATGCTGGGAGCATAATGCTGCTACCTTCACATGTGTAGAAAATGATGGCACCATCACCAGAGGGGCCTGCTGGGAACTACTTCAAGTTGGATAAATGCAAGATTTTTTCACTGAAACAAACCTGCACTCTGAAATAGTTTGGATATGGTACTCCTAGTTTCAGTAATTTGAATATAGGAATCCATCCTTTTATAAAAAATCATGCAGTGGTAAGTGATGTTGTCTGCACTGTGGGCAACTATGGCAAGAATTTCTTGTGGCCAGTATTTCTGCTATTTGATGACCACATGATTATTTTTGCTTAGTTRTTACTATTTCCTTCTTGGCTCACTCCTAAAAGGCACTGAAACATCACAGCCTTATCATTCACACAGCAATAACTGCAACCAGCTTTAAATCAGTTTCGTAAATCTGCATCCAGAGCATCCCCTACCAGAAGGGTGTGTGCTCTGCATCTTGTCAACTTGAAGTTCCCCCCTTTCGTTTGATATGAGCCGTGTGATCCAGCCTTTCATTTGGGCTTCCTGAGACTGGATTGAGTCCGAGGAGAAGCATCTGCAATGCACTGGAGGCAATGCCACACCATGGGAAAATGAGGAAAGAAACCTGTGTCTTGTGCAGTGTGGGAGACAAGGAGCTGTTAGCCACCATTCTTCTCAGCTGGGTGGAGGTTTTAATCCCGCCACTTCACCCTGGGCAGCCAACAGATCATTTCACAGCAGTCATCTTTATAGCATCATGTGAACATGGTAGGGTGCCTTGTACTTCTGAACACACATTTTGTTACTGTCTATTTTCAAGTCCCGATCAGACTGTTGCAAAACCCCACACACAGACTCCCCAAAATGAGTCAAGTCTGCCGGCAGGGATGTCTGCAAGATGTCTCTACACAGAGGTGCAGAGCCATGCAGGAAGCATGGGAGAAGACCACCCTCGCACAGCACAAAAGCTTATTTATTAGAGACAATGCCTTAGTGGAACAGAGAGGGCCTAGCAGGTTTGCCCCAGGGGACAATTCATTAGCTTCCAGGTAAAATGCAATGGTTCTTTGTGACTTCCAAAGTCTGGCTGCCCCCCTATGAAATCTGTCCCCCTTGCATCTGCAGAGAATTGAAGCTATGCTCTGGAAGGGTAATCCCCTAGTGGGACTTGGGACACTGGAACATGATCTGCTCTGCACCTCCAGGCCCCCAACTTTTCCTTCCTTGTGGCATGCTCTGATTTGTCTGTTTTTAGACCCACTGTCTATGAGATTTTTCCTATACATCAGATCTGACACTGGGAGAAGGAGCTGCATTACTCATACATAGTTTCAAAATTGTGGGTAAACTGGATGGTTTCTTGCTCCCACGGACATATGACTTCACCCTTTCTATCTTCTCAACTTCATGCACTAGCATGGCTAGATTTATAAGGTGATTCTCTTTGCTTCAGAGGCCTTATCACCAGCTGAAAAAGAATTCCTTCCTTATCACCTGTTAAGTTGAGGGATCAGTGTGTGTTGAAGTGGGGCAGCCATGTGGCATCTCTTGGTTTCTGTCTGCCAGTAAATTAGCTGCATTCCATTTCAATAGCTTGGCTTTGCTTAATATGTTATTTAATTTTTGTTATTTAAATGAGAAAAAAAATAGGTTGGCATGGCAAAATTCAAACCCTCTAAACCGTAGTAGACTAATACAATAATGTCTTGATATTGAACAAGTGACAAATATTTACCCCTCTGACTCCAGAGCCTTCCACAGCACAGTTACCTGAGCAATTTATGTAGGTTATTCATGAGTAAATTGTGATTAGCAGTATGCTATTAATTGCTGAAACCTTCTGGTTTGTTGCTATTGTCCATGGAGGATAAAAAAAACATTAGACAGCCCAGTCCATTTCTAGCCCTACAATTTAAACTCACTAAATTACCAGGCCGAATCTATATTCAGAAATGCTTCCATCCTACTCTRTGTGCTTCCTCACTCTGTTTCCTCGCATCTTTTTCCAAGCATGTGTAGGACAACTTCTATGCAGAAAATAACATCTGTAAGACTTACCTTGATTTTTTAAATGTTTATTCTCCTGTTGATAAAAAACCAAAAAAAAACAAAAAAGGGAAATTACAAAGCTATGTGCAAACCGATATAGAGAAATGGTAATGCAAATTTACCCATCTTTCACACTCAATAGCTGTTTCTAGTACTCTGCTTTTGTCCTTAGGATTTAATTAAATCTCTCACAGAAAACAGAATTTGCTAGTACTTGACCTTTGTTTTCAGAGCCCCGAAACACAAAAGGCATTTAGAATCAATGACAAGGCACAAAACACAACGCACTCCATTTAGTGCTCAGGGCAACACAATGCTCATCCTTTATATGGAGAGACCCTGGGTTAAAAAAGGATTAAAATTAAGCCACAATATTCTTTTCTGTGTTGTCTCCTGAAGAATCACGACCACAGCTTCAAGCTGATTATATRTTATGCAGTCCAGCAGCACATGATGCCCAAGGCTACCCATAAAGTAATCTTTTTCTCGCTACATAAACTATATCTCCACTCTTTATTTGYCTTCATTGGCTTCTTTCCTGTCTTTTAATTCCTCACTTCAAGCTCCTCACTCTCTGCATGAAGACCAAACACAAACTCCCCGCTCCCATTTCTGCTCCCACTTCCCCTTCCTCCCATCTGGGCCTCCTACAGCCAACTTTGCTCCAGCAGCCTTTCTGCTTTTGTTTCCCAGCTGCTCTATCCTGCATCTCTTCAGCTGCTCTTTACACCACTTATATCCCCTTCTTACGTGACTTTTTGCAGAGACACTTCATACGTCTTTCTTTTCTCTTACAGACTTCTTGCTAGATTTTTTTCTTCTTCACTTTGGGGTTAATGAAAGAGAAATGGTGGATTTATGATAAATAGTGAGTAATATTTTAATTCTTGAAGAACTCATTGAAACCAATCCAAAAATTAACACTCAGCTAAAACAAAAACTGATAGAGAGCTAATTAAGGGAAAGCATGATGTTCAATGCCGTTGAACTGTGTAGAAAAAGGTCACTGAATGAGAAGCTACAGAGAATAATTTTGCTTCTGGTCATGCTAACAAGGGAGAGTAAGCCACACATTAATTAATTATATTCTTCGAATTAGAAAGAGTTTCAAGGCTAACACTCTTCTCAGTCCTCACATGGTGGCTTACAGCAGAAGAAACCTGTGCTCTGCCAGTCGCACCAGCCAGCCAGGCCCGTAATATTTCCTCCTGTTACTTTCTTACTCATTTACCATCCCACATGCTGCAAGGAAGCCCAGTCACAGCTTCTTTCCCACCCAGTGGCAGGCTACACCTCTGCCTGCTCTTCATGCAGCTGGGAAAAGTTTCTCTGCTTCCCTGAGCAAAGAAGTGTCTTTCTTGTGTCTATTAGAGTAGACACTCAGCACAGCTTGCAGTCCCAGGGTTCACAGCCTGGCTTTTAGCTTAACTAGAACCTGGCCATGTTTTTGTTTGATTTTTTTGTGGGTTTTTTGTTTTTGTTTTTTTTTTTAATGTGGTAGTAGAAGAAGCAACAAATACAAGTTAATATATTTGAGGGAAATACTTGAAATTATTTAATAATAACAATAATTTAAATTATGTTGTAACTGAAGTTTTTGCCACCAGTATCCTGCAGAAAGATCCCCAGATTTGCTTTGGCCTTTTCAATCCGCCCCTAATATTGCTCAGAATTTRCACTGCTGAGGGACCTCCTACCTACTGGGATACCTTATGGAATGCCTGGTTCTGGCCCATATGGTACAAATCACATATTTTTAAGCCTGCTGTAGGAAAAGCAGAAGGTGTCCAACACTTATGAAAATGCACAAAACTAAGGGAGATGCATTTCACAGTCAGGGTGGCACTGGTCCCATTTCCATCTTCCCTGTTGGTCAAACTGGAAAGGACTATTTTTCTTAAGAACAAATTATTCTGTAGGTCATTTAATCAAATTCCCAAAATCTGCACAAAATCTGAGGACTCTTAAAGGTCCCTTCCAACCCAAACTACTCTATGATTGTATGATTTGCTGTGATCTTACACATAAACACACACACGTATGTATATATATATACATATACATATACATATATATATATATACACATATATATATATATATAGGGAGAAATGCACCTCTGCCTCTGATGGGGGCTCTGCAGTGGCTCTATTGGCAGGAGCTGCTTTGGGGATGTGTGAATCACTGAGGTGTTCCCTATTTCTGCAGGCTATTTTACCAGGTGCCAGGCAAGTTGCAAGGCTACAATCCCCAGCCTGGGGACTCTTGCTCATGGCCCTCTGCCGGGCTCTGCACAAGCAGGGGCCTGATTCTGCAGACGGGTGAAGGAGGGGAAGGCAGATGTTCTCCCGAAGGAAAAAAAAAGCACGAACAGTAGACACGTCCTGTACCACGACTGCACATGCCTACAGAAAATGCTCCACGTTACTCTGCTTCAGAAGCTGCTTCTCCGGGACTTGCATTTCCTTTGATAACAAATTGGGAATCAAAACCCATACCCACCCCTGAAACCCTCTGCATTTAACAGAAACCAGTTGGTCTTTTGCAGCATTTTAATGGTAATCTATTAAGCTATTTTCAGACTGCTTGAACCAAGAATAGCAGTGAATGTCAAGTCCTTCTGTGCATGGCTGTACCCTTCACTTCTTTGTGAGATACATTTCCAGGCAAGTATACAGGCCTCAACAACTATATCAAATGTTCAGATCAGGAAATGTTTTGTCCAAGATGTAGATAATTTCCCGCCCTGCTGTGTCCAGAAACACACAATATTCTACAACCCAGCTCCTCTGCTTCTTCCCATCACATATGCCAGTCACCACTGTTTTCCTTATTCTTTGTCCAGAGTTTTGACCTCTGATTGACTTTGAAGTTTACATATGAGGAAAAACAGTCAGGCAGCTGCTAAAACAAGTGAGGAGAGATCAAACGGTTCTGAAAGAATTAAAAACAAACAACTTTTATCTTTTTCTTTTGTGTTTACCAATACATTAACAGATCCAGATAGATCGAGAGATACACAAATGTGCACACGTATATATTTAAAGGATAACATTAAAAAATTGCATTAAAAGAATATTGTTTAGATTAGTGCAACCGAACATTGAAGGATAAGGAAATTAGGAAAATTAGGAAATACCAGATTAAGATTGCTATGCTAATTTCTTTCTGCCACTGGGTGTGATTATCTTGTGTCGTACAGAATGAGGCATGCATCCTGTGGGAAAGTCTAAAATATGACTGTGTCATGGAAGGGTTTGTAAGAAAACATATGCACATGGGGAGGGACAAAAAAAGATTGCCCAGAGAGTCTTAAATCTGCCGTTTTCCAATGTATCAGGAACTGCTGCTGTAGCTTAAATGCCGCTATTTAATGACTGGGCGTAGGGAATTGGATGTGCCAGCTTGTTTTCTAGGGAGAAAAAAGCTAGAGGAGGGAACTCCCCTGTGACATGTATARAGAAACACAGATTCTTGCCATTTATTGAGTTATTGCAGGCATTTACTTAATCAGTTTTGGAGTGTCCAGCATAAGTAGGAGTTATTTGGTCCAGACCCTGGAGCAGGAAGACCACTTAGGAGAAACCAAGTTTTGTTTCCTCTACCTTATTAAACCTTCTTAAGCCTCATCTCTATTAAATCCAGTCCAGAAATTTCATTCTGCATTTGCTGTACAATTTCTCCTAATGCTTCATGCCTATTAACTTGGTCTTTAACATGGTGATGTTGCCCAATTACTATATTGGCAGAATGCCTTGACCTTTGCTGGAGAAACCAACAAGAGAAAAGCAGTGGTAGTTCCCAACAGTTTCCATTTCAATGAGTCTCACACAGAAATTCACAGAACACAGGAAAAATGTTGTCTCTGACATGAATGACTTTGACTTCCAAAGGTCTGCTGAAATTAATAAAGATGTTAAACTTTCCAAAATATGCCAAATTTCACAAATACATAGAAAATATTTCTACGGATACCATACAAGTATGAATAACAATCTAAACCAGAATGYTTTAATTGACAATAAACTTCTATTTGCTTCCTGAGAAGTTTCCTTTTTTTTTTATGAATTAAGATTACTCTGACCTGTAAAACATGAACTCTAAAGTGCTCTGTAACTTGTGGCAGAGGCAAACCAGTCTGTGCACTCTCCTGCCTCTTGATACTGCTTGTACATTTAGGATAATTTCCATAGTCAGCTAATTAAAGTCTGCTTTCTTGAATGCTTCAAAAGTATTAAGATGGAAATTCTGCCAAATCACAATTCTCAATGTGTCATTTTGCCCTTCTGCCATAGATAAGCCATTGTCTCTTATATAGGCAGTAATAGACTATGAAAGGGCCTTGGATAAATGGAAAAACATTTTCCTGTGAGTTTTTTTTTTTTTAATGCTGAATTTCACAGGAACTTAAGATAATTTTTGTAGAGCAAAGTAGCAGTATAAGCAGAAGTAAAATTATCTTTTCAGTATTAGCTTCAGAGCTGAAGCAGTTTGTGTACAGCCATCTTTTCCATCTATCCCTTGGGCATAAAGGCAGTGAAAGAATGCCTAAAGAGGGGAAGGAAATTGCGTTGGTCAAGATCAAATTGCAAGCATGCATAATTTGATGTACTGATGACTGTCCACCAGATATCGCAGCAGGAGACTTGCCAAGATRTTAATTGTTCGAGGACTGGAGTTTGATGCTTAACAAACATCTCCTCAGTTTCGCTGTGGAATGAAAGTTATGACAGCTGCAAAGAGTGCTTGTCTTTTGCATGTCACTTATTGCATGTGCAATAGTGAGAAGCATTGAGAGAAATCCTGATTTTAAATGAAAATGTCTTCTGCTTGCAAACAGTAGTTATTGGTACGGTTGCTGGAGCCAGACGGAAGTGTAACTCCATAGCTTCAGTATGTGGAGCCAGCACAAATCTCCAAGGCTGACTTTCTGGCTTCAAATTAACTCAGACTCTAAAGGAGTGTGTAATTTTGTGTAGCACTTTCCACTTTTGAAAATGCTGGGTTGTATCTTAGAGACAGTCTCACAGTGAAGTCCTTGTGTAAAACAACTCAAAGCTGTATTTCGTGGTCTTTGCATGGAAGTGCAGGTTGCAAAGCTGGCATATTGCAAGTTGCAAGATGCCATTTGTCACCTCTCATCTCCAGACATATGAGCCAACAAACAGACAGGCTACTTCATTTACTGTTTTTTGAAGCAAAGAGGTCAGTCAACAGCCCATTAAAAATACTTACAGTGAATAAAATACTCCTAAGCACGGAAGACTCTCCTAATCTGACTTCTGTTAAGCAAGCCTGCTATTCATCACCCCAGAACTGAGCAGTGTACATAAGGAGAAGAAATACTTCTCCATATAGGACAGAAAATTTTCTCACTTTGATAGCTAGGATTTCATCCCAGATATTCAGAAAACTCTGACTGCACTAATTGCTTTCTRTGCAGATCTGCTGCTCATGGAGGGAGCATTAGCCTCATACCAGGCAAGTAATCATTGTCCAGTTGGTGAATGATATGGCCTTTCTCTCTGATATTTCTCCTTTCTACCAGATGGAGAAGAATACTTCAAAACAAATGTTACAGCAYCTGATTTGTTGTAGCTGTTACTATGGAAATTGTACATGTGGTCTTGTATTCTGCTTTTGGCTGAAGAAGATTAAATTGCAGAGGGAATAATTGGAATTAACCAACAGCTATCACAGATACGCTGGATTACTGAAACATGTACATGATCAGCATTTCCCATGGGCACTAGTAAAAAAATGTCAAGTCCTTTTCCTGTGATAATCCTAATTTCCTCTCAATATTCTTCTGAAATAAAATCTGGTAGCTGATGTTCACCCACAGCCTATCTCCATGATTGTTTCAGTTTCCTCTGTGTAAAACTACACAGAAAAAAATGATCCAGGATGGAATACATGAATTACTTTATTTGCTGTTGAAACTGGTATCTTTGCTATAGTATTCCTAGACAGAGTTCTTGGAAACAAATATAAGGGGAAATAACAATAAATAATGTTGAGGAAAAAAACAAAGATATCAAACCAGAAGAATTACTGGACTGTAGCGGCTAAAAGCTGAGTCTTCATCAGGCATACATCCAGATGTCTAAAAATAGTGTGCATTTCAAAGCTCTGTACATCTGTATTGACGATGAGAAATAACAGCCATATTATGGCCATTCCATAATTGCTACTGGTTCCTGAAATGCTTGTGTGTCTGCAAGAGATGCTGTCCAGTCTCAGTTGATCAAACAGCTAAGCATTTTCTTCCAAAGCAAGAGAACTTGGCATCAGCCTGGAGCTCAACCCGGAGTAGGCAGGACGAGTTGTGAGGTGGGTAGAGCAGCTGTTGATCCTGTTTTTGTTTCGACTGCTRCTTGCAAGGAGTTATTTATCCTGCTACACTTCACAGGCTGCTCCAACTTGCCATTAGGCTTTTCTTTCTTTCTGCAGCATTCAAAAGAAGCAGGTCTGTAAATTGTCTTCTCTGACTACTCTGAATCACATTAGCCTGCTCTTTTTTGCAAGTATACCCCATGGTGATAACAGAGCACAGGATGGCTTTATCAGGCAGGCAACATTGCTGTTCCTGCTTTTCCCCATGTGCATGTACATTCCCATGTTCAGCACCACTTGGGGAGCTCATACCAGGGAGCAGCTTTATCCTCAGCGCCAGGGCAGCTCTTGGGGCTCCCCTCCTGCAAGTGCAGGGAAGAAAACCCCACTCACCTGCCCTCTGGGGGATGCACAGCCAGTGAGAAACATACACAGCAGGGAGGCCATCCTCTAAGAGAAAAATCTCCTTGGACACTTTTGTTTCTAACTGCCAGGGAACATACCAACATTTATCTGTGGCACTGGTGCCAAGTTACATTTAGGCTTGCTTATGCTCAGGAACTTTTTGGCTTGGAGAGAGAAGAAAAAGAAAGGAGGTAGGCCACAACGCTCTTTGCCGCCTTTCATTTTGTCCCTCTGGGGTGCTGCCTTTCTCCCTACTCCACAGCAATTCATGTGGGAGGGGCAAGAAGTGACTGTGGCAGAAAAGCACAACAGAAACTGGAAGCAGGAATCTCATAGTGGGGCACGGTGACCAGCAACTCTCCCAGGAGCTGGTGATAATACCCACGGCACAGTAACCTACACTAACAGCTAGGAAAACTACTTTATGTGCTTCCAGGTTTGCTGGCCTGATCGTGCTCTTACACCTTCCCAGGAAAAGTGTGGAGCTGCTGCTTGGTGTCAGTGCTGCTGGGCACCTCAGAAGAAATTCTCCATGCGCTGAATACTTGCCTCTGGGAGGTTAAGAATTTTGGTTTGCATAAATAGCTCATATTTTATTACTATAACTTACCCAATCATAACTTGCATTCATTATCTATTTTATTATTATAATGCGCGATATATTTTATGTAAATATATTTGATTCTATAACTCCAGTTTGGACTGCTAGCTTTGCTTTCCCAGGAATGAAGAACCCTTGTTTTGGGAGAGTGTGTATCCACCCTCAGAGGAATTGCCAAAAGCTTGAAACCCGGGTGCTGTTCTCCTGAACTATACAAAGTGAAGAAAATGCCATTGGTGATTACTACCTTGGGCTGAACTGAGGATGAGCAATAAAACCTGAGGAACACAGCTTGAAAAGGTGTGAATTTGTTTGCTCTCCCATCCTCGTCTCCTCTTTGCTCTCTCTTACAGAACATGTTGGCCTAGATTGGTTTCTGTTTTTCTGACAGGAGCTTATCCTGGGACATTGGGGTAGCTAAGAACAACTGCTGAGCAAGGACATTCCCCACTTCAGTTTGAGAAAAATACTGTTTACTCCTTTCTCACTCATTTGCCTCTCCCATTTCCCTATTTCTCACTGGAGGCGATGGCTGCCTGAGGCATGGGAGTAACAGCAGATCCCTCAGCTGCAACGGCTGTCAGACCAGGAAGGGCACACCAAGCCCCACAGAGCGTATTCAGGACCCTTGGAAATCTGCTCTTTGTTACATGGTCCTGTTACCCTGACCAAAGCCCCTTACATACAGGGAGATGCCACTGCATGGTCTGACGTTCTTCATACAAACACCCCACACTGACTAGGGCACCCTGGCATTTACTTCCAGGTGCCACCGCACAGCATGCTTATGCATAGCTGGAGATGATCCTCTTCTTACCACCACCATGTCACCGCTTTGAGATATAAATAGAGGATCCCTATGGGTACCTGAAGAGGGAGGTCTCTAGTTGTGGTTTCTGGTCCTAGATGTGCTGGTGCCAGCACGTGTCCCTCATTCATGGGAAAGCACAGAAGAAAGAGGCTCAGCAACTAGACCTGTAGCTGCCTGAGCTCAGAAAGTCTCAGGCGCTCAACTGCTGGCAGTCAGACTTGGCTTTCTTTGAGTGTGTGGCCCCCTCCCACTTGTCCACAGTTCTTTTCAGTCTTACCTGTCTTCTTTGCAGAAGAGACCAAGAGGCTCGGCCCAACAAGTTCTGCTTACATTTGGTGACATGGTTTGAGCACTGGTTCATCAGGACTGGTTTCTGCATATCTGTTAAGTTACTTACTCATCATAGACACCACCACCCATGGTGAAAGCCCAGGTTCTCACAGTGGACCACTAGGGAAACTACAGCTTGCCACTGGCCAGGCCAGATTTGTCAGTGAGACACTGGATGGCAACAAGGAAGGAGAGCCCAGCTAAGCAGTCCTGGGCATGGCACACATGTGAAGAAGACTCTGAYCTGCATGCACAAATCATCCTGGCTTCCGATACTTGTGTTGTTTGAGTCCTCCCAGCTTTAAATCTGGCATATACGATTTGCTGCACCTGTCTATGCCRGCTTCATAGTGCACACACAATGGATCCAATCCACCTACCAGCAAACCTACTGTGCACTGGCAGTTGCTGTTGGGGCCTGCCTTTCCAATTGGGAGCCAGATGCTTTTGTCTGTGCACTTGTGCCTTAACATGGCATTGGAGCTAATGTGCTGAGGGTTGTTTCTACTGCATGAAGAAATTTGTGGTGGAGCCACTTTTCCTGTGAGTTGGTTACAAGACTGTTTCCTCAGATGAAGCAGAAGCTAAACATCAGAAGGCAGTTCCCTTATTTGTCCTTACCAGCTCCTCCCACCCAGAGCTCAGCTAAAGAAGCTCTTAATTTCAATTCTCCTCAGAGACACATTCCCTGCTTTCCTCCCAGACCTCAGAATTGAATAATCTTTTGTTCCTTTGTTTCACGGATTCTCCCATCTTTTCTGCTTTTCTTTCTTATATTTCCAATGTGCACTGAATATTGGCCATAGCTGGTTATTCTCTCACACGCCTTGTATGTCTGCTCTGCTACAGCCATTGACTTGCTCCTGTGTTTGGGATGGAGATTGCTATTATTTGTATGGTCTAGCTACACGGAGATCCCCTATGGAACTATCTTAAATAAAGGATGACAGTTAGTCAAATACAGACCTATTTAAAGTAAAAAAAGTCAAGTTGTTTGAAAACTGAGGCAATGAGAGGCTGGAAAGCAGAACTGCAGAAAGGGACCTGGGGGTCCTGGTTGAGGGCAAGTTGGATCTGAGTCTGCAGTACCGTGGCAGCCAGGAGGGCCAACTGTGTCCTGGAGGGCATCAGGCACAGCATCACCAGCGGGCAAGGGAYGGGATTGTCCCGCTCTGCTCTGCACTGGAGTGGTCTCACCTCAAGTGCTGTGAGCAGTTTTGGGCACTACAACGTAAGAAAGACACAAAGCTATCAGAGGACATCCAAAGGAGGGCCACAAATATGGTGAAAGGCCTTAAGGGGAAGCCATACAAGGAGTGGCTAAGGTCATTTGGCTTGTCCAGCCWGGAGAAGAGGAGACTGAGGGGAGACCTCATTGCAGTCTATAACTTTCTTGTGAGAGGAAATGGAGGGGCAAGTACCAATCTCTTCTTTCTGGTGACCAGTGACAGGATCCAAGGGAATGGCATGAAGTTGTGTTAGGAGAGGATTAGGTTGGATATTAGGAAAAGGTTCCTCACCCAGAGGGTGGTTGGGCACTGGAGCAAGCTCCCCGAGGAAGTGGTCACAGCACCAACACTGCCAGAGTTCAAGAAGCATTTGGACAATGTTCTCAGGCACATGATGTGACTCTTGGGGTGGTCCCCTGCAGGGCCAGGAGTTGGGCTCCTGTTGGGATCCTTGTGGGTCCCTTTCAACTCACGATATTCTGTGACTCTGTGATTCTAAACACCCACTCACAACTGTCCCAGACTGCTCACCCAAAGTTAAAAGAAAGTTTTTGCTTTGATCCCCATGTTCTCTTTCACATATAAAGATGACAATCCTTCACTTCACTAGAATAGAAAGAGGAAGAAATAGGTGTGTGTGAATCTCACAGACATTATAATAGTGAGAAGCATAGAAAAACCCAGGAAGAAGCTGATATTTTGTCTTCTAGTAATGGGATTTGGGTTAGGTGAACATTTGATACAGAAAAACTCAGTTCTACCATAAGTTTTTCTTTCTTTCTTTTCCTGCTGAATATTCAGCCCATCTCTTGATATTGTGAGACAGAGGGGAATGGTTATGGTAGAAGGGATCACACCACCTCCACCACATTACAGCAGCAGAGATCCCCTGTTCACTGTGGAGAATCTACTGTGGAAATCTCCATTTGGTTTAAGTTCACGCTCTGCATTTATAAGCAGAGAAAACTTGGCAGGCTGAATAGTCTGTCCCTTAGGAATATTGACAGATGAATATAAACTCAATTACCTTGCTTTTTCATTCCAGTTGGGTTACTTGTGCTGTGTAACTAAGTACATCAGCATCTGGAGTCACTCTGAACAACAGGAGAAAACATTTTCTGGTGTCATAATTAGTATCTTGTACAGCATTTATAACTTGCAAAAAGTCAGGAGGTTGGCTGTGCTTTGTTTCCCACCATCCTGAAAAAAACCAAACAAACCAAAACCAAGGTAGGACAGTCAACATTGCCAAGGGTTGGTGTTTCTTCTTTTGGTATAGCTAAAAGGCTGATAGCCATTTTGCCTATGAGCCTGCACAGCTGAAAGATGTAAAACCAGCTCCTGAATTTTCCTTACCATTCTCCCCACCACCACCTTCACTATCTGTCAACCCATCTCATTTCTGAAATCTGAAAACACAGAAGTAAACATTAGTTAATGAGGTTCACACCTGGCAGTGGTAAACAAAGCTCTCCATGCCTGTGAGCTCTCGAAAGGAAACTCTCTGCTGTAGGAAAACAAATCTCAGCACAGTAAGTACAGGTCTGCCTGGGGTAGGGTGTGTGTGCAGAGAATGGGAAGAATATTTTCATTTTTCTGATTTCATAATTAGACAGGGAATGACGAGGTACAAAATCTTTCCTAAATTTGTCCCTCCAATTAGAAAATACATATTTGCCTTATCTTTGTTTTCATTGTAGCTGGAAGCAGAAATTGATGCTAATCTGATTCCGTACTCCTCTATAGTTTGGGACGTTTTAAATATTTTTTATTCTGAGATTTTGTCTCAAATGGAGACAATTCAGACTTTGTCTTGGACTAAGAGAATCAAGACTTTGTCTAAAATGCAATAATATGGTGCATGCTAAACAAAACAAGTCTTTGTGTACCATTGTTATCAAAACATTGTAGCAGCAGGAAATAGCTAGACATGGACTTTCCTTTGCTAGTTAACTGCTACTACAGATCTGTTAAAGTTCAACTCATTATACTTTTAAATCCTGTTGCAGTAGCTGAAAGCTTGACAAAGAAACAGCCTGTAAGACAGTTCTTTGCAAAATAGTAATGCATATATTAAATCAGTATGTTCTCACCTTACTGTGTCCTTCATTCAATCCACACTTCTCTGAACGTGACTTTTCCTCTTGCACCCAGGTGTGACCTCCCTCCTGCCTGCCCAGTGGAGCATCACCAGCAATTAGGCAGGAACCCCCGGGCAAACCGGCCCCCTCGGGAGCTGCACATCAGGGTCAGGTCCACCCCTTCGGGCATCGGTCACCAGAGGCGGGCTCAGTCCGAGTCTTTCAGCAGCTGCTGTGAGTTGCTGGTTGGAAGAAATGCCACACGGTTTAATGCCCATGGCAGAGTCTGCTCTCGCTCTCTCTCTCTCTCTCGGTGCTCTCCCCTCTGCAGGGCTATGGTCGGAAACAAAAGCAAGCTCTATAAAAGCAGACTTCCCAAGGCATACATTCAGGGATGGATTTTCTTCTCTCCTTCTGGTTCTCAAATCAGGGTGAGGACTAACTCCACTGAAGATAATGAAGCCAAACCAACACAAGTCAAAAGAGAATCAGACTGTAGCTCTAAGAAACACCTATTCCTATTACTTCCTAGACTTTTATTGCTGCAAATACATAAATCTTTGTATTAACTACCTTCAAAGATCATAAAGCCCTAATTGTATGTGCAGACTACTAACGCAGTGTGCTGCATAAAACACACATAGATAGTACACAAATACACTCAGGCTGGGCTTAAATTTAGCTTCAACCACACAAAAGAAATCTTTATAACTAAGAATGATGGGAAGAAAGATCTCATTCCAGACCAGATGAACAACTCATTTTTTCACTGATCCTGGATTTGGCTGACCTGACTTAAATGTGACCTAAGACATTTCTTAGTGCTTTGGAAATTTCATCAACATACTTGGGCTGGAGATGCCACAGTCAGAAAAAAAAAGGGGGGGGATTCTATTTTTAAAATTCTGCTGTTCCTTTTTAAAATAGATCAGTGAGGCATAACTTTTCCTATAGCTGTAATTTTTCAGGCTAAGCAAACTCCAGCAATTTCAAAAGCAGTGGGAACAAGGGGTCACTTGGGGCCGGCCAGAAAAAAAAAATTAACTCTTTGCTCTTTTCCAGTACAAGTTTTTGTCATATTATTGTTGAAAAGAGTCAGTTTATAAATGAAAAGGTAAGCTTTTCCTTGCAAGAAAAAGCAAACTGAAAAAAATATGTAGCAATAGTGATTTCAGAGCTGTATCAGAACATTAATGAGGGAAGAGAAACAACACAGGGAGTTCAGCTGTGCATTTTCTCAGTACCTATCACTAGCGCAGGACTAGATTTTGCTAAATGATGGCTGTCACTAGACAGCTGCTATCATCAGGAGACTGCCAGGAGCTACGAGCACCTTTCRGCAGCGGGAGGCTTGAACCATGGCAGTGTACAAGCTTTTCATGATATTGCCTTCAGCAGTAAGACCTCCAAAGCCTTTCACTAATAATATTGCTGAAAGTCTCCAGATTAAAGGGGAAGAAAGCCGTGTTACAGGAGCATGGCCTGACTTACTTGAAAACTTAACATGAATAGTCTGGATCCTTGTTTCTTGATTGTTTTTTATGGGGCAGCTGGACTTTCATAACTACTATGTTAGCTGATTTTTAGATCATACATTTTATACAAATAACACCAAAACACTGAAAAACCCAAGCATAGGTAGATAGGTGTCCTTGTCATTAGAGCGTGTTTAGCAAAAGGATGGACTCCCCCTGGCCCAAATTTACACCTTTGAGCATTGGTCATCCCACAGATAAAATCTCTTGGAGTAAAACTCCATCCTTACTTGTCAGTTGTAGCCCAGGTTTGCTGATTTCAATGGGGGCTCCACYCACATTGATATGAAAGTTATTTGCCATCCTCCTGGCAAGTCATAAGGTAGACTTTTAAAGTATGGGAATGGGGTTAAAAAACCCTATTGGTCTCCCAAGTGGCTTCCAACAGGGTGRAGTCATGATAGTTTGGCACTGGAAAGGCTTGGCCTCTGTAGTTTGAGAATCAAACTGGGGAAGCTAGGATAGATGTTCAGGCTTTGAAAACACCAGCTATCTTCTGTTTGTTTGTATCCACATTTACATTGGGATAAACAGCTCTCAGCAGAAGAAAATGCAATTTGTTTAAGTATTTCAGCCAAAGGACAGCAATTATTACAATAAGGCACTCCTTTCCCTACCTTCAAAGCATTTGCTAGTGTCAACAATGGACCTGAGACCAAGTCCTGAGGCTTAAATGTCTTCTAACTGAGCCACCTCAACACTTCAGAGATCTACTATTATGCATTAGACATTCAGAAATGTTACAAACACTTTCTAGTTAAGAGGTGTTTTGTCCCATTGACTATGGAATAGGATTTACTTTGTCACACTGCAATGATGTTGCAAAGTCCTCCTTGAGAAATGAGCTGCTCCATGCTGTAACTGCAGAGTGTGATCAGTAGATAGACAGGACCCCAATGAATTTTTAGTCTCAGGCCATCCAAGCAGTTCAGCAGAACCTTCTGAACCATCCACAGCTCAGGAATTGTGTTGCTCTAATAAATCACACAAAAAATGTTGAATGGTATTTTACCTTACACAGCACTGAGTATKCATTGTTTCTAGGAAAAAAAGACAACAAAAAACCAAAACCAGATGTGTAATGATTTGAAGTAAAAAAACCTTGGTTGTCTGGAAGTGTAGGAAGGAACACCCTGTAGCTACAACTTACGGTAGCCTCTCATGTTGGCATTGATGAAACCGAAGGGAGTCTTCTCCAATGTAACTAAGATTTCCATGAGTTGATCAGAACATGCAGAACTCTTTGACCAAAATTCTCTCTTATATAAACAAATGTCTGCAGTATATAAACTATTATAAAGAATAATTTTTAAGGGCTCATTCAAATATAATTTCATGGTTTAAAAATGCTAAGGATAACTTTTGAATAAAAATGGTGTGTTTGATTTATACAATGCCATTTGAGTAATGCAGTAATATGTCTTGATCCTCACTAGGGTCTAGAGAGCATAGAGTACATTTTTTCACCTTTCTGTGTCAGTACAGACTATAGAGATTACAGCAGTGAGAGGCTGTGCAGAGAATTAAGGGACAAGACAGTTAATAGGTTTTAATTCTGCCTTTGCCTCTTTGGCAGAGCTACAACAAGTAATTCCACTGGGTTTGATTTGGTTTTCCTGACAGTGATTACTTTAGTGCTCTTGTAAAATACTTTCAAAGTGGAGATTGAAAAGTGCAATATAAAGGTTAATTGTTCATTTTGTGTCTGTTACTGGAAAAGTTCTCCTGCTAAAAGAGAAGTGAAAAAAAATAATGCCTTCATCCTTTTTTCTTCCTTTTACTTTTCAAGTTTTCTAAATTTTCATTTTTGCATTTTGTTTCTAAAAAATCAGCTTAGATACTGTGCCATAATTACACTTGTGAATTACTCTAATTTGTGTGATCAAGTGGCTCCATGCAGACTGTTGTGTTCAAAGACCGCAGATGGATCCTACATGAAACACTTCCCTGAAAATCTAGTCACCTCAGGCAATGGCTATTTCGAATTTTATATACTAACTAGTGCCAGACCACAAGTCAGATGAGAAATATGCAAAGAAAAGAACTGAAGATATTTTAAGGAGCTGTAGTCTGTGAACACAGTAAATTTGGCTTTAGGACTTCTAGTATCAGATCAGAAGTTGGCAGTCACATACTGTAAAACATTTTGGGGGAAAAATAGTCATGCTTTTAGCTGAATTCTGTTTGAAACAATCTTAACTATGCAGGTGAGACTTGGGCTTGCTCTGGTACTGTCAGAACAAATGTCATCAGCCAGTTCTCAACTTCTTGTCATTTTATCATCTCCAGGTTGCAGTTGCCAGTCACTGGTGTCCTTTAACTGGAGATTCAAGTCAGAGCCCCTTTAATCTTGGTATTGTAGCCATTTCCAGCTACCTACATCATTTGCCTCAGGTATCTTGCACGTTCTTTCGATCTCTTCTTTTGCATCCACCCTTTGCCTCCATTCTCACGTGCTGAAGAAAGTGGAAAAACTCAAGATGATCACAGAAACAGAGACAGGTTTCTATCCATAAAGAGGCACACTATGAGTACCATGCACCCTTTGTATTTCCTTAGCCCTGTCTGCCAAAATCCAGCTTGGACCCAGAGGAAGAGCTGCACACGTGCTGAGAGCATACATTCATGATGAAGTTTACAATGCCATTTCCATGTGGATATCACACAGTAGACACCAAAGAGAACTGGAGCAGTGCAGGAGCAGAGCTTTGAAGTGTGACTACAAGAAGTCTAGTGACAGGAAGGGATGACCTGATGCAATATGGTTCCTGAGGTGAGCAACTTATCCAAAGAAAGAAAGTGGGTTTCGAGGGTTGTGAGTGGACTGTCCTAGGGGATGCAGTCAAAGGGTAGACGGGTAGGTGGGCAGTGCCTTCTCTGTCCTTGGGTGTTGCTTACAGGAGGATGTCAAAATTAAAATAAATACATGTAACCTGCCTCTGGCACAATTAAGGAAGCCTGTTTGAGAGCTCTTTTCTGCTTGCATTTTTCTGTTTGTTTGTTTGTTTTATCTCTTTTGTGGGGCGCTCTGGTTTTCTGGGCACATGTCCAAAGGGTGGTGTGCTCTGCCAAGCGGCAGCTTCGCATTCTCAGGCAGGCAACATCCTGGTTCCACCCTATCCTGAACGGGGTGTGCTCACACACCCTCATCTACCGTCAAGAACACTTTATTTCAGACAGACATTTGATGAAGAGAAGTTAGACTAAACCTGCATTTCTCTCATGAACTGGCCTTGTTTAGTGTACTGGCATCTATAAAAACGATTTGTAGCTCGACATAGCAGTGTTGTATCTTTGGAGATCTTTGGAGATCTTTGGAGAGATCCCAGAAGAAGAGATACTCCCCCAGACATGCACAGGCTCTTTCCACGGTCCAGTTCACGGTGTCTCCTCAGGCATCATTTGCTCTTGCTGCACTGTGGCATAGTTTGACTTGAGTGACAAGGGACTTCAATTGATTAGAAATTACACGGATCACTGTCACATTCTGCAGCACGGCAGAGATTTCACCTGTGGACTATCGCCCACAGACATTTACTGTCTCCAGGGCTGGCCCACACAGGGAAGGAAAAAAACCAGCAATGCAAGGTCTAAACAGAAAGGAAAATGGTTACTTACCTGTGTAGTAGAGGAGAAAGTAAGAATTGCTTAARTTTTACAACACTGCCCCGGAACAGGGACGTATAATTCAAGGGAAAGATGATAAATTTACAGAGGTAAAAGCCAAGGAGCAGGAGAAGGCATCTTGTGCGACAAGCGCAGGGCTCAGCCCAGCAAACAGGCACCCTACCCCAGCGCAGAGCTCTGTTCCCGGSCAGTCACGGGCAGCGGCCGGCTCGCTCCTGCAGCCCCTGTTCCCAAGGAGGGGAGAGAGCAACCGGCGTGTTCAGGGGAACGAAACTCACTCCGGTTGATGACTCCTTATCCCCCGCCCCGGGCACTGAGTGCCAGGCAGCCGCGAGCAGGGCCCGGCTCTCCGCGCACTCTGGGCCGGGATCCACCGGGCCGCGGCCACCGCTGGGCGGCACTGCGGCAGCGCGGGCCCGGGCGCGCGCCCTGAGGGGAGTTGTTCGCTCGCGAGGCAGTGACGCGTGTGGGAAGCTGTGAAAATTATATATATATATACACACTTAAAAAAAAATGCTAAAAAAGTTGTTTTAGGCGCAGAGGGAAGGCTCCGTGGGAGGATGACGTCCGTGGCGCTGCTTGCGTACGGCAGCGAACCCCTGTGGCCCCGTCCCTTTCTCCCGGGAAGCCCGGGCCGCGGGGGCACCGCCAGGCCCGCAGGGGGGCAGCCACTGCCGATGGAGCCCTCCCGGCTCCCAAGGCTCCCCCCTCGGAGCGCTGGATGCACGTTCTAGTGTCTCCCACACTGGAGCAGTGGCGATTGTCGGGATTTCCACGGGAAGCACAGAGTGACAGGCGGCACGCAGCTAGGAGAGGCGGCTGCCATGTAGCACCACATAAGGCAGGGACGCTGCAGAGAAGAAGAGCAGCAGATAATAACATTTCAGAAGAAGGCTTCTCTAAAATCATAGTAACAAAGGGATTTTAGTAATATAGAAATTGCTATATCGGGACGGTACAAGTGCCACCAGTGACATAGGCGGGGGTGAAGCTTCAACCAACATAACCATGCTCTAGTTAGGAACCACTTTGAGGGGATTTGTTGAGACTCTGCCTCAGTTTTGACTCAAATATGCCTGGGATTTTTGCCTATTCCCAGAATAAACCCAACAAAGATTTGCAGTGGACCTATTTTGGGAATTTCAATGAATACCCCTCTTCTGCATCTGGGAGAAAAAGCAAGTGGAGTCACTGAGGTGAAGGAAAGAGCAGGTATGCCAAAAGGTTCTGAAGAACAGCCACTGATACCAGACATCCTAACATCAGAAAATGTGTCTTGTTAGCACCCTAGAACTTCCTAAGAGCTGGCAGAAGCTTGTCATTAAAACCCACTTTCAGACAAACTGAAGTCCTGGGGATCTCCAGGGAGTCGAAAAAAAGTTCATGCTGAAACAGTATTTTGAAAGAAACTCAGAACAACCCAGGCGGTTCAGGCAGTGAACTTCTGTCCAGCCCTGACATTGCCTGGATTCTTTTGTCTGTGGGCCTCATGGAAGTCCATAGTCTGAAATATGTGTTGCCCAAAATGACTGTGTTAATAATTACCAAGATGAAAGGAAGTATGTAATTTATGCCAAGAGATGTGGATTTACAGAAAGCAGATTTTGCTGAGATAATCTGGAACCTTTCTCAGAAGAGTAAGACTTGTTTTCATGTAAAACTACTAGATGCACGACGCTTTAGTTTTGTGCAGCTCTTTGATGGAGAGGTTATAGTATATCGATATATCAGTTCACAGTCCAGTGGTTAACTCTATCATTAGTCTTAATGCTAAACAATCATTGTTCAGTATCATTCATTGTTCAGGGGTGTTAGCTAGTGAGGCTCCACCTGGATTGTCTCCTGGCTATTTTCCATTTTGATCTGTGATACAGAAGAAAACATAAACTCATCATATGGCAACAGACCAGAGGAACAGAAATGAAAATAGGCCACTGATGTAATCAGATGGTAAACAAAAAGCAAGCATATAATATACTACCTTATTACAGGTAAACATGAATCTATATACATAAGAACAGAGAATGAAAGCCACAAAGTTAAGATGGAAAACTGTACTTTGAAGCAGTGGCTCTGTAAAAGACTCAGAAAAGAGGGACACAGCAACTGAACAGAAATTCACTGACAGGGGACCTAAGGGGTAATGAAATCTTTAGATTTAAAGGCAAGGGAATTATTGAGTCAGGCTAAAGAAGATTTTGAGATTTGGCACTAATCTTGCCATTGTGCTGAAGTGTTGGATCTAGTTCTATGCTTGGGTCAAGGAGGATGTTGCCACATTAGTGGGGGGAGAGGTCAGTGTCGTTTTGCTGTGTTAGACCCAAAGCAGATGTAAACAGCTCCTAATGGTCCAGAGACTTCCCTTATAGAGAAGAAAATGGTGTAACTGAAATGTTGAAATGCTGAAATTTGTGAAAGCAAAGCTTTTTCTACCTGAAAGATTGATTTCTGATTGTTATCAAGTATAACTTTCCTGGAACTGAAACCGTTCACTACAACTGAATTTTTCTCCTGGATAGAAGTAAATACCTTTGAGGTCAAGGTTTCCATGCTTCTACCTGTGACTGGGAACAAAATTTGTCCCATAGGATAATTATCTGAAACAGGAAAACCTTGTGCACTTCTGAGGATAAATGTATTTCTTTTACTGGACTTCTGAAAATACCAAATTAAATCATAGAATCATTAAGGTTGGAAAAGACCACTGAGATCGAGTAAAACCATCAATCCAGCACTTTCAAGCCTACCATTAAATGACTTGATGGAGTTTCCCCCATTCAGGAGAGATAATGTATTTTGTCCCTCTGGCACTTCTTGGAAAGGAGATGCGGAAAGAAAGGGTTTAGCATGTACATGGGTTGTGCAACCAGCTCTCAAGGATGGTATATTACCTTCCATTAATTCAGAGGTCTTGCTCAGTTTGCGACAGGGGCTCAATTCAAAGCCCTTGGAAACAAAATCTGGCAAGAATTCATGTTTTTTTGCAAGGGTTTCCTCAACCTCAAGCACCCTTTCCTCTGCCCTCATATTTTGCTGTTGGACTGCTTTTGCACAGAGCAGCCAGTGTCAACACTTGCCTGTGTCCCTGTCTGAGGATTTATGTATATGCAAATTGCCTTCATCTTAACACCTCACCACTGTGTTATTTTCTTTACATTTTGGATACAGCAGCACAGCTTATGGAACTGGGAAGTTAAAAGTACCTAAAGCTGTCTCTTCTTTTTTACTGAGTCGCTACACAGTTGCTTACTGATACTGATAAGGGACAACTGGAGAGCACCTGCTCCAGCCCCCTGCTCAGGATGGGGCCAATTTAACACATGCTACTCTATGTCTTTTCCGGTCAAGTTGTAAATATGCCCAAGGTAGGAGATGCCTCAGTCCCTCTGGGCAACCAGTGCTTGAAAGGGGTTTTTTTCCCCTAATGTTGTGATGGAATTTCCATTCTTGTTCCCTGATAATCAAGTAAGTGTCAACTGGTGTTTACAGGGGAAGGCAGTATGCTTGATGGCGATGCAATGAAGGACAAATGCAGGGAGGTGGCATTTACATTCTTCAGCTTGCTCTTGGTCTTACTGGTTGCTCAGCAACTTGTCTCCAGTGAAACCAGATAAGACTTGAGTAGCAACATTGTTCTCCCAGTYAGCGGGCAGTTAAATGACCAGGTAGTTGACCAAAGTGTTTGATGAAGTCAAAGCAGATTCTGTTTCGACCAGTACTTTAATGATCATTGTGTTTACCTGCCTCCATTTCATGTCCATCTTCTCATGCCAGTTTTAATGTTTCTGGGTCCCTCTCTAGTTGCGTCTCTTGAAGGATTTTATAAACTATGCCAAATATCTGTCTGTTTTCAGCTCTGACTTGCTGACAGCACTGGGCTCCTTCCTCAAGTCTTCACCTAAGAAGTGATATGCTTTTTCTCCTACCCTCAACTTAGTTTGGAATTGAAAAGTTCAAAGTCTTGTGATTTTCAAGTTTACTGTTGCATAGTGTTCATGTTCCTGGTGTTGATGATTACAGYACGTGTAGTCAGCACCCAAGCACCAAGAGTATGGTGTCTGGCAACACTAAAAGTTCCCACCACAGCTGGAGCCACCATCTGTAAGACATCACACAGCTCATTTGGTACTTTAGGAAGAGTGTTACTCTCAGGCAGTCTCTTGAGGAGGTTCCTGCTGAGCCAGACAACAGTATGCCTTATTTTAATTTGGCGGTGTCAAAACCCAAGAAGAATCTTTGGACTTTCAACTACAAAACGTTACATAGAACTGAACCTACTTATAAACTAAAATCTTCCTCACAGGCTTGGGAAAAGAAAACAAACAAACAAACAAACAAAACCCCAAACCAAACAAGACAAAAAAACGCACCAGAAAACAATCAACCAACCAACCAAAAAGCAAAGGAGGGCAGGAATACCATACAAGTTCATAGACTGCTGAATGTCATGAGTGAACATAGTAAGAGACTTATATGGCTTTTTGTTAATTCAGATTAACAAAAACTCTTTTAAACAAACTGGAAAACCCAGAGGGATTTGTTTTGCGTAACCTGGATCTGCTCTTTTTCTGGAGCTGCTGGAGCACAGGACATTCTATACAATGAACACATAATAAGAAAAATTAATAGAGATTAACCCACAGCATTAATAAGTTCATGTTTTGTAGCCCTCAGGATTTTCTTGCTCTTTTTGGCTAACTGGACAGTAGCTGGTTTTGGAACAGTTTCTAACCAGCAGGGCAAGTAGGCAGATTTCCTCCCCTGCAGACAGCAATCATAATCCTGTCTGTTTCACTGTCAAGAGGTACCAAGAAACCTGTGCAAAAAAGCAATGTATAAATAAAACATGACCTGAAACCTCCTGTTGCAGTCATGAGGATCCAGACATGTCTGATCTGGGATGGAGGGCCGTAGACTGGCTGTTGTGGGCTCCAGAGCAAAGCAACGCAGGCAGTGCAGCAGCCTTCCTTGCTGGCTAACGCACTACAAATCCCATCCCAAACTGCTTTCAAAATGCAAGGAGGGACTCTCCACCAATTCCCTTCCATTGATGCCACGAGAAGACCAGCATAAATTCAAAAGGTGTACAGCAAGTTGTTAGCAAAGATAAGTAACTCACTGTGTACTTCATAGTACCATGTACTTGAGAGATGGTAATATAGTAAAAGACAGAAAAGGATACAAATTTGCTGAAACAGGTGATTTCCCTGACACACAGATGGATGTAACTCAGTATTAAATCCAGTACCTTTGTGAGACATTAAAGTAAATTAATCTCCCAAGAAAGTTACATACAGAGCAAGAAAAAGAAGATAGGTAGTTGGACAAAAGTATTTGTAATTAATACATTATAACTCACATACAAATTAATTTTTACAAGGAGGTGTGTAGGCATGTAGATACTGCAGCATCTAACTTGGTTTGTTTTCTTTTTCTCTTTTCTTTGAGAAACAGGAGAAACAGCTGGGAGATGAGTAACTAAAGTATTCTGTGTCTGCACACCTGCAGAATGCAGGTTAAGACAGCTCAATGTCAAGACCCTGGAAGCTGCCCAAGAGAGGCATGGTGGGTATCAGACATGTTTCCGAAGCTCTGTGGGAAACCTTCACTGTGGAAAATCCAGCTGCTGGCAGGTCACACCCCATGGCACACACCCATTTTTCTTTCTGTGCTTTAAGAGAATTGAGCCAAGCCCTCACTGCATTCACATATCTCTAAATTCTTTTGGACAAGATAGAGAATTCATAAATATGGGAGTAGATATCTGTCTAGGCTTAGATGTTTGCATCCACAAGACTAAAACAGCATTTGAGCCAGTTAAGATACAGTGAATGCTGGACTGAGTTCACTTAGCAGCTAAGCTTTTCATTAACATAAAGTCTGGTCTACCATGGCATGTGTGGACCCACTAGGAAAACTGGGAGGGGAGTTGCTGATACTTCTGGCAGCTACACAAGCCTGGGAATTTACCATAAGCTGCTTTAAATAAGAATTTTGTCTATGTGAAGGGAACAGTGACAAAACCAAGAATGGTTAGGGCTTGTGCAGTCTTATCCACCTCATTTTAAAAGTATTTTCCATTTGTAAACACCCCAAAAGCTCAAATGCATCTGTGACTTTCCAGCAAAAATAAAACAGTCACAAAGCAAGATGAAAGTTTGATCCCCTAGACAGATAAACCTCTGTAGATTCTAGGTGGTGGAAAACCCTAAAAATGCTTTGCACTACAAATATTACACTTAGGCCATGGGTGACATTCCACTGAGAACATGGGAGCTGTATTTGTGAGATGGCTGTTTTTCATCTTTAAAATTACCAGCTTCCATAGCCTGACTCCAGTATGGATTTAGGGCCATTTTCTCTGCTATTGTTAACATACTTATAGTTCATGAGCAGCACCTCTTATGCAGTGCAAATAGCTATTTAAGAAAAGGGCAGCAAAAATAAAGTAGCAAAGGAACTCACTGCCATTCACCAGYTGGATTCAGAATAAATATCCCAACAAACATCAGCCAGCACTAACCAGGCCAGGCTGGATGGGGCCCTGAGCAACCTGGTCTAGTGGAAGGTGTCCCTGCCCATGGCAGGGGATTGGAACTAGATGACCTTTAATGTCCCTTTCAACCCAAACCATTCTGTGAATCTATGATTCTATACCAACTTTGATGAGATTCACTGCTCTTACTGATAACAACTACAGGAAACCTTGCAAATTTTGAATTTAAAAAACTTTAACCATTGAGCTTTAGTCTTCAAACCATGTCGGTACCATGAAAAAACCCATTTCTATAAGCTCTAAATGTAAATGCTTATATGAAACTGCAACTTATCCTTTTGCTGTATATGACTAACAAGCCAGGGGACTTCAAATGCCTGCAAGTAGTTCTGTTGTGCATGTCAAATGGGGAACAACAGGAAGAATCTTTTTTATATCCCTGTGGTAAAAGATCAGGTGATCACCAGGAGACAGTCTGCATTCACCCAGTGTTGGTGGTGTATAGGTGTTTAGTCTAATCTAGGTCTCCAAGCTCCTTCAAAAGTCAATGAGAACAAGAGAAGAGGGATTGCCTTTTGAAGGTGTTCATTTAAGAATGGGATAAAACTGCCAAGTAACTTTCACTGTCTATAAATAAAGATAGATTAGATCTCAAGTTTTATACACCTTGAAGTTAGGCAAGACTGCCTCCTCTGTAAGTAAGCCCTATTTAAAAAGATTATTTCACTCTAGGCTATAAAATAATTTGATTAGATTATGTATTTGGCAATGGAGACCTGTCGTTTAAGGGTAATGGATCTAAGTTTCAGTAGTGTCTCTGAGGAGGCAACCCATGGCGAAAAATCCAGAGTAGAGCTGAGTATTTTATAAAAGAATAGTCACTTGCATACATTATGGATACTTTTCCATTTTGTTGAGATTGCTTTTTCATATGGTCTTGCACTTTAAAAACATTTTAAAAATAGGTAGTATTCCTTTTTATTACACACAATTATCTAAGTAGTCTTGGCAAAATTTTTTTTTCAAAAATAGTATTTCCTGGTGAACAGAAGACTAATCTATATCTAGATATTCTTGGGGGATAAAAAATAGTCCTCAGATTTATGGGCCTCATGAGTATCCTAACGATGCATTCAAAGATTTACTCAGCTACATTCTAAAGTAATGCACAGATTAGCTAGTAAGAATGATTCCTCTGAAAAATCAGTGAAATATGAGATCAAAATTTGTACAAGAAAAAAGAAAATATAAAAACTATGTAGACGGTCAGCTTTGACAAGTGCTCGCTTACAGAGTTTTCCTTAACAGAGAACATACTTTTTCACAATAGCTGTGATAGTACCAAAAAGAGGCAGTCCTTTTGCACTGCCTTATCTGAAACAAAATTATTTAGAAAATTATGAAGAGAAACACTCTTATGGCCTGTGTCATGTCGTGAATCTTCCCTTAAGCTGGCATGAGGCTGCTGTTGAGGGCAGGCTTCTTAGCAAAGGAAATGTCATCCTACCATGTTTTGCATGATGGATGGTGTACAGTTATCAATCTGTAAACAAGAGCTGACATTGCAATACCAAGTATTTTATAGAAGCTTCTAAATAAATTGAAAATCTGGTCATACTTTCTACAGTCTGGGCGACTGAGATTCAAGTGATTAACTCCAAAACTTTTCTAAAACAATCCTTTTTTTTGGTGAAATGATTATCTCATAACAGTAGTCATTCTGCAAAATCCTGTCAAAATCAAAAGGAAATAGGAAGTATATACCCATCACTGACTATGTACTACTGCTGAATTTCCAGAAAAGCCTGCTGATGAGTTGCTCAATTTCTATGGAGTGAGTAATAGAAAGATAAAGCAAGTATGTCCTCACTAGTTGTAAGATACACTCTTGTTTCTTGCATCTTACTGTGCACTATCATTTTTTTTTTGTAGGAGGTGTGCTAAATATTCATGCTAAAAGCACTGATGCCAAAATACGGATTTTAAGAACATTTCTATAAAATAATAGAGATAAGGAAGCTTAGATATGATGATTTAGAATTGGAATTACAGCAGTGTCTGAGCATCAGGAGATCTGAATTCAGTTTAGCTGTGCCCTCAGACTGTCTGCATTAAAACCATTTAATTTTATGTACTTTGGCTCCCCATCTCCAGCACTGCTTCCTGTTTCATCCTACCCACTTGTTTCACCCATTTGGAATAAATGTTTTTGAGGGAATAGCTTGTTTCATAGATACCTCAATGTTAAGCAGACCAAAAAGAACTTTACAGTATTACAGCTAGGGAAAGGACAATTCACATCACAATAATAAAGGAATAAAATACAATTAATCTTAAAAGATCGTTGGTGATTCATACAGAAAGATAAAACTTATTTAGAATGTTCAAAGGAGAATTACCCATCAGGATGTTGGGATTCACTTTAGCCCCAGAAAAGAAGTCAAAGCAAAGTCTGCAATCAGATTTTAACAATAACAACACCAGGTCTGTGGAATTCAGGCACTTCATTCAGGCAAAGTTTAATACCAAAGGTTTGGTAGGCTGGATCAACTAAAACATTCACACTAATGTTTCTAGGATAGAAATTACTGGGTCTGGTATGTATGAAATCAATTGTTCATGAATAATGAGAAATTAAAGCAGAGAGTTCTCTTGTGTGACTATTTGTTTATGGTTTTTGAAACCTAATTTCTGAGGTTGGATACATCAGATTATCAGTGAATATTTAAATGTAACAGGCATGACAACTATAAATATAAGCTGCATTTCATAGAATGATCTAAGATGAACTGACAACCTTTGCTTGCAGGGTTGAAAAAAAAGGTTGAAATCTATAGGAAGTTTGCTTTCATGACTTGGAAGAGGGGAATGGTCATTTAGAACACTGTATCATAAAGGATATCCTTATCCCTTTTGCTGTCAAAGTCAGAAAATATGAAGAAAGTGAAGAGACTTTCACTTGAAGGCAGAGTGAAATGCAACACACAGTGGAGGCAGGTCTGAATGATAGCTATCAGCTTCTGTAGTTCCACCGGACAGTGGCCCATCAATCTTTGCACAAAGTGTAGTGTCATATAATGTTCTTATACAGTCCTTTACAACAGAATATAGATTATAGTATCTTGCCTTGTGAATATGAAAATGGCCAAAACCCAAGCCATGATTGACAATTTTCTTCTATGTTGCCTAGTCAGCAGTCAGCAAATGCTGTTTGCTAAACAAGGTGCTTTTTTGATGCTGCCTCTTTACCTCAGTATTAATTGACCTTGGTTCCCAAAGTGAGTCTCTAATTGCTGTGTGACTGCATGTCTGCTGTCAATAATTCCTAATGATTGACTCCAATTTCTCACTGCTTGAAGTCGCTCTTTCTTGTTCCCTCAAATGTCCTTTTGTTCTTGATGCCGTTATGTTCCCCAAACTGTGTGGTCTCTCCTTTATTTCACTCCAGCAGCTGCTTTGGCATTCTGCGTCTTCTGTTTCAGATACATGAGTGGCTCTGCACATTTGTGTTGGGAATATCATGGCTTCAAACCCTGAAAGACTTTTATGTCCCAAAATGTTCTTGTTACAGATTTTTATCCTGCCATCTGATATGCAATATGGCCCACAGATGGTACAGATGAAACCACCCTACAAGCTGTAAATGTTGATAGTCAAAATAGAAAGTTAGAAGAAAACATATAATTAATGCCTCTTCCTTTTCTAAAAGGCAAAATAAAAATAAGTCCAAATAGGAAAAGAGTTACTGCATTAAAGCTACCAGAATAATTCTCACTCATTTGGTACATATCTCTAATTAAAATCAAGCCGTTTGAAATTTCAACGGAGATCTAGACTGCAATTACTGGAATCAATTCCGATATAATTAAGTAATCTGAGTTATCACATGCTTTAGCATAGTCTTATACAGGCACCTTGATGTGCTTTCAAATCTCTCGCAAACCTTTAATAGTAGTAATAGTTACTATATAAATCGGTCCGGAGTCACATGGCAACATTATCTCAAAAGGGCTGACACTGATATTGTTTAATTCCATTATATTTTGCAGAGTATCAATAGCAGAGTTGACATACACAGCATAACAATGTACCACTTAGGCAAAGTGACAAAGTTTGATCCTAAAGCCTGAACTGATTTGGCAAAGTCTCTTAAACTCTGATTCAACTAAACTTTTAGCTACCTGTTGTCAAGGGTCATATTATTAGCAATTTTATAAATACATAGATACCAAGATGTTTAGGCTAATGGAGGTAGCATGTCTTCAGGTAATCCACAGCTGAAGCCCAGCTCTAAGCAATTCAAGGATGTGAATAGCCCTGCCAAAGCCAACTGATGTAGCTATTCACATGAAATTTGCATGAAATCAGAATCAAAGTAGCCAGTGAACAACCCAGTTGTAAAACTTTATTTGGGAGTTGCCTTGGTTTTGAACATTCAGTGAACTGAACGTTTTTTTGCATTAATCACACTCTCAGCTATAACCACGAGCTCCAGTACTTCCTTATATTTATTCTCATGTCACAGTTGTTCTCATTTCAGGACCAAGCACCATTATTGTAGTACCACACCGTTACTGAGCGGACTCTACTTTCTCCAGTTTTTCCCCTCCCACTTTTTGATGGGAAGGCTCATTATTGTCTAGTAATGAAAATACTCACTAGCATGCTGAAACTTAGTATTTTAACCTGCAAGTACAAAAGAAAAGGATGTGAGAAAAGTACTGGATGTCTTTTTCTTAGTGTCACACTGCAGCAGGTTCTTGTCAAAGAAAATGAACAACACTACCTCTTTTTTGTCACTATGCATTTTTTTTCCTCAGGTGTTGAGGCAGAAAGATAGAGCACTGCATAGGATTAAGATCTATGGTCCCAAGAGATGAAAAAGGCTTTTTGAAAAGCTCTCAAGGAATATGTCCTGTGAAAAGTGAAAAAGAGAGGAGATGGTTCGTATGGTGGCTTAATCAATCCAAGGTAAAAGGAAGGAAATGCAAAATAACTTTTTCCCCAGTTCAATGCATATTTACCCTGAGAGCACAGGGCTATATTTCTGGTCTCCTTCCCATGCTCCTGCTAAGACTGACCTTCATCTTTGCACACACTAAGAATCCAAACCTGCTGCTTCCCCACACACTCGGACCCCATTTACAGCTCTAAATGTTCCGGATCCTTCTATTTCCATCCTCTCCAACACAATTAGATCCCCTCATCTTTACCCACCTTGCTTTGAGCCCTGTTCAATTTAATATCTGACACAAGTATAGTCAGAGTGCCCTTCTCCTGTTCATCTCCAGCATCCTCCTAGCATGCTAAACCCCTTCAGCTTCTGCTTCACCACAGCATTGCTAACTAAACGCAAACACAACAGGAGGTGATCCCCCCGCCTAAATTTCAGCTCTGCCCACAGCCCCGACCAGCGTGCACTGCAGGGCCATCTCTCACAGGGGAGATGGCACTCCCAGTACCATCTTCTGGCCCACCGGCCACCGAGCCACGCTGGATATCCCACAGGGTTTTGACGCTTCCCAGCTTGGCTCCTTTCAGTGCAGGGCTTCACCCCTTCCCTCCCAGACTGGAAGCACCCCAGTTCGCTCCGTCCTCACCGAGTCCCGGCTGCCACGTCCCGAGCCTCACTGCTCTCCACCTGCTTCCTCCCCTAACTCACGTCCACACCACCGCCTGTTCCACCACCTCAGTCCCTGACATGATGCGGGCATCCGCCTTCCTAGCCCCGCAGCCCTGGGGCACGGCCGGGGCCGCCGCCGCCTGACACCCCCACACCTGAGCGCGGCACTCCCGCGGCCGCGGCCGCCACCGCCCGCTCCCCGCACTCGCCGGCCCCCGACCCCTCTCCTCCCGCTGACAGAGCAGGAGGGGCGGCACCTGCGGGTCCGCCCCATTCTCCTCCCCTCGCCTCCCTTCCCCTCCTCCCGCCGAGAGAGAGAGAGAGTGAGAGAGAGAGAGAGTGAGTGAGACCCGGAGGGAGGGAGACGGTGGCATCACGGGCGCCGGGCGGGACTGCCTGAGCGCCGTGCTCGGTGTGAGGGGAGGGAGGGGGAAATTAAAAAAAATATTAAAATACTTAAATTTTAAAAAAAAGTGAAGGAGAGGTGGAAGAAAAGCGCTTCAACTTTTTCTCTCTCTGCCCAGCAAGGTAAGGGAGCGGCGCGAGGCTTTGCTTCGCCTTCTCGCCGGTTTCTGGGAGGGCACAAAGGTAGCGGGTCGGGCGGCGGCGGCGGCTCCGCTCGCTGGGTCGCGCTCGGTGTTGTCACCCCGCGGAGCGCAGCCCCGGGGACGGCGGCGGGAGGCTGCGGGCTGCCGGCGGCGCGGCGGGCAACGCTCATGTCACCCGCGGGCTGCGGGCGCCCGCCCCGGTGGGCTCCGGTCCTTTGTTACCGGCGTTTGGACCTGGGCGGGGGGAAATAACCCCGAGCCGCTGGGGCAAGGCGGGAGTGGGAGAGTCTTGGCCGGGGGTCTGCGGGAGCAAAGCCGCCGCTGTAGCCGGCGCGGGCGGCGGGCAGCCAAGTCCCGGGACGAGGCGGGGGCGGGCGCGGACGCGGGGGGTGCAGGTGGCTGTGCCGGAGAGCTGGCGGGCGGCGAGTGCGCTCCCCCGCCCTGCGCTGCCACGCAGGCGGCCGCCGGCAGAGGGGGCTCGGCCGCCTCGCCCGCTGCGGCCGCGGGAGGCTTCGCCCCGGGCGGCGAGCGCCGGCCGTGGGCGGCCCGCGGGATGGGGCGTGTTTGGGGGCACCTTTGGACATGTGCAGGCTGCGTTTGAGGAGGGAGGGGAGGACAGGGCGCCGGGTCCCCTTCCCGGGGATGGGGGCTGTCGCTGTGGCGGACGGGCGGCCGTGTCCCCGGGAGACGCGGCCCCAACGCGCAGTGGCGGCCGCGCTGCCCCGCGGGCCGTGTCACCAGCGGCCCGTCCGTGATGCTTCCACCGCGGGGGCAGCCGATCTCACGGCTCCTTTGCTGTGGGGAAGTAAAGGCAGAACAGGGTAAAAGCGGCTGGGATGGAGCCGGCGGCGGCTACCCGCGGCCGTTGACAGATGTACACAGGGGCCTCTGGGTACCGCCGGGGTCCGGCCCTGCCCTCCCAGCGCTTCCCCGGGCTTTCCCGAAACCTTCGAAAGATGAAAACTTTGTGTAAACCATAGGTATTTCGACCAGCTCAGCGGGTGGGCCAAGCGTTGCTGTTTGCTTAGGCCACAAGCCTGCAAATATTTATCCATATTCTGAAATTTAGGAATTATCAATGGTTGGATGTGTTTGAAGTGCAGGATACTCTTTAAGTTACCCGGTGGAAAAGTATTTTCCGTGTTTGTTGCTTGTCAGTGTGTTTGCTTTGAATACCCTGAAGATAGGACCTTTTTTACATGATTCCACTTGCCTTTCTTTGATTTGGTGGCTCTCCAAACTTTTCTACTGAATGATATTTTAAGTATTATGGAAATAATATTTCATCTTCTTCATGCTTCTTTGATACCTTGTTACAAAGAGCTTTTTAAAAGATTGAAATAAAAATGCTGCTGAGAAGAAAGTGCTGTGTCTTATTTCCTGACTAGGAATTACTGAAGTTTTATTTTATTTTATTTTTAAAATTACTACTGTTGTTTGAGAAGTGAAGCAAATACGTGCATATTTCAGTTGCAGTAGTAGTTACATATGTGGCTTCTGAGAAGACAGCTAAAGCTTTCAGCACTTTTAAATACTGATATGCACACCTAAGTTTGGTTTTTATTAAGAGATATGCCCTCTAAAGAGAAAGAGGGATATTGATTGAAAAACTTATTACATATGTGCTARTGAATTTAAAAAGATCTTTACAAATATTAAACATTATCCTAAAGAATTTGCTTGTGAGTAGGACAAAAGCACTTATGGAGCTGGTGGATTAACTTGTTAAATACCTCGTTGCAGAGGAAGAATTGTGAGAAGGATTCTCAGAGCTGTTGAGAAGTATTTAGTTATTTGTCATTTTTAGCACTTGTGGATTTTGAACATATGCATACCTTTTCTCATGTATTCTCAAGTATTCCCAACAAAATGCTCCAGAAAGTTAATGAATTATGTTCAATATGTGCCTACCTGTTTAAATGGTTGGGCTCTGAGCCCTGAAGGTTTAATTCAACTTCTGTAAATACAGATGACAAATACAGTGTGTGTTTTTGCCTACTATTAGTAGTATTTGTGCAAAACAAATTTTTTTCTAAGGTGTTTAACAGGGAAAAAAAAAATTAGCTATAAGAAACAATTTGTATATACCAGGAATTTTAGTTGGGTTTGGCTGTAGATAATGTAGCAATCAGAAATAGTGAGGATTTTTTGGTAAGGCAGTTTTTAAGTCCAGGCTGTAATACTAAAGGAAATAAGCAGTAATAGGCCTACTGATTACTGAGCTTTTACTGGGATAATTAAAATACATGAAGTTTCTTAAGATCTCATGAGGACATCGCAGATAAAAGGAAGGGGTGATCTGACTGTGTGAAAAGTTTGTCTAGAATTCAAAAAAGGCACATTTGGTTCAAGGTCTTCTTAAACACATGGCTATTGGCATTGATATTTGGTGGTTCAAGTCATGTCCAAAGTATTTTGCAGATACAAGGTAAAGAAAACTTGGAATGGAATTTAGGAGACTAATTAGTTGCTGTGGGATATAGAGAATTAAACTATTTTTTAAGGGAAAAATTTCTGTACCTTGAAGCCTATCATATTATGAATGCTGGGCTGTTTATTCAGGGTAAAACTAGACTCGATATAATGTCAAAAATATACTCTAGGAAACCTTTTAGTGAAAGCTAAAAAAAAAGATTGAATGCATTTCTCTCCAATTTTCAGTGTTTCTAGGAAATATGGAGTGGGCATAGGACTGCGAGGGCTTTACTTTCAGTGGTGTAACTGGTTTTGTAGTACCTTTCATATTAAGCATGTGGTTTTTAAAAGTGCTTTCTTTGCTTTGTATGGTTCTGTACCATATGTTTTGTATTTAATTCTTTGAATGACCACTGAAACGCAGCCAACTTTGGGTGAATGTGGCAACTGTTAACTAGCGCTTAGCAACAGTGCACAATAATCAAGAGGGGAAGTGAGGAAGAATACCATGTCTAATTGAAACTACGGGGGGCATTTAGCTAGGTAGGGCGTAATTAACAAAACATGGAGCTTGGACATGATATTAAGGCATCACATCTTGACTCTTGCACAAAAAGGATTGTGAAATCAATAATGTAAAAGAAACATTTCAGATATTTGGCTTTATACTTCGGACGGATAGCCTCTGTGAGCTGTATGTGCTTTGCCTATTCTCGCCTAATCATTTCTTGCACGTCATGCAGAAGACACATTTTCTTTAGCTTTTAAAACAGAATCATGAGGACTGTTGGGAAAACCAACAAATGAAGGAGTAATAAGCTTTGACATTCTGACAATCATGTCTTTTAGAGAATTAGTCCCATGCACTAGAGTTCATTAGATATAGTAAGCAATTAAAATATCTCTAATATTGTGAAACACATTACAGCAGCAGTCATAAAACAACACTAAACTTTTACGATTAATATGTTATGTTGTCTAAGAATCGTTGACTTTCCCCAAATCCTGTCTTGTCATTACATTTCTTAAAGTGTTGAGAAAAGTATTGCTTGGAATAATATATGTTCAAAACTCTTTTGCTTAATGTAGTTTCAGTTTTATTTTTTTAAAAATTCCAAACCTGATCATTTTGTTTCATGCTGTATTTTGTGTGGAGATAAATTCATGGACCAATTTTATTTCTTGTACAACCCAAACACGTCTTGTTTCTACGAACTCYGAAGATATCCTTGAGTAATAAGGAGAGAACTAGTAAATTAAATTTCAAGTGAATCATTGCAACGGTTTGTCTGCAGCTCTGAGCAAGCTAGTGTAGCCCCTGTTAATGGATTTGAACTTGCAGGTAGCTAGTGGAGATGACCCAAAACCAAGGAGCCATTCTTTGAAGGTGCTTGTACTGGTGAACTATCCAGCAGCATTAGACTCTTAATAATTAAATAGAATCATTAATGTTTTTATAATCCAGAAGTAAAAACACAGAGTATCTATTGGAGGAACTTGTGGATGACAGAAATTTGGAACAGTGTTTATTCACAACAGGGACAGCCAGATTTTGTACACTGTTGTTGTTGGCTTGGCAGTATGAAATAGAAGTATGGTGTTCCTGTGGAAATAATAGGCTGGATTGACAGGCCAAGGCCAACTGTATGAGGTTTAATGAGGCAAAGTGCCAAGTCCTGCTCTTGGGTCACAACAACCCCATGTAACACTACAGCCTTGGGAAGAGTGGCTAGAAATTTACCCAGTGGAAAAGGACCTGGGGGTGTTGGTTGACAGCCAGCCAAACATGAGCCAGMGTATTCCTAGGTGGCCAAGAAGGCCAATGGTATCCTGGCCTGTATCAGAAAACAGTGTGGCTAGCAGGACCAGGGAAGTGATTGTCCCCCGTCCTCAGCATTGGTGAGGCCACACCTCGAATCTTGTGTTCTGTTTTGGGCCCCTCACTACACGAAGGACATTGACGTGCTGGAGCATGTCCAGAGAAGGGCAGTGGTGCTAGTGAAGGGTCTGAAGCACAAGTCCTATGAGGAGTGGCTGAGGAAGGTGGGATTGCTTTGGCTGGAGAAAGGAATGCTCAGAGGGGACTACCTTGCTAGATGGGGGTTGGTCTCTTCTGCCAGGTAACAGGTGATAGGACAAGAGGAAATGGCCTCAACTTCTACCAGGGAAGGTTTAGATTAGATATTGGGAAAAATTTCTCCATGGAAAGGTTTGTCAAGCATTGTAACAGGCTGCCAAGGCAAGCTGTTGAGTCACCAGCCTTGGAGGTATTTAAAAGATATGTAGATTTTGCACTTGGGGACATGGTTTAGTGGTGGACTTTGCAGTGCTGGGTTAATAGTTGCACTCACTGATCTTAAAGGTCTTTTTTGACCTAAATCATTCTGTGATTCTGTGATGCTAAAATGTAATTAGGTTTGGTTTAGATGACTCCTGAAGCCTGGTCAGCTGGTTTCTGTTGTCTTATTCTGTCACACAGTAATGTCACAACTTCTGTGATATTCTTTTGGGACATGAGAGGCCATAGAGAATTGTGTAAATTACTACTTTAATTGAAGTGTGTTTAATGTAATTCTCATTGAGTTAGCATTTAAAGTTCCATGGCACCTCAGTTGTTTAATAAAAACCTCTGTATACCTGATCTGAAAATCTTGCATCATATACTGTCGAATGCTTTGGTTAATTTGCATTTAATTTTTTTTACCAGCTATACTACACTAACTAATAAAATGTTCATAAAAGATAGGAAGAACTGTATGTTGTGACATAAAATCACCAGAAGAGTAAGAAGCTAGGGAGCAGCCTGAGTCAGTATGACAAGATCTGATAGAAACCTTCAATTAATATTTCTCATGTAGGGTTTTGGAGAGGTTATTTTGAGGTAGTTTTTCAAACTGATGGAGCTATGAACAGCAAAACAGTGTGGGCAGACCTAAGATACTGTTACTTAAGAGATTACCAGACATCTGTTGGACTGGTTCARTGAGCAAGCCTGGAGTGACTAGTTTTATGAAATGCTGTGCAGAGATCCTCTTGTTCTCTGTCTCCTATCTCCATCATTTTCTGTAATTAGCTCTTTTCAAGACCCTTGGTGTGATCTGATCAGAACACTTTGAGGCAAGTGAAGAAGTTAGTTACTGAATATAACTGTGGTCTGAAATACCCTCTATTAGTAGTGTTCTTTTTCAAAAGTAGATTCATCTGTGCGTCTCACCAAAAGTAATAGGATTTCCCTAGAACCTACAGTGTGAAGTTGCTAGTTAGGTGGCTATTTTAAGCTGCTGAACATTTTCCTGGTACTCCTGTTCTTTTGCACCAACTTCTGCTGCATGTCCCTCCGCAGCACCGATTTCTCTGTTGAATGGAGTGTACAGCACCAAAATATCAGAGAAATCAGTAGTCTTTTTTGAAAGACTGTTTATGCTGCTGTTTTTCTCTAGAGCCACACTAAATTTAAATGTGGTTTTATAAAGAAATATTAATGTGTATATGAAACATTTTACCTCTAGCATTCTACATGTGTGAGAGATATTAGGATTTGTCCCTCCCCATCCCCTTTCTTTTATAATGCTACCTCCAAAACTTGCTTTCTGGTGGACTCTCAGGTCTCTAGGCATGCCAGTGCTCAGGGAGACTGTTGTTGCTTGGTCCCTTGTGTTATCACTCGAGAGTAATTGAGTAATTAGTAGAGTGTTTGGAAATTACTGTGTGCCTGATCCTCCACAATCTTCTTCATAAAGAGGAAATGATCACTTATTAAAAAAGTGAAGTGTGGCACAGTATTCTGGGCTTAGTGAGATCCAAGCTTTTTCTCCATCACACCCACTTCAGACAGATGTTGTGGTGGTAAGGAACAGCAGATCCAAATAGCTGAGCTCAGCTGCTTCTGATGCTGTAAGGAATCTGGGCAGCTACCTCTTCACACTGGAATCACTGGTGAAATGGGAATGTTCACAGCAAAGTTTTATAAATATTACTGTTGCCTACCCATGCTACTGATGTCTCAGAATGAAGAGCATATGTGACAAAACCTTGTCTTGATGGCTGTCAGTTTGGGATTTGCATAGAACCAGGTGCTGTGTTCCCTGCCCTGAACCTTGTGTCCTTCTACTGCTGGTACAGTACTTCACTGCTATTAGTTCTCTACTTACTATCTCCTTGGTGATAATGTGTTTCACCGTGTACGATTGCGTCTCCATTTTGCCATTCAGAACAAGCCATCTACTTTTACTGCTTTTGTTCCTGCCTCACTGACCATCTCCCTGTGGCTTCTCAGGAAGTCTCCCGAATTCTGTATTGCTTTGGAGCATGAGATGGCTTTATTCTCCTGCCCTTTTACACTTTCAGTCCACTTTGAGAACAGCTGTTCCATAATGGAAGCCTAATCCTGTAATTTCTTTAAACCACTTGTATAGAATCAAATTCTTAGTGCAATTAGGTGATTCCTTTGAGAAGACAGGGAAATAGGTCTTGATTTTTACAACTTCAATGCACTGCGTCAAGAAGAGGGAAACGGCTTCCTGCCAGTCATGTTGTATGTGACGCTTAAGAACATGGTGGTTTTCTAATCTTGTAAAAATTGCTTTCAAAACTTTATTGTCTAGATGAGATGTTAAGACRTTGTTGTTACTCTTTCTAATGTTAACCTCTTAGAGGGAAATTTCTGGCTGTGAGAACAATAAGAAATTAGGTGGATTAACCAAGTGATCAGTACCAATACATAGAGGAGCAATTTTGAAGAAAACCTAAGGAGTAGGGTTGGAAAGGCAAAGCCCTCCAAGAAGACTTTAATGCCTTGGATAGAGGCACTCAGAACTACTGATGGATACTTAAAGAAGAAGTTCACAGTGAAAAATATACATATCCTCACAGTCCCTCTTGCAGCAGTTTCAGCAAATTTTAAAGGTTAGTTCCTGTCTTTTTTTTTTCGTTAGGAGAGTCAGCACTCGATTTCCAAGCCTTTTGAGCAGGATGAACACAATTTGCGTGCCAGATTTGTATTTCACCTTCCTCCTCCAAGCCCATGATCATGACTACAGAAGATATGGGAGGCAAGCTGGATTCCAAGGACATGAAAATTAAAATGTTAACTGTCACAAGTTTTTGTGTCAAGAGCTATGGAATCTTTTCTATGCAATGACAGGACATCTAAACATACAGATTGTTTTGCTTTGTTGCATTAGCTTAGTAATGTTCTTCTTTCTTACTAGGTGTCTGAGAGTGTGTTGGGTGCTGCAGGGAAAATGCATAGGCACTTGCCTTCTCCAAAGTCCTCTAAGCTAGAGAGAACAGTGTATATGTTTCTGCATGTACATATATATACATATATGAAAGAGAAAAGGGCATGAATTAGAAAAGCTGAAGTCTAATATCATACTGGTCCAATATCTTAATGAGTCTTAAAGAATTTTTTTTCTTTAATGATTGATTGACTAAGATGGCTTATACAGGTTTTCTGTGTTCACAGTTTGGCTTTATAGACCAGAAGTTCTTAGTGTGTAGTAGATGTGCCACTAGTAATGCTATTCAAAACGGTATGCCTCGGAAGCTCTTAAACAAAGGTCACCACCACACAAAAAACCCAAACCACTTTAATTTTCAACAGCAGATGTGACCTTGTGGCAGAAAAGCCTGAGAAGGAAGGGAAAAAAAAAAGGATTCTTCTGGCTGCTCTCACCTATCAAAATGAACAGTGTTGCTTGTTGACTGTCCAGCTTGGCTTTTTTTATTCAGGTATGCCTTGTGTCTGGTGTCTGTGCAGATAAATGCTCAATTTTCATCTGCAGCACAGCTGACTGTCTTTCTGTCAAGCTTGACTTTGGGGTGATTGTAGTTATCATGTGGATTTGGTGAAGAAAGAGGGAGGCTATGCTTCCAACAGGGGTTAAACACTCCCCTACACAGTGCAGTGTAGGTTTTCAGCTCCATTTGCTGTCACTGTAGTAAATCCATTTCTGATTATGTGCTAAAGCCAGACAGATTAACTGCTGAGTTGAACTTGTGAAGTTCTATGTGTGTGCTGCCAGAGTCCCCCCTGCTGGAAAAGGCGGATCTATATAGCCTGTAGATTCAGAACAGTTGAAAATTCATCCTAACATTGTTGCTTTGATGTCTGTTTGAAAGCAAAAAAAACATGTTTGCTTTTGATTACCGTGTTTAAAGGATGCTGTCCCAGCAGTGTAATAAATGAGAACTGGATCTGGGACTTAGTTTCAGAAAAGACAGTATTCTTCCAGATGCTTTTTAATTGAATCTTCCTGTGAAAATGGGCTCAATTTTGAATTCAGTAACATGCAGTTCTGAGGTTTAGGGCTGAAAAAGAGAGAGGAATACAACAGATGCTGCATAGTTTTGATACTTCTGATGTCAGATGATACTGATATCTTAAGCTTGTGTTCTCTATTCTGATTCACTATATAAACAAGTGCAGCATGAACCTCAGTGTATAACCTTGACATGACTGGATCTTTGCTTTGTAGGTCGGTAGCAGTTTGTCCAAATTGCAAAAACTGCATGTTGGGAAACAGATAAAGTATTTGCATCAATAAAACATTTAATTTCCTTTGAGAAAAGCTGTTTTGTGCCTCAGACTTTTTGTTTTTAAGAAATGAACCTTCAGTTCTTGTTTCCTTGTAGTCTAGGTGAGAACCTCGCATTTGGATTCGACAGGGTAATAAGTCAAAACTGTCAATGAAGAGCAGCCATGAACTGAAATACATCATAATATTGTGTTGGTTTAATGGGATTTCCAGTGTGGCCCTGCTGGGAGTGTGAGTTTCGACTGGTTGACCTTCAGAGGTCCCTTCCAATCTGAGTGATTGTGTTGGTTGTAAAGTGGGGTAGTACAAAACCGATAAAACTTGGCAAGAATTATCTATTGGTAAGATACAACTTCCTGAAACAATTCATCTGGCCCAAGGGCTTTGCAAGGATACTCAAGAAATAGGCTACTGGCAGCATGAACTGTTTTGGTAACCTGCTTTCCACCGTCTTCATTTTGGTTGTTTTTGCGCTGTGTGCTGGGTGTGCTTTCTGTGCATTATCAGAAATGTGCTGCTGGTCTTGTCATGTTGGTAGATGGCAACAGAAATGGTCTGGTGATTGAGGCATTGCTGGGCATGTATTAATAGGAAGGCCGCAAAGCTTGAGTGACTCTGTAAGAGGCTGTTTGGCCTGCCTGGGATGGAAGATTGAGCACGAAAGGGCAATAATGATACTTGATGGATTGACATTGTTGCATTGTCTAAAATCAGTCTGTCTAGATTAATGTTCATAATTGAACATTTTACTCTAAGGAAACTTGAAATAAGCCCAGTGCTATTAATTTTAAACCTTTTTGAGGACTAAAATAAAGCACACTTAAAAAGGAGATATTTGTTTGTTATTTCAATCAATTGCTTCTACTTCTTATTTTGTTAACTGGTAAGTTTGGGAACTGCAGTTTTGATGACATACTGTTGAGCATCTTTCTGCTGAGTTGTATGTGTGTCCATATGTTTTATTTCTCTGGGCACTTTGATTCTTATGTGATGATTCAGTATGTGGGTTGCAGTTTCTCTCTAGCTGCTGTATTCTACCTGAACATGCTCCATATGTAGAGGAAAACCAGTGAAGTGTGGAAAGAAGGGAGTTGTGGTTTTTTTATTGCAACTATGAAAAGAGGAATGGAGGATGGATAACATACCTTTTCCTGCTCCAAATGATTGTCTGAATAAACTGTGGGAAATTGAGGTTTTGTAAAAATACATAGCAAGAGAGGAAAGAACTAGAAATTTGCAACTGCAGATTGAATTTTCTTAGAGAAATTCCATCTCAGGAAGAAGTTGACTGGCAAATTAACGGGAGCCAGAAAGCAGAACTGTTTTATGATTCATAACTAATCCTTTGCCCCAAAGACAGGATCAAGTGTATTTGAGGCCATATGCCTGGAAGGAGGCTGGCCTCAGGATGAATTCATTAAAACAATTCTGTCCTCCCTGTTCCCAAGTGCAGTTCATGCTGAGAGAGACTGATAAATTTCTCATTAAGAAATGCCTGTTGAAAATGTGGTCTATTCTGTGTGTTGTCACAGTGCCTTTCTGATCTGGAATAAATTACATAAACTGTGTTCTTTTCAGCCAATGTGTGGAGATAAGAGAATGCACTGGTGAATCTTGTGTCCATACTGTCATTATATGTGCCAGGAAAAATAGCCCCAGACTATGAATATAGAAGGAGAAAATAGTTTTAAGAGAAATAGCCCCTTTTGAAATGGGTTGATGTCAAACTGGGGAATAAGCAGTTAAATGCAATGCCACCATATAGCCACATGAAGCATAATATTCAGGTTCTGATTTTCTTTGTTTTGGAAATGAGGCTTGGAATGATCTACTTGCAGTTTTTACTGGCTTACCTATCCCTGGTCTTTTGTAATTGCTTCTCTGTTTCTATGGATGAACTTATTTTTACTTATATCGGCTTTTAACCGATAATCACTGTTCTTTACCGTTCTATTTCTCTTCCCATCCTTTAATGAAGAGCTATTATGATTTTAGTAAGACTGAGGAATGTTCTTATGTTTGGAACACTGCCCGTTGCTATTATGTTCTATGGCAAAAACAGATGGGGAGTTGTTTGGATCATTCGCAGGCATATGCTTTATTTTGCTGTTGAATGGCTTAGTTCAAGGTAAAGAGTCAAGTTAAACTAATTATTATAATAGACTGTGTTAGAAGACCGTTGTAAACTAGCAGTTTGACAGCTGGAGAATCTAAAGAAAATCTGTTACGATTTTTCTAAGAAAAAGATACTGGAATGCAGACTCCTCAGACCTAATTTCATAGAATCGTAGAATTATTGAGGGAGATTTGAGGTAAATGTGTGTCCTTTTGCATTTCAACCAAAAAACATGCGATGTGTCTGGAGATTGCACCTTCACCAAGGAATATGGAAATTTCTTTGGTCACTGAAGGAAAGCATGATCGTTTACTTAAGACAGGAAAAGGAAACAACCTTTCTTTCCCCTCTTAGCTGGTTACGTCTCTTACCATAGCAGAGCAGTGTAAAGGATGTATACTTGAATGTAAGAGAAAAAGCCTCTTCTAAAACTATGATAAATATTTATGCAAAACTACAATGTAGGTTTTTTTTTCACAGATGATGGTCTGTGTACTAGCAGCTAAAGAGTATGGGGCTTTTGCTGCCATGGTATATTTCATACCGTTTACAGTGATGTACAAAAGAAACAGAACCCTTGCAGTCCATAATTAATTTAATATGTTATAGAGAAATTGCTAATATGCATTAGCGAAGAGTTGCAGTTTCATGTCTTATTTAGTGAAATTCTGAATGTGCTAAAAAAATAAGTATATCCATTCCTGATTAACTCTGGGATAACTATCATTGCCTGCCTAATCAGAGAGACTAGCTTTAGTAAAGAATTGGATGTCATCTGCAGGTCTCTCACTAAGCTGTGAAGAGGCCAAGAAAAACAGCTATAAAAATGTTGATGTTGGCCATGAATTTCCATAAATAACAACTTGCTTTCATATGAATGCTCAGAGTGATATTACAATATGGACTTGGTTCTGCAGAAGATCTGGTTTTATTTCCAAATTCTGCCTCTGAGAGAAGGCAGATGGCTTCTATGTGCCTCAGTTTCCCTATCTCTAAACCAAGGGTGGTGGTGGTCCTGGGAGTTTTTAAAGCACTTTTGGACAGTAATGATTTGCTGTTAAGGTCTTCTGTGGCTGAGTTTAGAGGGCCCTTAGTTCAAGTCTCGTGGTCAGGCCCTTGGGCTGCTAAGCTTCATGCTTCTGTCAGTAAGCTTTAGACCTCCGAGAACAAATGGTGTTCTTGGCATACGTACAAACAGCTATTTGGCTTTTGTGTTCAAACCTTCTGTTTAATTTCAATTAACTTTATTTTAATTAATTGCATTTAAACATAACAGTCTCTGGTTTCCCTGTAAAAACTATTTGCCATGTGGGAAAAGCCAGGATAGCATCTCCACTGAGACGGYTCTGTGGTGAAATGGACTCAAAAGTCCAAGGCCCTTTGTCAGGGAAGCAGCCCATGGCCGGGGCTCTGTTTACCCGCCATAGTGGTGGCAACCAATATCTGCACTGGTGTTAAAGGAGTGTATGAAATACCCAGTGAAAACAGGCTGTGTCTCGCAGAAGGTCTTCAGCTGGCTAAAGCAAGCAGTAGTTGAGGAGGGAGTTAAATAAAGCGCTTTCAGACCACATGCTGTCACAACCTTTCTCCTCCCCCCATATCCCCTCTCTTTTTTTTTTTTTTATTGGCCATATGTTTTAGTAGTCTAAGTATGTGTCAGTGGTAATCCAGGCTCTGCACTTTTAAAGGATGATTACCCAGTTTGTTGCTGAAGTGAGACTTTTTCTTCCCCATTTAATTAATTTCTGGGAGGGTTGTAATYGTAAACCTTTTTTTTTTTTTTTTTTTAATTTTATTGAGGATTACTCTTTGTATGGCTAAATTTAACTCCCATCTCTTTTTGCGGGCTGCGGGTCTGTTCCCAGTTTGTGTGATAGGGGGGTCAAACAAACCGGTTTGTTCTCTGGATGCTAATCTGAATTTCAGAGGCTCTGTCCTTCACCYCCGGGCTCTGCTCCCCTCCCCCTCCTCCCTGCTCTCTGCAAACAGCCTCTTCGGGTCTCTTTCTCCCCTCCATTCCACCCCCCTTCTCCAGCCCTTCTTTCCTCCCCTGGCTCACCAGAATAGTAAATGTTAATTATCCTTTCCTACTCATCCCATACCGCAATTCTCACTTAGGATGCTTGAGGTACTAGAGAACTAATGCTCCTAAAATTCAAACGATTTGAAAGTCCGCTGGTCTACATGTTATATTAAAGATACCATGATGCTTTTTTTGGGAATTAAATTTTATGGGTTTTTTAGGGGTTAAAGCAGGTATAGGGTTTTACGATGAGCTTTAAAAAAAGGTGGCCTCTTTTGTCAGGGTGTGATAAGGGTCATGTTGGCTTTATATAAACTACTTATCAGGAACTCCCCTCTTTAGGGAGTCATTTCTCAGGTCGCGTTGGCCGAACAGGGAGGGGTTACTAACTAACGTAGGATCCCCTGCTTGTAACCCATCTTCGTGGTAGTTCTCATAGCATGAATACAGTTAATCTCCTTCTTGCATAAGAAAAAGGGAAATGTGGCTAGTGGGCATGCAGAAATGCGTTGTCGTTGCACGGAATAAACCCTCCTACCTGTTCTGTGGAACATAAACAAACCCACCACCCTAGTAGATTGAAATGTGTGTGTGTTGGGGAGGAGGGGAATAACACGTAGGAAAAGATTTATGCCTTCCTTTGGGCTGTTGCTTGGTAACAGAAAATGCCTCTTAAGCCTATTTTTGGAGAGGGGAGGGGTGAAACTTGATTCAGTGACCATCTGTCCCAAGCTGGTTGATTTCCTGTTGAGCTCTCCTTTGTTTCTGTCAAACAATTGATTCTTACCCTTTACAGATAAGAATACTGTTGGTGACATTGCCCTGAATCAGCAGGTTGGCTTGTGGCAACCACAAAACAGACCTATTAATTTTAATAATTTTTTTTAATGTGTAACGGATTTTGGTTTTTCTGAGGCTACTGACTGTGGTCTTACTGGGATTTATTTATCTGTGTTGTGGTTTTGTTTTTTTCCTCTTTGGGAATGTCTGCAGTACAGTAAGCGAGTGTAATAAATGTAATTTAAAAGTTTTTATAGAGCATGTAATAAGCTATTTTTTTAGTCTGAAATTGGTGGGGAAAAGCAGCCATGGTTTTGGGCCCATTAAGCCTTTTGTCAGTGGGGGGGAGCAGAAGTTAATTCAAGTCACTATTGAAGAAATCCCTACTGTTTCTGTGAAAACAAAACCCAGATTCTTAATTGCAAATGGARTATTTGCTATTGTTCTTGCTTAATTGTCAGAAAATCGTTCTCTGTTTGAGTGCCTCCTGATGTTTGCTTAATAGTAGTGTGCTGGATAGATTTGATCTCAGGTTATTTTTAAGTCATCTGTTTTATTTATATTGCAGAAGCCCGTATTTTTCCTTTAGTTTTATGCATGCAGGGTACAAGGCTCATGCATATGCCGATATGTGTGAGTCCTCTGTAGCTGCGATTATTTAAAAGCATTCCAATACCGTTTTCTTCCCTGCCCTGAATTTCTGTGTTCAGAGAAGTTCCAGAGAAGTTCATAGTTCCAGGCATCTGCTGAAGGGGAGGTAAGGCGTGTGTGACACGTAAGGAAGACACGTAATACCTGCTAAAAAGGGAGTGAAGTCCCCCAATGTAGTAGGAAAATGATAGTCACTATTATTTCCTTCAGTCAGTGAAACTCTTTCCTCGAGTGTTTCCATGATGTGTTACAGAGGAGGGTGAGAAGGAAAGACCTACAATACAAATGTCTTGGCATCTTACAGGTCTTTGCTTATTTGAGTTTAGCCTACTTGTCACTCAGTAGATGAAATTTGAAGGTAATTCCCAAAGGTCACTTCACAGACTTGAAGGTGATAGAAAAGTTAATTTCCCTTTCTCTTCTGTTTTTCCCACATGCTTTCCAGATCGCTTTCCACAGGTAGGAGATCTGTTGTCTGCAGCTTTTCAGCACAGTCCTGGATGCATGCAGATTCAGCTCTTTTTGAAGCTGATGGAAAGGTGCCTACTGAACGCTGACTTAGTGAGTGTTGGGTCAGGGATACTTGAGAGATTTCCTTACTTTTAAAAGAAAATTGCATCTATAATTTGGCTTAATAAGGCATATTGATATCAAACCATGTGAATGAGCCTATGTGACAGTGCTGTGGCTTGCTGGTCTATCAGCTCTTGCTCCTTGTTGGTTGCCCATTTCCTCACCCCCCTCTCAGCCTTTACCCCTATTTTGCTGCTGTTTGTTTGGAATATGCTGGGATCTGGCAGAGGAACTGATCCACTAGAAAAACAGTATCATTTTCCAGGGTAGTTTTTTAGATGGATTAATTCCTTGATCTAGTTTACCGCTGGATGACATGCCAAGTTGCCCAGTGTAGTGTAACACAATGGAGTGGAAGTGATCAGTACTGAGTAAATTTATTGTTTTTCCAAAAGCATTAGTGCCAAATACACTGTAAAGTGTTTTTAAACATGCATTCTCTTTTAGCTAGAGAAATCCTACTTTTGGATTTTACACTGGACAGGTGTAAAACTAATTGAACATGACTATGTGCTGCTTTTTGCCCTTTTTTTGGTAGAAAGTGATAGGTACCACCACCATGCCTTTTGGGTATTTTCAGTCTATCTTGAAATTACACTGGGATTAAAAAAATCATTTGTAGAACTAGTGCCAACTAGGTTGATGTTGACCTGGGAGTTTAAACATGGCAGTGAAGGAACTGTTCTGAATTGGTTAAAGAACTGATTAAATTTTGTTTCTTCCTGCAGAATGAGTTTTATGAGGGGAAAAAAAAAAAAAACTTGAAAATTTTATTTCAGGCTTGAAAGCTTTGTTCTGCATATCTGGAACACATTTTTTATGTCTGACATAGAGAAGATGATGAGTGGTTGTTCTGATCCAGGTTTTCTTTGTACCCTTAAGAGAGCATTACTAAGCTGTACAACACAAATTGTAGAGAAATGACAAAAAGTCGAGTTCTTCTGGCATCTGTGGGGCAAGCAGCTGAGTCCATGGCCTGTGCAAATGACAGAGCAGGTGGAATACAGGCCTGCTCTTATCTTCGTGCTTTCTCTGCCTTGGTTGTACTGCACTTTTCCCATTAGAACAGATCCGATGTGTCCTTTGTTCCCAGATGAATGCATCTCCAGATGTGCCAGTCAAAAGGCAGAGCACCTGTGGCTTACCTTACAGACAGGAGGGCAGTAATTCTAGAAAAGGAGGTCAGTAGAAGACTGGCGTCTGCTTGCATTCACCTTCTCATGTTGCTTTTGCAAGGATGGAATTATTTATGTATATTTTTTCCCATCTGAATGCAGTCAACCAGAGTTTGAAGAACATTATTCAATGTCAGGGCGTTTGGCAGAGGTTTTCTTTTGGGAGGGGAAGCACAGAGGTAGGGTCATGATGAGCTGCTTTTTCCTTGCTGGCTGGGTGAGCTCATGTATTCTCCTCAGGTATGTCATTGTTACAACGTTCCTATTGCAGTTCTGACTCAGCCTCCATTTACAGAACTGACAGTGGTGCCATCCTTGATATGAGTTTGAGAAATGTTCCTCTCTTGTGATAAAAAGGCCTATTTGTGGTTTGCAAGACAGAGTTTGGGCACTGTAGCAACAACTTTCTGCTGTAAGGATGAGAATGATGCTACTCTTTCCTCCCTAGCCAACATTGCCTACTCCAAAACCACGTGCATCAAAGGTGCAAGTGCCAAGCTTCCCTTCTAGGAAGGTATGGCCATCAGCACCACTGACAGGCTTTCCAGGGAGGAAGCAACAAAGGAAAGGTTTTTAGGGAGCCTTTTGTTTCCAGCAAGTAGCTTTCTGAAGCTACAAAATTGAAACAACTTTGGAAAGAGAAAAACCCAGGTCTTCAGTGGAGTTCGGTGGTCAATTAGTTCCTGGTCTGTGACAGCCTTCTTCTCTGTTAGAAGTTGTTGCTCAGGTGAACACTAACCTTTAAAAGAGCTCCAGGCCTTGAGCATACTGGGGCTGTGCTCATCCTCTAATCTTTGCTTAATGTTCTGAGGCCTAAGCTAATATCTCAAAACCTACCTTCTGCATATTTCTGAATACAATGTGCTCTTTTGTAACCTGCTGGCTCAGTGTTGTTTCCCACTCAGGAATGGGGAATAGCCACTCCTATAGATATCTACATATATCTACAAAACATTTGAATGGATCTTGCAGAAAGTGTTCTTCCATATCTAATAACTGATTTGGTTTAATCTAGATATTCTTTTTGATTTAACTTGTAAGTTGCAGTTGCCTGAAGATACTCTGCTGTTTTGCTCTATGAGCAGGGCTTTGAGGGTGTAACTTTGGTGTTTTTACTACTAATGTTTAACATGATCCAGACATTCACACAGTGTAATGTAAAACCAGAGAATCTGCACTATTGCAGGTAAAACAAGTGTTGCCTGTGTCTGGTACTGCTTTATATATATGCATGCAAAGGACTGCAGAAGACTGCAAATAAGTGGAGGAAGTAGCTTTTATGTGTATCAAAGGTGTCCTGGAATGACAGTTTCTGTGAGTGGAAAAGATATACCTTGCCAGTTGAAAGAGAAGTGAACCAATGTAAGGCAAGGCCAGTGTCTCTGAACTGCTGTTACCTTCCAGGCTTTTTTCATGCAGAGACTTTTGTCATCACATGATGATCAAGTAGACTGTTATTTCTACTTTTTTTTTTCCCTCACTGAGTAAAGATATGTTGTTTTCCTTCCCCACCCTTGTAAGAACAAGGTTGAATTTTTCACTCACTTTTCCAATGGTTTTGCCTGGAGCTTTTTTCAGATTGTTTTCCCAAGTGACTAGATAGCAGCAAAGAGTAAGTGAATGGATGTAAAATTCAACCAGCTAAAGCCAGTGATTGAGAGGTCTTTGTTCTGTTCAGTCTTGACCACAAGCCTCCCAACAGACTTTGGTGGAAGTGGGAGCATGGATCTCAATTCTTTATCTTCTTAATTTTCTTTTCCCCCTCCATGAGTAAAATGGAAACAAAGTGTTACTTAAATGAGCAGCTAAATTCTTCTTAGTGTTGATGTTGAATTAACATACTTTGTAAAGCCTGTAATAAACTGTGGGGTTACAGAAACACCCTGGGAGGATATGTAGACTTTTTATTTTTCTTGCAGCACATTTGTTTAAAGTAAATTATCTATTAAGTCCCTTGAAAGTGGCTCTTCGTTTTACTCTTCTTTTTGGAATGCAATTTATTAGTGATATCCAGAGGGGTCAGGAGCATAAATAATGTTTGTTTTGAGGCTTGTTGGGTGCAAAGGTGGGGGGGTTCACAGTGAAGAGCTGTTTTGTTTGGTGTGGCTGATGAGGAGTAAGGCTGGAATTGCTCATAGCTGTCATTCAGGTTTTGTTTCAAAGTCCAAGGACCTACTGGGAAAAACAAAAAGCTAATGAAAGCTGACTGTATTTCAACCCAAACCCTGTGGAATCCAAAATGATGTCCTGACACTGCGTGTATTCTTATTCTCCTGCATTCCCATGGTTACTAAGGTAACAGGTTTTTAGAGGCTTTACATCTTCATTGTCAAGTATTTGCTACACTTATTGTTGCTGTTTGCAGATTAGGGCAATTTAAACAATGCCTTTTGAAATGGGGACCAAAAAATACAAAAAGAAATATAGTAGAAATAGATGTAATGAATCAATTACCTTCTCTTGTTTAAATTTTCAGTGCTACCTCTCAGAAGCTATGTACAAAATATCATACTGGTTTAATGTAGGGATTTTAAGAACAGAAAAATGCCCTTTTTTATGGCATGTTGATTACAGAACTCTGAATACAGCTGTGAGGAGTACCACACATGACTTAGTGCCTTTTCTGACAACAGAATTGTGAAGAAACTGAGGTTCATATTTGCATCAGGGTATTGGCTCTCTGTTTGTAGTACATCTGAGACAGTGACCTGAATCTTGTGAGCTGTGTTACCTGCTGCATCTGTGAAATCATACTTTAAAAATTAAGCAGACAGGGAAAAATAGGGAATTACTTTTTTCTAACCAAGTTTAACTACATGCAGAACTCTTGTAGCCAAACTTGTTTTATCGATGCTCCTCTGTGTCCATTTAGATCAAGCAGAAATATGCTCATACACATCTTCATGGAAAACTGGATTATAGATGAGGTAGTCAAGCTTGTAAATATATCTCCAAGAATATGACGTTTAAATTGATTTAGTACTTGCTGGCTTCTTGAAAGTTAGTGCATTGCTGCAGCAAACATCTTTGGCATCTGTGGTAGGAGAACCAGTTTTAAAAAAATTGGTGTAAATGTTAACTTGAAAGTAGTGAGGTCTTTACATCATGATAATTTGTGCTATGCAGGTGAGATATGGTATATAATGAGTCTGTTTTGCCTGACAGAAGTAAAATGTTTCTAGTTGAGAATAATCCTGCCAGACTAGGAAAATACAGGTATTGTTCTCCCTCTGTGTCCTTGAAATGAGTCTGTTGCCATATACTCCAGAGCCCTTTATTGGACAAACACATGCAGTGGGTGAGATCCCCATGCTGCTGTAGGAAATCACCACCAGTGTCCACGCTGTCTTCATCTAAGCAAGGCTGAGAGTATGCCCTTAAACTACTTTTTTATAAAGGTAGGTTGTATCAAACAACTTTATTGCTGCTTATTTGCAGCTGAATATAATTTCTTTGGGGAGAACTCCCATAAGTGAGAGGGGCCTTGTTGAGTACCGTTTTATTACAGTTTTGCAGATGCTGCTGATGGTTTGTGCTCAGCCAGGCACATGTTTGGTCTCAACTGTGTCTACCCCCAATATCAGCAAGAGGTAACTTTCTTGAGGTAGACAAGACTTAGGAATCTAGTGTTCAGATAAGTACAGAGCAGATTACCCCAGAAAAAGGGAGGTGACAGATGGGTGGCTGACGCCAGAGGGGTGAAGCCGAATGCAGACTGAATTAGTCCCTGCAACCAAGGACAGAAGGTGCTTGGCACGCAGCTCTCACAAGTTATCATTTTAAAGTGTTTGTAGGGAAGCCTTTAATTTGATTAAGTCATTTCCGTAATAGTTTTGTACTTGTGGTTGTTACATTGCCCTGGACAGAGGTGTGATTTGACATCAAAATCTCTGTCAATATTTAGCTTTATAATAAGCTATTTATGACAAGCTATTTATAACAAGGTTTAAATCTTTCTAGTACATACAAAAAGCTGAATGAATGAATGTATATGTATGTATGAAAATAGGTATACTTCTGTGAGATTACCAAAGGAAAGGTCATTTTCCTTCCATCTCACTTAAAAATATGTATGCCTAAGAGAAATAAGGTATGCAACTCAAAAAAATTATGCTGTGCACCATAGAATTACAATTGTTTATTAAATTTTTTATTTTGTTTTTATGGTTTTTTTTTAAACTTGTTTAAACCTGTTGTCATACTTTCAGCACTTCTTTAAGTTTTCTGAAAGTTGTAGAACAAGAGAGGAAAACAAATTTATTATTAACGCTTTCTGAAGTTTTTGAGATCAAAAGCTACCAGTATTTGACATATGTCAGTTGTGAGCTTACTAGGAGGGCTTGTAAATTCCTTGGTTGAAAAAAAAAAGTCACCAAAGTGTGACGTTTTTAAGACAGACTTGAATGCAGAAGGGTCCGCAAGAACTTGTTTTTAAAAAATAAATAAAATAGAAAAGTCATACTGCTGTTTCACAAACATTGAAAGCTAATGTGCAGGAGACTGTAGTACCCCTCTGGCAGAATTTTTCCATTCTAAGTACCTTCCTTCACTGCTTGAGCAGGGATGAATGTCCACCCATCTTGGATGTACGGAGCCCTTCAAAGGAGTCTGGAGGGGTCCTCCACTTCAGGGAGCAGGGAGGATATCAGGGTGCTTTGTGAATGCTTTGGCATTCCAAATATAACCAAATATACTTTWAAAGCATTTTTGTGGACCTCAAGGGATCCCTGTGCTTTTGCTTATGAAAACCAGCCTTGTTCCTTCCTTCTTTCGCTCCAAGTCTTGCACAAAAAAATATTTTTCAACCCATTTTTTTCTTCAATTCTACCTCTTGGTTTTTTTTTGGCATGATTTTTATCCCTCTTGGTCAACTTTTTAGATCCCATTTTTAATTCCTTCTGAAAACTTCTCTTCCATGATAATCTTAAGGAAGGAGTCTATCCAACAGAAACCTTTCTCTTCAAAATAATTGTTTTGGACAACCTGAAATATGTTAATGCAATTGCATGAAACTTAAACTCTCACGAGTCATTGGATAAGTGTTCTTCCCTTCAATATGCTGGTAACTGATTAGACTCCAGGAGATTCTACTGGGCTCTTCCTAAGTAAGGGTGCCAGCCTTGACAGTGAATTTGAGATCAGAATTTGCAACCTTGATTTAATTTTTTATATTAAAGGCTTTGTGTTGTTTGTTGTTATTTGGTTGGTTGTTTTTGTTGGGGTTTTTTAATGGAAGATGTTGGAATGTCCTAACTTTTAAATAGCAGTCAGAAGGATTTACATATTACTTACCTCTAGTAAGTTAGTCCTCTTCAGTGAGGTAGAGTGTATTTATCTTGGTAAGATCCAATTGTGGTTGAGCACCAGAGAAAACAGGTGGGGGTTTTTTTCCATATGGTTTGGAGCTGTTTAAAGCAAATTAAAGTTAGACTTTGAGTTGACTTAGCTGTTTGCATTCTTTCATATTGCATGYGTTTCTGCAGTTGTCTTAAAAGATTTTGAAAACTGAAATTACGGATAAAGCCAAAAAGATTAATTAGTTGCTGGAGTGTTTAGTGTGCTCCTGGCTCAAACAAAGGAATAACTTTTATTCTTTGTGGATAAAAACAACCTAGTGCTTTAACAGACATAATTTCTAGACTAATAGCATAGCATGAAGCATATATGAGTTATAAATTTGCGTAATCTGAAGAAGATGCGAATTCTGTTCTGAGCCATTAGATTGCCTTGCAGTCTATTACTGTTGACAAAGATGGCTGATGAAGAGGCACAGACATTGCGGGATCAAGCTGTAAGCTTCATTTCTGGCACACTGGCAGCTCTCCAAAGTGTCTTTTGTTGGCAAACAAGAAAGTTCTTGCGATGTAAATAAGTGTTGTATCTGGCAGCCCACATTGAACAGAGATGGAATGAAATGTAAGAATATTTTTTGGTTTTTGATGAAGCGGTTTTCTCTGGGAGAGCAGGACCCAAAAATAATTCAAGAACCCTTTTAAGGCCGCAAGATTTTAACTAGTTTGTATCTTCTTAAAGCAACCTGTGCTGAACACCATTTGCTGTAAGAAACAGTGATTGAATAAGTTCGGAGTATTCTCCTCAATAATTGCATAAAAGAGAGATTGATAAAAAACAGTACAAACCTATTCTTTTCTCATCTTCTTTCTTTCCTATAAATTGACTTTGTGGAATTTCCACACAACATTCTTAAAGAATGTCCCATTTTTGACATGGCTGCTCTCAAATCTAGGTGGAACAATGCTAGGCCATACAGTAGATCTAAAGTAAATTATTCATTGAGTAACCTCTTCTCTGGCATTTAGTGTTATAATAGAAGAATTATTATAACGTCTCATTTGTTCAAACTATGCAAACTGAATGTATCCAGAGATAATTAAATAGACAATTTTTGTAATATTTGCATTAGCCTATTAATCTTTTTCATCATCAAGTATGTGGAGTGCTGCAGCCTCTGGCTAGATAGATATTGATTGAATAACCTTAAGGGAGGAAATTTGCTGAATTTCAGCTCTGTTTCACAAAACTAAGGTACTCCTAAGGCCAAATAAGTACAAAAGACTCATTGCAGCTAACCTTGGTTTGTAGCAAGGGATACAGTGGAAACCAGAAAGAAGGCCAAGGGGGTTGTCTTCCATCTGTGCTGAAGATGCAAAGTCATGCTATCTATAGGAAAAGAAAGATGACATTGCCCTTTAGCCTGGGTTTAATGTAGGTCAGTTGGGTCACCAGATGACATGACTTTAATGGCCAAACTGCTTTTAACAATTGCCTTGGGCAGTGTTTAATTTCACTGATCTTTGCCAGCTTTCAGGAAAAGAGAGAGGAGAAATCCACCTTATCTTCTGGTTTTCACACGGTGAAGATTTAATCCTCTTTTGTACTGAAATTTCTCTAATGAAACCTATTACCTAGTACATATTTTCTTGTTACAGTTAAATGCAACATTGGTTTTTGAAATTATGACATTTCAGAATGAGCTGACAAAGAGGTTTGTTAGTATTCTTGGGCTGTTCAGCTGCCACACGCAGAATTCTTACTCTGTTTAAGTTGACCTATGGTTTATTATCTCTCTTTCATGTGCGATATCTTCCTTCTCACTGCAAAGCACTGTAACAGAAGCAATCACATACTGTAATAACAGAAGAGGAAGGACAGAGCTGAATTCCAGTTGTCCTACTACTTTTCCATCCAGGTGACAGACTGGGATAGTAGTACAGAGAATATACAATGTTCCCTTTCAGAAACACCTCAGTATATATCTTAGAAAGTACATGAATGTGTGTCAGTTTTGTATAGATGCCCTGAATGGGCTATTGCTCAGAAACAATGTCTCAAGGTTGTATTGGAGATTGCTGTTAACGTGCTAGCTTAATGGTCTGTAATGGTGGGGGGAAAAGACAAAGTAAAGCAAATATTAAGAGTCATTAGAGGGAAAACAAATGGAAACCAAAGCAAAAAAAATTATTCTGCCATGCACATTCATCTTTAGTATACCTACATCTTGAAGGTTGCGTGCAGTTTGTCTCCTTACTCTTGCTTCTGTGATAACAGATATTAAAATTGGAAAAAAACAGAGAAAAAAATAAGGCTGATCCAAGTGTAGAACTACTATTATGTAATGAACAATTACATTGACTAGACTTCAGCACTGCAAATCAGACAGCTGAGGTCCGTGAAATAATGTGGGGGAGAAGGTGAGAGCTGTTCGTGTCTTCTGGAGAAAAAGAACTGAGGAGCATCAAATGAAATTAGCAGGGGCCATGCTGAATGCAAACAAAAGGTGATAAGAACCAGTGTGAGGTGGGTTGTGGCATTACTTTCTCAGGACACAGGCATGGTGGTTTCTAAAGCAGCTGGATAAATTTATGTTTTGTGTTAATTGAGCCTTGAGCTGCAGATCAGTGGAGGTTGGGAGAATATTTTGGATACTTATTACTGCGGGAATATCACAGAGTGTGTATTCTTTTCTGAGTATCTGCTCTTGGGCACTGTGTGACTTAGGGAAGGCAGCTTGTGGTTTGACATGCCATGTCTGTTTTTAGGTTGTTCTGACCCCTCAACTATTCTTCTTTGATTAGTGTGGGTCACTGAGTTGGGTGAGGTGGGCTGTGCAAAGTGTTCCAGGTCTGTTCTTTGCTCAAGGTGTGTTTTCTGCACGCAGTGAGCCAGAGGAAGCAGCATACAGGTTTCTTGTCTGCACCATGTTTTATGGGTAATAAAACTAAGTATTAACAAGCAATTACAGGAGTGCCAGAACTGAAGAAGGTAGTTTCCTAAAGATTTGGCTTTTTTTAAATTAATAAACTCAGATTTAAAATGTTTTCTGTACTTAGGAAGTGGTTTGAATCAGCCCTTCCAATGGCTTCCTTTTGTACTACCATTACCTGTAGCTGAGACATGGTCAAATGTCGTGCCTAACTGGCAAAGTTTCCTCATGAATATTGAGAAGCTGAAAAATTCTTCAGAGCTCTGTTCCTCTGTTTCATTTGCATGGAATTGTGGGTTTAAGAGGTGCTTGACAGAAAACATGTAATATGAGCCATTTTTCTCTTGGAAGCCAGGCAAAAAGAACTAGTATGAAATAAATAGAAATAATCTAAATAATCCTTCAACTTGCCCCAAAGTAGTAATAATATAGTTGAAAGAGTCACATGAATATCAAAAATAGATTAATTTTAATCTTTCTAAAGTTTTGAGTGTAATACAGGTTGGCTCCAATGCTCATGGCTGTGCACAGGAACAGTGGGGTATGACTGTGACATCCGATTTTTCTTACATTACTTAGTAACTGACACACACGCTGTGTTCTTGCTGGTTGTTAACAGCATGTGAATTATGAGGCCAAAGGGGTCTTCCCATGACAATGGCTAATGTTTGCAGAAATGCAAAGGTCATGATCATGACTACCTTTTTTTTAATGCCAGCAGGATACTGATGACAATTACTGAACTGCACAGATCTTGAAGTGTCAGTTTATTGACTTACCTTCCCTGCTTTGTGAGAAGTGATGAAGTCAATGCAACAGCCTGGCTTCTGGGCTGTGCCAGTTTAAGTGAGTTTGGCCTTGGGTAGTTTTCCTTCATATTCCCATGAAAAATAGGAGCAACTGGTTCACTAGATTTATTTTTCTGAGGTGCTATTTGATTAACAATATTATTAACATCTTTAAAAGAGAAAAGAAAATCAACTTCTTAAAACATGTTTTATGCTTTTGAGATAACTTTCTTTTTCTTCTAACCTGTACTTTAAAATTTAATGAGGAAAAAATATTGGTGGTTTTGTACTTCCGGACTGTAAGGGTTAATGGTGACTGTAGTGTATTTTTGAAAGATACATTTTTAATCAAATTTTAATATTGACACCTATGAGGTAGGCCTAAACTGTTCAAACAAAGCTCTTTACTTACCTTTGGCTGAAAATACGTGAACATATATTTTGGGGTTTTTTAACAGGCATAATGTGTTTGGAGGGAATTGCATCTGTAGGACAAATGGCCATGGGTTGTAGCTTCTCCTTCCCAGCTCAGGTGTTCAAAACTGAATGTTGATGAGGTTAAAATTGATTCTGAACCAATTCCTCTGTGATACAGTGACCTTTTATCTGTGGGAGGTTGGAAATCTTCACTGCAATTTGTTTAGTCACCCCTTATAGTGATTAAAAATTTGAAATGGAGATGTGAAAGCCATTATTTGTGTCTTTGGAAACCATACTTTCCAATTACTGCACTGGGTGATTTCTGGAGTAGTAAAATACTAGACTAGTATTTTGAGAGAGGGCAGGTCACACATCAGGAAGTTGAGTCACAGTTGGAGTGGATACAGCACTAGGAAGTATCTTTCTTAATAGGCTGAGAAGAGAAGAGGTATTAGATGACCTAATCTTTTTCCTGTGAAATTTTTGCTCCTGTGACTTTATTTTCCTGGTTGCCAAGACTAAGTGGTCATCTTTTTTTTTTTTCCTTCACATAGGAAAGCTTCATCAATGTAGAGCTGATTTGTTTGAACCTTGCCTAAATTTGTGGCCTTCTGATGCATATATAGTAGATTTTTATAAATAAAGTTAGCTCTTTAAGAGAAGGGTGGGGTGTAGAAGGGATTAGAATGAGGGGGAAATTACCTCACAGATTATAATTCTAATTGGTAATTCTTGTCAGAGATGCAAATTTGCAAAATCTATAAAAATTGTATACACATCATATGGGGGGGCTTTTTTGGTGTTTCCACCTGACGAATTGTGCCCCTAAGGATCCTTATAAAGGTAAAACCTTTTTATCACCCTAGCTGTGTCTGGCTCGTGATTTGATTGATTTTTTAGGGTCTGACCGGGGAGAGAAAAGGCATCAGTAGGTGTGTGGTAGATGTGATAATAGAACTTAATTTTGTCAGTATATAAAACTGTTGATTTATTACTAGAAAGAGGAAATTTGCTTTATGATGAGAATCTTTGTCTCAAAAGAGCTGGAAATTATGCAGTCAATGACCTTCTGTTTAGTAATAGGAAATCCATATGAATTTTGTCTGAAGTTAAAGGAGTTGGTCTAAAGTCAGATGTATGAATGAGATAGTTGCACATAAACTGAAAAGTTCTTGTTCGAGTCCTCTTGGGAGCTGGGGGGTAGTGGTGACAAGATGAAGGTTGAACGTCTTGCTGAGGTTAAAACTGGTAGTGAAGGGAGACTTGTTTTTAGAAACCAATGAAAGGAAACAGCAAGTACTTTTGGACAAATTATTTTATTTTATTGTTTTAAGTAACTATAGATGACACTTGTAATCTGCTGAAATTTGCAAGTGGTTTCTGTTAAACAATTTAGTATTCCCATGCTTTACCAGACTTCAGTCATTTGTGTGAAACTTGGGCTTCTTTAACAGCTGTTGCAGACTGCTCTGTCCCCTTATTTCAGTTGAAGTAGTCAGCAGTTTTTGGCGTCAGGCACACAGCTGGAGCAATCGCTTTCTTTGCAGAAGGGAAAATACTGGAAAAATATTGTTCTTGCTTGCTTTTCTTTTTTTTTTTAATCCTTGCTAATTACTTTGGGCTTGGCAGGAGTAGACTTAATCTTGAGTTTACATCTTTGTTGTCCGTTCTGAAGTCAGCCAAAGCTATTCGATTTAAGAGCCAAAACTTCTAGTTTATTTCTGCTCAGAAATTTGCTAGTGCTGCACTGCTAAAATTCCACCTCCCCTATGGTTCTGTTATAGCATGCAGCTGTACAACCTTTAGTTGTACCCCCTGATCCTTACAACGTCTCTGAAGAGCAGGCATTGAAACTGAGGAGGTTTCTAAGGGTTGATATTGTTTTTATGTGACTGTATAACTTTACTGGTTGGATTTAGGCAATGTGCAGCTGGAGGATGGTGAGGAAATGGAAATAATCATGGGGGGAGTAAACAAGGAGGATGAGAAAGATGGGGAAGTTTGGAGTGAAGGATGTAGAACAAATTAAGAAGGAGATGGGATTCGCCATAATAGAATCTGAGGGTTTGGAAACTGAAGAGGAAGCACATGTTAAATCAAGCTTGGCTTGATGAGGAGGAGCTGTCTGAGAATCAGAAACGGAAGTGAAGGGGCATTGAAGGCAAAGCTGGGTAATATTAGGCACTTGAGAACATGTTGCCAAGGAGCCTGAGAACTGCCAATGTGACAGGAAAAAAGGTGTGGTTAAACCAAGTATTTCTGACAAATTCATATACAAATATGGGATCTGGTTTTTAAGGAGTCTTTGGATGATGGGAGAGAGTTGCTGTGCTGGGATAAAACTTTAGGAGTGGGATGAAAACCCAATGGAGTGATGAGAACTAGCCCACACTGGGCTAGTAACATGACTCGGATTAGTGGAAGGGAGTGGTCTGGAGCTGGACAAACTAGTTGGGAGAGGAAACAGTAGGGTTAGATCAGAATAATATGTTTCCACTGAAATTTGTCCATTGTAATGCCTAAAACAGAATAAATGTTTTTTAACATTGTCACTTTTCTGCTCTGTGTTGGGCTGACCCTGGCTGGACACCAGATACCCGACAAAATTACTCTATCACTCCCTTCCTGAGCTGGATGGGGGAGAGAAAACACATCAAAAGGCTTGTGGGTGGAGATAAGGACAGGAAAAGATCACTCACCTATTACCATCAAGGGCAAAACTGACTCGACTTGGGGACATTAGTTTCAATTTATTACCAATCAAAGAGTATGGTAATGAGAAATAAACCTAAATCTTCAAACACCTTCTCCCACCACTACCTTCTTCCTGTTCTCAACCTTGTGGGTCCCTTCCAACTCAGAATATTCTGTGAAATTTCTCTCCCTCCTCCCTGCTAGCAGCACTATCAGTTCATCACAAGTTGTCTCTGCCATTCCTTCCTCCTCAGGGGGAGCACTTCTCACACTCTTTGCCTGCTCCGCCATGGGGTCCCTTTCACAGGGTGCAGTCCTTCAGGAACAGACTGCTCCAGTGTGCATCCCCTGTGGGGTCACAAGTCGTGCCAGAAATCCTGCTCCAGCCTGGACTCCTCTCTCTGTGGGTCCACAGATCCTGCCAGGAGCCTGCTCCACTGTAAGTTTCCCATGGGGTCACAGCCTCCTTTGGGTATCCACCTGCTCCTGGGTTGAGCCCTCTATGGGCTGCAGGTGGATCTCTGCTCCCCCATGGACCTCCATGGGCTTCAGGGGCACAGCTGCCTCACCATGGTCTGCACCACAGGCTGCAGGGGAATCTCTGTTCCTGAGCCTGGAGCACCTCCTCCTCTTCCTTCTTCACGGACTTTGGTGTCTGCAGTTTTTTCACGTATTCTCACTTCTCTCTCCAACTGAAGTTGCTGTTGCACAGCAACTTTTTCCCTTTCTTAACTGTTATCCGAGAGGCACTACCACAGTCACTGATGGGCTTGGCCTTGGTCAGCGGCACATCCATCTTGGAGTCAACTGGCATTGGCTCTGTTGGACACAGGGGAATCTTCTATCAGCCTCTCACAGAAGTCACCCCCGTACCCTTCCACCACCATAATCTTTCCACACAAACCAAATGCATACTGTCTGTAAATATCCATAAATCTTTTTGACTGGCAGGGTTTTGCCTCGTTGCTGGTGTTCCACATGGAGCACCATGACTGAAGAGGAAGAACTCCAAACACCTTTGCCACTCCCATTTGCCAAGCAGACAGGGTAGAAGCACACACCACAGTGTTCTCACTGATCTGTAGGAATACTGGCAGTGCTGCTTGACTTCTGCTTGTCTTCACGAAAACAGACCATCAAGCAATGCCCACCTCCTCCCCCTATCTGGGACTTAATTATCCCCACAGATACAGCAATGTGGTCACACATTGCTGTGGCCAGCAGTTGGGTCAGGCTGCTGCTGGGATAGAAAGCAGGTCATGATCAGGGTTGGGAAAACCCAGGGTCAGAGACCAAAGAAGTACAAACACATTCATTTTGAGGGCAAGGCGGGGGTGTGGATGCCAGGCTGTGATGTGGAACGTGGGAAGTGCTGGTGTGCCAGAGTAAGCATCAAAGCCCATAGTCTGGGCCGAGGCAGAGGCTGGACTCCAACTCTACACCAGAACACAGGAATGCTGCAAAAGGAGGCTGGTGAAGCAGGATAGTTGGGAATGAGTCCCCAAGCATCAGAAAATAGGATCAGATGTTAAAGGTAGATACTGCAGCATAATACATAGTTTCAGGAAAATTGGCAAGCTCACAGAACACCTTCTGTAAAGATGTAGCTACCACTTTCTCGTGGTATGGCTGAATTTGGGGCAGCACAATCCGGGGCTCCTTTCAGTCGTGTGTAAGAAAGGAAATAACACTAACAATTATCTCCACTTACACAACTCTGCTCTCATTCAACCTAACTTACTGCAGATGCCAAGATTTCACTCTGTAAGGGGACTGTACCACAAATGTGTTTGTAGTGTGTGGTGGTTTCCTTGTGTTCTCCTGGATGTGGGAGGTACACTGGCACAGAGGGGTGAAAAATACTGTTATGGTGAAAGCACATTCTGAGCTCTGATTTTAGAAAGGTTAGTGAAGAAGGTTTTGAGAGCACTGTTAAGAAATTAAAATCAGTTCTCTGGCAAACAGCTAAAGCTGTAAATTATTACAATTATGCACTCAACTGTTTCAGAAAATTAGAATTCTTAACTTTTCACTGAGGAAAAGGTGTGTGTGCAAGCTGGTCTGAAATGTTAAAAGAAGAAAAAGTAATTAGTGAGGTTTCATATAGGTGAAACCAATCTCACTTATGAAGGCTAACTAGCCCCTCGTTTTCATGACTGTAATAACATTCATTTGTTCCTGGCTGCTGGCAACAGAAAGTATCTTAACAATTGGTGTGGGATGGGCTCATCTGTGGCTGGCATGTGAGGTAATACCAGTTATTCCTGAGGGGAAAATTCATACCTAGCTACCTAGGCTGTCGTATTTTTACCATCACTAGCACAGTCAGTGGACTAGAATCCTGCACCTGTGGCTCCAGTTCAGCTGTGATGGAGTGAGTGTAGGATTTTGAATCTGGATTTCCATGGGACTTTGGCTCAAACAAACCAAGTGGCTTGCACTGTCTTCTGTAAGGTGGAAACGCAGGTAGAACTAAGCTGGTATAAATAAATACTGATTTACAGCTTTTGAGATGTGGTGAATTCTGTTGAAGTATTCAGTGTTAATTCAGCGCTGTGTGTGTGGAAGAGGAGGAAGTGGGAACAGAAGTGACTCGATGTTCCTCCAGACTGTCTTAGTGTATAACAYAGGTCAGAGGATTTTCCCAGTGGTTTTCACACTAGACCTTGGCTCACAGATGATGCATAATCATTTTATTTGATTTAATTTGGTTTTCCATCCCTTAAATTTAATTATTGTCATTGGGTGTTTGTTTGCCTGTTGTTTTTTTTTTTAATTATGAGGCACACACAAGGTGCTTTCCTAAAATTTGTTTCGCAAGACTAGATGATGTTTTGGTGTATGGACTTTAAAATTTTGTGTGTTTAGAGTGAGATTGCCTTAAAAATGTAATCTCTTGCCAGTATATCAAACTGAATCTGAGAAGCATTTCCATCTTAAATACAGTAAAATTAATTGATTCTTCTTTTTTTTTTTTTCTCCTCCTCCCAACCCCACACCCTGCATTCCAAGCACTGAAATAAGCACTGAAAAGCTTATTCATTTATAAAGCTTCATTCTTCTTTCAGGGCAGGTATTTTTGTGGGGCAGTCCTATTGTCAGTTGTGAAGGGGCACATCAAAACCTACAATTTTTATTTCTTTTTTCTACCTAGAATGTTTGTCCTGCCTGGTTTTGGTGGAGAGGGCATAGGGTGTTCRACAGGCTGGGATAGAGAAGGGAAGCAGGGCTAGAGAAAAATGCAGTGCTTGATTKCATAAAACTTGTTTTTCTTCTTTAAAACCTAGATTGTTATATCATGTTTTCTATAACACTGGATTTAGAGGAACATTCAAAAGAGTGAATCCATTTTCTAGGTTGTAAAGAAGTGCTGTTTATCAGACAGCAGTCACAGGCAATGATAGCAATTTTTTTGAGCCAACATGCAGTATAATAAGGTTCCAATGACACCAAATTTTACTAAAATACTCAGTATTACTTAGGAGAACTGCCAATCCACAAATTTCTTAAGGATGAAGACATGTAGTTGTTTGGGCTGTAATTTGTTGTATCTCCCTCGCCCCTCTCCCCTTTGATTTACCAATAACTGATTCTCTTGAAAATTTTCGTCCTTCCCCACCCGACAACTGCTTTATAGCTGACAAAAATAAGTCATTTCCTAGCCTTATCCTCTACCTACAGAGGTAATAAAAATTGCTAATGGAAACGCTGTTGCCTTCTGTTGTGCGATTCTAATAGGAAACGGATCACTGCAATTTATGGGGTACTTACCCTTTTCGGTACATGATGAATGGCTCACTTCAAATGACGTTTCCTCATTGATTTCCTAGTATTTATCACCAGAAAAGACAGAGCAGGAAGAATGGCATTTAAACATGAAGTTGATTTTGAAGATGTCGTCTTTTCACTATGGTGTGAATTCATGGTGAAATAGCATTTGCTGTAGTAGAGAAGCAAAAGATGTGAAGTCAGTTTTCTACATCGCTCTTAAGATTAAGTCTCTAAACCCACTTTTTGTTATGCTGTATTAGCTTTCTTGCCTGTTCTTTGGTAGGGAGGGTGAGAGGCTTTCTCCATGTAGAGGTTTTGCTCACACTCTGCCTGTTTGTTGCCGTGTTCTTGGAACAAGTACACGTGATATTTATATGTCAGCAGTCTCTTTCTCTTTGTTGTTAAGCTCTTTGGGACATTTTCACTTAATTCAGAGGAAAATCTATATACAAATAAATTCTATGTAATATTTAGCAGGTGACTGAAATATTTGTGTTGGTGGGATGTTGTTTTATTTTGCTACATCAAGTATTAGGAGAAACCCTCTGAACCTGTTCAGTTTCTCTCTGGCTGGGCTGGATTGAATCAAAATGAAAACTATCCCTTTTGTTTCTACAGTGTTCATACAATCTTTTTCTGTATGTTGCTCCATGAATCACTGGGCAAAACCACATGTAAGCAAGGTGGATCAGGGACAGATACAATCCTACAAAATATGTTTGTTTTTAAATTACCAAGAGTAGAAAATTGATACATCCCGGTGCCAAGTAGGATAACTTGCATCAATTTAGAAGGATATTGCAGTGTTGCAGTTTGTAAGACTGGCTTAAATGTCATTGACCTGACAGTCTTTGAATACTGCAAATGGTAATAGCTCTGCAGTAACTAAAATTTTCATCTTTTTAAATGGTAGTGTTAAAACTTGTTTGCATTTGTCATTTTCAGAGAGTGCAATGTTAGCTAATTTGCTAGCAAAAATGAGGCTATGTCCGTTAGAAAAAAGTGTGGAGTTTCAAAAGTCACTAGTAGCTACTGCTGCAATTAGGTTTACTTTTAAATGGATAGAAACTGACTTTTTATTAAAGCACTATGTGAAACCATTGAGGTAAAATACACCTATTCCAGAGAACTTGTAATAATTTTAACTTTCACTATGTAACAGCACATTTGTTGATCATTCTCTTACATTATTTATCTGCTTCTTGAGATATATTATTATAGCTTGCTCTTTTCTTTCTTAGTTTCAAACCATGATGGAAACAATGGAAGTGAAGAATAAAATCTGCAGATTTTGAAGTCTGTGCAGTTTCCATTTCTTCGTCTTTTTCTGAAAACTGTTCTGAATAAATCTGTAAACAAGCTATCAGGCTGAATGCAGATGACTGACAAAAACGATTTTGTATTGTCTAGTTCCATTGCTAAGCATAATAGAATTGGTCTTCAAATGTCTATAGTGTAAACACGTTGGATGTCAAATGAAAACAAGTGAAGACCGCCATACCTCTCTGATCATATTTTCTCCAAAATGGGCTTCATATAAAGAACAAATTCTTTCTAAATGAAAAAGCACTTTTCTATAAAACCATCGCTTTCAGCTCTCCTTTCCAAAACTACCATTATCAAGTGTTCTATACTTAACTTTGCCTGCCTTCTCATGTCACACTGCAATTGCTTTCAAAAGAACTCAGAGATTTGTGTAAGATGTCTCACATAAAATGACAATGAAAAAATAGTTACCAGCCTTGCAGAACACTATGTGTTGATTCATGTTCTGGGCTAAAAGTTGTCATATAAAGGATTGCCTCAATTCCCATAGTGTTCAAGTGGAGCCACCACAGTTAGTGGTGTGCTGTGCTCCTTTTGGAAGGGGGTGTTAATCGGTTGAACACTGAGTAATGGGTGATGGTGTGAAGGGGATAGGTACAGCTTTAGATCTGTGTAATACTGGAGCTTAAAAGATAATTGAAACAGTATCTTTGAAACACAAAAATATTATCCAACCTGTAAGAAGGCAGGGAATAAACTATATTCTTTACCTTGGGTGTGTGTAAGTATATGGGTGGACAAAGGGAAGGAAAAAATATAGTTGGTTTTCTCTACTGTACTTCATCTCAATGAAAAACAGGCATAATTCTTTTCAACATACCTGCTTTTCTTTGTAACTTAGGGTTTGGTGTACATGCTTGAATGGCAGAGAACAAAATGTACTTTTTAAAGATAAGAAATGTTCTAAATGATGAGAACAACATGGACTGAACAAGCACAAATCATTCAGACACCTCTCTAAATTGCACTTGTTGAATTTAAGTGACCTAAAATTGGGTTGAAGTGATAATCTAAAAATACACAGAACCTTTTTTTTCTAAATCCAGCTTTTAGAATTTATGTTCTTACAGTACATCAAACAGCTGTTGATGGCAAGTCTTTAAGTGACTGGCCCAAATCTGAGTTGAACAGTATTTTGGGATGAACAGCTCCCAGTCTTTGCTCTTCTAAACAAGCCTTGTCTCTGACAGTGATAAACATCTATATTTACAGTCTTGTCTTTTGCTGGTGGTAATTGAATGGCCTGCATTGAAAATCTCAGGTCTAGAGATCCTGACATTTTGGTGCAGCTAAACAAGCATCTGGATCCTGATAGTCAGAGAGCTGCAGTGGGCATGTTTGTAGGGTTGGAACGACGCTGGTTTTGAATAGTGCATGTTGCTGGAAGATCAGTAAGTCAGGAGATTTCAACACAAGTGCAATTGCAATAAAACTTTGACAGAATTTTAATAAATTTACAATTGCTAAAAGTGTTCAGATGTCTTTAACTTATATTTTTACCTTTTTATTAGCTGCCTCACATTGTTAATATGTAAATGTAAGAACTGATTACAAAAGATATGATGTAGGTTCGTGAAGTATTTTAGCAATGTTACCCAATTCTTTCATTGTCTTTGCAGTAACACTTGACAGAGCTTCATGGAAATGCAGACCTCACTGAAAAATACTTACCTGAATTATTAAAATCATGTATGTCTAAGAGTGGTCTTATGAAAGCTTTGGATATGATTTCAATTTTCTTTATTCAAATAATTTATACTAATTATCTTAACTTATAAATCAGTAGTTTATAGAGAACTTTGAAAAACATTTGTATTCTTTTGCTCTTTGCCTTTTAGAGGATAGGTGAGACAGACTTGTAATTGAGAGGAATCATGTTTTCACTGGTAATTCTACTGGGGGGGTTGTTTTTTGGGATTTTTTTTTTTGTGGGGAAAGAAACTAAATGGGTGGCTTAACAAGGCTGTGTTATCTCTAAAAAGAATTATATTTTACCACTGGTCATGGTTGGAAGTCTTATTTTACTGTAGTCTAAAAAGCATTTTTTTTTAATTGAAGCTGAATGTTTGAACAGAGGATTGTGTTGTAAATGAGGATTGCTTATTGCTTTGAGTTCCTAAAGGGCAGATTTCATTTAATCTATGCCCACTCCCCTGGGCTTTCTTCTGCAGGTGCTGGGCTCTGTGTTGCCAGAAGGTGCAGCTGTGGCTGTAAGCAAAAAGTCAGAGGAACTGTGTTAGATGGTGCTACCTTCCAGTTTGTTCCTCACTACTTAGTGCTGTTAAATAAATATCGACTAAACCCGTTACATGTACTGGGCTTTTACCTGTTTATTCTGTACCTTGTGTTTTCTTTCTGTGTTGTTTTCTGCTGTATCTGAAACAAGTATTAGTTGTTTGCTGTTTGGTAACTTGTAGTTTCCCAACTCTTTTTTTGTGGAAAGTCAAAACTCCTGGCATATAAATGAGCTAGCAAAGAGAGAAAGTGGTACAACCTGTCACAAAACTTCATCACTGTCATCACACACCTCTAGTGCAGAAATACATGGTGTTTCCAAAAATGCAGACTAACAAGTATTTGCATGTTTAGTGCTCAGAGACATGACTTTTATTTTTATGCATCAGAACTGTAATCGTAAATTTTATAACTCTATTCTCTGCTTGAATAAAGCTGATAGCAGCTTCCTGTCTATCAGTATAGGGATGGAAAGTCATGTCCTTTGCTCTATGAAGGGAAATGATAGAACCCTACCAACAGCTGACTGGTGAAACCTCCCTCAGAGGGTCAGCATGGAGAAGATGTCAGTCAAATATTCTTTTTCAATACTCTAAGGAGTCATTCAGCTTCAGCATGGAGATTCTCTGCTGGAGTCAGCTTTCACTTTAATGGTCCTCTAGAGACTGACATACCACCTATAGCTCCTGGTGTTAATAGGACTGCACCTCCCTCTTTCTGCAATTCAGACATCAGGATCGGAAGAAGCACTTGATCTAGTTAAAACATGTCATGGTGCTGTAAATTATGACTTAGAACCTTAAGCACACCAAAAAGTAATAGTGGAGGTTGTTAGTAAAGAGGCTAACAAAGTTTTTATCCACAGCTTTTTCTTCACTGGAATGACTTCATTGCCCAAGTGCCCTTTGGCCTCATCTTTCCAAAGAAATTCTGTATTTCTAGTGAAGAGAACCTCACATCCAAACTGTGCTAGCTGGTACCTAAGTGCCCAAGAGGTATTTAGCATGTAGGGTAAAATGTTCTGTAGTCACTGTTGTGACTATTACTTTCAACACAAAACCATCCACAACTCTGCTCCATGACTTTGCTACAAGTGAATGTGCATATACTAACAATCTTCTGTTTAATATATACAGGGGGAAAGCATCAGTAAAAAATGCACTGCCTTCTTTTAAAGTAGCAATTTACTGTAAGGAATTTGCAGTATAGAAATGTCCTAATCCATTCTAACATGAAATAGAAAACCCACGAACGTGGTATTTCTTCATATGTTTTTTTCTACAAAGCAGTGCAAAGGTACCCAAGCTTGACTGTTTAGAGAAAAGTTGGACTTCGATAGCAAGGACATCCATGTGAGCTATCCAGTCCACTGCTCAGAACATGCTGCCCACAAAGCTGCCTGCAGCTGTGGGTGGGCTCTTTCTGGTTTGTAAGCTGCCTCCTCCCTCCAGATATCTTTGCTCTGCATGTGGTGGGAAGATACAGCTTCGTTTGGGCTGTACATCAGCTCCATGCATGTTAACAAAAGAAACAGACTCAAAGGCATGTCTTATCTTTGCAGGAGCTGCAGCAGGTCTCCTTGCTCTTCCATTCCACCTCTGGTGGGCGGGAGCTACTTCTTTGCTTTCTAGCATGTAATGCAAAATTCTTCAGTCAGATACTGAAATTGTTATATTTGTTGTTAAACTTCACCTCTGACTGACAGACCTCTACCTTGCTTTTTTTTTTTGCAAATAGGAATGGAATACAGACTATTTAGATGAACAGTTCTAGCGATTCTTGCATAGTTGAAGTCTCATGGAAAATAATTCTTTGCAGTCCTCCGGTGATCTTTAATGCCCTTGTCCACTTCCTGTGATCCAGTATTTCTCTGTACTGTGGCAGTAAACACTTGATAAATTTTTGCCACTGACTTGACAACAGAGAGAGGAAGTGTTCAGCTGAGGAAGAGAGAGCTTTTATGGACAGAAAGCTCTGTGATCTCCTCTACTCTGGGAAATTCGCCTTTGCCTGGCCTGGGCATTTGCAAGGCTGCAACTTACCATTTATTGATCTACATTTTTTCCCCCCTCCAGTTTTGACTCAGCATTCCCAGTTTTAAGAAAATATGTGCAATAACTGCAATCCAGAAAAAAGCATTATTATTTCTGAGGCAAACAAGATGGCTTGAGTATGAAGGAAGGCAGCTTTTTTGGTAGCTCATACTGGGGAAGTGGGGAAGAAAAGAGACAGTCTTATATTTATTTTCACATCCCATATATGAAGATCTGCATTAGTAGTGCTTGATCTTTGGATTGGAGAATAATTTCAAATTTTGCACCCTGAGGTCCCCATGTTCCTTTTGCTTTTCATAGCCTTGTGTTCCACAGCCCTTTGTTCATGCTTACCTTTCTTCTGGACTCAGATTGCTTAGCCTTGCTGCCCTGTGTCTCACCAATTCCAATCTAGTCCCTTCCAGTTTAGGAAGTCCCCTTTCCTCTTTAGTAACATGCAGCAGAGACCACCTTGCTTCTTCCATCCACCTATGTCCCTTTTGCCTCCCAGCTGGCATCCCCTCTGCATTTAACCACAGGTCTTGGGATTTGGATGGTCTGTTCACCCATGCCAGCATTCCCCATCTCTGCTTCATCTATCATGTTGGCATGAGGACCAAGAGGTCTGTTGATTCCTGAAGCCAGTTTGGGAAACCACGTAAGGAAAACTAGGAGACTTCAGGTGGCAGTTCCTATTGCTGCCTCAACATCTGCAAGCATATAATGTCAGTGAAGAGACAGGGAGATCTTCCTCTGGGCTGTGGCCTACAGTATTCTTGACAGAAAGAATATGTAATTTTTTACACTTGCTCTGACGTCAACAATATTTAACTGCTCCAGCCTGGTTGATATCCCTTGAAATTTCATGCAGTTTATGGCAAGAACACCATGTTCACTTCTTGAATGGCTAATTTTGCTTATGGAGATAAATACTGGAAGTTTTTTTGGTGTAGCTGAATGCAAGAAGACTGCTTGGAGAACTGGTCTGGGCCAGGTAGCACAGGCAGTTTACTTTTATGAAGGGGTAAGTGCTGAAAGAAACAGTCAAGGTCAGAGTGCCATAGCTAAACCCAGGAGTTACCAAGCTCCTGTGACTGAGATGAAGGTCTTTTTCTTGGCAGCTTCAGTAAGAAAACACTGTCTCTTTTATGCCTCTGCCTTGGTTGTTATATTGGTGAGGCAGAGGCCTGTACAATCAGATTGTGGTCAGATTTATATTTGAAATAGATCACCAAGAACTGAATTGGACTTGCCCTGGCTGGCAGCAGTTCACAGAGTGCCATGCTATGGTCCTCTCTGACCTGGACTGGTTTCCTCTGTGACCAGCAATTATCAAAGAATTAGAAGTTTTAAAAGGGGTGAGTAACACAATTTCCACCTTCTTTGTGAGTGCAGAAAATAATTAAGTGAACATATAATTATGCCCAAATATTTTGCTTATCTCTTTTTGGGAAGGTGAGGGAGATGAGTGGAGAGGAACTAAAAAATAGATATAAATCTATATAATGTGTTTATAAGAAAAATACATGTTTCTATATGCAAAACCAGTAATTTGCATGTTAAGTATCTGTTTGCGAGAAGCGTGCAGAATCTTCTTTACATCAGGATACCCATACTTTGCTTACACCAAATCAGTGTCCTCAGATATGTCACTAGTGTGGGGTTTGGTGTGTTTTGCAGTACATAGTATCCTCCTTTCAGAAGCCATTTTRCAACGTTTTCCCCATAAAAACTGGAATTCCTCACAGTCTTAATAGTCAGGTATGTTAGAACTTGCAGAAAGTAAGGGAAGAGGAAGAAATTTCAACTGCATTATGAGAAAATTATTTTGTTTTGATTAGTTAGGAATATCTAGCAGATCCAAGATTGGGAGAGAAGGAAAGTGTATGATCCTGCTCACAAGGGAGAGCGAGAAGCAACCATAATTCAAGTCAGAAAGCATAATATGTGCAAAACTTTTTCCTTTACAATTTCTACTCTTTCAGTGCACAGTAATGCTGACTGTCTCTACAATTTGTCTGGATTTTAAATCAGATCAGCGTAATTAGCTAACTTTACTTATTAGCTTGAACTGACTAGTGGTACAATGGTTGAATTGGTTGCCATTATATTTGTTTAACTGCTGTAAAGTAAGATTCTAACAATAGGTTCCTACACTTAAATAGCACTGTTGAGCACTGGTGCCCTATCAATCAGTCAGACCCTTCCCTCCTGCTGACTGCTCTGATAGACAGTTGTGCTGATGCGGAGACTCTGGAAGAAGAGATCAGGAAGAAGGGATGATGGATAAAGACCATCTCCTGTCTTAGGAGGAAATCAAAAAAATCCTTTCTTTGACTGTCAACAAGCTGCTTTGTCAAGGTGTCAGAAGATTAATTATGCTCATGCAAGAGGCGAGAGCGGCTGTTTTCCGTGCTGGTTTTGGTGTAATGGGGTGGCTTTCTTCTGAACTGTGGCAGAGAATTGCAAAGAAAGAGGCTTAAGAGATTTCAGGCCCCTAACATCACTGTCCTGTAAGCATTTGTAAAGCTCTTAGGCACACATCCRCAGTACTGTGAAGTTCTGCCAGTAATTGATTAATCAAAGTGTTTGTTTCGAGTGCAGTATGGACTTGATCTCATGAAACATTTGGTGCCAACTGCTGCTATGGTCTGTCAGCATTATGGGTAGTTAGGGTTTTTTGTATAGAACAAGCTTTCAATGGAAAGATGCAGAAAACCTTTCCACAGCGTAGCTGTGAACGTGAAAACTTGTAACCATTAATCAGTTTTTGAAGTTTACAAATCAGGCAAAGGGAAAATCTCCAGTAAGTGTTTGAAGTATTTTATATTGGAGCTGAGCAAACCTGTTTAATATTTTTTTATCCATCATCCTTTCGTACACTTTTGAATGAATTAAGTGTAAAGTATAATAAAAAATAAATGATCTTACATTTTGAATTAATCTTTTTGGGACTAAATAAAATGTGCTAACTTAAATTCTTAGCAGATTGGGTTTAGGTAAAAAAGAAAAAGTGGGTTTTTTTTTTTTAGAAAAAATTTAAGTTCTAGACTTGAAGAAAATCACTACTTCAAATATGAGGTCGTTTTTACTAAGTCATTCAATATATTAAATGAGCTCTTTAAATTTTTAACAAACTGTGTCAATAAAAGGACTCCTTCCATCTGGCCTGATCTGTCTGACTTAATCCCATGCTCAGATGAAGAAGAGCATTTTTTGTAATCTACTAATTTGAKATTATTTTAGGTTTTTTTCTTGAAAGGGTCAAGTCTTGAGTTAATAAAAGGGAGAGTTACAGAGCCACATCACTTTATTAGTTTTGGTTTAAGGTGGGTTGAACTCTAATACTCTGTAGTTGAAACTGTAACAAAACCAAACATTTTAAACATGGCTGTGCCTGACCTTGAAATGCTGCTGATAAAAGCTAATGCTGTTAAATTGCATGCCAAATTAACCCTCATTTCCAAATGCTTTGTGTGTGTGTTTCCTGTAGGATAGGCTTTGATCTTGCCAAGCAACACTTGTTTTACAATCAGTTATTTTTTAATGACGGAAAATCAATGAACAAGTTTCAGTAGCTGATTTCAGTGGTAGTGAAATGAAATGTTTTGTTTTACATCCTTCTACCACTGTGCTTTGTCTACTGGATCAGATGCCTGACATGATACAGTGTTTTGGTGTAGAGGTAGTGGTCATTTTCATCTTAAAACTTTATTTTCACGTGTGGAAACCTTATCAAGGATCACAAGTTCATGTGAGAAAGGCATGTGAAACTGGTTCATGGACTGGGCAAGGAATACTTTCTGAAGCAGTCAGGGTTTTTTTTTTTAAAGTCTTACTGAGGCTTAGCATCAGTAAAGAGAAGGGTTAATCTAAATCAAGAGAAAAAATGTTAATTGCCTTACGAGTGCTTTTTTCTTGAAGTATTCAGGGTCCCATTTTTTTAGCAATTGTCCATTTTGGAGTGTTTGTTTTTAATTCAGAAGTTATGTTGCAGGAACATTTACCTGTGAAATCCATGGGTTTTTCATTTGCATCTTTCGAGAAATGTGGATTTGGTACGAGATTTAATGGGGTTTAATCATGTGCCTTTTTGGACCTGGTGGTGTAAACTCCCACTGAAATCAGACAAAAGGCATGAGCAGAAACTGCTCACATATAGTTACTGGCTTTTTGCTTATTCTTGTTTGCTGAGGACCTCGAGTGTTCTCATTTTAAAATGAAAGTGGATCTTTTTATTCTCTGACTAATGAACTGCTGTCTGCATAAATTCATTTGAAGGGCACATTATCTTCCTGTGTGAACTTTGGTGGGAAGTGCTTTCAGGCCATAAAGTGAATCATCTGTCTCCCTGGGCTGGAGCTGATATCTTGGCCTCTCTCCCTGGCATCTCCTCCAGGTTGTTTAGCTCCTGGTCCTCCATCATGTGTCCTTTCTCTGCCACTGTGCCTGGGCCACCTGTCAGCTAAACCCATTCCTGTGCCCACCCACCTGCGCAGACCATGGCTGTGTCCTGTGTGAGGTCTTGGACTTAGTGGTGTTATTCTTGCATTTGGAGAGGGAAATACCGCTGTTCAAGCTTTCACCTTCTGTCTTCACCACATCAGGACCATGTTCGCTGGACTGGGCAAATGTCACCTTGTGCCCGGTTTGTGTGAAAATTGTTTTCTGTCACCTTGATTGTGTTACCTTTCTTTTTGCATTTCTCTGCCAGTGTTTTTTTTTGTCTTTATAGCATTGGACCTAAGCTCTTTATCTTTTCTCTCAAGGCCCTCAAAAAAAAACAACCCTGAGGTGTTTTTCTCTTCACTATCTGCCTCTTGCATCCCCTTTTTATTGAGATGTCAGCTCCAGGATCCATTCAGTCCACAGTGCCTAATGGGGCAGATGCAGCTGATCTTGATCTAGGGCCAGCCCAGTGCTGGTGAGCCTTCCTGGGTCCCAGCTGCTTGGCACCATCTCTCTTGCGTGGTGCTTTTGCATATGCTGYGGCATTTTTGCTGCAGAGATGGAAGTGTGACTGCATGGAGCCAGCTCAGCCCACTCCTGAGCTAGGGTGGATAAGCCTTCTCCAAGCCAGAGGCAGCCAGTTGTTGCTCTGCTCTGGGGGGGCTTTTTTTTCACCCTGGCTATGACCTGACCTCGCTGCTGTCAGGAGAGCTGCTTAAACATCTCTGCTCTGTGGTCCCACTGTCTGGAGTTGGATTTTCCTGTTACCCAGTGTATTCCATCACCCACTTCTCTGTGTACTGAGGATAACTGTATTCCTTTGCATGGTAGGTTGTCTCATGTGAATGCTTGGGAAAGGAGCCAATCTGTGAATCGGGGTAGTGTCTTTCCTAGTATATATACTGCCAGCTCCAAGGTAACACAAACCATTAGAAAAGTATATTGTGTTTTACATACATTGGTGCAGGCCATTTTAGAGACTCACGGGGGTGAGGAGGTGTTAAGAGCTGGGAGGGAGCGAGCAAGTTTAGAAAGCAAGAAGGCTCTGGATTTTTGAAAGGCTCCATTTTGTTTGTGAGCTTTTAAAGCAGCATCCTCTTTCCACCCTAAATACAAGAATTAACGTTACTTCATCACAGTAAACCTTGATGCACAGGTGTTTCTTTATGCAAGCCCACATAGCTTTCTGCCTACTTTGAAGGACCCTGGATTTGCCTCCAGGAAAATCCAGGGGCAAGGTTTCCTAATGGTGCCTAATGGTGGGGATTTGCAGCAGCATGAATGGAAGTGAGGGGAGGCCTTCCCTCTGGAGCAGCAACAGATGCAGCTTGTGGGCGAGCGGATTGCTCGTGGCAGTGCTGAAGTGCTGTTGGAAGGGGCGTCTGGAGGTCTAGTCCAGCTCCTGCTCTTAACGGATCTGTTAGCAGCATTTGTGTTAAAACTCATGTTAGGGGAGGATGAAAAGGTGATAGGGTATAACCAAAGATATTGCTGTATTATAGCTGAGAGAACCTTAGGAAATGGTAGTAGCGAGAAGAAAAGGTGATGGGTTTGTTGTTCCCACTTTTTAGCAGCATTTCTCTGAGAATTTAAGAGAAAATGAATTCTGCCGAAGTGACCTTTTTTTCACCTCTTACTGCCTCTTGAAAAGCCTGTGCTCCCTGAGCTGTCCACACAAACACTTACACAAATAATGAAAAATCCAAGTGCACATGCTCCAAGGGACAGTTAAGCATCTCTAAAAAAAATCCTCATCGCTGCCATTTTGTTAGAGGGCAGTAGTTCCTGAGGAAAATTGATTTTTTTTTTCCATTTTAATACCTTAAAAATGCTTTTAATCTATCCATAAGGAAAATGTGGTAAGTTCTAAATAATTGACTAGAAGCTTTTTTGAAGCCAGGAATATCTTTGTTGTTCTCCTTTTGCATATGTTTTCCCAAGACTAAGGGCTTTGTTAAAATGTAGAAATAATATTTAGAAAGAGATAAGGTATCTGATATTGCTAAGGCCTGTACTTTYCTGTAGAAATTCAGGGTAATTGAAGATGCTGGCTTTTTCATTTTAAAAATGGGTGTACAGCAGATAAAAAGTGAGCTTCAAAAGAGGCTGTTCTGGAAAGGAAGTAACTTGAGAAAAATGGGCAATTGAACAGGAATTGGTTTTTTAGCTTTCCTTTGAGCACAAAGTGTTCCTGTTACACTTGCTGACCTAGTTGTCTCACTGTTATTTCAGAGCGTACTTATTTTCTCTTTGGTATTTTTTTTCTTTTTATATTCTTGGAGGAGTAATGTGCAACATTTGCGTGGTACCTGACAGTAGATCCGTCACATCTCTGCCTTCCTAAATGAGATTATTTCTGTCTATCTTGTTTTTTTGAAAAAGGAGAATCTGTATTTTTCTGTCTTGACAGATTAATGGCTGTGAATGACACCTTGCAATAAAATCACCTCTCTGGCACAGTCCCTGTTGGGTCTTTTGTATTTACAGGGTAGGAATCCCTGATCACTGGGTTGTTTTCTGTGCAAACACTGGGAGAATGCTGGGACCAACAAGGTTGAGCTGACCTTATGTGCTGGCCTGCTCACTGCCACTGACTGTCATGTTTCAAAGGTTAAACTAACTGTGGATGAAATGTAATCAGTAGTGCACTGGATCCTTTCCAGAGCTCACTGGAGGAGTGCAATAACCAGCATTGTTAGCTTTGGGAGAGCAAGAGACAGAGGTCATTACCTGTGTGCGTCTGAGCATGAGGAACCAACTGCCTTTCCTGCTACCTCCCACGTATGTTTATTTAAATCTTATCTGGAATTGTTACCCAGCTGGCCCCTGCTTTTTTAAAAAATGTTTGTTTATTCTTCATACACTGTAATTTTCATCTTTCTGTTGCTTTCACAGAGCTTCCGTGAGAAAAATGTCCTCTCAAACCCTGTCATTAGATGGGGTTTGAATTGATACTTGGGGAAGCAGAAAAGGCTGAAAGAAAGAATTACTGTGTTTTTAGATGACAACCAAACCTAGCCCAGGGTAAACCAGACAGTACTCCTTAAGACAGAGATATACTGCATTAGCAAAGGAAAGATGATCTTGGTAAATTTTCCTTCCTTCACTAGTGGGTAGCTAGGAAAAGAGCTGGTACAATAGGAAGCTGGTGAGGGACAGAGAGCAAGTGTGGGAGGAGGAGGCCAAACAGAAGCACTGAAGCAAAGATAGCATTTCTGAGAATTGATTTCCTGTTTCTTTCTATACTCAACCACTCATTTTCCCAATCTCTCTCTCATTTGTGCAGTACTTTCAGTCCTTGGCATTCAAATCTGCAGCAGGAGTCTGTTCTCAGCATCAGATAAAAAGGCTTTCTGGAAGGCACCAGAAGCATGTAGGATATGGTGGGGAAGTACTGCTTGTTGTCACATTAGGAATTTCAAGGGTGACAGGCATTGAAGCCAGTAATTTTTCTGCCTATATAGCTTTTACACAACTTGCCCTCTGAAGATGCCTGTGCAATGACTTAAGTGAGATACAAAAATTTGTCTTCCTTTTGAATTCTGTGGAAAGATTCATTCTTACTCCATGAAAGCGTCTTGTTTTCTTTATAGATCGGTGTCTGGCCTTGAAAACCAATACATTTAGCAGAAATGGAGACTTTCCTCTTGAAAGAAGAGGGGGCCAGATAAGGGACTTCATTTCAGAGCTAGTCAGAGCTGTAGGGAGGATTAGGTTATTTTAATATATGTTTTTGTCTACACTTGCAATTATTGTATAATAATCCACTGGTGGGCGTATGAATGCCTTTTTCAGGATTTTTCTGTGTAGGTTTTTCAGTTTAGGCATTTTGCAGTTGTTTCCAAAGAAGCCCTGGCAAAAATAGAGGCCTGTGTCGGTTTATAGGATAGTCAGCTCTGTTCAGAAAAGCTCAGTGTAAGTTGGTTATGACGTTGTGAGCAGAAAATGCCATTATCCTCCTTAGCCCACCTATATCAGACTCTCTCAGGTTTGTAATCACAAGCAGAGAGTTCCTTATCATTGTTTCTATCTGTTGCCCCCTCCTGTACTTCAAAAGTAGAACGATCTTTTCTTTATTCCCGAGTCTTCATGAGATCTCCTCTCTACTTCAGTGTGTGTGAGACAGGACAAGGTGTTCTCTTTCTATTTACTTTTCTTATGAAATTCTAATTTTTGAAAGGCCTTTTCTTTCCTTGACCATTTTTTTTCCTTTCCCTTCATGCCAGAGCACTGGAGGTGTGGAGGAACTGAGTAAAAGCACTAGCAACTGTCTTATCCTTGTGAATCCAGAGCAGTATTCTTTCCCAGCCCTGTGCCTTTCATTTGTCTCTCTCTATGCTAGATTTCTTTTTTAATTGTTCAAAGAGCAGCTTGGTTTCTCCAGCCTTTAGGTAAAATGCTTCAAATCCACTCTCATAAATATTCCTAGACTTTTAGCATGCCAAGCACTGTCTGGATAAGATATAATTTCTGTATGAATGGTTTCAGCTCTACTGGAATAACTATTCCAATGTCCGATACTTGTGGTCCAAGTACATCACTTCAGGGAACTCTGTGGGCATTGTGAAAGTTTGGATATAGAGAGCTTTTCAGCAAAAGCAGTTTTGATGTGAGACAAGATGTAGTTTCAAACTGCAGTCATAGAGGATGTAGATCAGTATGAATAGTAAAGTTGTCCTGATCTGTTTGTGGTTTTCCTATCAGGTCTCTAAGGAGCCCATCAATTTTCCAGTGTATGTGGGGGTCTTTCTAGGGATCTTGCATCAGCTCTGCTGGATGACCTTAGGAACAAGAAACCAGTTTCCTCTACTTCCCAGGTATTCACTCAACTGCCCAGAACTGGGTCCATGGCAACTCCCACTAAGGAAAGACTTTTGAGTCGGGTGTTTGCCCCTATGTAGATATAACTAGAGTTCCTCAAGGAGAGAAAAGCTTTTAATATTAGCATTTTTCAGAAGGTCTGGCCATACTGTGTCTTTCTGCACAAGCAACAGCAGTTAAACTGCAAGCCCTGACGGAGTTCCTGTTTTTCTGGAATATCTTAGTGATGAGGGAAGTTGGGCAACACAACTTGAAATAAATAGCCTTGCTCGGAAAAGCTGTTTGTAACTGAAACATGGGGTCTGCTTGGATTAAATATTCAAAGTTTTTTTAATATTCTAAACTGATCAGCTTCTTAGTTTAGAATGCTCTGACTTCTTAATTAGAAAGATACTGCATAAAATCACTAATCATAATCTAACTGTTCATGACTACCAAGCATGTTGTTTTCTCTTTGCAGTATAAAGGCCAACTGCATTGAAGTGGATCATTTTATGTGATTACTAGCTGCATCCGTCTCTGCATTCAGACTGGCTGATTGCTATAAATACAAACACGAGTTTCTCTGAATGATGATAGCCTGAATCTCCTCAGTATAAGGGTTCAAGATGAGTCTGATCTACAACAGTATCTTGTGTTTCCCCTCCATGTAGATTTACACAGCACATTTGTGTAGACATTTTGGCCACAAGTCATATTTCTTTTTGAACTCTCCTTCCTTCTTGACTTTGTTCTTCACACCTTTCTCATTTTCCTTCTGTGAATTTATAAAGGCGTGTTTATGCCTGAGTCCTATTTTGGATAAGAAGGTATCTTTAAAAGAACAGTAAGAGAAGCAGAGCTTCTACTCTGTCTATCTTCTGGCCATCCACCTTTGTCTCTTGGGTCATGTATGTGGCAAAAATACTAGAAGCAGCGTGGATACCATGGTAGTACTCCAGAGCAGAATGGTTTGGAACTAGGGGAAAACCTTTACTTTTGGGCTCTGATGTATGTTGGTACAGATGTCCTTGGCGATACCCTTATTCCATAACTAGAGGTCTGTATTACGTCTTTCCCCTTTCAGATGTGTTTAACGGCTTTGTGTTTTGACAAAGTCACCAAGTAGCAGAAGGTGTTTGCAAAACTTTTTCTGACAAGCCTCTCACTGAGCCTCGATAGCAGGATTTCCAGGTCAATGTATACCATATATTTGTATCTGGACACAGCTGCAGGTTGTTCTTTAATGCTGTCTCCATCAGACTCTGCTGAGCTGTTTTTCTGGGTCTATTTTCTGCGCACTTGTCACTGAGAGGAATCAGTTCGCTGTGGATGCATATGCTTCATATGTGAAATCCCACCCTTACTGATGCTAACAGGTTTAGTTGCTGTATGTGTGCGAAAACCAGGGAAGAAATGTGTTCCAGGAAGGCTTGTTCCCTCACTGTGTGTCAGGTTTTTGTGTTGTGTGCTAGCTAGCAGCACAGCTAGCAACCTGAACTGTTCTCTGAATACCACAGTGTTCCTCAGTAATTTCCTCTAGCTTGTGAATATTTCGTAGCAGGACAATTTACCATCTTGTGAAGAAAGAAAAAGACTTGTTTTGGTTTCAGGTGGATAGAATTCCTAATTATATAAGGCAAAATTCCAATTTTAGCCTGAGAAGTTTTGACTGCTCTCACTCTAGTGTCTACATATTCTTATGGACTTTTGTGCCTGAGTTTGGTCCTCATGATTATAACATGCCTAGACTTGTTTCATGATAAAAATCCTGTTTTAAGCTTCTGATAAGGAATATAATATGATTCTTTCCTTTCCTATGTTCACAGCAAGTGAGATAGGCATGTGAGGAGATGGGGACTGGGGAGAGAAGGCAACCTTCTCATGTAATTACATGAGAATATTGTGATATGTATGTTCTCTGCAGGAGACTTTTACATACAGAAAAAACTAATGAATCTTCGTCAAGCCTAGCAATATGTATTAAGTCTTCTAACTGAAATCTGTACAACAGATTTAAGAATCATGATTAGACCTTGAAAATGTCATAAAGATTCAAAGACAAAGAGGCCAGTTTGCCTCTTTAAATTATATTGCGTTCAGGGATGTGTTATTTCAGGAGCTTTTCCAAGACATTCACAGCTCCATTGCTTCAAACGTCATTTCAAGTAGGAGCAGTTTTTATAACTACACAGTAAACTCAAGATGGTTTAATGGAAATTATTTCTTCATGTGTCAAAATGACCCTTTTGTTTCTCATTTTACTCTTTTGTTGCCTGCAGCTAATCTGGTTTTTGGGTTATCAGATCCAAGCATCTTACAATGCTGACTCTAGCAGCGGCATTCAGCTGGAATGCTGCCTTTTGTTTACTGGTTTCACCAGGCCTCCAGTGCTTTCTTTGGTCATCTGGTGGCTCCACTAATGTGATTTGCACTCCCAGGCTCTGCAGGTAGTCATGGGCTTTTAAACGGAATTAGAGGAAAGCCTGCCACCCTGGTTGCTAATGAATCCACAGAGTGTTTCTTGTTTGTGTTTTGTTTTTCCCGATTTTTTTTTTCTGGTTTGTGTGATTTTTGCTTCTGTCTGCTCAGACTTCAGTTTCTAAATTTGGTTTACCTGGCTGTGGTGCGGTGGCATTCATTTTGCTTTAAATAGAAGTACCAGATCCTATTGATCAGTGTGTCCATTTGGGGTTTTCTCAGGAACTGTAAATAAGTATGGAAAAAATAGATGACTACACAAACACTCACAACTTTATTACAATAAGTAATATACAAAGCTTGTTCTTGGTAATAGTGGATGTGGTGAAAAGAGACAAACCTTCACCTTCATGAAAATTCTCACTATTAAAATAGCAAATGTTGGCCTATGTAGGGAAGTTGAAGTGTTTTGCTACTGAGACTGCAGTTGAAATCGTAAATTTTTGCGTGCACACCAGGAGAAGATACAAGTTTATAAACACCCTCAGCGCAGTCTTACAAATTTGAGCCAGTGAAGGACATAGTCAAATAAATATTCTATTACGTTTTTTGCAAAAAACAATTTATACTGGGGGGAGTTTTTTAATATAAAAATGTATATGCTAAACTATACTTAAAACATCTTCTGCTCTTTTTCTGAAACAGAGGAGAGTTCCAGACTCTGAGGAGTATGCAACTCAGACTCTGATTTGAGTAGCATGTCAGATGCTGAGTAAGATGCCATTCCTTCTTCTATCCACAACCTCTTACTTAAGTATTCTTGTGGATTTGAGTGGGGATTAATAGAGTGATTAGGGTTAGGTTTTTTTTCCAGATTAGTCCTGCAGTTTTGTTAGAGACAGTATTTGGCTTGCACAAAAACAAGCATAATGTCAATATTTTTAAAGCTTCGCAGTAGTCTAATTAAGACTCGACCTACAGTGGCAGAATGTGCATATTTTTATATTTTCATAAAATATTTTTCATCGATTTCTGTTGTTTTAGAATGGAAGATACCAAATCTGTGATAGAAGCAAAATCTGAACGGGCGTTTGGAAGTAAATGGGCCCTTTCCATGCAAAAATAGATAATATTGAATCTATTCCTATTGTTATTTACCTTGAGAGCAAGTCTGTTTACCTGTTTACCCAAGTCTGAAGAATTTAGACTGATAAGAGTTGTGTCACTGATATGTGGTTTTTAGGGTTGGGTCTTAAGAGTGGAAGAAAGCTCTAGAAAAGTTGAAGTACACAGATGTTTCAGTGCCCTTGCTTTGTGCTCTTCCGCGGTGTTGGTGCTGTAGGATTTATGTTCAAATTATATATGTTAACATATTAACTGATTATCAGAGCATTAAATTCTGTTCAAAGAATCTCAGTAAAGTTGTTGAATTAGTGTTTTTGCTTCAGAAAAATAATGATGCAGGGATTTTAATGGTGGACATATAAAGCAAGAGTATATCGATTGAGTTTTACTAGGCTGACAGCAGCACTGAATGTCCTTGTGACCCAGAAGTTTGTGACCCATGAAATCTCCGTTTTCCTTCTATTGGTAATGTATCTTGAAGTACAGAGGACTGGAACATGCATCCTGGGTGACCTAACACATTGATTATCTACAAACAGAAAATTATTTGAGCTTATTGCTAAAAATGTGTTTGATACTAATAAATATAAGGGATAGGCTTAAATTAGATTGTTAAACAAGTGTTCCCTCAGCACAAATTCACTAGGGCAACAGCTGATCCTTACAGGTATGAATAAGATCTCCTATATTTTCCTTTAAAATGCTAATTTCAAATGCTTGGCCATTTTGCTGATTCAGCTTCATCAGATTGCATGCCAGTGCCCAAAAATCAAAATTTTGCTTTATAAATGGTACTTGCATCTGATTGAAGGAGATAAAGGGTGGTAAGGATTTGGGCAGAGTTATTTCTAAAACCAGTAAATATTCAAGGTTTGTGAAAAGAAGCCTGTAGCACACAGGCACACCAGCAGGCAGATTTTACAGCTCTGTCCAGAGCACAGAAGGAAGATAAATCATGGCCATCCCCCTCTCATTTTTGAAATGGTTCAACCCTGGGGTTTGGTTGAAGGACTTAAGGAGTTTTTGAAGTGCAAATAGACTGGTGAAGGGTAAACCTTTTCAGAGTTTCATTTAGATGGATTTTTTTTTTTTTCTATGTGGATTTCTGGCACCAGCTGAGATCTGGAAAGCCACAGGATTTTTTTTGTTTTTGATCAATCAAGCAAGCAGAACTTGCCATGGGGGTGTACATTCTTTGCATACATATCGATCCTATTGTGTTTAAAAGTAGTTAATTTAATCAGGGCTTTTTGAAACCTTCCCTGGTAAAGCTTGTATTAATGAAGCTGTCATTTCAAGGTCATGTTTCAGTGTCAATAACTTAATGGTAATGACAGAAGCTACCTGTAAGTTTAATATCAGCTTTTCAATTATTCCATGTTAAAATTGCATTGAATGAGAACTGGTTTTACATACCTGCATGTAAAAATGTTCAGCTTCAATTGAAAAATGTTACTCTCATTAAATGAGAGATTTTCAAAGCAGTCTGGAGTTACCAAACACATTCACACTGATGGTTCTGTTACTATTCGCTGCTGTTTGGATCAGTACCCTTGGCCTGTCCTATTCTGTAGGGAGTTTGACTCCAGTAATCTATTTTTAACCTCGTCTCTTCCAGCAAAATGGTTGTAATATCAGAGGTTTTATTCAGCACTCTTTATAGTAGTTTTGACCTTTTACCTCACATTTTGTCTTGTTTAAAAGCAGCAACATGCAGAAGATGGATGGCATATTAACTATAAACACTTCTCTCTACTGTCATAAATATTTGGAGATAAAACGTGTAAGGGCTGGTTACTTGATAAGACGCCCATTTGAGTGCAGAGTACAGATTTTATAAGGCAGTTTTTATACAGCTTACTACCTTTTCATCCATATCTGATGCTAAGATCTTCAAGTATTTTGAGTGAAAGCATTAAATGTTTTCAAGACTTTTTTCCTGTGAGGGTGTTAAGTGGAGGCTTTATTATTTCCTTCTTTGTTTTATTTGAGTTGGAAGGAGCTTCAGGAAGTTGTTCTGGACATGGTGACACTCAAGTTACAGTAGAGTTAGTAGTGAAAATTGGATTCAGATACCACGGCAGAATGTGCCTGTACATCTCCCAGACTCACTTTTCTCATTGCTTTTCTTCTTGGTAGCTGCAGTATGCCTTGAACCCTGGCATTTGCTGAGACATGAGGTGGAAAGCAGAGTATTGTATACAACTTCTTCAATCATGTACCAATAATAGTCTTCTGTAGAGTTTCCTATTTGTGTTTTCCCCAACTGAATGGGATTTTTTCAAACTTTGGTGTCAGATCATTCAGTGGCTCAGAATGAGAGAAAAACTCTAAAGGGTGTGTGAGGTCTAGAGTTGTGATCCTCTTTAGGAAGGACCAAACTGGTTGTTAGTTTAATTTCTGTGTATTGGATGTCCAAAATGGTACTGCATGGCATACCATGGGAAAATTTCCCATATTAAAAAATGGTGCATTTATATGTTACCTCTCCATTTACAGTCTGGTGGTTTGTTGTCTGTGCTGTGAGAGCACAGTAGAAAGATTCGACATCAGAATAGGGACCTAAAATTGTAACTCATCACAAATTAATAAATGGGGGTAAATACAATCAATAAATAAGTGTTAAGAAGTCCATGTTGTGACTTTTTCCCTGGCTTTACGCTGAACAGATGTTTGGTTAACAGGCCTCCTGTCCTGGTCTTTATTTTATGACTGTAGCTTTATGTCCATTGAAGTCACATGATCTCAATCTCATGTACTGTAATTATGGTTATTCCATGTAGTGTTTGAAAACTGAACATGAGATGCTGTTTACAGGTTTACTGAGAAACAAGGAAATTCTTTGCATCTCACTGTAGACAAGGGATTCTCCGCATTTGTGGTGTCACTTTTGCAAATATGTCACTGGGAGAAGCTAAAATGACCTTTCCTTGGTTAAGAAAGATTTCTGGCACCACCCAGGACTCTTCAACAAGTCCTGTTCCACCAACTGGATAGAGAATTTTGGGTTCTAAACTAAAATCAGCAGGTTTTAGTTCAGTCTTATTAGGTGTAGAAGGCAGATTTTTGTTTAGGATCAGGCATAATTCTGTAGCTGGATATGTGGGTGTTGGCTGGAAAATCTAATTTAATTTTTTCAAGTGGTGTGTGCTCAAATGTCAAAACACTGAGGGGCTGTTCCTTGCCAATTACAGATTTATCAAGCAGCTGTGACATTAAAGTAATCTTACTCTGGTTACAGTAGGCATTTGTCAAGGGCACAGGCTTGCATGATGATTCTCAATTCCTGTGGAATTTAACTGAGCAACAGCTGGTCTGTAGGATGTGTAGATTTTAACAAGGTAATGTCTGTGTTTCAGCAAAGGACTTGTGTGACCTTCTGCGGAAGCTATTCCGAAGTGCCTTCTTCCTCCATTCAAGTCTGTAGGGGTGCTGAAACAGTTTTTGTGTGAAATCTCTCCATTCTCTTTTCTCCTCTTAATTTTACCACAGGTAAATTCTACAAAATTTTTCCATGGGGTATTAGGGGAAAAAAACCCCAGAAAATTAAAAGGCCATCAACACTGCTAACTACAGCTTACAACAGAAAGGATACTCTCTTTGGCTTCAATTGTGTCAGATTCCTCTTCTCCACAGTTGTTAGCTTTTGGTTTGGTTTTTGGGTTTTGCTTTGGTTTTTTTTGGTTTTTTTTTCACTTGAGAGAGGTTTATGGTGCTGTGTCTGCCAGGATAACCACATCTTAGGGTTGAAGTTGTATTTCTCCCTGAGTTCCTAGAGGTGATGTTATCTTTTGTTCACTCAACAGTATGGTCATTCCTGAGAGCATCTGTCACTTTAGGCGTTGTAAGATGGATGAGTCTCAAGTGAACTGCTAGTGGAAGCAAATGGTAAAAATAAGAAAAGACATGGGGGTTGGGGGTCTTCAGAGGGGACAAACAACAAGGAAGCACTGTTAGAAATCAAAAGTAAGCCAGACTGTAGTGGAAGAAGGAGCCAAGATGAATGACATGTTAGCAGATCTCACAGGTCTTGGAAATGAAGATTGGTGGCTGATGAATTCTGAAGAGATCTTCTGCATCTTGGCAAAAATGCTGTTGATTTGTTCTTACTTCATTGGCAAATAACGGAGGATCAGAAGGGGATGATCTGAACATAAGATGAAGAAATTTTTTTTGGTCATATTGTGTTACAAGGGTAGGACAAATTAATGTTGCCAATAATCAGGAAAAGGGTGAGTGATATTTTGTGTGTCCTAAATATTTTGTGATAATCTGTTGGTAGTGAGTAGTTTTACACATAACAGTGTAAAACCAAAGCAGCATATCAGCAGTTTAGCTTTTGGAAAAACAAAATAAAATTAATGGTTGATGGTGTTTCAGAGGGTGCTTCATGTTTTTAAAAGAGTTAAAATTCACTACAACATCCCTGATTTAGCTGGACTAATTAAGTTAAACCTTTTAACAGAGAGAAAATGACGTAAAAAAACCCCYCCCACAAAACCCAAGAAAACTCCCTCAAATGCACTGACAAGCAGATCCATACCCCCCACCCCCAAGCTGAGCAAAGGTCTGTGTTTGCAAAAGCTGCCAGCAAACGACAAAAGAAACAGCCCAGTGTGTGTCAAGGTTTGGGAAGGGTCTAGGAGGATCTTGGCTTGAAAAATTATTTTGTCACACTGTTGGCATTGGTCCATAAGGGGAAGCACTGGTTGAAAGGCGAAGAAATTAAGATGATTAGAAGCTTTAAAGCTTCACAAATGGTGGAGTATCTCTCTTCTCAATGGATGTAAATAATAGATGAAAGACCGAGAGTGACAACAAAGGCTCAGGGCCTTTAAGAGAATGTGTGCAGCCTGAATAGAGGTCTGTGGCCTAGGGCCAAAGGTCTTAGCTTTGAGTGTAATTAGAAGAAAATACAAAAATGTCATTACTAGCAGGTGAAATGTTCAGCACGTGTCTGAAAAATAGCAATTTCAGAGCCAGGAGCTGTTGGAATTGGATTACTGACATTTTGCAATCACTGGAGTCTGTGCAGAGCCCTACAGTTTGGTTGGGAGCTGCGTGTGTTAACCTTGTTGTCCATCTGCCATGGACTCACTGCCAGTGTGGCGGGGACGCGCCATGCAGGGCCGCATCGGTGGTCCCTGGCGATAGAGTTGTTCAGTGCCTTTCTTTGGAACACAACAATCCTGCCCGAAACCTGTCCTGAGCAAGAGGTTGAGGGTTAGAGCTGCCCTCTTAAATAGGCTGATTTTTAAAATTGAAAGGAGGTGGAGGAAGCTTAAAGGCCTTTAATTTTAAAACCTGGAGTTTGAATTCTGGGTGTACAGCTGCATTCTGGTTCTGACAGGAGGCCTGCTCCTGTAGTCCCAGCTTTAAGCTTTAAAATCACATTTGTGAGCAACAGAGAAAATTCCTTTAAATCTTTTGGCAAAATATGGTCTGTTGCTGTTGAGAAACCAAACCAGTTTGTCTGCCTAAGGAAGTCTTGTCAAAGTCCAGTCAATGATAACTTAATTTAAAGCCTTTCCTGATGTTAATTACTGTTCTGTGCAGCCCTAGGTATTTTAGGAGTTACTCTTTTGCTTGCTGCTTGCTACACCATTTTTGTCAGTCCTTGTGATATGTCAGGTATTTTCTTTTATAAACTGCAATTTCTGTTAGAAATGTTTTCACTTCAATACTTTTATGGAAAGCCAGATAGGAGAGCAACCAGCTAATTCTGATTTCATTTTGAACATTGATCTCCAGGATAGATACCTGCTCACCCATTTAATTTGTTTCTTTTTAAACTATTAGTAAAATAATTACTTCTACGTTATAACCTCTTTTTTAAATGTTTTTGCAACAATTAATTTTCTTATATTAATATGATAAATTCCTAATCTTTCATACAGTGATTTCAGTGCCAAAAATATGTAAATTCAGTGACAAGTTTGTCCTTCTGGTAGACTATAGAGAAGCAACCAAACACTTTCAACCAAGTATTTCCATAAAGAAAAAGATACTTTTTTAAATGGTTGCCCCCCACCCCARTTCAGTTTTCATACTAGATCAGATTTCCACAGAAAGGTTTTGTTGGCTTATTATAAACTATATGTTAGCGCGAGTCGTTCTGATTTTTTTCTCCCTTTTTATTTTTCAGGTGTTCAGGAGTTTTAAACAACTTTGCAGCAAGGCTTTACAAACTCTTAGCTGCATACCATAATCATGACTGCATTTCAAATAGGTTAAAAGGAATCTGAGAAGGTACAGTACTTGCCTTTACTAACAGCCAATACGTTGTATGTTTGTGTTCAACATCTTTGCTTTCATTTCCATTGACTGCATTTTGGGAGCAGTGTGGACTGTAAGTAATGATTTTATTTTTGCTTCAAGCATGTAAAATGTCGAAGTTCTTAAAAAAAAATCATGAAATCCAGTTCATGTAATCAAACAGTCTTCAACAGAGAGGGCTGATTTGTGCTTCTATTTTTTTCTTATATACCCACAATGAGGTCAACTTCATTATTTAATGACAGTTCTTTTGAAGCTGTAACAATTTTCTTCTGCTGTTTTACTTAGAAGCTCTACAAATACCTAAGCAACTAACTAAATATATGTTTTATGCACTTGGAGAGTGAATGTTCGTTTGTTTATTTGTCCTCTCAAAGGGTTTAAAACAAATGAGAAGAAGAATGCAGATCTTTGTAATGATTGGGATAGATTTGTGCTTCCAACTGAGATTCTCACACGTCTTTTTTTTCCTGACTTCTAAGAGGAGGGAGGCTTGTCTCAGTACACAATATTAGGCTCACATAGTTTCTTGTTGCATTTAAATAGCCAGGGTACCCAGAAGGCTGAAGATCTATTCCTGCTTTATGACCTGCTGTATCCCTGGGGCAAGGGCAGCCCTGAGCGGAGCAAGGGGGTCATGGCCACAGCCCAGGTTCTGAGTAGCGCTTGTGGGCTCCCAAAACCTGCCTGCAGGAACGTTTTGCTTGGCAACATCTGGAACATGGTATAAATCTGGAAGAGGGGGGAACCGCTAGGATTTTGCTTCACCAGGTGCTAGGAGGAAGCAACATTAGCCTTTTAGATGGGGGGAGGCAGATTCTGTGGCCCTGAAGTTAGGCTAAACAATTGCAGAGGTCAAAGGACAGCTGAGTGCGGTCAATGAGACACCCTGGGGTGTATTTTGTTACTTAGTAAAAGGAGCAGCATCCTAAAACCCTAAAGGATTCTCTTGAAAATCTGTGTTGTGAAAAGGTTTTATGAGTCTGATGGCAAAAAGTGCTGATTTAGCTAAGGAATGCTTGCTTTTGTCTAAATGAAAGGCTAATCCTTACCAAATGTTGGCAGCTATTATAGTGCTGTCAATGCAGGTCTGAAAGGACAGTTAGAGTAGAAGTGTACTTTGAGATCCCAAATGTTTATCATTTTAATGGTTCTGTAACTGAAAAGATTTCTGAAACTTTCATCTTTTCTCATAAAATTTATACCATGAGCAAAATATTTGAAAAAGCAAAAAGCAAAATCTTCGCTTCTGATTTATGAAACTGTTCCTTAGGGAGCTGTGTCTGCCTGGTTTTTCTGTGTTTCCTGACAAATTTGCTTTAGATTTTCAGGGTACTGCCTGGCTTAAAGTGTAACTTCCTTTAATCTGCTAACACTTATTAATTGGCTGAAAAAAAAGTGTGGAGTTTTTTCTGGTCTTGAGTAATTTTTACTGTTCTTGTTTCAATGCTCACAAAAAAATAAAAGAACACATTTGGAGTAATTAATTCCTATAATTTGCTTAGCATTATCTTTCTTTAAAAGAACAGCTCATTAACACTTAACATTTGTCATAGAAACAGACAAGAAATCAATGTCAGAGCCAAGACCTTGTAAATAACCTGAAAGGAAATGTAATAATGGCTGTCTTCACCACCAAGGTGGTGGGGGAAGGACTGGGCATGTGGCAGAAAAGGTTCAGTGCTTTTTGTTTTCCTTTGGAAGGGGGGGTTGCTGGGAGGCACGACCCGGGGCCTCTGACTCGTTGGCCCTACTGTCTTACACAAACACTCGTTGTTGTATTAGGAAGAAAAAAGTACTTGGGAGCCAGCAGTGGTGGCATTTTTATAGTGAGTAACCTGGTGTTTCGTTATGATCTTTACAAGAATTCTCTTAGGACAGTGAAAAAGAATAAACTGCATAATTTTCAAGTGGGGGGAAAAGTGAGCAAAAAAGTTGATAATTTGGTTTGGTTTATTTTTGAAAAAAATCTTCTTGCAAAATATRGCTCTTTGTAGAGCTTAATTTTTAAACTCTTTAAAAGTACTCCGTACAGATGCTTAGCATTGATTTATGTCAAGGTTAAGGCACCTTTAAACAAATAAAGTTGGGAATGGATAAACCTACTAAAATACGAATCACCTATTAAACACAGAAAATGTTTGTATAGCATTCAGGTTGCTACAAAACTGACACATGTCCTGAAATTCTCCTGATAACCCCTTCTAAACTCATCAGGAAATGATGGCATGTGTTTGAGGGGTACACAAGGGAGCAGCCAGATAGGATAGAGATGGAAGGTCAGGACTTAACTTTGACTTTCCAGGCTTCAGCATCATGCTTTCGCAATAAGGTAATGGCAAATCAAGAAAGTATTAAGGTGACTTATTTGTCAATGAGATTTGACTGGCTTTTTCTGTGGAATTCAATGAGATGTCTGTACAAGTCTATTTTCTGCTTTATCCCTATAGAAAGTAACTATCACATTTTACATATATACCTATGTGGAATTAAGGGCTACATAAAATAAACTGTGTAATAATTGCTTAGAGGAGTACATATTTGAGCTCTAATGCTTAATTTTGTTTGTAACTTCAGAACTTAACTACTCAGAATATGTAAAATAGATTTATATGTGTGTATGGGTTATTAAGTTTTTTTCCTCATCTAGTGGAGAAAATTGTTCTGTATCTGTAAACTACTGATCAAATGTTCAGTTTTGGGTTTTTTTGGTTTTTTTTTTCCAAGTAGATTCGAGCCCACAGTGAGAATTTTATGCTTAGTACTTACGTTCTACTGTGGCAACAGTCACAGAAAAATATTTTGAGCCCTAGTTTCTTGAGTGTCAGGATTGACTGGAAGTTTTATATGCATGCCATCAAGAATGCATAGAACCTGTGAATTTTCTGTGTTGCTGACTCATTAAACCATAATAACAGCTTTGGGAATGAAGATTGCCTGTGCTAGCATGTTTATGTTGCAAGTAAATTAAGTCCAGCCTGTAAACATCATTAGGACTTTTGGGAGAAAAGAAAGTAGAGAAGCACATCTAATGTCTCCAACAAGTCAAATGTTTTATTATAATTTTTTCTTCCTGCAAGATATAAAACTCCCTCACACGGTTTATCATAGTGACTGATGAGTTGCATCACAGAACAATATAAGCACTGCAAATAGAAAATTGTTTTCTTCTCGTATTAATTATTAGTAGTATGTAATTTGAATTTTTGCATTTCTGTTTTGAGTAAAGATAAAGGTTGGGTTTTTTCTAGACCTAAATGGCATTACAAAAATGCCATTTGGGGACATTTATCCCACGAATAATTGTTGAGATTCCTAAGTATCTAGAAAAGGTAGCTTGAATGTCAAAACTCTTCTTTTTTAGATATATCCCTGGATATGGTGTTCAAGTTTTGTTCTGTTGATTGCCCATTTCTTGAAAATTTCATCTTAACTAAAATCTGAGATATTGCAGGAGGCCCGGTATTGATGTGCATCTTAGATCTCAAACAGGGTTGCCTCTGGTAATTTCAGAGATTCTGGACAGAACTTTGTTTATTTTACAGAAGAATTTGTGGTATTCTGGGAAGGGGAGAAAGTAGAGTCAGCTTTGACACATGACAAACACATGTTGTGGAAAAGGAAGAGGAAGAAATTTTTTTTTTTCCCAAATAGAAATTCTATGAGCAATTTGGACTCAGTTTCCCAGCACCAGAGAAGTTGCAAAAAGTGTCCGAATGATATTAAATTAACATTACTTATGAGTTTAAGCTGATTGTATGGTTTTGACCTATGCAGGGTTTTCTTGTCTGTTTAGTGCATTGTTTTTTGTGTAGAAATTGACATGAAACCAGCTGGCTTTGCTGTGTTGTTTTTTTCTTGTCTCTGCATCATGGGCTAAAAGTGACTGTGAAAGAACAGTGTTAGATATGCCTCTCTATCTAGTGACTACAGGGAGCTTCAGAAAAGAAAATACTCATTCGTTCCTTTCTAAAACATATTTTGTGTTCAAAAGAGAAGAAACATGACCATTTTGACTTATTTGAAAATGGTATTTTTGGAACAGCTGTGCTGAAATGTGCTCTGAGTAGGCTTGACAAACATTTTGACACAACCCTCTGAGGAAAAAGAGGGGCTTGTTTCCACCTTTGCTGGTTCCTTTTTAGGGATGACTAAGCCTTGTAAAAACAAGGAGAACTCTCGTTCAGGCTTGCCTGTTTTCAGACTGGGCTCTAGAGAGAAAAACAATCCTTTTTCAGAGGATGTGAGGAACCAACAACTTCTATCCAAGTGCATTAGTGAAGGCTAGTTTACTTACTTAACCCTGACTTTATTTCTCCTTGATTTAATTTTATTTTTTAATCTAGAAATCTGTGTCAGGGATTCTTTTAATTATCTTTCTGAAGTGGGAGAGGAAAAAAACCTGATTCTGCTTTTGGCAGAATTATGCACTTTACTGGTGAAGGAGAAGGGGACAATGCCACATGTGAATCACTTGGATGCAGGGTGCTATCCTTTGTACACAGTCATAGACACGCTCTGGCTGCAGAGACTCTTTTTTTTTTTGAGTTGGTAACCCTGAAATTACTTTCAAGTTGCATATTTGAAGAACTGCCATGGTACATCTCCAACTCTGCCAACTTCAGGGGGGAAGAAAGTTTTCTTGCAGCAGAAGAAATGTTGAAGTCAACAAAGTTTTAATCCAGTGCTTTATTTTTAGCCTGTTACAGCTGTCAGAAACCAGAACATGCATCAGATAAGATGAATACTGTGGAAAAAGAAAGTACTAAGTGGATATTCCTGAAGAATTGGGTCATCTCTGTTTGGAAAGTTTTAAGAGCCGGTGTAATCTGTATTACCATTATGCCTATTATTTAGAAAGTTTTAATTTTATTAGTGTCAGTTAATACTTGTTTTGAGAATTAAGAACTTTCAGAACAAGTGAAGTCTCTGCAAAATGAATTGCAATTTGTTTATATTGCTTGGCAATAAAAATATCTTTGTCTCTCTTATTTAGTAGCACTTTCACGTGAGAAAACTTCAAAAAAACAAAAAAGAAAGAAAAGAACATGGGGAAAACCACTTTTATTGCAGACGTTGGTACCTAGGATGATCTTTATTAAGGATTCTCTTTTTAATGCTTGTACTGTACAGTCTGATGTTGATATGTGTCAGAATGGATTACATTTTAGCTTCTATTTTCTGCATCTTAGTAGTGATTTGGTTTGCTGCTTTCCTATCAAGTAGTGGTAAGCAGTCTTGAAAAACGCCAAGCATAAATTCCTACACAAATGGTACCTTGTGCCTATAATAAATAAATAGCATAAGCTGTGATGTTTAAAAATTACATTTTTGCAGCCTAGTGCCCTAAGGATTTACAATAATTTACATACATGCTTTGCTAAGCCATAATGCACAGTCCTACTCCATAGTCCCATTGAAAACAATGCCAGGCAGGAGAATATGTACTTAGAGTACTGAGTTCTGAAAGCAGATCAGGAGAACTGGTGTAAGGAGAATTTGCAGGAAAAAAATGAAACACCAACAAATTGAGCAAACTCAGTAGTTGGAAATTCAGGATCATTAGCTTCATGTGGTGGTCTTTGTTAGTCCAGTTGTGTTGAAGAGTTGGTCACAAACTTAATTGATAAGGCATTGAAAGTATGCTTGGGATTGTAGGTGAAGTGCTCAGCTTCTAAGTACCCAGACCTAATATGCTTAATAGATCATCATCCCTTTCATTTTCGTGAGCAATGCCAGCTGAGATGCCATTGTGAATGCTTCTTTTTATGGCATAATATGGCTCTTTTGAAATATTGGTAACTTTCGCTTTCAATTTCTCGTGATAGAAGCAACTGAGAAAAAAAAAACAGGAAACCCCCCCCCAACAAAAACATAATTCATAAAAGTCAGCAGTTAGTGATAATTACCAGCATTAAAATTGCTGACAGATACAGACTTGTGTTTATTTAGAAAGACTATTCGGTGAGCTTCCCAGCTATGGAAATTAGGGTTTTTTTAATGGTGGAATATTAGACAGTGTTCTATTGAAATAAACTTTAGATCTTCATGAGAAACAATGCTTTAAATTAACTGATGCATCTGAGAAGATACAGTTTACTTCACAGATTCTTGTAGATTTTATGTCTCTAATATTTCTGAATAGCGGGGGTTTTTTGATTGGTAATTACTAAATATATTTGTTACCTAATAACTTACAGTAAGATCTGTGTATTAACAGAATATGTGTTGTCAGTGAATGACTGAACACTTATGTATATGAAAAGTGTATAAAAATAACAAAGTTTCAAATAAAATGTGTTGGCTTTGGGCAGTTACCAATTTTGAATACATTATTTGGGAAACAAATTTTTGCTTATGTTATTATGTTGATTGCTTATATACTACATTAATTTTATCTGCTGTGTTATTAAGAGTGGTAGCTGAATGAATTCATAGAATCATAGAATCATAGAATGGGTTGGGCTGGAAGGGACCTTCAAGGTCGTCTGGTTCCAACCCGCCTGCCATGGGCAGGGACACCTTCCACTAGACCAGATAAGCCCCATCCAGCCTGGCCTTGAACACTTCCAGGGATGGGGCAGCCACAAACACCCTGGGCAACCTGTTCCAGTGTCTTACCACCCTCACAGTGAAGGATTTAATCCTAATATCTAATGTAAATCTACCCTCTTTCAGTTTAAAGCCATTTTCCCTTGTTCTGTCACTCCATGCCTGGTCAAAAGTCCCTTTCCAGCTTTCTTCTGGGCACTGGAGGTCTGCCTGGAGGCTTCTCTTCTCCAGGCTGAACAGCCTCAACTCTCTCAGTGTTTTCTCACTGGAGAGGTGCTCCAGCCCTCTGATCATCTTCATGGCCCTACTCTGGACTTGCTCCAGCATTCTTATTATGTTGGGAACCCTAGAGCTGGATGGAGTACTCCAGATGGGGTCTCACAAGAACAGAGCAGAGGGGCAGAATCACCTTCCTCACCCTGCTGGCCACGCTGCTTTTGATGTAGCCCAGGACATGGCTGGGTTTCTGGGCTGCAAGTGCACATGGCCAGGTCAAGTTGAGCTTCTTGTCAACCAACACCCCCAAGTACTTCTCCTTGTGGCTGCTCTCAGTCCATTCTCCATCTAGCCTTTATTTATGCCTGGGATTGTCCCAAGCCAGGTGCAGGACATTAATGAAGTTTGCATGGAACCAGCTCGCAAGGTTGCTGAGGTCCCTCTGGATAAGATCCCTTCCCGCCACTGTAACCACATTGTAGAAGGCCACCAAATTTTCAAGCATGATTTACCCTTAGTGAAGCCATGTTGTCTGTCACCAGTCACCTCCTTATTTTCCATGTGCCTTAGCATAGTTTCCAGGAGGATCTGCTCTGTGATCTTGCTGGACATGGAGGTGATTCAAATATGTAACTGCCCAACTGCGCTAACACACCAGGTTGTTTGAAGAATAAATTGTAATTCATGTCTGAAATTAATTGCAAAATCAAAATTACACAGCAAAAATATGTCTTGATCCTACAGCTAGGGTTAAGCACCATTATTGTTTTGGTTGTATTGTACTGGCATTAATAATGTGGATAATAGTCCTATTGATTTAGGGCAGAGAACATAAGTGGGGAAAGCTATGTATGAGCATGCGTGTTTTGAGGAAGCAGGCTGAGATTTTCAGAAGTGCTCCTTAGTGATTTGTGCTGTCCCTGCAATGAGTGTGTGAGCATCGAAGTGTGAGAATATACTCCTTGTAAAATAATGAAGTCTTTTAACATTACCAAAACTTCAAAATTAAAAGCAAAGTTTGTAGGCTGATAACTTTTTTTTCTCATCTGAAGGTTTTTCTGTTGAAAGAGAAGTGTACCCCTTCTGTTGAAGGTGCATAGTCATGTTCCATTTCCTATGTATATTAAAAGATTAGTGTATGTGTAGTGGAAGATTCCTGCAGATAAAAGGATTTGCTCCATCTTCTACAAATTTATTTTAAAAAACCTGCAAAACCTTCACAGTAACCTATCTGCTAATTTCATAACATCCTCTGACAGGACTCCAAAAGMTTTGCAGTCAGAGTAGGCTAAATCCACATAATTAATTCCTGAAAGCTTTTGTATGTTTTCCTTCATCTGCTTATTGCMTCTGTTTTCTGAAGAAATGGCATCACATGAAGCTTGGCGCATGCTTAATCTTAAATCATCTCAGTGCTCTCTAGAGGAATGTGTTGAGCATCCCCAGTGCACTGACTGCATCAGTTCTCCTCTCACTACGCTGTGAGAGTTTAACCTACCTAGAATGCACCATTTTTTTTCCTGAAAGGGAGCCATAACCTCGAGAAAAGTAAAGCCAGTGCAAGGTCTGTACAGTTCTCATCACAGCTTCATGTGCAGACATCTTGCAAAATGACTTCCACTAAAGTTTGGGGATAAGAACTAACTGGGGTTTACAGAACTTGATTCTAACTACACAGACTTAACTCTGAAACAGTGTTTTAAAACTTCAGACTTAGAAAAATATTACAGCTAAGGATTCTGGAAGAGTGTCATCAGAACATATGACAAATGAAGAAAAATCTGTAGTGTTAGGCAAGAAACACAAGTGCTGAACTTGTAATGTGGAACTACTGAATTGCCATTTTGTAAAGCTTGACTTGAGCTCAACTTGCAGTGACTTCTGTACCGTTGCACCTCAATATGTTGTGTTTGATTGTGGTTGTAAACTGCTCTTTAGGTGTACAGCTCAGTGGGTAACACTGCTGAAAAGAACTAAAGAAACATTTCAAACTTTAGGTAAAAGAGATGAGATGGTCTTTGAGTTGGTATTTCTTGGTGGTTTCCTTTGCCAGCCTCAGTGTTACATCACTGCTGGTTTATTCTGTGAGGCTGAAACTCCCAGTTCACTGAATTTCTAAAAATGCAATTCAGACTGAATTTTTGCAGCATTTGGAGGTGATTTAAAGTTGATAGCTTCATGCATGTAATTTCAACTTAATAACACCATCCTGCATCCACGTGTTAATTTTACCTTTAGTATGTTTATTGTTTTGTGAGCTGTTCCTGAGGACTGTAGGGGTAGTCTTGGGGTGGAAGGGCATAGCAGCCTCCATATTAACACCACTTGTGATTTGCTTTCTGGTTGATGTTGCGGGGAAATAGCTACCCTGTTCCACCATCCTGCATGTGGCTCTGTAGTATATGCATATTTCTGTCTTTGTCCAAGCAGTTGTCCAAATCCCAGATAATCTGATGCAATACTCCAAGTACAGATACTATTAATTGAGCAATAAGAGGAAGAACCTTGTCAGGAAAAAATATGTGTTCTTGATCTTTCCCATTCCTCTTACATGGTAGTGGCAAGATCAAACTGAAAGACAAGACTCTAAATGGTATTGGATGCTAACAATATTTTCTTCAAAATAAAATGAAAAATAGAGATTAAAGGAAACTGCACTGTAAATAGAGTCAATACAAACTAATAATTCATTTTTCTTGAAAGACATTGTGAATTAGATATTTATCTGTTACTTGCTACATAAGATTGTAAGCTCTTTTACAGTTGAGTTTGAATATCACTAATGAAGACAAAACAGGGTGAGAATCTCAAGATCTTGAAAGGACTGTGAGAGGGGAAAAAGGGATTTTAATGGTTATGAGGTAAGGCATCTACTCCACCTTGCAGTCGTGTATTGACACACACTTAAGTCTTCCCCACTGAGTGCTACAGTTAATGCTGTACATTGACTTTTGATTTTGAAGTCTGTACTTTTAATTATTGTATCTTTTTGTTATTGTCGTCATTAACCGACATTCTTTCTGCTGTATGCATGTTCATGGTACATCTTAATGATGCTCTAATGGGAAAAAATAGTACTCCCAGAACATGAATAAGAATGATGTAAATAATCAAAAACACTAGGTGTACCTGAAACAACCAGTTCAGTTATTCTACAGCATAAAAAGATGCCTGGTCTCTCTTTGCCTGAGATAACCCTTTGAGATACAGAAGCTGTGCTGCGCCTGGCAGTGCCTTTGTGGAGGAACTTGCTTTCTTTTCCTTTGAAGAGGAACTTTTCTGTGGGGTTAGGCCAGATCAGAAGCCAGATTATGTGTTTTGGAGAACACAATTACATTATTAGGTTAAACACAAAGTAAGGACTTGATAGAGCTGACTTAATGGAGGGTGTTTGCATCAGATTCATCATTCACTATCAGGTAATTGTGAAATTGCTTTAAGCCATAACAACAACACTCACCCCCTCCTTCATCCTCCAGTTCGGTTCCTCTCCTTTAAAGTCTCTGGGGTCATGACCCACCTGGAGGCCAAATATGCAGTATCTGGTGTACTGAATGATCTGATTATATTTTTACTAGCAGAGCCTTCAACTCAATGTGCAGTTCTGGCTCCCAAGTGTTATTGAGTAATGATCCACTTTTCAGAGGTTACTTTTTTTCCTTTTTTTTTTCCTGTTCTTTTTTTTTTTTTAATARTGTAAAGGACCATAGTCACCTATTTTTTAAACTAAAAGTGGGTAGTGTTTACTGTACTTACACACTGCTGGACTGGGGCTCTGRTTCATGTTGAACATCCTGTGTCATGTTTCTGCACAGGTCTTTTCAAACCTGGGTGACCACATGGAACAAGATTATTTGGTTGAATTGACAAGATTTTCTTGTGAGTTCAGCTTTTGGGTTTGAAAGGGTGATTAGAATTTCCCTGGGTCCTTCACCACAGTTAAGKGATGCAGTGTGTGAAATTTTGAAACTCTTTGAAATTTTTTTTTGTTACTTCCATTTCTGTCTGCTTTGATGGAAGMTCATGGTAATTGTAGTTTTGCTTTCCATAATGAATGCTCATATTATTTTTTTTATTAAAAGCTATAGCATTAATCCTCCTTTACCTGTAGTCAGGTTAGAGGAATGCCACAATTGCCTTGTTCATGTGTCTTTGTAAGGAGACAGATTGAAATGTGAGGGCTGCCTTCCAGCTCTGTTGTAAGGCAGTTCTTGCTCCAGCAGATCTCATGGTTAATCCTCTAGTTCAGTGATGGGCCACTGCAAAGAAGACTTGAAGTGGGCTTGGGAAATTTGCTTTGAAGAAGCATAGCAGCAATGGAGATGTGTTAGGCAGTAATTTTGGTGCCTTAGTATCTGAATCTTTGCAGAGAAGTACACTGAGAGTGATAGAGCCCAGAGGTGCAGGTGATCTACATTGTAGGAAATTCTCCTATTATTTCATGTTTTGCTTCAGATTTAATTTTGAAGTTATTCAATTTTGATGATGTCTTCTAATCTCCATAGTAGATTTTAAGGAAATTAAATAAAAATTGTGTAGAGTGGCAAAGTTGGTGAGGGGAAGCCTGACAGTGGTGGTTGCCAAATTGAACCTCCTTCCTTGGTAGGGTGATGGGGAAGGAGAAAGTATAGCAGCTAAATACATATGCACTTTGCACATACTAACATTCTGTAGAGTTCAATCCAAAACAGACCTCAAAAGGCTGGCAAGATCAGTGGGCAACTTAAGAATTACACTGGTATCCATCCAGTGGTGCAGGTAAAAGGAAAGGTGAGGGCTGGAATACTGAATTACAGATGTGCAGATTGCTCATTGTTGGGAATCTAAGCAGCTCAGTGCTGAACTAGCTGCAATTAGCGTACACGTAGACATGGAATTCATTATTTACCCTCACATCAAACTTCCTGCTCTTTAGAAACCTCTCTGTGCACACAGGTAGGCTCGGCCATAGTTCTGTGCGGTGTTGCTGGGTATGGGAMGGTGGACATGAGGGTGAGACACGAAGTGTCAGTGTTGGCAGCATAAAAACAGGTGTGTGAGATCAGGGAGGAGCTGCTGAGTCAAGTCCAGCTCTATTTTCTCTCAGTCATTGTGTCAGATCGTCTCAACTGAACTCGACCATGGAATGTCTTTCCCACATCCTCCTGAGCTCACTGATGCATCAGATATGCAGAATTTTAAGAAAAACTTAATTTCACACTTAATTTCACTCTTAATTTCACTCWATAAAGCAAGAGGGGTTTGTTTGTTTGTTTTACTCTTACCAAATGACCTCATACGGGAATGTTGGATAGACTTATTATTTGGATCATTTTTTAACAATGAGCATTAATTTAGTTACATTAAATCATTGGTTTTGGTCACATTTAAGTGCAGGTATGGCAGATACATGCCATGATAACCAAAATGGTTTTTTCTTCTTCTTTTTTTTTTTTGCCTCCCTTCAAATTCCACCAACTTATTTTTTCTCCAGACTCTGCTTCCTCCTCAAGCCCCCTCAGCACACTTGCGTGCGTTTAAAGCACGTTCTGCTCTGCTGCCTCCTCTGCCACTGCTGAGGTGTGTTCGCTGGAAGCTGCCTCCCATTTACACTGGGAGGAGGAAAACGAAGCACTTCAAGTGCAGCAGGCATTTAGGGGTAGAATCAAACACAGAAACACTAAGGAGTTACTACCTTAAATTTGTGCTCCTGGCTTTCGTGGAGGCACAGCCTGATCAAGATGGCACAGCCTGAACCAGGCAGTAGCTCAGTGTTGGAAGGTCTTGCCACCTCCTCTCCCTGCAGAAGGAGAGGTGCCTGCTCTCCCCTCCCCAGCTTGAACTCCAAATGAGGCCCAGCTGCCCTAAGGGCCTCAGGCAGTGTTAGGAAATCAGCTGCCCCATGCTGTTCTCCAGGGCTCCCAGCTTCCTCTGCTGCAGCCCAGCAGGACCGCCGGCCACTCTGCCCTCTGGTACCTCTGCCTGCCCCGTCTTGCACAAGCACATCCCCAGCAAGCTTTCCTCCTCCTCTGCTTTCATGCTGCAGGGACCAGTGCTCACACAAGTCGTGCTTCCTGAGCTTTTCTTTACTTGACATTCCCAGGTAAAATCTTGTTTTTTTCTCTTGGCAAGCTAGAAACATCCTCCAGTAACATTAACCAGCTTTGTCAGGTAAATCCATGACAATCTCCATCCCCAGGCAAGTCTCCCTGTACAGATGCCAGGGAGGCAAATCAAATAGCTTTGGCTCACCAGCATTTTTGCTGCATGCATACTATGTTTTATTAATAGCTTCCCATCAAAATTAAAATAGTTGTCATAGATGGTATACAACATGTAGGTTGTAGAAAACATGGAGACTTCAGGCAGATGTTGTGCTGTGGGAATTGCAGATTTTCTGATTCTTAAAGATTGATTCATTTTCATCATGGTATTTTAGCAAAAGTATTTTCATTTGAATATGTTCCTGAAAGCTTACCTTAAGCACATCGTAACTGACATAAATAGCACAGAAATTAAATTGTATTGCATTAAATTTAATGATATAATAGTTTGTAATGATTTCACTGATATTTATGAAAGTATCATGAATGATTTCAGTGAAATCAGGATTTCAGTCACCTAGCTGATCTTCATCTTTTTATTTTTCTAATTGTACTTGACAAGCTTTAGTGTACTGAATCCTGAATACTGCTKTAGTGTAACTTTTTCCCTAACACAATTTGTAGTTGCGTGTTTGTACACACTCCCTCTCATTTCCAAATGTATTGAAAACTGATAGAAAGAAAAAGAGAATCTACTTGTCTTTAGTGCTTTCTTGTTGAAATAGCAGAATGTGTTGTGTTAAGAAATGTTTTTTATCTGATATTGTCTCTGGTTGGGGTAGGGAAGTGCAGTTGCCACAAAATTTATTAAAAGCCAGTCTAAGTTAGAAATGGGGAATTATTTTCCCAAAGTTGCATAAAGTCTCTGACTGTACAGGGAACTGACCCTCTTTCCCAGGTTAGAGGTGAGTAATTTAATTTGTTTTATGCCTATGAAAAGTAGTGTAGTAATATTTAGCTCTTAGATATTTGCCTATACCAGCAGCCCTCAAATGGTGCTGGAAGTGGCTGTCATAATTATTGCTCTTTTACAGGTGGCCCTGAGGACCTTGATAAAGCAGATGGGGAACTGTAGGTTTTCAAAATGCCAACTTATCTTCTTGGCCGAGGTCTCTTCCTGGTCATAGGGTTAGGTGACATCTAGTGAGGGGATGTACAAAGATAATGTTATAAGGTTTTATACTTTTTTATCTATTGATTTATCTGGGGAAAACTTTTCTCTGTTGAAATAAATTTCTCTGAATGTGCAGTCTTGCATTCTGAATATTGGAAAATGTTACATTGCTGTTTCTTTAGAACAAATGTCATTTGGTATAATGATCTGGCAAAGTGGAAAATTTCATATTTCAGTGAGTCCCCCTTAGCTCATTTTAAAACCTTCCATGGCCATCCTGTTACTAAATGTTTACATTTGAGAGTCTGTGTCCTAGTGCTGAATGCACAAATGTAACAGTCTATGGTCTGTGTAATGCCATCCAAGGAGAAGAAATGATCTACAGGTCTGTTTGTGCTTGAATATTTAGTTAAGTTCCTAAATTCATCATTGATATAAACAGAAATATTAATAGTTAAAGCAGATACTTAAATTATTGTTACGACTATACCAGTGTAAAACATAAATAAAGATATTTCAGAGCATTTGCTGTATATGGTTTAGAAGTTACTTATTTCTCTGTTTATTTATATATTTTGTTGTAAGAGTATGATTAGATCCTTTGATGGATCAGACTACATATCATAGTGTTACATTGAAGATGAGATGAAGATTGGAAAGAAAGAGAAACTGACCTTCCATGTAATTTCAGTTAATATTAGCAAGAGGAAAAAGTCAAATTATTGGATGTCTCTGTGCATTGTTTCTCTCCAAATAATGGCAAACTGACAAGTAAAATCATGTAAACACAGTTTGACAACAAGTGATGAAACCCAACTTGGTTTTTAAATTTTTTTGTGTGTGTTATGTATCCTTCTGTAGCCTACCCTGAATATTGAAAAAAAACCCCAATAACAATGATTTTATCTATCCTCATTAGCTTTTTTATACCAGGCAAATTCTTAAGGCTGTTGAGAGACCACATATGCAGAAGACACAGAGCAGTGTTTTTTAAGTGTGCTAAAAGCTCAGTGGAAGGATATGGTCTGCCAGATTGAGAGAGAGAAACGTAAACAGGTGGTACTAATTAGAGGTGTTGTTTTCATAGCATATATTCTTGCTGACTTTATATCACTGTCGTGAAAGACAGTAAGACCCCTCTCTTCATTTGTAAATTGTCTGTGCATATACTTTGCCATCCCCTTATCGACTGTTTCCTTTGTCGTTTTAGATCATGGGGAATTCATATGCAGGGCAACTAAAATCTGCCCGTTTCGAAGAAGCTCTTCATAACTCCATAGAAGCTTCTCTGCGATGTAGCAGCGTTGTCCCACGGCCAATCTTCTCACAGCTGTACCTGGATCCTGACCAGCCTCCTTTCTTGCCGGAAGGTAACCATGAAAGTATGGCACATTTCAGTTGTTTTTCTGTGCGTGAAAAGGGTGGGATGTGTTTCATTAAAAAAAAGCAGAAACTGCACAGCAGTTCATTGTGTGACAAAATCTGAATCTTGGGTATCATTAAAGGGAAAGAATGGCATGCTGGTTATTTTAAAATGAGATAGATGCAAGTACTGTTGAAAAGTTTAATTTTCCAARTTATTTTTATTTTTTCTGTATTTTATTCTTTTTTCTACTTTTATTCTTCAGATGTGAAGCCAAAGGTAGAAGAGTTGGATAAAGAGTTAGTACATCGCTATTCACAAAATGGAAACCTGGACTTTTCTACGAACCCAACTGTTAATGAAATGGAAGATGAAGAAGAGGATGAAGACATGTCAGATTCAAGTAGTCCACCAATCCCATACTCGCAAAAACCTGCCCCAGAAGGGTCTTGCACTACTGATGGTTGGTATCTTTTATTTACTGTACAGTTTTCACAACTAGTTCTAATGATAATGTGCACTCTCTACAATTAGAAACTCTTGAGCTAGAAAGTCTGAAAATACAGTTTATAGTCAAAGCCTTAAATCTGACAAAATATGGATTACAAGGACTTGTTTCAGGATATAAAGCTTAGTGTATTATTTGGAAGTAGTGTCTAGGACTGGCTGTGGCACTTCATTATTTTCTGAAAGCCCCTGTTGTCTGTGGTTATCATTGGTTTATTGTCCTCAGAGAAGTTAACTGAATTGGCATCAGTATGGCTGGTTCGCAATCCATCCCTAAATTATTCCCAGAAACATTGGCAAAGCTGGATTTAGTTGCTTCCATGGGCAGAAGGAAGATTTTGGAGAAAGAAAATGGAGAAGAGACTTGGTGTACTTTCTGCTGCTGAGGTGATAAGAGGGTTGGTAGTGGAAGCTTTTCTGTTTTGTCTTCCCCATGTGCCTGCTGGCCATTGCTTCCTTACCCTGAACTGTCCTGATTGTTGTTGCTCAAGATGAGCAAAATTGTTGACAATACTATATTTGTTTGGGTTTAAATGGGTTAAAGAAAGGATTAGATCATTATGCATGTACCTATTTGGCCAAAGAAAAGTTGATGTGATTGGTTCGTCTTATCCCAAAATTGTTCTATTCTGAAGATTTGACTTCCTCATAAAAGGAAGATCTATTCGCATTTATTAGGTGTGCTTTTCCCCTTGCAACTCTTCAGACAATCATTCCCCTGCCTGCTTTAGACACTTCAAAATAAGACTATTCCCACCAGATCCAAAAGCCCTTCTTGACATTTTAGTCAATATCCCCCTGAATCGTGGAATTCCTTGTGCGGAGTTCATTAAAAGTTGTAATTTGTAAAATGGTTTTGTACCTTACTGAAGTGTTTGGTTCTATGAAGTAATAGAAGTAAGCACCAATTCCTGGTAATTCTTTGACATTTTGGAGGCGTGTTCGTTAGTGGTATGTGTTGTCATCTTTGCCTTTTCCATTTCCAAATGCAGCTACATGAGGATGTTTACCCTCTGTAACTGTACTGCCTCTTCCCTGTAGCACAAAGAAAAGAAATGCTGGCTGGCTACTATGAGATTCTGGGGAATTGTTGGGAGAATTTGTTCTTCACACAGAAGTATGTTTTCTATTCCTTGAAGTCTTCTAAATTTGAAGGAGGAGAGAAGGAGAAAGTATAAAATGGTGTATTCCTAACAAGGTGTTCTCAGTTGAAGAGAAGTGTCAATAAAGTCTGCAAAAGCTTTTTAGTATGTCCTGGAAAAATTAGACCTTCCAGGAGCAGTTCTATGTTTTGATTTTTATCTACAAGTCTTTTATGATCAAAGCACTCTAGAAGAAAGTTTTCTGGGTTACATCTGCAGAATTTTAGGATAGTTCATTACTCATTGTTAAGTTTACCATTCTGAATTTACAAAATCTTCCTTGCTCTACAGTGTTCTCAAGGAACTGATTTAAGAGAGCAGTGGTTTTGTATCTGGAAAAGGAAAGGAAATTAGATTTTTTTTCCCGAATACTGCTGGTGATCTGTTAGGACAGTTTTACATAAGTGTTTAAAACACCCAGGTTCCCAAACATTCACATTGCAGACCATATCTCTGATAGCTCATCTTTTGTCTCATGAATATGCCTTCCAGAGATGTAAGACAGGAGCACTGTCATTGTTTACATCCCTTATCTTAGTTATTTAATTACAAAGGTAAATAGCATTATGAAGATGTTAAAGAATACTGATAGACTATTTGAACTCACTGTGTTTGGATACTTTAAAGTAAGCAGGTATTTAATTGCTTTTCTAAGAGCAAAATATTGGTACTAGAACCTTCAGTTCCTACCTCTGCTTGTTGTAAAACCTGTTTCCCACCTCTTACATCAGATGGGATGAAATCTTTTTCCCTTTAAGGTATTTGTGCTGTTTGCTTTTCCTGAATTCAGAATGTGTGCCATAACCATCATATTATTTTCTGTGTTTACTTGTTTTTCATTCAAATGTCTTTGTCAGTCACATGGATGCAGAAAGTAGATCCTAATGTCTTAATTTGTCAGTTAAGAAAATATGTGCCTCACAAGTGACAGTTTTTTGGAGATTCTTTCTCTGCTGGTTGTAGCATTAGATCCCTTAACTGTCTCTTTAGCCCACTGGAATTCACAATTGCATTTGCTATTGAGCCTTACTATTGGTCATAAAAGTAATTCACTTATGTTCAGGGGCTTTTTTTTCTTTCTTCTCAGCACAAACTTTTGTAACTAACTTACACCTTCCATGAAAATAGGGTTTCAAAAAAAAAAATTTTTCGTTTTCATACAGATACCTCAAATAGGCAACAAAATCCTTGCATAAGCAAGAAGCTGTTCTGAACCGCTAGCTTGCTGTAGGTTTAAAAGAGGCTGTTTCTAATTTGTGGAATAACATTTTATGCAAGCTGTGGGAAACACAATAGTATCACCTTTCTTTTGTTAGTAAATCCTCAATTTACCTGATGCTTAAAGAAAGGCCAAGGTAGTTTCAGAAGCAATTAGGTGAGCAGGTACTTAACACCTGATCAGTTACTGTGAGGTTACAATAGCGAGTGACAGTGACCCCTAATTCATATGTAATTCTTGGAAGCTAATTCCTTATGCAAATACCCCATTTACTACAGTGCAACGAGGGGCTGGTACCCCACATGGAAACTACTTCTTGTTATGGTGGGGAAAGCGAAGATATATACAAATTTCCTTTTCAGGAAAATTCTAGCACATCTAGTTGTTGACAGATGTGGGGATACATTTTCATTTTTAGGAAGATGGGACTGGGTTACTTTAAATGATGTTGGAGAATGCAAATGTGCTTGTCAGAAGCAAAAACTAGTAAATTTTCTTTCAAATAAATGCAGATAATGTCTGAAAAAGCTGTTAATCTTTTTTTGGGGGAACTGCTCCTCGTTTTAGCAAATCTTTAATCAAAATAGAAGTGCTGTTCTTTATTTGAAACAAAGCTGAGGTCCTGTGAGAAGATGATTTTTTTGTTTAATGGAGCAGCTCAGCTTTGCGCTTTTGCTTTTTATAATTACATGTCCATAAAAGATTTCACGAAGTTGGTTTGGTTTAGTGACTCATGCATTTTCTCCTCTTTGTACTTAGATTTTCATAAAAGGTACACAAGTAAATTAAAGTACCATTCTTTCTTCTGTAGAGTTGTGTGTTAGTGGTTTGACATAGAAATTTAGGTGCCAGCACAATAATAGATTAATAGCTATGAAATATAAATGGATTTTGAATGCTCTAAGTCTTAAACATGGACGGCAGAAGTACTGAGACATTATGTCATCTTTTCTAATGTGGAAATTATTATTTCTAGCAGATAATTAAATATCAATGCAAAATCATGCAAAATAGAAAAGGAAATAAGATTGGGGTCTCTGTGGTACTTGCTAATTAGAAAAAGACAATGTAATAGAGAGAGGGGTTAATCCCTCCTTCATCTCCCCGCAGACAGTTACTTGCTTCCAAATCAATGTGTTTCAGGTGGAATTTGCTCATTCTGTTTCAAAAAGCAGTAGAAACTTAAAAGAGTGCTTTTCAGCCCTAAAAGTCAAGGAAAAGAAGGATAATGAAGGGCTCTTGAAGTATACCATCTGCATGTCTTTGAAGGAAAATTCAAAGCTGCATAGAAGCAGATTTGCATCCTCTTAGTATCTCCTGATGGAAGTAAGCCCCAGCTGTACCTGGCCAAGCTCTGCAACCCTCCCTCCTTCTCCTGTGGCATCTGTTGACTAAACAAAAGAGCTCATGGAGGTTCTGAGGGTCTGTCTGTGCTGCTTCTCTCACTGCCCACCCATCGGGATTCCTTTCCTCCTGCAGAAGGGGAGCCAGAGGAAACCATTTAGTATCAGCCCTGTTTCTTGTCTCGCTCCTGCAGAAAACGAGGTTTTGGCAGTTGCCTGTGAGCTCTGGGTTGGTAGCAAAGGTACCCTGCTGGCAAACGGGTAGGGATTCTAAAGGTAGTGAATTTCAGCAAGATTTGTGAAGTTTGGGAGCTGCTCAGATGACATCGGTGTCCCTAAACTTAAATCCCCTGGGGCAGCCACGTAATGATAGCTCTCTCACAGCCTGAACATTACAGAGGCATGTAGGCTGGTCCGCCAGCCTACACATGCATACCTCTCTGATCCAGAGAAGTCGCCAACCAAAGCAGAGGAGGATGCGAAAGGAGATTGTGCAAAGAGAAGGAAGGGGAGTGTGGAAGGGATCTGAGAGCACTGGGTAAAGTAAGAGACAATACAGGGGTTAAATCTTAGGTATTGTTTGCAGATCAGGTAGGATGCAGCATTTCTACTGTACATATCCTAAATGGCAGGAAATATTAAATATATTCAGATCTACAGCCTCTCAGGTAAGAGGCTGCTGTTCCCATGATAACAGACCGTTACTGAGTAATGTTTGTAAACTTGTTAAGGTGTTGTTTCTTAAGGTTCTGCTGTAGCTTCTCCCCTGGGGACTCATGCAGAATGGTGGCATGCAGCTGCTCAAAGTGTAGCTGAAGTTGTTTTATCCTAGCCTGAATGAAGCTGAGTCTTTGCTTTTGTCTCGGATGTTGTGGAGCATTGCTTCACTTCGCTGGGACATCAAAACCCTCAAGCACTCAAAGGGGCTTTTCTCATATGATACTCACCCTTCTCAATGTTGTGTGCTCTGGAAGCGAGTCTGTATTGACACACAACAACATCGACAACCTTGCTTGTTCTAGTATTGCTATTGCTAACAATTCCTTCCAAAGCCTCTTATGGGTCACCATTTGTGCTTCTGGGCATTTCCTGAGCATTTTTAGGTAGAGACCGGGCTACAAACTAATTATGTAAAAGCATAAGTTTAAATCTGTGTTGAAATCTTACTGCACTTGTTGTTTCTTAATCCTTATCTCCAAATTTCCTGTTTGCCCACAATGTCAGCAGTGGGTAATTTTTCTATTTTAGTTCTAGATGTAAAGTGGTATTTTTTAAGCATGTCAGCTACTCAGATTTCACTGAATGCCTAAATATTTTAGGTCAGTTTTGAAAATTCTGGATGTAATACCCAAGTGGCATAAACAATTGAATAAGCAAATTTTATTTTGAATGTAAGGAAGTCTTTTTCTTAGATTTATCTGCAATTGTTTCTTTGTAAATTATGTCAAAAAGTCTAGATAATAGTTAGCCTGGTACCTAGCTTTCTATTTGATTAAATCAATATGTTTTTAAAGAACATACCTTAAAAAGAATTTAACATATTAAAATCAAATTGCATCTAATCAGAAAATAATTATGCTTCAAATATGCAGTTTTAATACTTTTCTCCTAAAACATATGTAATTTCTTATTGGTAAGTTACTGTTATAATCCACTGATTCATAAATGAAAGCTTTTGGCACTTCATTTTAATTCTTTGGCTGGAAAAAGGCACGTGTGAGGGGCAAATCCAAGCTAGCTTTCAGATCCAATGAGCTGCTGCTGGAACTGAGCTGATTGAAGCACTGAGGAAACCATTCAGCCAAGAACTGGTTCAGCAGATGGTGGGCGTAGGCACAAGGCTGAACCTGTATCGGACCCTGTTTTCAGAAAGCTGCTGCTTGCCAGGAAATTCATGCAAACTGATTCTGTGCATTCCACTTTGCACATGCTCTGTGCCTGGTACAGTTCTGAGATAAACCCAAAATCTGTTGACTTTCATAATTTTTGCTGAAGTTTTAAACTACAGGTTTTAGCACAGGAGCTAAGAGTACAGACATACGTATCGATAATGGCTGAGGTGGCTTTTGGTTAAGCTGTGATCACATGGTGTTACCAGATGCTTAGACAATGTCTTTCTCCAGTATTTTTTTTTCTTCCTTAAAATTTTGGTGACAGTTAAGGACTACATGAATAATATTTTAAATTAAGTGTAAGTAATAGATATTGATAGCTGAAGTCTTAATAGCTATTGCAGTAATTTCAAATTTAGTTTGACATGCTTTTTTTTAACAGTAATGTTGATTCTCGAGATCATGGTTTTCTTTATTTACTATTAATTTAGCCTGGAAACTGCTCTGGGCTGCCTTGCCATTCTTTTTTGTGTGTCCCAGCCAGCTACTTGCTCACTGCAGGATGTAGAACAGCAGAAGCTCTCTCAGGTTCCTGGTTTTGCCCACTGCTGCTGCTGCTGCCTTTAGCCCTATATTGATCAGAAGCACAAGAACCCATGTTATGTCCTTATTTTGTGTGCATATGTGTATTTGGGTGGGGAGAAAACCTAACTGGAGACTTGAAAGTCCTGCAGTCCACTGAAACTTCGAGAGACTCAATTGGAGACTTAGAGGAAAACATGATTTACATCTCTAAAACCAGTGAATTATGTATTTTCTGGAATTTCTAAAATGTGTAGAAAAGGTTAAAATTAGATATTTAATTATTTTAATGCAATAAAATAATTTTAGTAGTCAGTACTAAACTTCAGTCATCAATTTTTATCATTCCTTTGTATTACTTAATGGTGTTTATGTATTAATGCTAGCGTGTTACAAGCAATAAAGATGAAATTGTTTCTCTTGAAAATAATGTAAGCTAAAGTTTGGCAAATTAAAAATAGTCTTTGTTTTAAGAGCTTTTTCGTGTTATAAAATCACAAACTTGCCTTCTTATTTTGAATGTTTTTTAAAAATTGAGTTTCTAAGCAATTTGATGTCTAATGGTTGGACACTTATATCTCTTCTGTGCCTGTATATGTTAAGCATCTCTTTAAAATGTTATCTATTGTCTCAGAAACCCTGAGCTAGTGGATCTGATGAGATGCTATCTCAATTTCCTCTATTTCCCTTAAAAAGGATATATTAAAACTTCAGTTACAGCATCAAGTTGCGAAGTCCCATTTGCTTTTGTAACTGATAAAAAGAAGAAAATTACATGAAACCTTTTAAAGACTTATCATTTGTTTTGCTTTGTTTTATAGGTTTTTGTCAAGCAGGCAAGGATTTACGGTTAGTATCTCTGTGCATGGAGCAAATTGATATCCCAGCAGGCTTCCTGTTAGTAGGAGCCAAATCTCCCAACCTTCCTGAGCACATTCTAGTCTGCGCTGTTGACAAGCGGTTTTTGCCAGATGATCATGGAAAAAATGCACTTTTAGGTAAGAGATTTTTTTTTCCTTTGTGCCATAACAATTCAGAGAAAAAAAGCCAGTCGAAAATTATCTAATGTCATTTCAGCTAATAACCTTCTATTAGAAATATGTTGAGGAGAGGACTGATTTCATTAAATCAAATCTGTAGGTGAACCTGCTTTAAAAGCCCATTTTGAAACAAGTCCCTGATTCCACAATTAAGCACAACTGAATCTCATGGATTTCTGTGTGGGCAGAAGTCAACTGCAGGCCTGGTATTCTAAATGTGAACTATCCATACACTTTACTGAAGCTTACAGCATTTTCATTTAAGAAGAAATATGCTCATGCAAGCATTAAAGATGAACTATCTATTTTTATGTGGATTAAGGGATGAATTCTGCCCTTGGCTTCACCAGAAACATTGTTCTTATTAGAAGCTCTGGGAGCAATGTGCTTCCCAAAATCCAATACATAGGGAAAACCCACCCACCAATTATGTCATAATCGGTTACATTTATAAGCTTTAAAATTTTAATACAAGAATGCCTCTTGGTGATTGAAGAGAGGCCTAGATTTGTGTGCCTAGATTTCCTGCCTGGGTCACAACTGGTACACATTTTAATGGGCTAGTAAAAGTGATTTAATGTATTTTGGCTCCTTTAGCCTGTTTTGAATTTACTCTCTCATATCTCCCTCCAGTCATTGTTCTGACTAGGATATATTCAGAAAGACCTTTCAACAGGAAAGAAATTACAACAAAGGATAAATACCCTGATTTAACCACACTGCTCAAATTCTGGTCCAGACAAGCAATATCTTATGTAACTATTGAAAACACCTTTGTTTTGTACTTTAATGTTATTTCTCTATTTAACTCATTTGATATGCTACTACACACTGTAAACCTTTGGGCCTAAGGCAGAAATCCCACTGGCCTGAGTTAGGAGCTGGGGTATGATGTGCCCTCACTGGGTAAGGTTGGGGATGTGGGATCATGGGGTGCTCTGGTGTACACTTCCAGGATTTAGAGGAGCTTCTTCCCTGCTAAGCAGGGGAAGTGTCAAGAGTTGATCAATAAGAACTATCTGATAGACAGGCAGATGGTGTTTAAATCTGATTAAATGTGGGACCACACATTTGTTTGCCTTGGTGGTAAGACTCTAAAGCCATTGTTTTTGTTGGTAAGCCTTCCCCCATCCCAGCTTTGTACTATCTATCATCTCTGGTATCATTTGATAATGAGCTCTGTGTCTCACATCTCTGGCATTGTGGATGTATTGAAATGCCTCTAGGCTTTGGTAACTGGCACCTACGAGCAATGAATTGACTCAGTACCTCTGTGAGACCCTGGTGACTCCTTCTGACAACTGTGGAGATGCAACAGTAGTTCCTGTGGGTTGTAAGGAAGAAAGGAAAGAATGGTTCCATCCCAAGAGAAACAGGATGAAGAAATTTGCATCTTGGCATCCTCATCCAAGTTGATAATGAGGCACAGTAAGGCCAGAGACAATGGCCTAATTAGTAAGAGTTTTATGGATAAGGCATTTTGTCAAAAACACTGAMTACCTTTGTCATAAGACTATGAATTTGGCTGACAAGTAAGTGTAGGAACCAATGTTGTCCAAGGTGCTTGTCATTATGGAAAATAATGACAGTGGCAAGAATGAAAAATCGATTCTCTTACAGATCTTCAACTGATTAGTAAGTGGAAAAAAAACCAAACAAACAAAAATAAAGCATTTCTACAAGGTATTAATCTGCTAGCACTTTTATAAATCATTATTGGTGTTCCAGAGAATATTTTTTCATTAAAGGTTGAAAGCAATTCAGAGATGAGTGGAATGACAAGTAAGCCAGGGCAGCTTAATTGTTCAGCATTAGATAATAAAGGGCTGATTCAAACAACAAAGATTTTAAGGCAGACCCATTTCAGAACATGCCCTGTTCTGTGAAACAGACTGGTGCCACCTATATGCAACATTCCCATTAACATAGCTGTGAATGGCTCTGGAAATCAAGAGTGCTTGTAATTCTTAGTCTGTTCTGTCCTCCAGACCTCAACTCAAAATTTTGCCCCTTTCTGTGAAACCTCGTTGGAAAGGCTGCAGAARAGCAGTCTTCTGCCTCTTTTCCTGAATTTGTTACTTTCTTGAGAGGCTGTAGGTTTTTAAAACTGTTCTGAAGCACTCGTAACTTTTACCATGCAAATCTTGACATCGAATGATTGCTCTTAAGACTTTAATAAAACGTAAGGTTCAGCTTACTTGGAAAGTGTTTTCTATAAGAAGTCTCGAGGAAAATTTATTTGATGTTAATTTCAGTCATATGAAGTTGCTACTATGGATTAGCCAGTTTTGAGAGAGATGCATACAGTTTGGAACCCATGGTTTTTTAATGTAGAGAAAATGGCTATTTTTTATTTTCTTGTGGAAATTTCCTAGCCTGGCAAGATAGTTCTCCCCCTGCCAAGTAGTTATTCTTCTCTGCACCATGTAGAGCGGAAAATTGGTAGGATTTTGGCATAAGTCAGTATGTCCCCAAAAGATGGAACACTTTCAGAAGAGCTAAGACTGACACACATGTGCTGTGCAGGGTGTATACAGAAGCTGGATGGCAGGAGGCCTGCAGTCACTTTGAACTGGATGTGCAGGTAGGTTTAAATGGCCTTATTTCTAGCAGATAGTAAAAGATATTTAATCTGTTTGTGTGTCTTCTGCTTCATCCTTCCAGGATTTTCTGGGAATTGTATAGGCTGTGGAGAAAGAGGATTTCGGTACTTCACAGAGTTTTCCAATCATATCAACCTGAAATTAACCACTCAGCCAAAGAAGCAGAAGCACTTAAAGTACTACCTAGTAAGAAGCTCCCAAGGTGTACTGTCAAAGGGACCCCTTATTTGCTGGAAAGGTAATAAAGATGCCCGTTCAATTATGGGTTTTTTATGTTATTAGGATATGTTGAATGAAAAACTGAAAGTTGTTGTTGAAAATGTATGCATTCAAAAGCAACTGCGTGAAGGAGAAATTCTCTGATTTCGCTGAAGTCTGGGTTTTGCCAAAGAGGTTTATCTAAGTCCTAGTAGTAACCATGAAATAGTAAATGCTCTTCTTGCATCTCCCCATACTTTTGGTGGAAGCTCTAAATCTGCCCATCTTAGAGTGCGCAGCCATCTTGGTAGAAGAAAAAACGTTACTCAATCTGATGATTCTTTTATGTGCCTGAAGCAAGGTGACTTACAGCCAGGRCTGCAACATTGGTTTTCCACTGATATTCATCTTAGCAGGTGTAATTCAATCTGTCTAATGCCTGAGGATAGCTGGCATGCCATAAGATTAAGAAAGCTCAGGTCACTGATCTCAGGGAAAGAAAAGACTTGCATGCTCTTGCCATTTGCAGTGTTTTACACTTGGGCTTACTCTCTACCAGAGCAGCCTGTGTGATACTACGTGCTACAAGAGAGTACATTTGTGACCCCAAGGCAAGGTGACCATGGGGTCTCTTATTAGAGCATGCAGGTTTTTGGAGCTAGAACCATGCAAAGACTCAAGGAGAGAATGGTTTACTTACTTGCTGTCTGCCAAGATGGTTTGTATGCAGATTGGCTGACTTTTTCATCTGTGGTCTCAGTGAAGTCAGAGTTCAATCTGGTCTCTGTTGTTCCAGAAGGGTTGATGTGAGGAGAGGGGAAGCTCCATGGGAGGATTGACAGACATCTGAAGAGTCACATCCTCATGTGAATAGCAGCACAACACCAGAAAGAGATGGTTATCACTGAGCTGTATGAGTAATTATAGTTTGTATCAGTTAGTGGTTCAAAGGGTTCCTCGCTTCAGCTGCTTTTCTCTGTTACAAGTATAACCAACTACTGCTTTGGAGTGGATGTGGCTTTTCAACAGCATTTTTCACAAAAATGACACAAATATTTAATTTGGTAGTGAAGTTCCAAATACAGAAAAAGGAAACCTTATTTTACTTTTGAAATCTTTTTTCTGAAACCTCTCCCTGATGCTCGTGCAGGTGGGATTGGTGTGTGTCCTGGTAAATGCAGTCAGGAGTAATGCCCATGTGGAAGAAGCAGATACTGGTCTCACTTTAGGTTGTATGCTAATTGCAAGCGTTCTGAGCACCCGTGAAAGTTTAGAAAGTCAACCAAGAGTCAATCTCATGGGCATTATTTTGATAGGTTCTATCCCCATTTTGCTACCATCCATCTAGTAACCTTTCACCCTTCACTTACATTATAGGTCTAATTAGAAGAAGAAGAGAAATGATTTTAAACGCTTCCTTCTCCTAAATCCTGATTACATCTCAGTTTTAAAAATAGATTAATGTGTGATTTTCAAGCTTACTTTCTCCTTCCTCAACTCAGTTTTCATCCAGACAGACACTTTCAGCACGGAGATCTCCCAGAAGGTTTGTGGAGGCATATTGAGAACCTGGGTTTCAGGACATTTTCTCGTTTTAAAGGGCAACATATGATGGTTTGTATACAGGTTGTGCCACAGAAGTTGCTGAGTGTTTCCTGGGACATGTCCAATACCTTCAAATCTCTTGGAAGCTGCGATCTGAGGGCTCTTGCCGCTCCGCAGCATCTGGTCTGTATTTGCCTGGCCCCCTGAGTGGCCCCCAGGGAGGTTTTTTTAATTAGAAGACAAAGTTGGCTAAACTGTGAGATCTGTATTTTCGTTGAATGCTGCCATTTGCCGCTGTTTGTTGTATGTGCTCTATGTATGCTCTTAACATTTTGTCACCTTTCACCACCATGTTGCTGAACTTTGCTACTGCAGGCAGGCCTTGTTAATATGTACTGTAGCTGCTTCATTTGCAGAATGTAGAAGCAGACAATCATCTGCTGCTAGCCTCTCTGCTAAACCAAATTCTTCGGTGTCACCGTCCACGACCCCAGAGGGTGGATCAGCTAATGGATACAAATCAGGGTTCACTCAGACAGGTAGGAGCTGAAAGTGCTGTAAAGATAACCATTGGGGGTGGTAAGTTACCTCAGACACTGCTGGGTCAGGGATGCTGTAAACAACTGGGTATTTACCTCAAGCCATGTAGAGATTACAGTGGAGAGGATGCCTTTCAAAATTTGCTTTGGGAAAGATTGAGACTCAGGTGAGGCTGAAGGTTAGATTAGTCCTCATAACAACAGTTGATTTAAAAGTATTAAATGATCTTTTGAGTAATTTATTTTATTCTGTGCCTCCCTGTCTTTGTTTCTTTAATTTTTTTGGTGAATCTCAAAAAACTTCAATTGCACATTTATAGGGAGATGTTTACTTAATATATAGACTAGGCTATTTGTCTTGAAAAGGAAAATAATCTCCTTTTAGGGAGAGGAGGCAAGATTTTATTTTATTTACTTGCTTATTTCCTTATTTATTTAAATTTTATTGCACACAAAGGTGTACTTAGAATAGCAATTTCCCCATATGCATACAGTGGATTTGTGTTATGTGAGCTAACAAGTGTCTCATAACTGTTCTAGAAAGCTATTAATGATATACTTAAATGAGGAGAAACTATAAAAATCGAATAGATATTGACTGACAAAGAAGCAGCATCTCAATATAATTTATTTATTTATTTATTGCAAGTTGACAAAGTGCTTTTGTTTGAGGTTTTTTTCCTCACTGCTTTATTGCAGCTTAATCCATGCTCTTGTRTGTTGTTGTGTGTGTGTTATTTCTTGAAAATTAAAAACAGGAGAAAACATCCTGTTAATTGTTGTAATTAATTGATGGGAATGTCCCAGAAGATATATTTCTTTAGAGGAGTATGAAATGCAGATATAAATCAAGATGGTTAAAACACTTTTTTCCCTTAGAAAGTTCGTTGAAAGAAATAAACAAAAGCTGAACACAGGCATTCTTATGAAATTGTAATCACTGATTAGTGTGTTCAGAGGCACTTTCCCCAGGTGGCTGCCCCTTGTCTCTGTAGAGGCAGCTATATGCTTTAGGCTTTGGGTAAAATTAAATGACAGCATGGTTTAAATGACATCTGCATTTCATTGCATGATCCCTTGGCTTCCAGATCCTGGCATGAGAACTGTGCAGATGCATGAGAACCTATTTATTTGAAACAAGAAGTATTCTAGTATTTACACAGCTTTGTCTTCTATTGTACTTGCCAAGTTAATAGATACACCTTTTACATACTGCTTTCTCCTTATCACTCCCTGAGATTTTCAGTCTGCTTGGTGTTTCTGTGTGTCACTGTTTGTACTCCTAGGTCATGCTTGTCAAAACCTTTTCATCTCCTTCTACTGTTATCTTCTAATGAAGATAATGCCACATAGATACATGAGTCCTCTGTGCCTGGGAGAAGGGGGGAGAGCACCTTTTCTTCAGTGGCATGAATTCCGACATGTGTCACTTATGATGGAGGACTTTTTCTGRCTTTTTCTCTTCTAGGCTCTCCATAGGCTGTTTGTACTTGAGTTTGCTTCTCAGTTGTTTTAAAACAGGACTACTTATTAGTGGATTGTTTTCTGAAATTGTTTTCAGTTCATTATCAACTCATACGCATTTTTTCCTTTAAAAATTGTGTAAATATTTCTGGTTTCTGCCCTTGTAAGTGAGCAGTTCAGTCTCTGAGTTCTGTAAGATACCTGTAGGTAGTTCTGGGCACACAGTATCAAAAATTCAGTTTTAGGCAGACACTTGAGAGGGAAGACTTCTATTTGGATGTTAAGCAACTAGAAACAAGGCATTAAACAGAGAGATGAAGAATTTTAATAACTGGTGGTACTACAAGTCCTGCTTAGGTCCCAGTGTGGTGTTTAAACATATACCAGCCACATCTGCATTCATAGATAAAATTTCAAGAAAATGTATTAAAACTAGATATAGGAAAAAAATCCCCAAAACTTCTGGAGTTTACTTTGAGGAAACCTTAAACACTACGTATTTGCTACATCGTATTTAATGACAGGTCAGCGTTTCCCTCCAAAGGCCCTGCCCTGGTGGTCAGTTTTGTTAGCCATTCAGCGTATTTCCTGTGAACATGGACAAGATTCTCTGGTGAGGCGACAGCAGCAGCAGGGGCTTCTGTGTTTGTTCCTTGTGTCAGCTACTCTGTCTGGCAAAGCAGACCTTCCTCCCCACCCTCCTTCACCAAATGGCGTGTGGCCTGAGGGTGAATGTGTTTGGCAGATCAGGTTGGTCTTTGTCTTCTGTTTTCTTTAGCTGGTTGTTTTAGTAGGACATCTGTAGGTGAACTTAGCCTACAGCCTTTTACTTGTTGCAAACTACTTTCTGGACAGATGCTGAGTTAATATTCTTTCACTCCAGTTGTAAGAATTTCAGTTTGTCAGTCAGGTGATGGAGATTCCACAACTTCTTCAGGCAACTTATTCCGGTGCTTATTCCCTATGCTTGGTGGTGACAAGTTACGTAAGCTCTTTGTCTTAGCTTTCTAATGTGAAACATGGGATAACTGTGTTTACTTACCTATCCCGTGAGGCTGTTTTGAGGTGCAATAAGATAGCCCTTTCTACAGTTAAAATACGTTTTAAGCGTATGTGAATGCAAAATATTGTGGAAGAGATCAATTATGGGTTCAGTAGATTATAAGATTCTATAGAAACTTCCAGTTAAATGTTTGTTACAACTTCTAAAAGATACCAATATGTGGTGATTTCTTAGGAGTGTAAAAAATTGTTTGCAATTTATGCAGAGATGAGTTTAGATAAATGTGTATGACTGTTCATGTGTATATAATAAAAATTATATACATATATGTGTGTGTATATCTATGTAAATAATAAATATGTTATTTTTAATCATTAGTTAAACAACTTCTATTCTCAGATTCTCCAGTATTCAGTCCAGCAAAATCATCTGCTGCTGCTGTCAACTTAAGTGGAACACAAGACCCACCCCGGAGCAAGAACATTGTGAAACCTCTGGCTCTGTCAGTACAGCTTGTAGGAAAGGCATTTTCTGCAGGTATGGCTTTGCTTTCCAAAACAGCTGAGAGCCAAGGGAATTACCAGCTTAACAGCCAAGAAAGGAGAGTGTCATCTTTTTGGTGGAAAAGGGAAAGGAAAACGTTCACTAGCATTCTCCAGAATTCTGATATTCTTGCAGCCTTTGGCACAGAAATTTTTGTAGTTATTACTGTCCCCAAGTTTGAGCCACACCTTGGCTTTCAGATTTAATATTCTGGTAGGAGTGCATGTGATCTCTCTCTCTGCACTTCCTAAGATATGTAAGAGAGTATAAATGTCACCTCTTGATATCATACTGATTCCTGCCTCAGTAATTAAGAGCTGTGCAGAGTTCTGCATTTCTAACAGTTATAGTTCCTCAACATACATTTAGTGGAATTTAGTCTTATTTAAAGGAGTTTTAATATCTCTGCTCTTTTAATTGCTTATATCTGTATTGTGTGTTTAATGTTGTATCTTATGACTCATTAACAGTTCTTTGTGTAAAATACCCTTTTCCCCTCCATACTTGTGTGATTTTATTTTGCACTGAAATTTCTTCCCAGCTTTTCAACCGCTTCTGTAGCTGACCCATGTCCACCGTATCTGTCCATACAAAATCATTGACTCAGAGTACAAATGGGAAACTTAAAATGGGCAAGTGAGGTTATTCATGTTTTGTAATTGGCAATCTGAGAGTCGTGTGCCTGAATTTATTTGGATGTCTGCAGCTGGAGAGTTGCATTGTTTTAAGCCAAATATCCACATCTCTAACAGTTCCTGTTGCAGCTGCCATCAGCAAACTGCTGCACTATCTCCTGGTGCATGCTCCTGGAATATGTTCCTGGGAGCTAGATCCTTGTGGAGCTGGCAGATATCAGCAAGGATCTGTGGTTCCCACTGGCCTCCATGTTGGCTGTATGCAGTTTATGCCAGTTTTTTTTCTTCTGCAGAAACTAGGTTCTGAAAAAGATTGAAAAGCTCAGATGAGTGATGGTAACTTCTTGTGATCCTCCGTTGCTGTAGTTTCATTTTGTGGCCTGGATATAGCAGGTTGTGCCAGGATGTCAGGCTTGCTGGGACTGGAGGATCACCTTAGGCAGAGGTAGCAGAATTAAGCGTGGTTTGCCTCAGTACTGCTCAGATCATGTACACTCTACAACAAACTGCCCTGTCTTCCGCCTCCCAGTTGCCTTTGCAAAGACTTGTAGTGAATTACTGTGTATGACATTGGGGTGACTGGGCAAAATTATGTAGGTACAAACAAGTGGCTTAGAAATCTTTACAAACTGAATTTGTGATGTATATTTTTTTAAATTTTCGGTGCGTAAAAAAAATACGTCACAAACTTCCCAATAATTTTGTGTGTGTGTGATTTTCTACTTTATTTTGGTGTTGTTTTGGGGTTTTTTTTGTTCTTCCACCTATTCTCTCCACCTTGAAATCTGGACAACCCTTTTCAAAGTTCACATATTTCAACCTGTGCCCAAATGTTTCTCTGCTGAGTACATTTCATGCTTTTCCTGGAGTGTGTTTTTTTCTGTCAGGCATCTTGCCTTGTTCTTTTGTGTCTGTGTGTGGCTGTATTATTTTGTTTGTTTGTTTTCAAGATTGTCTCAAGCCACACACTCTGTATTTTATTATACTCAGCTCCTCTTTCACTGCGTGCCACTGATGTTGCTAATGGAAACGCTAATGGAGGAAGAAATAGCGTATTGAGTTCTACAGTCTCTCGGCCAATGCCTCACTCGACATCTCCAAGTCCTGGTTGTGCAGCTGGAGACCAAGGTAAAGAAAAACCTCTTTGTTCCTTTATTCTAAGCTGCATTGGATGTTGAGCTTGAAATTTGTGATTTTGTTCTGATCGTAGCTGTTCCTACCATTCAGTTTTTACAGATCCATTTGCTTTTTGACATGACCATTAGTGATAGTGCTGGACTTTTTAACACAGGTAACAATATTTTTCACATCATAGTCTGTTTTCGTGTAAATCTAGGTATGAGCCTCTGGTGCTCTGTGATGTGATACCTGCTTATCACCGATGTGAAATGGAGTGTGGGCTGCAATTTGGTCACTTGGGAGGGTGGGGCTTAGAATTAGTTTTTGCTTTCCTTTCAGCATCAATGTCCAGTTCTGGACCACCAAAGAAACGTCACCGGGGATGGTCTCCTGGGTCCCCAGTCCCACCTCCTGGTTTAGCAGTACCTGTTCCTACAATTCGGCCTTCGACAAGAACAGGTAAAACTTGAATGATACCGAGATGTCATTTGTTAAAACATGCACTCAGCCAGACCAGCAGCCCTGTGCTGCATCTTCCAGATGTTGCACAGCCAACATAACTAATCTTGTTGAAGTATTTAAGAACACCATGGAGGGTTTTTCAGGTGCCCCAGAAAAGCAGGCATGATTGCCTGTCCTCATTGTTATAATCTAAGATGTGACCCAGGGAAAGGAAAACTACTGGAGAAGATACAGGAAAGGAAGATGCAAATAATATTATTAAAAATCCAAAGCAAAAAAAAGTCCAAAGTTACCCACCTGTAACTCAATTGTTCTAAAATCATGCAGGTGTATGGATATATGAATATACTTCAAGGATTTTCATTACCCATCACTTTGAATGTTTTGTCTCAGTCTGGTGTGGCATGCTACAGAAACTGTACACTCTGTTTCTAAACAGCTTTATATAATTTTGGCCTAACAAAGGACACTGATATCCGCTAGGTCATCTTCAGTTAAAAGCAGAAAGTGAGACCAAGTATTTGTTTTGCATGGAAAAGCTGTAGGAGGGTTATATAATATCATGACATGAAATAGAGTTAATTACAAGTACTCACCAATATCTGTGTAGGGACCTCTTTATACATAACTGTTAATAAAACTGTTCACTATTTGAGTACTTTTCAGTTGTGAGATTGAGCATATTTTGTAAAGGGGAATAAACAGTTACTTATTTTTCTCTCCACGGAGTGAGAGAATAAGCATCCAAGGAATGAAAAAGCCATTTGTCAACAAGCACAATGTATTTTTAACTCTGCTTTTGAGAGCATGGTTTTGAGATATTTTGGAGTTATTTTCAGAGATATTCATAATAGGAAGAAAGGGTGACGGGGTAGTTACATGGTAGTGCAGGCCTACCTACCTGAACACCTCAAACTGCAGCTTTTGGCAGTTTCTAGCTTCAGAAATCTGCTGAAGATACATGATCTATGGCAATCTCCCCTTTTTGTTGAGTTTGTCTTCGCTAATCTGTTACATCTCTTGTGTACTCCATTTTCTGAGTCTTTAGTAGTATTTTTTTCTGTTGGGTAAACAATTTCCCTTGGTAAAACATATGCATTCATTCATCTGGCCTTTGATGTTTTTCTGTTGATGACATGGTTTGAAAAAGTGGTTGCAAACCACCAAATGAAGCCTGAGAAACTTGTGAAGCAGGCCTTACTCTGAAACCTGATTAGAGATTACAAAATTCTTGCCTTTTGTTTCTTTTTACTTATGAAATCTGCTCTTGCTTTTTCATGAGTAAAGCCTGATTTTTATCCTTGTAGCAACCATTTAAGGACAGCTTTGAGATTTTGACCTGTTTTTACTTTTCTTATCTACATGTATTCCAGGTCAGAAGTCAGAGCAGTTTCTTCCCTTGTATTGAGAGGCAGTATTGAGGGGTGGCCTTTTGGCTTAGTACTTGGCTTTGTTTAAGGATGCATATTCAAACCTGTGTTCTGTTCTCTCATTCTCACCAACAATACAGTGGTCAGAAAAAGTTTTATTTTAGGGGTGGGGCTACGGGAGGATATAGGCTCTTCATTTAAATTACTTAAAACTATAGCAGGAAATGCAGAGACCTTTTGAATTTTATTACAGTTAGTGATTTGCAGTAATTTTTTTCTTATTTGTTCATACTGCCAAATCACAGTATGAGCCTTTTAGTAATGGAAGTTTCTCTTTTCTTTATTTTATAGAGCCTCTTTTGTCAGTCCCAGTTCCTCAATCCATGTTAACTGGAATTTTACAGCCTCAACCCATCCCAGCAGGGGAGACTGTAATAGTTCCTGAAAACCTGCTGAATAACTCGGGAGTCAGACCGGTGATTCTGATAGGTAAGTCTTACACTGGGAAATCAAATGCTCCGTTTTGTACTAATACACACTCCCTAGGAGAAAGGGGGTTTTATTTCTTTTTGGTGGTTCTGGCATTCAGTACAGTATGAAGTTAGTTTGTCACAGATAGTTTCTTTTAGTTGCTCAACATTTAAAACTGAAAGTAAGGCGATTTCTGGAGAACCTGATTTGCAAACAGATCACCAGTAGGTCAAATTTATACAGAACCACTGGCCAAATCTAAGTTTTATACAAATAAGATTTTTGTAAAATCCAAGAAGAGGAATATTTCCAAGTGATGAAAATAGCTTTCCGGTATAAACAACTTATAAACTAAGCAAATAGTTCCTGCAGCATTTATAGTTCAGATCTTGAAGCCCTGGAATTCTACATGAGAACCAAAAAATTGATTTGAACTGACTAAACAGAAGTAAATCATACTAACTTTTTGTCATTTATAGCCCATAGTTCTTGTAAGCAATTGAGATAACAGATCAGGCTTCAGGCTTTTAAAATCGTTTAGCTATATAAAGTTCATTGTTAACCCTTAGAAAGACATTCCTTTTACTTTAAGGGTATGACTTCTAATGTGAATATTCCATTCAACTTGAGCTATTTGGGCATACTATATAAAAAAAGGTGGGTCGGCTAGTGCTGCCGAAATTTTGATAAGTGAGTTTTTTTGACTCTAAATTTCTTTTATGTCCAGTATAGTACAGATGGTCGTATAAAGTAGCTTTACGGCCAACAGAACATGCCTATCAATACAGTCCGTGGAATAATTTACTGCTCGTGAAGAAGTGGAGTTGTTCTCCAAGTCCTCGCTTGCACAGATAATATTAATACACACAATTCCTGGAGAATTAACGGGACCATCTACACTAGTAAATCTGTCAAGGATAGGGTTACACTTCTGGTTTGTTTTGCTTAGTGTTGTTTTCTGGAAGCTGATTATAAAGCTCAAGCATGGTGCTCTAATGGTTTTCAGAGAAACACTTCCTTATTAAAGATGAGGGTGCCTACAGCCATCAGCTTAAGTGCAAATTGAATGCAGCCCTTAGGCTCTTGGAGAGCTGCCATTAAGTCCTCAGTTAGGCTAAATGTTAGTGGCCCTGAGAAACAGTGTCCTATTAATAGTACAGAACCAGATGTACCCAAAAGAATGGATTTGGCAAAATCTCTGTGGAAATGTTTTTTTTGAAGTGAAAAACACTCTGAAGGAAAAGAGGAGTTAGCCTGTGCTCATGTGCTGTACCTTACAGCATACTTAGTTGTCAATGTTTATTTTACCTGTTTATGAAAACAATGGAAAGGTGGCAAAAAAGTGAAATCAGTCACAGTGATACCACAGTGGCTGAATCAATGCTAATGTGACTTATGCTGCTTTTATAATGTTAAGATCAATGTACTTTTGTTTTCATTGATTTTTCTTTTTTGTACACTATATTATGAAAAATCTGTTTTTAAAGGTCAGGGTAAGACCCAAATAGATAATATTCTCATCTGTATTTGGATAACAATAATTATTATCCTGCTGGCATGCAGTTAGTGTTAGTTCTTGTAAATGTATGTGATCACATGTTTAAAACACAGCAGAGGATCCCTGGCCTATCATTTATTTTTTAAGCAATTATAATGCCAAGAACAGTCATTGATGCAATATATTTTGCTAGACAGCATTAAGAAGTTTGGAAATGTGTCATTGTGCAAGCTTTCATGTAGTGGCAAGTTTTGTGAATTTCTGGGGGTTTTTTTGTTTCTTTTATCATAGGCTATGGCACTTTGCCTTATTTCTATGGGAATGTTGGTGATATTGTTGTAAGTCCCTTGCTGGTGAACTGCTACAAGATTCCACAGCTGGAAAACAAGGATTTGGATCTCTTGGGTTTGTCCAGCAGTCAGCTTCTAAGTGTGGAGAATATGATACTTTTAACTATTCAGTATCTTGTTCAACTAGGTAAGCAATTTTTCATAAGTGCTTTGTTTTATTTGTGACTGTCCTTTTCTCTCCATACCCTCTTTATGTCCCTTTTAGGGCCAATTTTCTGGCTACTTTTTCGGCAGAAAGAGGCAAGTGGCTCCATCTAGTGTGTGTGACTTTGGTACTTTGTTGCTGAAACCAAAGAAGTGAAGTGAATTTAAAGGCTGATACTGCTTCTACACTCCATATGGGGATTGACCAGGTCACCTTTGTGAAATGGATTTGCAATGCAGATAACTCATTTGCTTAGGGTATCAAACCATCAGTTATCACAGCCCTTTCTAAGGACACTCGGTCTGTTTCATTCAGTTTTGTGACAAATGCTGGCAGATGTGTGATGGTTGTCATTGTTTTGGTGACAGCACTGTTTACATGAAAACTACATTTGTTATTCAGACTAAGGCAAGTGATTCAGTGAATATCTCATTCTTGTAAACGTTTTTGAAATGGACTCTGCGAGTTTGAGAGCAAACCAGCAAACCACATTTATGGCAGATCCAGACATTTTTCCGTACCTTAGAGTAAAAAGAGCAGTGGTAACAGCAAGGTTTTAGAAGTTAATAATGCAGGATAGTGTTGGGAAACTTCCATGTCAGTCTCACCCTAACTTTTGTATTTGAAAAGATGCTACTTACCATAGAGGAATGTGAAATGACTTTTGTGCAGAGCACAGTGCATCTATAATACATAATGATATGAAATATGCARATGTTTCAAAAGCAGCACAACTGGTGATAACTTTACAATTTGGGGAGCAAATGTGCTCTGTGCAGGTTTCACCTGTGGGTTCTTAGGCTTGGCTGCAGTACTGTAAGAGGCAGGAAGGAAGCCATCTTCTGTGTTATCATACTTTCTTAGTGACCTGTTTGCTTTATTTGTCATTCTGTGCTTCACTAGTCGATTGGATGCCATCTTAGAACTGACAGAGGGTTTCTTGGTTTTTTGCAGGCTGAATGTTTTCCTGTTGCCCTTCTCTCAGTGGGCTTAAATTTGTTAGTTGAGGTTTTCATCTTTATTCAAAAGTTTGTACAGTCTACATGTTAAAACCATTTGCTTCACACAGTTCTGGATTGATAGAGGTAGCTTGCAAATTTCCTTCAGAGAAGCATGTAGCCAGCTGATAACAGCATTTCCAATTAAACTGTTTATCAAAGCTTGTGAGTCAGTGTATCACTCTCCGTGAGCAAGTCTAACCTTAGATGGATGCAGCAAGTCTGTACTTGCTGCAAAGTAGAGAAGGCTTCATGCAAAGCTTCTGGTGCTGAACTGTGTCTGTTGAGCGCTGGTGCCTTCAGCATAAAGCAGTTCCCTTATTAGCAAGTGTTTAGTTTGGCTTTTGTTCTTAGCTGTGCAAAGCTGAATAGTTTCCCATTTGACCTTATGTGGAGACGGGTGCCAGCACTGTAAGATGAAAGAGCCTAATGAGGAGAAAAGTAAAAACATTCTGTAGAGGAGGGGATCAAAACATGTTGCTGGTTGGAATATTGCTGTAAACTTAAAACTGTTGGAATTGTGACAACTGCACTGAACTGTAGCCTTTGTCCCATTTTGTTAAATCAAAGCAGACTAAAGATGATTGGTGGGCAGTCAGCTTCAGAAGTTTTTGACAAGGAGAAGAGACAAATACACATATAAATTAACAATTTATTCATGTGAGCCTCTTTTTTTTCTTGAGAAAGTAGGACTAAAATGTTTTTCTTTTTTTCAGGGTATATTGCGAAAGAGTAAGAGAAAGGCAAAGATAAAAAAGCAGGAAAAAGCATGAAGGACAGTCTTGCCTAATTTTTTTCAGGTCTCACTACTTGTACAAAATATATTTGCAGATGACTGTGATCACAGAGCATAAGAATATTATCTATGAAAGTGCTCCTTTTTTGAAAAAAAACATGTAGCTGAGAATTGCTTTCAGTTTTCTTGTACAATTAAGACAATGATTGTAGAACAATGCTGTTGTGTTTTCAGAAATCAGCTGGGCAACTCATGATGATATTACAAATTAAAGTGAACAAAATAAATGTATTTCTGATGCTTTAAACCTTCTATGAAGACTGTGCACAGTTAAGGCTGTGGTTGTGAGCCATAGTGTTGCTATAMATAAATTCCACTGACTGTGATAAAGGAATAAGTCAAAAAAGATAAAGAAGTGTGTTTGATTTGAGTGGGTTTTTTTAGTCTGTCTCCTGGACTTACTCGGATTTCACATTTGTTATCTTTGGCAGTGTTCATGGTGAAGTATTCTCAAGCTGTTGTTTTTATACATCAAAATGCTCATATTTGCAGTATGGGTTACATTCTATCATGTGTAATCGTCAGCTTTTTACTGTTGCACTGCCATTTCTACAAACACAGTCTCAGACTATGCAGTGCTAAGGTGTCTGTTCTGGTTGAAGGAGAATTCTGGACTCTTTGTTTTAACACCTGTTTAGAATTCTGAAATCATTCTCCCTTCTCTCTTGTTGTGGTACATTTGAATCACTGTGACTGTGTATGTTGTATGCTGTGACGCCCAGAGGTGTTTTGTAGTTTTAGTATCCAAATGCACATCCAGACTCAAGGCAAGAGCAAGGCTCTGTCTTCAGTGGAAGGGATAGTCAGACACTCAAAGCAAGAGCTTATTCCAGCAATTCTCCTGTCTTAGACTGTTGGAGAAGTAGTCTCTGTGGGATGCACTGTGAAGTTTGTCTACCTAGAAATGAGTGTCATCCAGAAATGGATGACATTTGAATATGTTGACTCAAACTGTATAGAACAATATAATTGAATTATAACAGCATAGAATCATTTAGGTTAAAAAAACCTTTAAGATCAGTGAATCCGACTGTTAATCCAGCACTGCCGAGTTCACCACTAAACCATGTCACCAGTTGCCACATCTACGTCTTTTAAATGCCTACAGGAATGCTGACTTCCCTGGGCAGCCTGTTCCAATGCCTGACCTCTCTTTCAGTGAAGAAGTTTATTCTAATATCCAATATAAATCTCCCCTGGCACAACTTGAGGCTATTTCCATTTGTTCTGTCACTTGTTACCTGAGGTGTTGTGGAGAGCGATGAGTTCCTCCCGAGCCTCCTTTTCTCCAGGATAAACAACCCCAGCTCCCATTTCCCATAAGAGCTGTGCTGCAGACCCTTCATCAGCTTTATTGCCCTTCTCTGGACATGCTCCAGCACCTCAATGTCCTTCTTGTAATGAGGGGCCCGGAACTGGACACAGGACTTGAGATGTGGCCTCATCAGTGTCGAGCACAGGGGGATGATCCTGCTCTGGTCCTGCTGGCCACGCTGTTTCTGGTACAAGCCAGGCATTGACCTTCTTGGCCACCTGGGCACACTGCTGGGTCATATTCAGCCAGCTGTCAACCAACACCCCCAGGTCCTTTTCCACCAGGCAGCTTTCCAGCCACTCTTCCCAAGCCTGTAGCACTGCTGGGGTTTGTTGTAACCCAGCTGCAGGATGTGGCACTTGGTTTTGTTGAACCTCATACGATTGTCCTCAGCCCATTGATCCAGCCTGTCTAGATCCCTTTGCAGAGCTTTCCTGCCGTCTGTCACCTGTGAACTGCCTGAGGGTGCACTCACACGGAACCACAGAGTATTCTTAATTGGAAGGGACTCAGAAGGATTGAGTCTGCTTAAGGGAATGGCCCATATGGAGTTGGAACCCACTGGCTTGGCATTATTAGCGCCGTGCTCTAACCAACTGAGCTAATCTCACTCAATTCCCATGTCCAGATCATCAGTACGGATATTAAACACACTGGCCCAAACACTGAGCCCTGGGGAACACCACTTGTGATCGGATGCCAACTGGATGTAACTCAGATACTAATATTTTATGATATTGTTTATTTTGCAGTTTTGTTTTTGAAGTCAAGATCATCATTTGCATACCCATTTCTGTAGAGAAGCTTCCATATATTCCCTTTTAACACTGACATATATTTTTTTAGAAAGCTGCTCACAATCAAAATCAATATTTATCATTTTGTCTTACATCTCATCTGATATTAGTTCCATTATTTTTCTGGGTAGTTGTGGAGAAAGACAGCCATGAGCCAAGCATGGCATTAAATATTTCACTGATTTCAAAATACTTCCCTGTCAGTGCCTTTCTGATAGCTAACTACTTTTAAGGTTTTTTTCTTATAAATAACCTGAGTGAAATTCTGTGTCTTCTCATACTGAGAGTCTGTCTTTCCATTTGTACAATTACTTTAATCTTCTTGGGTTCATGATGACCCTTGTGTTGAGAGTCTGCATCTTAAGTAGCCTCCCTCAATCAGCAAAAGTTTGCTTTTATTTTTCTTAGTGTGTAACATCATTTTTAGGGATTGATATGTTGTAGATAAACTTTATTTCTGCAGAGGAACATTCTTCTCTGCTGATAAATGTCTGATTTTTTTTCTATTTTGAGATCTTCAAAGACCTAGAATGTATGATGCTTGCTTAAAAGGGAAAAGAAAATACATTTCCAAAAAAGAGAACTCTAAAGAGAGAGTTATGCCCATGCTGTGTTGAATTGGACTCATCAGAATTTTTCAGTTTGCATCAAAAAATGAAAACAGCCTTGCACTTACAAGTCTATAGTTGTCTTACCATCCTATGGTAATTGGATAGTGGCACTTTCCATATGTTACTTCTCAAAAAGGCAAAATGGCAGCAGGTGGCAGTTTTTACAGATTCTGTTCTGTGGGTTATTTACCCATGCCCTGTTTCTCACACAACCTTTCTGCTTCCTGGTCTGAAAGAAAACATAAAACCAAACCCAGCATTTCACATATGTCTGGTATTAAAGCCCCCACCCGCTTTGTCATAGAAAAGCAAGCTGCTGAAGTGTGAAGCTGCCTCCTTTGGCAGTGATATGAGATCTTGGCAATTTAAACTATGGTTACTTATTAGTCTGTGTTTATGAATGTTTTTAACTGTTCTTGAGTATCTTTGACAATGAGACAAATCTTACTCAACAGAATGATAATTGAAGTTGAGTTGAAGGACTGATGCTAAGATAGGATGGCTTATATTTCTGGTTTCCATTTCAAGTTCACAGTACAGTTTACACAGTCTGGGGAATGTAGATCTAAAGTTGTATATTCTTCTTTACTTTAGATGTTGAAGATTTGCTGAATTAAGTTAATTTAGCTAAAGGAGAGATTAAACATGTTTATTTGCATCCATGCTGAGTTGATTAGTATGCATGATGAGAAAAAGCAAAGCAAAGAGCATTTGACAGGCTTTGTCGTGCTACATGACTGCGATTAGACTACAAGGATAAGCATTTTGTTTTTCTGTTGCAAAAACATATGGCTGCATGCTTAATCCTTCTGTTCCAGGCAAAAGGCACATATTTTCCCATTCCCTTGTTTGTCCCACCAGTTGCTGAAGGTAGGAAAGCTAGGAGTGAGGTGGAATGCCTCATTGTTAAGAGGGAAAAAAAAAAAGACGATGGTGGAAGAGAAAGGCTCCTAAAATGAAAAACCAAGAATAAGCCCCGTGGGTAGATATCCACTGAGTAGCAAGTGTTTTTTTGAAATATAAAAAATGTGGTGAAGGAGTTTGTCAGATCAAGACAGACATGTAATTATTCCTGGTTCAATAGCATTTTTATATGAGGCACTGTTCTTCTGTTTGTTTGTTTTCATTGTAGGTCCTGACCAGATACCCCTGAGGGAAGAATTTGAGCAGATCATGTTGAAAGCTATGCAGGAGTTCACTCTGAGAGAGAGATCCTTGCAAATGAGTGCACAGTGTATCTCTGTGTCACCAGGTCAACTCCCTTGGCTTGCCAGGTTAATTGCTAGTGTGTCCCGGGACCTTGTGCATGTGGTTGTCACCCAGAATTCCCTGGCAGAAGGCATCTCGGAGACCTTGAGATCTCTCAATGAAATGAAACATCAGCAAAAGCTACCAGATTATGTAGTCGCCATTTGTGCATCAAAGATAAGAGGAAATGAATTCTGTGTAGTGGTTCTAGGTAAGTATATTTGCAGATTGCTTCAAATGGCAATGCCAAATTAATTTTGTCAAGTTATTGATCCACTTTTAAAATCCCTTTTGTTCATTTTATTCTCCTTTGTATTGTTACTCTGCAATGTTACAGTTTACTGTTTCTCCATCAAGGCTTGGAGTACTGAAGGTCCATGAGGATCTAGAAAATATCTTTATGCTAGTCATCGTTACTCCTTGAGAAGCCTGAGACTTTATTGTTGGTATGATTACCTTAGAAAATATCTTCAAGTGACCCAGTGGCAAAATAGTTGGTTTGTTTCATAACAACTGTGATATTTTACATGGCAGTCTTCTGCAGACCGCTGTAAAACAGAACATGCCTTTCATCCATTTTATCATGTTAATTTTCAAATTCTGCATTGGTGACTGGCTGTAATGTTTGTGTGTGCATGAGTGTGTCTGGATGGAAGTGAGCTTTGACTAGTCATCTTTCCTTTGCAGGCAGATAAATCAGTAACGCCAACTTTTTTGACCTTTTTTCCCCACACTAGGGATAATTACTTTTTCCTATTTACTCCGAATCCTCCATTTCATATAAGGTACAAAAACTTATTTTGCATGTAATTTGTCATGCAACGGTGCAAAATGATGGGCAACAGCTTGCAAAGAACGTGCTAAAATTTGTTATATCAACTAATTCTCCAGTCAATAGTGAAGCAGACTTGAGACTGCTCTCTCAGTCTACTGGGTAAAAGCAGTGGAGATCCATGACTGAAGATCAGAGTGCCCCACGCTTCTAGGGTGAAAAGGTTGTGTTGACAGTAAACTCTAATAAGGTTTGCTTGCACTTTTTTCCCCTCTCTTCTCCAGGTCAGTATCAATCTCGGGCCCTTGCAGAGAGCATGCTKACCACCAGTGAATTTTTAAAAGAGATCAGTTATGAGCTCATCACAGGGAAAGTTAGTTTCCTGGCATCACATTTCAAAAATACATCTTTAGGTGAGTGACTCTGAGAAACAGAAGTTCTGGCCAAGACAGTCATGTCTTTAGAGTTGGTGTGTCTCCTGTTCAGAAGTTAAAATGCACATGGATACAGCTCTGCCCTCTCAATTGAGAGGCATTCTTTCCTTCTCTCCATTCCCTGTGTTTAAAGGAGTGCCTGTCTGCTTCACCTGTGTGGTGACAGTTCATAATCCTCTGGCAAAACATTTTTAACACTGTCTCTGCTGTTGGATGTAATGCCAGGGCACCCATAAGTGCACGAGTTTTTTCTAGTTTGTGGTTTTAACAAGGCTTTAGAAGTTGTTTTATAATATGTGTTACTTTGTAATCATCAGAGGTCACCAGTAGCTGTAAAGGCATAGAGCTGAAATTATTCACCTGTGGTTCCCTTTTTTTTTGGAATTCAGTTGGCAAATCAGTAAATAAAAGAGAAAAACATTCACACTCCCTCTCTTCCTTGTATCTCAGTCCCTTGCCCCTTTGCAGACGTGACATCAGCTATGTGAGAAGGTGTGTGTATGTAATGTTCGACATTGTTTGTCTGAAGTGGCTTCCAGATAATTTGGTGTTACTAATTCTGATCTAGGTGATGATTTGGACAAGCTGCTGGAGAAGATGCCAGAGCAGCGAGGGGAAAGTGTCATTATTCCTTTTAATGGAGACGTTAGCGAGTGTGTGTCATCTCAGGAGGCAATTGCCATGGTTTCCACACAAGAACCAGGTAATTTTTTTAAAATGCAAGATATGAAACAAGTGAGTAGCTTGTTAAATGTCAAAATGCATACACCTCAGAAGAATCTGAGGGCACATTTGCCAACCTTAAAATACTAATACTGCCAGCTAAATGTAGCAATACAGCAGTTTTTCAGACAGAAAAATCTCTGTAATAGCCTTCAGCAGTTTTTTTTTCCCTGATGTTTTTATATTTTCTCAGCTAACACCTGTGATCTTCTGTTAGGCATTAGACAGAGTAGAGAAGATGTTTCTTTGTAACACTTGTAGTGTGGACTCGTCTCACCCTTTAGCACCTAGAAGAAGAATGTAACCCTGAGTTTAAGACAGAGGGGAACTGTGTTCTCCTTCTGATCTCCCCAGCTGTCCTCCTGCTTCTTAACTCTTGATAGTCCTCACTGGTAACATGCATTAGAGACCTATGCTCTGAGGCTTAAACTTTTAGGGCATGTCTTTTAAGATCTTGGACTGAAAGTGTCAGGTAAGTGTAATCTATAATTTGTTGATCTGTGTTTTATTCAGCATAATGTGATAAGATGCTGAGGTGCAGAAGATAAGCTAGGATTTCCTGTCTAAAAATACTAATTATAATTTTCCCATGTCAGAATTACTTTAATTATTCAGAGTTTTAAACATACTTTCCTTTTCATATCACAGTAACGGCAAAAGATACACTGAGCTGTTGTGAACACTGAGATTTTTTTAGGTCTAGTATCAAAGCAAAATCAACCTCCAATAAAGCTTTTTTCTGTGAAAGAACGGTATGCTCTTGGTTCATATTAGCTAACTTAAATTCATCAGCTTGGTGTTGGATCTGAATGTAAGCAGAATGGTTTATTAACTCTACATGGATCAGGATATCCGATTAGAAGGGCAGCCAGGCTCTTTGTTCTGGCACCATGAGAAGGACCAATCTTTAGCTTCCTCACAGGATTAATTTGAAGAGAGAATGAYCTTTAGATTCTGGTGGGTTTTTCTTCTTGCTGTATGCTTTTTTCCAAACCTTCATATTTTCTGAAACAATTATTGTGAGTTAATTTTGTCTTTAAAATATGGCTGTACAGTGGCTAAAGCTACTGAGAATCTGCCTGAATAAAAAAAAAAAAGAAGTCTCCTAGGCAGTGAGAGGAACCTTTCTCCCGTAATAGATCTACTGAAATAGACACTGAGGCATATTTGAGCAGGAGATAAGCATGTGTGCACACACAAACACGTATCCCTGTGTAAAACTAACGTAGTAGAAAAAGTGACGTAAACAAAAACTGAAATACCATGACAGGATTTCATTTGGTAATCTGCAAGTTGAAAATATTCAGTGGTTAATGAAACATGGACTGTTGGACATAGAATTTACCTAATGGAAACACTGAAATGGAACCTGGTTTTTATTTTGAGGAAACATGAGTGCTCTGGTCAGTCCCTCAGTTCTCTGCATTTAGTGTTATATTGATGTTTATTAAGTCCAAGTAAATCTGAATTTCAGGAGAACGTAAGAGCTCTGTACCTCTCCATCTCTCTCTCTCTCTCTCTGCTTTTTATATCTGTACACGTGCACATCTTTATGTATATATATATATATATATATATATATATGTATTTGTGCATGCATATTATGTATGTGTTGGTTTATTTAACAGAATACATTTCACTGTGTTGGCGTTGGGGTTTCCTTGGGTTGCACTGTTAAAAGTCCTTAAAACACTTAGGGCACTTTAAAAAATAGGCAGTGCTATGCTTAAGATCATCTGATATATTACCACATTTTGATCAAAGAAGGAAAGTTGGCATTTGTGATCTGGACCCAACTCTCCAGAGTGTTGAGAATTATTCTGGTGAGTGATTTTTTTTTTCCTGATAATAGAGAGTAGGCTGTTTGGAGGGTCATGTTTTGCTGGGGGGGTGGGAAAGTAAACATGTTTCTTGTTGTGTTTTGTTTTCTTTTTCAAACAAACACACTCTAGATTTGGATGTTGATACCTTCCAAATTTACCAGCCACAGCTTACAGTTGCCAGAAAGCTCTTGTCCCAGGTTTGTGCTATAGCAGACAGCGGCAATCAGAGCCTGGATCTGGGCCACTTCAGCAAGGTGGACTTCATCGTTATCGTTCCCCGTTCCGAAGTCCTGGTGCAGCAGACCCTTCAGCGGATTCGACAATCAGGTGAGAGGGAGGGCAGGGGAAAGACCCTGATAAACCAGAGTATGTGGTGTTATTACATCACTACTGGTATAAATGGAGAAGTAAGTTACTTCAACATATATTTTACCATCCTGGTTTGTATTTTATTTTATTTTTTAAAGAAATGGGGTTTATTTTACTTTTATAAAAAATAATTTTACAAAAACTTTAAGACCCTGGAAAATTCATAGTTGACCCACATGTCAGAGTAGTTTATTCCTACTTCTTTAATTCAAATGGTGTTCAAAGTCAAATACATTGCACCATGCCTACTTTATGAATATGACAGCAATATATCTTTACAAAGACTAGTTGTATTGACACAAATGTTGAAGCAGAGTATGAAAAATAGGATATGATACGAGTGAGAATCAATTTTATATAAATTTATGATTTTTGCAAAGGAAACATCAGGATAATTTTTTCTGTCCTAAATACTATTAGAATATTAACTTAATGTGGGCATGTTTGGCCTGGGGTCATGCAGTATAGCCAGCTCAGTGCTGCTTTGGAAATCTTTGTGGAAGCCTGATTTTTTTTTCCCCTTTTTTTGATAAAGTGAGAAGTTTTTGAAAGGTCTTCAGGCACTTTTTGGAGGAAATCCAGAAGTCAAGAAGCACATTTCAGTCTCCATTGTGAAAGAAATTGTGTTTGGATAATCATCTTCTTACTGGGGCCTATCAGTGGTTTGGCTCAGTCTTGATGTTGGCAGACAAGTGGCAACTTCCTATTGACCCTTCATTTCTGGATGCCCTCAAGGGAAAAGATTTTTGTTGTATTCTTTATTTTGACAGGTGTCCTTGTGGACTTGGGCCTAGAAGACAATGGAACGGCGTATCAGAGAGCTGAGAAATATGTGGTTCGGCTGGACAATGAGATTCAAACTAAATTTGAAGTTTTCATGAGGCGAGTGAAGCAGAATCCCTACACGCTCTTTGTGCTGGTTCATGACAATGCCCACGTGGATTTAACAAGGTAGCTGCTTCAATTTGCTGAAGGAAAACCAGCCTTTCCCAGTATCTTTCAGTTAGGTTGTTCAAAAGACCATCTTAGACACCTAATGCTTTCTCTAGCCGTTTTTAAGGCATTTTGTGCCTTATAATTGGAAATAATCTTTTTTGGTTGCCCATGATATTTGTTAACTAATTCTGATTCAGCTGAAGATAGATGAGACTAGTTTCAGACCATTGAATCCCTAACAAGACTCTTTGTACGGTTATGTGCTGTGGTACTGGAGTCCGGGGAAAAAGGCTGAATTTTGCAACTTTCTTTATTCTTGTCTTTTTTTTCTATTCAGCTCCTTTTTCTGTACTCAAACCCAAATGTCTCCAATGTTCACAAGCTGGTCACACTTTAATTCATGTTTTTATCCCTCATGATAGTGTTGTTTGTGGTATGAGAAGGCTTACAGACATTTAAGCCTGCATCATATGAAAGATGCAGATGCTACTGTAAGAAAAGGATTTAAAAAACAGCTGTATTGAATTTGGCCAGCTTTAGGTCTAAACACAACATATACACTCATGCAGAAGCATTTATTCACACTGAATCACAACTTCATCTTGAAAGAAGAAAGGAATTAGTAAAGCAAATTATTTTGCTCTTGTTCCATGACTAAACTAAGGAGAATAATCTTAATGTGGTTTAAACACAGTGTGTAAAGTTGTGGTATTCATTTCAATATCAGAGATAGTGAAAGGTGTCCCTGCCCATGGCAGAGGGATTGGAACTAGATGGTCTTTAAGATCCCTTCCAACCCAAACCATCCTATGGTTCTGTAAGAGGCAAAATACTTTCCTTGAAGGATAGCTGAAAATAGAGAAAAGCAACATTCTTTCTACATGATCCTCCCCATCATATTTTTGTTATTCTCTTTGCTGTACCTTGAATTTGGAATTCCTGAATATATCATGGGAGCGAAGGCAATTCCAGGAGCTGGAAATCAGAACATCAGTAGACTTTCAGGTTCCCCAGCCTTTTAGAAATTTCTTGTTTAAGACTGGAAAAGCTACTGGATTTTGTAAAATTTGCTACTGTATCCTATCTCCACAGCTCATGGAACGGTGTTTCTTAGTGAGACAGATTTCATCAGCTTGATTTCATTTTTTGTTTCCTCCATCTGATGCTTTTTTAAAATGTCGCATTAATCCACCTTGTCACTGTCAGCAGATTTTGATCCTTTATTTAGGTGTTTGTTTGTTGTTTTTCCTTGTTTTCCTGTGTTTACCCACAGAGAACAGTCAAACCTTTTTTGAAGTCTTTTACCTTTCCAAAGAGATTTTTTGAGCTATGATTCTCTGTGGCATGCTCATTTGGAGATTTTTCTGCAGGAAGAGAGTAATCAATTGATTCTCAGGATGTCAGTAAGGCAATTCTTTTCATTCTTATTTCTGCAGTGCCATTTCAAGTTCCCTGTCACATGGTGAGCCTAATCATGGTCTGGCTGATAGAGTTATTAATTGCAGGGAGGTGCTTGAAGCATTCAACCTCCTTGTTCTTCAGGTCAGCTCTTTTCCTTATGCCTTGCAAACGCAGCAGTCCAGGATCAGCTCTAGCAATGAGGTACATTGGATACAATCTGACGCTGCGGTGAGTGTTTAATTGTTAATTTTAACTGTGAATTTTAATGTAGACTTCACACCTAACAGAATCTAGAAGATGTGTGTGTGTTAGGAGCGAACTCTTTCTCTGCTATTCTCTCAGATTCCAGATGAACAGCCCTGGGTTACTGAGGGTAGAGGTAGCATTGATATTTAGGACTGGGAACTACACATTTTTCTTCGTCCAGTCTTGTAAGATGAGAAACTGCTTTCTGTGCTCTGGTCAGACAGAACTATGTGGACATGCCATAAAGCTCCAAAGCTGGTGTTCCCTTTTCAAGCAGTCTGACTTTTGACTATGACATATACATACTGTTATATGTCACATAGCCTGTCAAGTCGGTTCATTACTTTCCTGGTCCTAATAAAAGTTGTGTGCTAGGTTAACATACGTTTTGGTGTAGTAGGTGCTGTCATTGTGCAGAGGAAAAAGCCTGTTGGATATTCTGCACTGTTAACTTTTTTCATCATTTCAGCCAGCTGATTCTGAGGATGTTTTGGCTAAACCTGCTTAAAAAATAGCCTTTTCTCCTGTTCTTTGTTTGGTATATTTATATCAATTTTGACTTTACCATGTTGAGTGGACCATTAGTTTCTGCAAAGTGTCTTAAAGTGGGAGATGTGAAAAATAGTTAATGTAAAATGAGCGAGTGAATTAATGTTCTAAGTTTGCTTTTTGGTTGATTGTTAATATAAACCATGTGGTGACCTTCTGTAAAATGGTCTAGACAATTTTTTGTTTCCTGAAAGTAAAAAAATCAACAACTTTCAGTCTTCTGATTAAAAAAATAACCCACAGAAAAAAGGGGAGGGTGAAGGTGATTAATTGCATTCCTAGAGATTACTGCTGATGTAAATGCACCGGGGAATGCGCTGTGCTTCCAGCAAAGGCCTCATGAAATTTGAAACACAAAAATTCTGCCTTTCTGATAGTTGTCTGCAGATTTCCATTTCAGAAAAAAACTTATTAGCTTCTGGTTGCCATTAGAGGTATGTAGACTCTGAAAATAAAGAACAACTCTGGAAATTAATAATCCTTCTCTTTTCAGGTTCCACTCTAAATAGAAATGAGATGACAATTGTCAGTAGATATAAAGCCAGAGATAGGGAGTCAGAAATTAATTAGCAGGATTCTAGAAACCCCCTGCAGTCACAGGTAGGAGATACACTGAAAAATTTGCAAGGACCTACATCTGTCTTTCCTAGCTGTAGGCAAATAATAAGTAAAAAACAATTTACATTTTATTGTATTCTTTGAAGCAAATAAATAGCATCACTAAAGGAGAAAGGATAAAAAGAAAGTATACTTCGGTTTGGAAAGTGCTTTCCAGTTTTTTTTTTTAAATTACACAAGAAATTAAAACTGGTTCCAGTTCTCTTATATTTTTGCTGTTTGTGTATGGAACAGGATGATGCAGCAAGTGAAGACAAGCTATACTTTGGTTTGAATGAATACAGCAAATCCCTCCAATGGGGAGTCACAAGTCCCCTTTTGAGATGTGATGAAACCTTTGAAAAAATGGTCAACACACTTTTAGAAAGGTAAATAATAACATGGAAGCTTGGGATTCTGCTAAGTTGGGATCTTAAAGATACATCTTTATGAGCCCCGTTACAGGGAATGAAGACATGATGACCTTTGATATTAATCTTGGAATACATAAAGTATGTGCAATTTTTATTTTTGTAACAAATTTAGTGCTGTTGAAAAAGGGAGTGGATATCCGTAATTTCTTTATAGAAGAGGTTAGGTCCATTCAGCAGCAATCTGGGCTCACCTGTGGTGCAGTATTCTTCTGGCTCAGCCCTCACTAAGCTCAGAAGGTACCAGATGTTTCATACCTCACCACGTCTGGTGTCTCTCTTGTTGGGACTGCCAACACACTTGTCAGTGTTGAGGGACATAGTTTCAAAAATGTCATATTTGTTATTTCTTTAGTTGGCCATGGTTTTGGTTCCTGCAGCTCAGAGCATGTTAGTACCCTACAGCTGCCTGAACAAGCTACTTTCATGGTACGTACCCAAGACACAATTAAATGTGCACATTATAGTAGTGAAGGGAATACTGTCATTTCCAGCAATGTGGAGTTAATCCGCTCTGAGTATCAGCAGGACAGATCCCTTATAGCACTTTGAGTAATAGTTCTCATATTTTCATATTTACTAGAACAGGACTGTTCTGTCTTCAGTACTGTGTATTCTGTGTTAATTAGGTTAATATATTAATTGCAAATGTATCTTTATTAACTAAAGTTCAATATCAAGTGTGTTAAATTAGGAACATTAATAATTAAGTACATCATTAATACTTAATGTTTGTTATTATCTACAAATACACAATAATAATGTCAGTTGTCTTGGCTTCTCCTAGTCTTTCTGATCAAATCCAGTGGAAGAGATAGTGATCACTATCACTCTCTTTCTCTTAAAATGTGGATGGGAAAAAGGATGAAGGAGGATTTATGTGTATGCAAATAACGATATGAGATTATGATAATTGATGGCAGGTGTACCTGTGCCTTGGAGCCAGGATATGTTTTTGTGTCACAGTTTATCAATTTAGCCTCTGTTTTCAAGAAACTGGGCTATTCTGTCTGGGTGGGTGAGCCATGCAAGCTTACAAGCTGAAAACGTTGCAGACATTTGTGTATTATAAGAAAGGCTCCATTTGTTTTAGTGGCAGAAGTGCAGTGGGTACTTTTATGGCAGGAAGAGTAAAAAGTGCTTCAAAAACTTACTGATTTATGATATCTAGAGCAAACTACTGTATCTACTGGTTAAGCACAGACACAGAACTTTCTTCAAATGGATACCATATTGTCTATTAGATTACTCAAGAAAGAGACCAGAGAAATTTGGAACTTTTAGTTGTTTTAGTTATTTGGACTTACGTGGCACAAGACCAGCACTCTAGGCATAAAAGTGTAGTGTTTTTCTGTATTATGGTGGCAAGTGAACTCATGGGAAATGTCTAGAAATTGAGTGGGTGTTTTTGCCTGAGTAGATTTAATTTTTTTTTCCCTAACATTTTACTTCATATCTGTTGTCACTGCACATAGCTGTAATGAAAGAGAAAGATGTTGGCTGTTTTAAGTTAAAAGGCAAAATGGAAGTTCAGATTTGGCTCAGAGCCAGCAATTCCTATTTGTAAGTYCGACTTTCCGGTGAGAAGTTGACAGATGTGAAATTATGAAGTACTTCTCCCACAAACCACTTGAAGCCGTGATGATCCTCAAGTTTGTAGAAGGAAAAGCTTGTGGAAAACGAAGTGCTCTTGGAATAAATCAGATCTGAGGTGATCCTTATCTCCATCAAGTCAAAGATCTTTAGCTGAAATTTTGGACCAGATGAGCGTAACAGGAGTTTATAATTCCTGTTACTTGAGCTCAGGACTTGGGCCAAATGCGAAAGATAGAGAGCCATGTTATATCAATGTACTTAAACCACAGATTTTCTTGTTCAAAATTTTTGTCTGTGAAAACTGAGGGCTTCATTCTTTGACCACTACTGCAAAACATAGGCACTTCTTTATAATGCGGTCCTGTGTTTTGGTTAATTTTCAGGCATTACTGTGATTTTGCATGTGCTAACACAGAACTGTATCTCCCCCAAGGTACCCTCGGCTGCACAGCATGGTGATCCGCTGCTACCTTCTCATTCAGCAGTATTCCCAAGCTCTGATGGCCCTCACCACCATGGCCTCACTAAGAGATCACAGCACACCTGAAACGCTCAGCATAATGGATGACCTTATCACTTCTCCAGGAAAGGATAAGAATGGCTGTGGCCACATGCTTGTCATTCGGGTGCCATCGGTGCAGCTGGCCATGCTGGCCAAAGAGAGGTTACAGGAAGTAAGGGACAAGTTGGGACTGCAGTATCGTTTTGAGATCCTCCTTGGGAATCCTGCTTCAGAGCTCTCTGTCGCAAAACATTTTGTGACACGGCTGAAGGTTAGCAGAAACTGAATATTTGTTTGTGTGCTCACTGTAGTCATTTCACTGTTGTAGTTGTTTTGTGTTTATGCCCACCTATTTGTGTTTATAGGTTAATTATTCTATAGGAAAACGTGGTGTGTTCTGTATCTGTTTCTGTGAATGTATTTCTGTACTTTAAGCATAAATGAGAGACTTGGAACAAACCTGAATTGTTTGTGGTCCATGAAGTCAAACACCAGTTGTTATCTCACTTCTTAAAGTTGAATAACAGCATGCATCAGATAGGGTCCATCTCTAAATCTGTAGGCAAACTAATTATTTCCACCAACCTATCTGTCCGTCTAGTGTATCTGTTGTCAGCTCTGTCCATCCATCTTCTGCCCTTCTGATAACTGGTAAAGTATGCTGTTTGTCATAGACTTCTTTCCTCAAACCCCTGCACGCTGAAAGCTTGTTCTGCCTAGCATATATGCACCAGGCTAAACTTTTGCATGGATTTACAAGAGCATGGTTCAACTAGCCAAACCCACTTCCTGAATTAACCTCACTATATTAAACAAAGGGACAACGGGTTGCCTGCCTTAGGTATCAGCCTGAAAGTAATACTGGTTATCTGTCCTGATCATTGCTCTAAGTCTCACAGAGAGATTAATTTTCTGTTTCTACTATGAGTTATACAGTGTATTCAAAACCACAGAGAAGATGAATGAATTTTGTAAGCCTTTCTGAAAGAGCTTGCCTACAGCCAAGAGCAGATAAAATGTCCTTTAAAAAAGAAGCTATGATTTCTGCTTCTCAACCTTATCTGCAGGGGGAGAGGGAAGAGAGGAAAGTAGTCATAAATGAGAAAATGACATATGAGATAGCAGCTCTGGGCTGATGGACTTTTTTTGGATAGGCATTAATTCCAACTTTAAATCATTCTAGATTGAGTCCTGTGAGGGCTTCTTAATAGTGCTCACCGTAATGGCTTGCAGCCCTTACACAATGTTGGAGCAGCCTGTGAGGCCTTTAGAGCTGATCAAGATTGACTGTGGAGCTGTTTCAGGTGAATATCCATGTAGACATTGGACTGGAATAGAGGAATTTGATCAGGCAGAGAGTGAAAAACCTTCTAAATAATTCTTCTTATTCCTCTCTCCAAAACGTGAGGTGKTTTTGGACTAAACAGAGCTGTAGGATTCTGGACTTGCTTCTTTCCTTGCAGGTTTCTAGAAAAAAAGCCCTCAAATCTGAACCATGCATATGAAGGGAGTGAGGAGGGAATTCAGTTGCACAAATATATACCTGTAGTGTCTTTTTAGGTGGGGTGTCCCAGTACTACTTTGGAATGATAAAGGTCACCCATGAGTCTTGTGCTGCACTACCATACCTGCTGGTCGGGTGCCTGGGATAACACAGGATTTCTGACATGGTGTCAGCATATGTCTGGGGAACTGGTTCCCTTTATAAAATTCATCAGCCATGCTGCAATTGAGCCTAGTTTATTGCAGGCAATTTTGATTTAGTCTCTGTGCTGCTTGGCATTTGTTCTGATGTTTGGTGGAGTACTGAAGCTGAAGGACTAGAGCCAATGATTGCTGCCTGCTTTCACTGCAAGCACGCTGGCCCATTTTTTGATATGTGTGTGTGGGGAGAGAGCAATATGAGGCTACTGAGTGCTTTCTGGTGAGGCTGAGGCTCAAAATGGTGGTCCCACCAATAAATGCTCTTGGTTGCAGGGAGGATGAGACCTCACCATGACCTTTATCAGAGTCAGGCAGGGAAACTTTATAGCTGTTAGTGAACCCAGCTGAAAAGTTTGACTTAACTTAGCCTCTCTCTCAGACGGCATTAGCAGGGTGTGTAGTACCACAGCAGGGCAGGGAAGGTGAACAGCTGTGTCTGTTGTGCTGGTGACTGAACTGTTCTCCTCTCTGTCAGAAAAGCCTGCTGGCCAGCCAGACAGGTCATTCTTCTCCATCAGGGAGCCACAGGTACAGAATGACACAAGAGATGGAAAACGATTTAAATAACTATTTCACTGACCGGGGATGCTGTCGTGACATACCTTGTAAGTGTAACAAGAATCAAACTGTTTGAGAGGCATTCAGAAGTGAGAAGCCCTGAGGGCTGCACCTCTCTGCCCTTCCTGAGTAAGATGGTCAAGAAATACATCTTCTGGATGCAAGTTTATAGCTCAAAGCCCCAAGCACTACTGCTTCTTTTTAGCTCCTTATGCTAGCAAAAAGAAAATTAGCTTAGTATCTGTCTTCTCCTATTTCACTTTCTAGAAACTTCTGTCATTGGAGAAGCAGGGGAACACACAGCTGAACTAACTTTGTTGAGCCAGAAATTCTCTCTCTGCTGCCAAGTCTGCTTTACTGAACCATTAGATATTGCTAGGTAATTGGTAAATTTTTTCAGTAAGCTCTGCTGAACCAGGGGGGCTGAAGGGTGTAAGGACATGGAACTGATGCTACCAACCTTTCCAGTGCTAAGGGAAAATAGTGCAGTGTTGTGGTCTCGGGCCTCGATAGACTGTAGGTAAGGAATCCTTTTGGGTGGGATTACCTCCAGTAAAAGGTAAAGTGTGTTTTTTTCATGTAATCTTTCATTATATAAAATTATTCAGCAAGGTTCATTGAACCGTTTTCATGCTCCACTTGAAAGTCTTAGTTTAGCTTTACATTAATTTCAAAGAACTTTTACCTGTGCCAAATTGAAGGCATTAACTGCATTTTTCTCTGACAGACCATACTAATACCGCACCAGGTATATGTTTCCAGCACTGAATAACATATGCTATACATCCTTTTTCTTTGCATTTAAATGCTTGGCTAACAGTTGGCTATGAGAAAACAAATGCATGCCTGTACCCAAGGTCTCCTTCCTGTTGGCCGTTGAGTAAACAAACCCTGTATACAAAGCAAAAGTAGGAACTGATGGAAAAAGAAAACAGGCGAARATTTAGAAGATGTCATTTAGATGTGACTGGAATGTTCTCTGTTCACAGGCCTGGAGGGGCAATGAGCAAGATGACTGGATTCCCCGCACCTATCAGGATCTGGAAGGTCTACCTTGCATTGTTATTCTAACTGGCAAAGACCCTCTGGGAGAAACTTTCCCCAGGTGCTGTTACTACTCTTCCAATATGATTGTTCTCTAACATGTTTAGATAAGTTGAGCTTGATACTACCTGGCTATCATTTCACAAAAGAAGTGTATTTTTGAAGACTTTATTTGGGAACTGTTTAAAGTTTCGGAAAGTGCAGTCTGTGAAAGGTAACACTGCTGTATTGTATGGGTCAATAAGTATCTGTGCAAAGTACCAAGGAGCATAACTTATGTGCTGAATATATAAAAATAATTTTATGTTTACGGCATAATAAAATTGTTCATGAATATTTATCAAGCTATTAAAGATAGGGAGTATTCTTCAAAGTCAGAGAAAACAAAAATTCATTTTTTCTCATGTTGGGTTTTCTAGGTCCTTAAAATACTGTGACCTTCGACTAATTGACTCCAGCTACTTAACTCGTACTGCTTTAGAGCAAGAAGTAGGCCTGGCATGCTGCTACGTCTCCAAGGAGGCAATTCGAGGGCCTATTGTAGCTCTTGACCTCAGTGAGAAGGAGCAGGAGAAGGCAAATGGTAGCGAGAATGACTCTGATGAGCTGCTGATAGACTTGGACCGGCCCCAGAGCAACAGCAGCGCTGTCACTGGAACCTCAGGTCAGTTACTCTGCTGTTGGTCTGAAAAACAAGCCTTTATTCCTGCATCAATGGAATTGGGATGCAAACACCAAGATGTTTACTCAAATGTGGGTTGCTTAGCTGTATCCAGCTGCAGGCTAGACAATGAAATGTTAGTTGCAGATTCTTCACACAGTGAGCAATTTTCCTGTCTACTGCTAAAAGAAGATGGTGTTTCAGTGGGAGGGACGGTATGTCATAGCTAAGGATCCCTTTTGATTTTTAGTTTTAAACTTATATTTCATATTTGTTGCTAGCTGTGTCCAATGGATCCTGAAAAAATCTTATAAATCAGAGTAAAAAGGGCTAGTATAAAATTCTAGAAATAGAAAAATGCTCTGTAACTCCAGGAGTAGCTACAGGTGAGGATGGATATTTGCCTCCTTGCCAAGACCAACAGAAATGGTTGGGTCTTGCCTTACCTCTTCAGGCATCAGTGAAGCCTCACATCCCACCCAGCCTTCCCTTCTTTGCATTCTGTGGAGATTTCTGGGTCCTTCCCTTTGTTTCCCTATGAGTTTGAGGTATGGGTCTTTGAACTGGGTCTTTGCCGTGCACCAGATCTTCCCATACACTAATTAAACCTGACTGGTATAGAGGAGGGAGCATAGCCCAGTTCTCATGCAGATTGCAGTAAAATAATGCTCTATTCTTTGCAGAAAGGAAGATGAAATTGGTCTGTGTATACAGTGGCTTGTTAAACTTGACTTTCAGAAAATTGTACCATCAAATTCCAAATCCTAGATGGGAAATGATAGTTCGCATGCAGAGATTAGGATTGAACATGTAGACTCTCAACCCTGTAGCAGCAGGGCCTTTGCTTCTCCAGCAAAAGGGACAGATAGATGTAAATGATTTCTTTTTACGTGGTGAAACACTGACCTAAGCCACAGCAGCACTCATTGAACAGAAGTATTTGCGCATTAGGATTGTTGCATAGATAAATGACTTCATGGTTTTCTTACGTCGGTGAGTATCTGTTCATTGCCTGCTCTTTGTTTTCCCAGGTTCCCTGGCTGACAACGGTGTGAGCTCCTCGAGTGCTGCAGATAAGTCTCAGAAGCAGGCACCATCCCTTAACTTCCAGGCTGTTGCACACAGCTCAGTGGATGAGGGAACTTTCTCCAGTTTTACAGCCGGAGAGACCCTGAAACAAGAGTGTGACTCACTGGGTAACCAGATGGCGAGCAGCACCACTTCCAAACTGTCCTCACTGTCTTCAGTCTCTCAGACGTTCCAGTGGCCTGCCCAGTCAGCCAAAGACAGCAAGGCCCTCCGTGTTGCCCTGCCACGCATCGTCATCCTGTCCAAAGCTGCCTACTGCCTCCTGAGCTCACAGAAAAATGGGAATTTGCCTTCCTCATCATCCCTCCTGCCTCATGCTGACGTGTCTTGGCTGAGCTCYCTGAGGCCTCTGCTTCACAAGGACATGAGCAGTGAAGAGCAGTCTCTGTACTACAGGCAGTGGACGACAGCCCGACAGCACCATGCGGACTTCAGCAGTCAGGGTGAGGCGTCTGGCACCAGGACTTTTCACCCCAGGCGGCTGCTTTTGACAGGACCACCACAGGTAAGAGCACAGTTCCTTCCTTTTGCCTTTTTAGCAGTCTGAGAGGCCAAGGTTGCATGCAGTGATGTGTTTTGAGTTAAAAATCAAAGTCAGATTTTAAGGTGAAGTCCATACGGAAAGTGGTAAGGGTGATGCTTTCTCATGTTTTAGGCTAAATGAATTAAATGTGGATGGCACTGGCCATAACATTGCCATGAGCATGTCAAGAGAGAGGCAGTTATCACTACGAAAGTGACACAGGCTATGGCCAGGTTGTGCTCAGAGAGCAATTTAGTAAAAGTGTTCAGCATAATGGGGTATATTATGTCTTGCAGTGTTTTTAGGCAAAGCTGAGCACAGAGCTTTGGAGTAAGCCCAAAGGCATTTATCTGAAATTTACCCTTCCATCATAGTAGTTTGAGTTGGCATTTAGACTTTTTTCCATCTCTGGCTCAGGTTGGAAAGACTGGTTCATACTTGCAGTTCCTAAGGATTCTCTTCCGCATGCTGATCCGGTTGCTGGAAGTAGATGTGTATGATGAAGAAGAGATTAATGCCAGTAAGTATTTTGTAGGCATTCTTAATAGGCATCATAAAGAGCCTATGTTATGTATTATTCAGCAGTGAAGTTTTTAGGCTCACTGAAAGATTATAAATTGCTCCTACTATATGTCCTGTCCATTGGTGTGTAGCTAGACTTACTCTAGGTGTCTGCATATATTTCAATATACATTAATTTAAAAAGTAAATTTTATATTTGGCTTATCTGAGAACTATTAAATGTATTTTGGATTGATATATTTGTATAGCACTAAAATGAAAGTGAGCAGAAAACTGTCATGTTTTCTCTTCTTGCAAGTTTTTAAGTGCTGGCTGCTTGTAAGCCAACAGGACATTTAAGAGCATTTTGTTTCTGGCTGAAACATAACTATTATTCATGTTTACTTATAAATTATATACCAATTTTCAGTTAGACTGTCTCCTGTCTGCAGTTTGCGGGTCTTATGCTGAGGATAAAGGGAAGGGGGGGGCTCTTTCGATTTGTGCTTATTTGTCAGATCTCACAGATGCATTAACTGCCGTGGCAGGACTTTGCCTTGAGAAGAGCAAAACCTTTTAAAAATTATTCCTCTTCATTGTGTTCTTTACATAACTCTGTGGTTTTGTAGTGAAGTCTCTGTGGTGCATAACTCTCATAACCATTAGACTGGCATCCTGAAAACATAGTTGTCAAACCTTTGAAAAGACTAATTTATATTTCTGTTCATGCAGTACTATTAAATAAAAAAAAAAAGGAAAGAAAGAAGTATTTTCCTTTGATTTGGAGCTTTGGGGGCAGTTATTCTCTCATTATTTGAACCAAAGTACCCCAGAAACTTAGGATGAAATATCAAAATGTAAAAGATGTTCTGCATCATGCTGACTGGCCTGTTGTGATCACAGCAACGTGTCACATCCCTGCCAGGAATGCATGGAACTCTATCACAAGAGCAGTTTGGGTTTGGTTGGGGTTTTTCGCTGTGGCTTTTTTGCTCCCACTACTTCTGTTGGAATGCTTGTCCAAAGTGCTAGTGTTCTCACTATTAAAAATATTATTTTATTTTCCAACCCGAAGATGTTTCTCTCCCACTTATACACATTCTCTTTGGGACAAAAAACACYCTAATTTAAACTGAAGTACTTTTTCTCTTCTTTGATATTTGCTTCTTTCGTATTGTCAGGCAGCTCTCTTACCCTCTCTCAGCATTCATCTCGGTAGCCTGGATCTTCTTACAGGATCCTCACGAATGACAGGCTCTTTATTCTCCTTATCAGTTTGGTACTCTGGCCTGCACATCTATTTTCAGTTTATCCTACTGGTGTATAGGTTAGCAGAACTGAATGTGGTATTCTGTGGGATGTTTAACCAACCCAGCCTGCAACAGCTCATGTATTCCCCTGCCCCCATTGAAAGCCCCATGATTGATGAAACCTATGATTGTGCTGGTCTTTTCCATTCTCACATCTCACTGGCATCGATGCTTAGCTTGTACTCCAAAGTTCCTCAGCAGCTCTGTCATTTCTAACTGAGGTGCTCCCAACCTGCTGCAGAAATGCTTGTTATTAATCCTTGATTGTACATATGACTGACTCTTTTTTCTGTTAAATATCACCCAGATTTTGTGGTTGCAGTTTTTGATGGCATTGAATTCTTTCCAGATGATCTTTCATTCCTTCTCCATGTTGACAATGATTCTCAGGAGTGTTCCACCAGCAAACTTAAGGCAATTTTTTGTTTAAGGTGGTGACATTAGTCAGAATATTAAACAGTGTGGACCTCTACTGATCTTTTAACTTCATTGGTAATCTCCATCTGCCTTAATGCTTATGATGTTACATGCTGCCATCTTCTGTTTAATCAACTCTTTCAATTTACAGACCATTCTCAGTCTCCATTTTCTTCAGCTGTATTAATAATTTGTCATATAGTATCATACCAAATACTGGAGTCCAGAAGAATAAGATTAATTGCATTTCCTTTGTTCAAGGAAATAGGTATCTCATAGCCATATAATGGAAGTAACACGGGATTTCTTTAGTCGACCTATATTGCATTTTATCACATTTTAAATTTAATTCAACATCTTTAATTATTTCCTTCAACCTCTCCAAAGTTTGAATATTACCAAAGTCAAAGGAATGGATCCAGAGCTCTGTAGATTACTGTCTCTTCTTGAGTCAGTCAGGGTAGAGTGAGCATGTCCTCGTCTGTAGACCCAACCTTCATTTCACCTGAATTCACTTTTCTAAAATCAGTAACCTCAATTACACACCTACTTTTATGTGTTCTTCCTTCTCATTTGGACCTGAATTGACTCATGTTCAAGCTGCATTCCAAAGGTGTTTTCTTTGGCCAGTGCTTTCTACCATTCCCGTTGCTTAAACTTGATTTTCTACTTCAGACTTACCTCTGTTTGATCAAAGCAAAACAGTTTCATTTGATCTTTGCTGGCCACATCCCATTCTGTAATAGGAGTGTGTCTTTATCTGCCTTTATCATGTACCACCAGGTACTAGTTCATAAATTTATACAGCCTCTTTTTCCTTGCTTTCATCCTTCTGCCTTTGGATACTTTGGCTTCTCATTTACCCAATGCTCTTCATTCCATTGGAGCCACAGAGAGGCTCAAAACTACACCTGTGCCTTCTGCACAAATAGGACCATGCTTTTGAACGTTTTATGCTCTAAACCAGAGTGAATTATATCCCARCAGCATGATGAGGAACAGAGCAGAAAGATACCTAGGAGGCTCCTTCACCTGCATATAGTTTCTAAGGAATTGCCATTGCTTTGAAATGGCTTTGTGAGGCTTGTCATTTCAATGGTAACRTTTATGATGTTCAAAGATGTCACTGTGTGTGTTTGTGCACCTGTGTGAGTTCCAGTGCAACTGTAAAGCAGCAACCATCACATAAACATCATTTGGTGGGTATCTGATACTGCTTACCTGAAGTGTGTTGTTGCAGATCATACAGAAAACAGCGAAATTACTCAGTCTAGCAATGACCACTGGCCAGACATTGAGATCTTCAGCAAAATGTCTTTTGACCTGAGTGTACATGACCCCAAGTACAGAAATATAAGTCCTGTATACACAGAACAACTCTCAAGAGTGAAACAAGGTAAGGAAAATGTAGACTCTTTTAGGAATACTTTCCTGCAAAGAATCAGTGTTTATTGGTTCATTTGAAAATGAGTTTACAAGAACCTTTAATCTCCAAAATTATGTGGGAAAAAATAATATGTATTATTTTCAGTTTTTACCAGGATCACAATCTCTGTTTTTTAACACTCCTAAATTTTCTGTTACTTCTTTTCTTTGCGCACAGAAACAAGCAAAGAGACAAAATCAGAGGAACCTAAGAAAAGGGAGACTGTGTCCATGATGCTGACTAAATATGCAGCTTACAATACATTCCATCACTGTGAGCAGTGCCATCAGTACATGGACATTAACCCTGCTGCACAGGTTGGTGTCAAGGTCTAAGCGTAAACTGCATCCTTGTTTCTTTTCTGTGGTCTCTCCAGGCATACTGCTCTCATCTCAGGATTCATGCTTTCACCTTCCCTGAAATGGAATTGTTTAATTCTTCCATTCTCAGGGGAGGTATTGAGCTACAGGAGCACCAACAGTGTCTGCTACGTTCTGAATGAGTAGTTTTCCTCTCCAGCTGCCTCTGGCAAAGGTTGAATATTGTGACTGGTTGCCTCAAACCAAAGCATTATTCAGCCTGCCCAGAGGGTTTGCGGTATCTCATGGGAGAAGACTGTAAAATTAAGAGAGATGCTTGTCTTACCTAAATGCCAGCCATTCACAGCTATGATAGGAGGTGGGAAGGCCTGCTTCTTCCTCCCTTTGTATGTAACTGTGCATCCTTCTCAGCAGTAGCTTATGAGTCACTGGACAGAAATGAACATTTTTAACTGTTTAGTTAAAAATCTTCTGGTTTCTAAAGCAAACAGTTGTGCTTGTAGGAGACTGGCAAGTAAGATTATTCCTGGTTAATAGCTCACACATTATTTCTTAACCACCACCACCAGTTTACCTGGAAGTTTCTTATCTCAAATAATTCTTTCCTTGCTTGCTAATGTTTTCCAACAGCTTGTTATTAAGGTATGGTAGTGTAGACACCCCAGCCTGGCAGTGCACAATGCCAGTTCCCTCGAAGCAGCACCAGCAGGTCTGGTCTAAACTTCATGCTTCGTTAAGTACATTGGCAGAAGCAAATCCTCCCCAAGGACATCTGTTGTTCTTCCACTTATCTTTGTGCCTGTAGTCAAAAATAACTAGTAGTAGTAAATATAAACACTACTTGTATGTGCCAGTGTGAGCTGTGTATATAGAGTTAAGATAACTGAGCACAGGGAAATTACATGTTCAAAGAGGAGTCATTAGACAGCAAGCATTAGGAAGGGAGAGAGGTTCTTAAGTGCTTTAACAGAACCCAAATAAAGTCCCTTGCATTTTTCGTCTTTACTTAGGCTAATTATTTCAATTTTTTGGTAAAGATTATAGAAAGCTCATTGGCGAGAGTAAGTGGTTTGACTTTGTAGTAAGACAAATGCTTTTGCAGGATGAAATCTAATCAGATATGTAGGCATTTGTATACACTTCCACAGTTCAGTGAAGTGCTGTGCAAACTTCAGCTCACTCAAATTCTTCATAGCCTTGTTAATGGCATGGTCTGCTTTGGTCACACAAATACTTAGGGGAGTATTGCCACAGTGAAAATATACTATACTAATGCAGCCATGGTGCTGCTGAGGTGTCTGAATGGCAGTGCTACACTGCTCTTTGAATCTTTTGGGGAAATTTATTTGGACAGTTTTTTCCTGGTATGTGTACATATCTATATTTGACTTCTCATTGTAAATATTGATAAATAATTCCTACATTAAATGGACTTCAGAGAGTCCAGTTTGGCCAAAGATCATTACTGGTACAGAAAGCTGCTTATTTTAATAGCAAGGCCTAAATAATGTGCCTTATTGTGAGGAAAATGAGAATATAATAGAGTTAACTTTGGTTTCTGAAAGAGAATGTTTTGGATGTTCTTGTGTGATGGCTTCCAGTACTGTGACTGTAAGAATAGTTTGCCATATACTCCTTTATGTATTACCTGCTTGCAAACCTCTTTTTGTTGTTTTTTTGTACTCTCAGGTATCTGACTCCACTCTGCATGCATTCACATTTTCATCCTCGATGCTGGGAGAAGAGATTCAGCTGCATTTTATAATCCCCAAGTCCAAAGAGAACCATTTTGTCTTCAGCAAGCAGGGAAAACATCTCGAAAGCATGCGACTCCCACTCGTTTCTGACAAGGTGCGTGTGCTCTCTTACCCATCTGCTGAATGCAGCTAGCTTGACATACATTTGCAAAGTAATGGGGGAAGGTTTATTCTGTTTTCTTTCTGTTTTAACGTCCTTTGTGTAATTCTTGCCTGACTGTTCTTAGAGCTGGAGTTTTTGAGGGCAATCATCCGTTTTTCCATTTTTAGCATCCAGTTCATATGTGTTTCAGTAATCACTAATCTCAAAATCTGGTATAAACAATAAACGAAAAAAGTCCCTATCAGGAATAACCTGCTTTTACCTAATGTTGCTAAAATATCTCRTGTTCCAGCAGAATCTGAATGCAGTCAAGAGTCCTATCTTCACCCCGTCAAGTGGACGTCATGAACACGGCCTCTTGAACCTCTACCATGCCATGGAAGGCATCAACCACCTGCACCTCCTTGTAGTCAAGGAGTATGAAATGCCACTCTACCGAAAGTACTGGCCCAACCACATCATGCTTGTCCTGCCAGGCATGTTCAACAATGCTGGAGTTGGTAAGAGACACCATCAATGCACTGCTGTGAAGGTATCAAAGTCCATGTTGGACAATGTGGATCACATTTGTTGCAGGAAACATAGCAGCAGCTCCTCACATTCCTGCTGTGATAATAGCAGCAATATCTCTGCAAAATAAAATGATGTGGAAGAACTGCTGGCAGGGGCACGGAATATATGTTTGCATTGATCACTGCCTTCTCAGTTTAAAATCTGTTGTTTTATGGGCTATATTCACTCATTTTACTTAGCCCTGCTGTGTGAACGTTCATTCTAGATGTTTTACACGTGTTCAAATTGCAATGTTTTAGTTAGCTGAAGGTAGATATTAACTGCAGCTGAACACCAGGGGCTTGGACTTTGGAATTTGTTTTCATGGATGCTGAGTTTTGCCTGCAAGAAGTTTTAAGTAGCTTCAGTTTTAGAATCTCAGCCGCTTCTTTTTTCAAGTTACTTCATTAATCGACACAAAACTGTGTTCTGCAAAGTGTCTTAAAGCTATCCAGTCTTCTTGGTATCTGCCTTTTAGATTTACTCACACTGAAAAAGGGACATACTGATTTCTTTTTAAACGAAGGTGTTATGAGCACTAAGTTCATAAAGGGTAATGACTGCGGAGGTTCATGTAACCTTTCTCTGGGAAGAGTGATAAAGTCCAATAAAGATGTCTGTATATCTTCTTTATGGTGTTTCCTCAGGTGCTGCCAGGTTTCTTATTAAGGAACTTTCCTACCACAACCTAGAGCTGGAACGAAACCGCTTGGAGGAGCTGGGAGTGAAGCGTCAGTGCGTGTGGCCCTTCATCGTGGTCATGGACGACTCCTGCGTCTTGTGGAACATGCACAGCCTCCACGAGCAGTCCAGGTAGGTACCTACCCAGCTGGGGTTCTTGCACTGATCCAGCACTGACAGCAGCATATCTGTGACTGAGGCTCATCTCTTAACATCTGACAGGGCACTCAGAGCACTAGGAAGGCTGTACGTTTGTCTTGTTGACCACCACCATTTAACCTCCTGCTGCTGAACCCTTCCAACTGACTGTGCCCTTCCTGCTGTGTCACTACCACCAGCAGACCTCTGCTTGTGTTTGTTCTTTGCCTAAAGCCAGTCTTGCTTCCAGTGACTATTTGAGTGACTTTTCAATATGTTACTTCCCTGATTTGTTTTGATTCAATTTATGTTTCTCAGTGAAAACAGTTTCTTTGGGGAACTGAGAAGGTATCAAGCTCTTGCCCTTCTCAGCCCTTATGGTGTCCATTACAGAGGAAATAGCCTTCCAAAAATGATGTGTAAGGTGACTCCTTTTGCCTTCCTAAACTGCTGTGTAAGAACTTATTCTGCTGAAAGGCTCATTTTCTTAATGGCTTCATTGATGGGATAAGATTAGTTGCCTGTTGCTTAAAAAGTTTGCATTTATGTATATATTTTTACAGCATCTAGAGCAAACATTCTCAATTATTAATGGGATTTCTTGGTCCCTTTTATACACATGTATGTGTATATATATGCAGTGTATGTCATATGAAAGTAATAAGGTATGTTTGTGTGTGGTGTATGATCACGTTTTGCAGCCAGTCCCTGGAGCCTGGAGGTTTCAGCAAGAATGTGTCTCTGAAAAGCGTCCTCCAACACATTGAAGCCACACCCAAAATTGTTCATTATGCAATACTTGGTGTTCAGAAATGGAACAGCAAACTGAATACCAGGAAAGCAAAGGCTCCTTTCTCCAGGTGCCACGTGCGTGATTTTATACTGCTCAACATAGACCTGACCCAGAATGTGCAATATGATCTAAACAGGTAGGCAATACATACCTGTCTGTGGAAAAATGTATGTTGACATGATAAGAATCTTGTCACAATATTTCTGAATGCTGTTGAGATAAACAGAAAGATCCTGCCTAAGGTAATGAGTCCACAGTCACAAAAATGAAATACAGAGTGATATATGTTGCATCTGAATGAATAAGGCATCAAAATAAACTTACTGTCAGCCAAGAAAACCTGGAAGAGACAGACCATGAGGCAAGGGCAAGGGAGGTCTTCAGAGGATTGAAAAAACAGGGGCGGAAAGAAGAAACTTAAGGAGAAAAAAGTAATTGGGAGGCCAAAAGTAGAAGAAAGGAGCCAAAATTACATCAGTCACAGGAAGAGTATGGAGCTTCCAGAGTGCCTAGAAGGAGGGATTCCTTGTATTTCCTTCAGTGATAGCTATTGTCCCTGTTGCCACTTGGGTTTGCCAGAAAAATAGATGACAAAATTACTTTTCACTATTTCCTTCCTCTTTTTTTTCCCCCTCCACACCTAACTTCATCCTAAAGCATTTGCAATAAAGCACCATATCATGGGCCTTTATCACTAGTTCTCATCACAGACTGAAGAAATATCCAATTTTCCCACTCCCCAGACAAGTGAGTTCCAAATAAACCCTGTCCCTGCTGGCCACAGACGACCCTGGGGCTTCTCACCTTGGACTGCTGCTGCTGTTTTCAGGGATCCTGTATATTTGAGCAAGGAATTGTAGCCTGTCAGTCCAAGCTGGTGTGAGTTTCAGAGCTCTTGATTTCACGTTCTGTGTCAGGTTGAATCATGACGTGGGAGTCAGCCCATGGAAGTGATCAACCTCATCACGAATGATGCAGGACAAGTGTTACTTCTCAGATGCTTTTTGTACCATAGTCGAATGTTTGTCAAAGCCACATTTATCCCCTGATTCCAGTTTATCAAGAAATATGTCATGTGGAACCTGCTTGTTCAGAAATGGAGGTTGGTCACTGCAGAGCTTCTGTCAGTTCCAGATTATATATTAAAAAAAAACCAACGAAAAATTAAAAAGAAAAAGGGAAAAGGTGGGGAAGAAACAATTGCTGCCAGTATGTGATGAGGATGAGAAGGTGAGCCAGATTTGGTATGGGAAAGAAGCATACAGACACACCGAGAAGTAAAGACTAGTTTGGTTTTGGGATGACCAGCAGCTGCTTTCCTACACCAAGAGCACATTGAAGGAATGAGTCTTCAGAGCTCTGCAGAGAATTTGTATTGACACCATATCAGATGATCTCCACAAATCTCTGCTGAGCCCATACTCATTTCAGCAGTGGATGTGTGAATGCTCGTGCACAGCAGCCACACAGCTGGTTTAGTGATCTTGTGTTTGATATCCAGGTATTTCTGTGAAGATGTAGATTTTAATCTGCGGACCAACAGCAGCGGCCTCCTCATCTGCCGCTTCAACAACTTCAGTGTCATGAAGAAACATATTCAGGTTGGAGGACAAAAGGACTTTGTTGTTAAGCCAAAAATCATGGTAAGTCAGGTAAATCATGGTAATCTCCTAGAAATAATGAATTCTCTAGTCTTTTAGATTTATTTCATGCTTATTTGACATCTGACATTCATGGTAGGGCTGCCACATCAAAAATAGAAAAAGAGAAACATTTAGCTATTTATAAATTACTAACAAAAGTCCTCCTAATCTATTGGAAGATGGACTGGGATTGGGAAGAGTTTGGTCTAGCTTTTCAGTGGTATCTCTGAGGGAAGAAGAATTTGCAGACTCTGATCAGAAGCAGGCAAGTGGTACCAGGTTCAGTTTTAAAAATGTTAGCGTAGCCTCTAGTTTCTGGTGTTTGCTGGTTTGTGATGGCTTTCAGTCCTTGCACTCCCTGACAAGAAGAGGCCTGAGGAAAGGCTCTAAAACTGCAGCCTTCTGAAATCCACCCAGAAAATCTAAGTATTTATAAAATTATACCAAATATTTTATACAGAGTATGTTATACCTATGCCAGCTTTAAATGGAGGTGTATTTCAAAGGAATGGTTTTAATCTAAGAACCCTACAGTTTGTGTTCTTAGTGGTTTTAAACACATCCTACACCACCCCTGTTTTAAAGAAACCACCTCCGTACKTCAAGATTTAACTGACCAAACCCTGGTTTTGAGTATTTTTGAAGATAATTTTCTGATTTTCCTTGTGGTTGCAGTGGAATATGTAGTGATGGACTGGCCTATGAGAAAACTCCATAGGAAACATTTTTTATGGATGACTCCACACAAGGAATATGTAATTTCCTATAATGTCCAGGAGTAAGGCAGGATGAAGGCCACTGTGACAGTCTGAACTCCCTATTTTATGTTCCTTCTTTAGGCGGGCAGAGATCCAGAGAAGTACTTAGCAAGCACAGWGCAAGTAATTCACTTATTTCTGTGCTGTGGTGCTATGTCAAAATTGAGTGGGGATTTTTAATCCTTTCCCGCAGCTTTCTCCCTCCTCCTGCTCTGTCATGGCAATCCCTTCCCCAGTTAGAGGAACTCCTGCAGAGCAAAGACACTGAATAGATGGGTTAAAAGGGGTTCCCCTTGTTTTCACTGCAGGTTTCAGACAGCGTGGCACCAATAGTGCCCCTGCAGTACGTCTGTGCCCCTGACAGCGAGCACACCTTGTTGGCAGCCCCGTCTCAGTTCCTCCTGGAGAAGTTCCTTCAACATGCGACGTACAAACTCTTCCCCAAGGCCATCCATAACTTCAAGAACCCGGTACTGGCCATCGACTGCTACTTGAACATTGGGCTCGAGGTACAAAATATTTGCAGGGGTAATGGGAACAAGTAAATGCAAACCTTTATTTCAATATCTTTGTTGTGTTGAAAACCCCTTCTTTTACGAACCTTCAGCATCAAGGGTAGCATTTGAAGACTTTGGTCTCAAACAGATTCTGCTTGGGAAGTAAAGGACCAATCCACTGGAGGAGCTGGTGGTGAAGCCTCCTGCTGGCTGGTGTGGGTAGAGACCAGAGATCTGTGATGGATTCATGTGACTGCTGGACTGTGCCAGCTCCTGCACTTGGGTCACAACAACCCCAGCCGGTGCCACAGACTGGGGGCAGAATGGCTGGGAAGCTGACTCATGGAAAAGGACCTGGGGGTACTGGTCAACAGCCATCAGAACATGAGCCAGCATGTGCCCAGGTGGCCAAGAAGGCCAATGGCATCCTGGCCTGTGTCGGAAATAGTGAGGCCAGCAGGACTGGGGATCTACTCTGCACTGGTGAGGCCGCACCTTGAGCCTGTGTTCAGTTTTGGGCTCCTCACTACAAGAAGGAAATTGAGGTGTTGGAGCATGTCCAGAGAAGGGCAATGGAGATGGTGAAGGGTCTGGAGCACAAGTTCCATGAGGAGCAGCTGAGGGAGATGGGGTTGTTTGGCCTGGAGAAAAGCAGGCTTGGGGGAGACCTTACCATTCTCTATAGCTACCTGAAAGGAGGGTATAGGCAGGTGGGGGTCGGTCTCTTTTGCCAGGTAACAAATGATGGGACAAGAGGAAACAGCCAGGGGAGGCTGTCAAGTTGTGCCAGGGCAGGTTTAGATTGGATACTGGGAAAAATTTCTCCATGGAAAGGTTTGTCAAGCATTGGAACAGGTTGCCCAGGGTAGTGGTGGATTCGCCACTCCTGGAGGTATTTAAAAGACGTGTAGATGGTACATGGTTTAGTGGTGAACTTGGCAGTCCTGGGTTAACAGTTGGACTCAGATGGTCTTGGATCTCATGGATCCAAGATAACAGTGGGATCTTGATGAGTCTAAGCTAAACAATTCTATGATTTGCGAAGGAGTTGGGTGTGTCTGTCTGAAATAATGTTTCATACAAAGCAAAAACTCAAAAGCAATGCCATTCTTGACAGAACTTGGTGTTCATCCTTTGCTGCTTCTCTTTTTATGAGCCTGGGTTTTAGAGAAATTAGGTTTTTGCAAATAAGTCTTAGATGTCTGTAGGTGGGGAGATCAGAATTTTTGAACCCAATGGTCAGTTTGAACTAGGTCTGAAACAGGGTGTCTAACAAAGGTGTTGTTTTGCCAGATTTTATGGAGGTCACTGGTAGGACAGAGAAGACACCCTTTGACAGGTAACAGCCATCATGGCACTGAGACACGGGAGAGCCCCAGTGCTAGGAATCAAAAGCATCAGCAGTCCCAGTACGCATGGAATTGCTTACTTTGTTTAACAAATGTATCCTTATTAGAATAATCTATATAATCTTAACAGTCATTATAAGCAGGTAATTTGTAGAGAAACAGAAAATCACACTGAATCACAGAGAGCCCTGAGATAATGTGTTGCAGACTTGGTGACCAAATCTGAATGTAGAGGTTTGTTCCATGTGTTACTTCCTCAGGGAAGTTTGCTCAATACTGTAGTCTTGTTGGATTGTATTTTTATGAGCACCAGCTGACTTACCTGTTACCACTAAGTTATATTCCATTCTGCATAAATCATCCTTAGACATTTCTAAGACGGAAGTGCCTCCTTTCTTTCCCCCTTGTGTTTCAGGTGGCCATATGCTACATTAGCTCTCGCCCACACTCAGTCAATGTCAACTGTGAAGGGGTGTTCTTCAGCGGCCTTCTGCTCTATCTCTGTGACTCCTTCGTCGGTGCAGACCTCCTCAAGCGGTTCAGGTTTCTCAAAGGTAATCCCATGGCTCTGCTGGGCATCCTGGGTGCTTCTTGCCGAGTAATAGTAGCATAGAGGAAAAGGGAAAGGCAGAGGAATAAACAGCTTCATTAAACAGCTCCGTTATTTTCACAGTTAGTGCTGGCATTGTTTTCAAAGGAAATAGAGGGAGTGGGTTTTTAGGGGTTTATCAAACTTCTGTTCCTGTTAGTAGTAAGTGCAGATAATTGAACCTTCGGTAAGCTTTGATAAATTACATTCATTAAGTCGTTTTAAAGTCACATCAATAAGGATCGTGGAAATCAGTCAGTGAATTGTGCAGTCAGCAACTTTAGAGTTTTGAGCATAGGTGTTACTGACGAGGACAAGAAATTCTGCTCTGGCAACCAGCCTATAATGGCAATAAATGGTCAGTTCTGTAAATGGGGACAGCTCTTAGCTGGAGGATGATTGGGTCTGCTCCCACCAGAACCTGATAAACCTCATCAAAATCCTTCTTCATCTTTTTGTCTTAATGCTGACAAACACCAAATTGCCACAGGTATTCAGTAATGCTGGAGTGTCGCAGAGCTCTAGTGCAGTTGTGGTGGCACTCCTGAGCTGTATTCCCTCTCGTACTGACTGAGGATTGCGCACATGCAGGGGTGCCATGGGGATGACCCTGAGCCAGTCCCAACAACTGCATTTTGCAGTTTGCTCCTGCACCCTCTTGGGCCCTTCAGGGCAAGAACAGAGGAGGAAAGCACGAAGACACAGTGGGGATGGTGCTGGCCACCACCAGGTTCCCAGACCTGATGTGGGCTGCATACAGCCAGAAAGGGCACTTTGTTTGATGTTTCTTGGGCAAGGTTTCTTCACAAAAACGGGCAGTGGATTCCTGGTAGGAAGGGCTTTCTCCTGCTTCAATCAAGCACAGGAGGGATCTGAAACTTTTGCTGTCAGGTGCATGGGCTGGAGGTGTCAAGTTCTCCTGCTCATTCAATGACCACGTGTAACACCAGGTGGAACGCAGTTTGTAAGTTTGTTAAGCCACAGAAGAAATTAGGGATTCTTACAGTGCTTTACGAAGGGCAGCTCTCATACTTCAGGGAGTCATAGCAGATTTTCTTGTCAGTTGTGGGACTGGTTTGGCTTAGTAGAATTTCATCACTGACCTTGTACAAACCCAAATGTCCCATGAAACAAACAAACAAAAAAGTAGGCTCTATTATTTGGGCATAATTATCAGCAGTAATTTAGGATCAAATTCCAGTTAATGTTCTCCCTGCTACAGGGAGTTAATTCCAGTTAATGTTCTCCGTGCTACATCTCCCTGTTGATATTATCACTGCCTGACTGTCAAGCAGTGACATATTGTGACACAGAGCAGATCCCACACCACGCTTGCTTCTCCCTGTCTGTGCCTTCATGCAAATGAACGCATTCACTTCTGTCTTGGGGCTCACAGGACTGATCTGAGCCTGGACTGGACGGTTGCTGACAGGCCCTTCTAATACTACTTCTTCCCTCTCTAGCAGCAGAGATTTCTTTAAAATATCTTAGGAAAATCAGCGAAGGAAATGAGTTATTGTTGTACCTGAGAATCTAACATGCTTTTCAATTGAAGGTGCCACCCTGTGTGTCATATGTCAAGACAGAAGCTCGTTACGGCAGACAATAGTCCGGTTGGAGCTGGAGGATGAGTGGCAGTTTCGCCTTCGGGATGAGTTTCAAACTGCCAACAGCAGCGATGATGAACCACTCTATTTCCTTACGGGGCGCCATATATAAGCTTCGCTAAGACACCAATAACAAAGAAAAAAAACCTTTTTTTTTTTTTAAATAAAGTACAATCACTGTGGAGCAAAGTGCAACCAATATTTATCTAGACTGCTCTGAAGGATTCCCCACAATTCTGAAGTAGGCTTTATTCCTTGAGATAAAATTACCACATTGGTTACAATTTAAAGGATCCTGGATTCCAGTTATTTTCACATCAGTCATGACAGCCGACACTAATCCCACAGCCAACCAAGCTGTAGGATCTGGGAAGAGGACGTTGTTTGGTCAAAGAAGAATCCTTTTTGTATTCAGCTGAGTTAGGGGAAGAAGCTCTCCTCTTGCAGCTGCAAGCTTGAATGTGTTACATGAAACGCACCCCAGCATGTGGAATTTATTGAAGATAGGTGGAGGAGAGCCCACCGCGTCTCTTCAGCTCTGTGCTGTGGTACAGGAATACTCAGGGGTTTGAAACTACAATATAAATTAGATATTTGTATTACAAGGAATAGTCTTGTTCTCTGTGCAGTGTTAGTTTAACATTTGTAACTGTGTACGTATTGAAACTCTCTTTGGCAAAATTTCCACAGGTGTTCAAAGTTTACTACTTAAACCTGAACAAATGGGCAAACTCATGGCAGGCACTGTGCACCCCTGGCAATGGTACAGTAGGCACCCCCTCCTCAGCTGCAGGGGACAAAGCAAAATGCTTCTTGGAGCTGCTCTCTCTTCAGTCAGAGGCCAGAGTAACTTCCCAGAAAATTGCCTTCAGTTTCTCACTCTCCTCAGAGCTCTGAAAACTTGTCATCCATCCTCCTTTGCACATGGAAATGTCCGAAACCTCCTCTCTGTCCCGTGCCTTTGTGGTGGACTGTCTGCAACTCGCTCTCCATTTCCTTTACACTCAACTCCAGTTGGCTGCAGAGCTGGGATTAGGTCTAAGTCGTGCCTGGGTATGAAGCAACATACCAAGGAATGTGCAGGAGAGTAGCGATGCCTGAGCTGGATCCCAGAGAAACAGAAGGTAGCTCCAGGGGGGAGCAATCCCAGAGAGCTGGGACTGCTCAGGAGAGACTCTCCAGAAGCAAAGGTCTGTGAGGATGTCACCTAACCCTGTCATCCCTGTAAATCTGTAAATTCCAGCTCTGCAGCAGTCACACACTGTTCTACTTACAGCTGCAAATACTGATCTTTGTGAAGGTGTTCCGGAATTAACTCGGTGCAGTAGCATTTGGTTGTCAGGGTTAAATGTCAGTGGTACTGTGTTCCCCTCACAGTCAGCATGTGTCACCTTGCTGAGGTTTACACACACACACACACACCCACCCCCACCCCCCCCCCCAAACACACACCTTTGTGCACACCATGACCCCTTCATTAAAAAGAAAAATGCACAGTGTTCTTAAACGCTGTTCAGGACTACGAATTTACTCCCCAAAMGCAATGAAATTAAAGCATCTTTATACCTGACCTGCAACTCACTGGAGAAGGACCTGCCAAAGCTGCATCTTTTTTAATGCGTAGTGTTAATTAAGCAACTTTTTTTATCTTGTGAAGAGATGTTTACAGATGAATAAACATAATATATTTGACAGAGGCCAAAGGAAAATGGTTTGCATATGTCTGTGTTGATGTAGCATTCTCTCTGATGCTGTAAATTTAGCAAATTTCAGATGAACAACCCATTTCTGTAAATTTATTTTTTATTTTCCTTCAGATACAACCTGCCTTACCTATTTTAACACTGGGAAGAAGTGAGGATATAAAAGATGATTCTTAAATCATCTGAATCACACCTGAATGTATTCTAGTAGTTCTGGTTTTGCCAGAGGGCTTAAGGCCAGCCCTGAGTCTTAGCATGGTGTAGAAATACCACATATTACATGTTCAACGATGGTTTCCTTTTTGTTTGTGTATTTGATGTTTGCACTAAGTTCTTAAAATTCCAGGTGCTGAGACTACTAGGAGGAGTTAGCGTGCTGGTGGAGCAGTGTGAGATTGTCCTGAAGGCTGAGAGTACATTTAGAAAATCCATGTATTTGCCTGCCTTTACCAGCTCATAGTAAACCCATTTCCTTAGTGCTTTCCCATGTGGAAGCAAGAAGTGTTGGTAATGCTCTGGCCGGAGTGCACTACACCAGCCCCAACAGCGCAGGCCTGGCCCATGCTACACTTTAACAGGCTGCCTGGGAATTCCTGGGAAGGAGACCCTTGTTTCACAGCTAGATGATTGCTATTCCATTCTGGTTTTAAGCCTCGCCCTTAAGGCCATTCTTATGAATGTATGAAAATTGGCCAGCATTATATTTTACCTGTAGATGTTCTTGTCTATTCACAGGTTAAAACTGAATGTAAACTAAGATTTAAAGAATCATATGCAGACGCTTTTTGCTTAACTTATGTAATTGCTTTTTGTGACTTTTGGAAGAGGGTTAAAAATGTTGCTTTCCTAGTGTAAAGTTTTCTTAACCAAAAACTTGGTGAATTTAGCTTCACTAGTCAGTCTACCTCATGTTATTGTTTATGAACTGAAACTGTCTGAAGTTGTGGCTATGGTATGTTTATAATGTGCTTTCATTAAATTTGAATATATTAAGTTACCATTTCAGACTGCTTCTCTCTTAATGGGTCCTGCTCTTGCGTTCTGAGCCCACCACAGAGAATCACTCCTAGAGTCCCTGTGAAGCCACACCACTCTTCTGACAAAGCCCTTTAGAGTCTGCTCACAATCCCCTGGAAAATTACACATGGCAGCTTAGAAACAGTCTCTACAGCCCAAAATTCAGCACTGTTCTGCTACTCCAGCTTTAAGTACTCTTCAGTATTGTTTGGGAGGTGATGTGAGTTCTTTGCTTTAGCTCTAGACCCAGGTTAAGGCCAGCACGATATAAACAAGTGTATCCTGACTGCACATAGGTTCCAAAATTGAAACAAACTCTAMCCTTAATTAAATCTCTCCCATCTTTCATTAGAGTTTAAACTATTACTCAAGGCTGAAGGCATCCCCTCTCACCTTACCTTAAACTGTGTATGAGGATGGTATTAATCTGGAGCGAGTGGGGCGCTGATCCTTGGTGTGTGACATTTTTCCCCCCAAGGAAAGTATGAAATACACTGAAGATTCATTCACACAGTGTATCATACGGAGTAACTTTAAAAAAGCTATCAAGTATTTTATTTTTAATCTATCTACATTATGTACAGATCAAGAAAGGCCACAGCAGTTTTTCAACATACAAACCCTTTAAAAGAGGAGAGATTTATGAAGGAGTGACAAGTATCAAAGTGAAGTCCACTAACAAAGGTATATACTCAGTACAATACTTGAAGAATGACGAGTACACCGGTCCTTGGGGTTTTCATTCCACCTTTAACTCCACAACTAACCTGGGGGAGAAGGAGACGGGGCACAACAAGATTCCGATGCTGCTGACAGGGAGCAGGTGCCCTGACATGGAGCAGGGCACAGGGGGCACCCCAGAAGGCACCGTACAGCCTGGGAGGGCTGTTKCCCACAACACCTGCACTGTAACGCTTCCTGCCCCGATGCCGCTGGGCACAGCCCTGAACTCTGTCAGACAAGCAGTGGCTCCTTGGCTGCAGGAGCTGGGTGGGAGCCCAGCGCTCCAGCTGCGGGAAGCACTGGTATATCACCTCAGTAGGAACTTCAGCGTGTACTCGTCAGCCAGACCAGAGTCTTTGCATTAGTTTACAGTCCACTATGAACAATTTTCTGCTGCATGTAAACATGACTAACTAGATAAAATACAATCAAACTTTTGTAAAAGTTAATAAAATATCTTTCTTTTAAAAAACAAAGTTAGCCTATTACTGCATTGTTTACAATTTTAATAAAATAGTACAACCGTTTGGTTGTTACCAGTCCTGAGTTCACTGTAATAAAAATGGCCCTGGCTTCTGCACCCACTCCATGCAGTTTGGCAGAAGTCTCCCAACAAAACTGGAATTCCTTCGGAGCAGTTAAGTCTGGTGCTGTCCATTGAGGAAGTTGTATACCAGGAACTGGCCAGTGCCACAGTACTGTGTGGCAAAGAGTTTTCCATCAGGAGTGGGGTCAGAGAAAGCGATTTCTTCCTTACTTAAATATGAGCCATAGATGAAGTTGCTCCTGTTTAAAAGAAAGGCAAAGGAAAAAAAAAAAAAAGATAATTACCCTCAGGGAATAATGGAAAATATTTACGCTATTAGGCCACAAACCATTAATCAAGTGGCACTGATTCTCAAAAGGAAGAAGCTCTACTAAGAGGAGATGGCTCTATTTATAGGATCTATCTCCTTCTTCCAAACAGCAAGGAAGATCACTTGSTCTGGGAGGGGTTTTATAAAGTTTTGGTGTTTTAGAAGGAATGTTTGTGCACAACAACTGCATCAAGAGTTCAAATTCAGAGTTTAAAAACAAAAAAAAAGTCTGAATTCATTCCGGCTATCGTTTCATAGAAAAGAGACTACACTCAGTAGGAATGAAAACACAAGCTGCAAAACAAGTTGAGGTGCTTATGGAGGGGGCTCAAAGGACCAACATCAAGGCRTAATTTTGAAATACACAGTAATAACTATACAAAAAGAAAGAATCAATTTGCTTAACTTCTTCGTTAAAAGTATTTCATGTATATTTTATTCTTATTTGAAGAAAGTGGGAATCAAGGGATACCATTCCACTTCTCTGGCTATGTGAGCCAATTTAGAAAACTGAATTCAAGCTTTAAGATCTCCACTGCAGGAAAGAAGAGGTAATGTTTATCCTTAGCAACAGGATAAATGCCCTTTAAACTTCAGTTTTCTAGTTTCCATAAAATAAATCTACTTGAAGAGCAAGMATGAGCTTCACTCATATGGACACCTCCATTAAATACTAGGAAGATAATAGGAACAAAATCCTCTTTAGTTACTCCCAGCTTTACTCCCTTCTCTTTAGTGTGTTCAGGAAGATGATTTTGCAAGGTTCTTAGATTGCCTGACTGGGTTTCTGTGACTCCAAGGTACACTGTGAAAGCTTGAGTGAAATGGGGCAGACATTCTCAAAATGGACCTAAAAGTCTGCTGCAATGCCGTCAACATTTTGAAGTCAGGATTTAGCTGGTTACCAAAATCATCCTGTTCAAAATACCTTCTGCCATGGAAGACATTTAGGTTGGAGTTTCACTGGCAACTAAGCAGACCTAACTGCTTACTGCCATCCCAAAGCAAGTCTCACTCTTTTCCTTTGCCTTCTACTACCTCCTGGGCTCTCTCATCTACACCAGCTCTAGRGCTCCTCAGACCTTTCTACAAACCAACAGAGGAGCAGCAGAATAATGCAAAACTCTTTTTGGTGAACCTGTTTTCTACCAACACAGCAACGAGCTACTGAAAGGCCAAACAAGCACCAGAGCAAAGCAAAAGGGGAGGTGCAGTGCACAGCTAAGAGGAAAACTGAGCCCTCACTGCAACAAACCATCRAAATTGATTTTAAAGATCCATTAGGGCTGTAGCTGACAAAGCAACTCCAGCATCATTTCAGGGGAGAAATCTTTCCTTTAGAAATAGTTTCTAGGAAGCTACTGAACGCACTATTAGAAATCTGCCCAAAATATAACCAAATCATCAAGTTAATATGCTTATCTGAATACAGTTTTACTGTCAATAGTTCAGACAAAACATGATCTGCTAACTTTCTAGTTGCTCCACCAGCCAGGCAAGATGCATTCTGCAGGGCAGAATAGCCTTGCTAAGCTCTCCAAATACCCAGGAGGGTGAGGACTGGCAGGGACACCAGTACCAGTGCTACAGACTCCAGCAAGATGGGCGAGCACAAACCTGACAGCCCAGCAGTCCTAAGATTTGAGCAGTTCTTGGCATTACTCAAAACTGACATTTAAACTTCTTGGAAAGAAACTAAGGTTTGGAGATTCAACATTAACATTTATCTAGGCAACAGCATAGATGTTTGAGTCCTTTTATGGAYCTAGCACTTAGCATTCAGCTGAATACACTCACCACTAGCTACTGAAGCTCCATGGAAATTGAAAATACCCGTAAGGCTCTGTGAACCAAACAAACCAACAGCTGGAAGCCACCAGACTACATCAAACGGTTTAGCGCACTGGGTCCCTGTTCCCTCCCTCTTTCTACMTCGAAGGAATGGATAATCAGCCACTGGTTCAGTCCCAGTCCATAACACTTGGGTCATCTCACASTTTGACCAAAGACTGTCCTGTGTCCTTTACTCATAATTACTGCAGAGGAATTTCCCCCTGCAGTCTGCCACGGTGACTCATTCCAACTACAGTTAAAGATTTCTGTGAAAGACAAGCTATTGTAGAGTACTGACGTTAGTTATTGAACTCCACCTAATACTGCAACTGTCAACTGTGCTCAAATCCATATCCACAGTATCACCACCAGCTTGAAAATACAAGCTTGAGACACACAAAGCAATGAATGTCTTGGACTGAGTTCTATCTAAACCATGTGTAGCTGAGGAACGTGTTTTGCCTTACCTGAGACACTCTATCATGCGAGAAGCGATCTTCTTCCGGCGCATCATGCTGAACACCCAGATCCGACTGATCCCACAAATTGCAGGTTCTGGAGAGGTTGAACAGCACCAAGCTTTCTGTCTTTCAAATATTACTTTCTCATTTTCTGAACTGACTTCTGGAACCTTTTCTTCTATAACTCTGTAGCCCTGCAGATGATGTAAAAAACATTCGTCACTTTATAAAAGCATTGCTAATGAGTGAACAATTAACATTTATTTCAGTTAAACATACTTAGCTGATAAAATGCCTTAGCAAAAAGACTGTATATTTGTCTCATTTCTCRTAACTGTTTCAAAAATGAAGCAGATGATAAAGATTAAACAAACAAAAACCCCTCTGAAGTTTATCTGACTTAAATAACAGCAAAAAGTAATCAAATTCTTATTACCATCTGTATTAAAGTGTTTGCATCAATTTTTCTGACTTGGGCTAAGATYGTTTTGCTTGTTGTGTGATACTCTCAAGGGACAGTAGAAAACACTACAGTTTAGAATAGAACAGACAGATTATGTGACCAAGTTCTGACATCAGTGTTTAGCACAGCAACTGGCAGCATGACTTCCTGTCCTACCCTCCACTGCAGTTCTGTCCTTTGCTTTTATTTCCTGTGGAGAGCTGTTTTGACCCTGTGGTGATTCAACTCCATCATACAGAGCATCCACTTTTTCATCCATGTTGGATTTCTGCTGGGTAGGGAGTTGAATCTGCTTGTCAACAAACAAGAGGATAGCCAGAGCTGCATAACATCAGAGGAAGAAAAATTCCACCCTACAGCTGTAGGAAGTCCTTAGATGATCAGGTCTGAGCCAAGTATGACATCATCTATACATCTCACCTCAGTGTCAACCACACAAAAATGAGTAACTACATTTCAGAATGGTCCACCACCCAAAGTCCCTTCCTCTGTGGAAAAGGCATACACAGAATACTAATTTGCTGTGAAGAACAGTCAATAAGCACTGACACTGATTATCTTTCTCCAGTTCAATCACTTACCCACTGGATATGTTCTGCAATTAGACAGCCAATAACTTTTTTGTCATTAGAAATAAAAAGAAGAGTTTTAGTTCTAGAGTAGCACATAAGAGGAGCTTGCTGAAATCCCAAGTCATTGTCTACCATTTCTCTGATTTCTTCGACCTGTTGAGAGAAGTTTAAATGCTGTGTAAGAAACACATGTAAATGTACATTTCTATAAATTTACATTAAAATAACAGATTTGCAAAAATGTATTAGGGTGTCTAGAACACTGAAAGCTATTCCAGAAGTTAAGGATTATCCTAAGTAACCTGCAACACATCGCCCACGTAAATGTTCCTTAAATAATACTTGTCTGGAGATAGGAAGTAGAGACCTYCTCATTCATGAGACCTCAGCTTTCATTAAGTCCAAACTTGAATAGTCAAAGGCTAACAGAGAGAATGCAGATAATCAAAGTGTGGACTCTGATATTTTAGAAGTAAGTGAAAGGAAAGCTAAAACAATTTAGTTCAAGATTTTSTGTTATTTCTGAAGTCTTGAAAGAACTAATCCAGTAAGAGTTTTCAGCAGGTGACAGCAAGCATAGTGCCAATGCATTTGTTGTAAAGGAATGAGTAACTGTTGGCTCTTTCCTTCAGCTTTCTACTCTTCCACTGGGTTTGCAAAGACTAACTGAAACTAAAAATAAAATTTTGTTTAATATTACCAAGTTTAGAAGAAACAGATAAAGTCCAGCATGAACATAAAAAAAAAWGCTTATGCGTGAGCTGGTATTTTACCGGGGGATTCTTGAACCTACAACCAGACATTGAAACAGCCTCTATCACCCCTCATCTCCTGTGAGACAGAAGTAAGGTGCCCTTTCCTATGTGGTGCATTAAATGGCATAAACTTCTTCAATGCATGYTGCAGTTAACAGTAGTAATGCAAAAGTGGAATTACTGATGCATGAATATCACAGAGTCACAGAATGGGTAAAGTTGGAAGGGACCATCCAGCCCAACCTCCCTGCTCARGMAGGACCATCCCAGAGCACATGGCACAGGATTKTGCCCAGACAGTTCTTGAGTATCTTCAGTGAGGGAGACTCCACACCTTCTCTGGGCAATCTGTTCCAGTGCACAGGCACCCACACAGGTAAGAAAACTGTGTTTCAAAGTGCTTTAAAAATAACTTTTAAAATGTATGTTATCAGTTACTCTCTATTTTCTTACCCAACCTTCAGGTATCCATCATTTAATGACACATCCAATTATCTGATTTGAAACACTAAGTAAAACCGTTCTAGAAATCAGGCATCCATAGTCATGGCAGCTGTAGATTCTCTCAACTTTAGCTACACAGAACTACAGAGAACTCTATTCTAAATGGCTTAATTTGCTACAGTCTTCCTTTCTTCTGCCCCACTTTTTTTCTTCAGCCATTATATTTAAAAATGAATGTGCAACAAATGCACTAAAATTAAGATAATATGAAAAAAAAAGCTAAACAAATAAATTTATCTGCATTAAATGTTGTGAAAAGAACATCTGTAGTTTCTTTTCAATTYAGTAACTTAGACTAAAGAAAAGCTACTACACCCACACCAGCAGCAAGAACTGTCTTGGGCATCAATTCAGCCTCCAGAGGTCCCTTCAACCATTCTGTCACCCTGTGACAGTGRTATGGTAGAATGTCCCTATTAGTCACAGCAAACCCCCAGCTAAACAGAATCTATGCACTCCTACAATGAAATGACACATCAGGATGTATGAACACAGGTTAGCCAGCAGGACACTGAAGTACCCTATTGCTCTACACCTCCCCTAGCGCGCTATGCCCTATTTTCAAGGCAGACATGAGTCATGGCACAAATGGAAATAATCTAGACAATGAAAAGAGCTCTAAAAAAACCCATTACTTAGGAGTGTAAACTAAAAAACCAGCACACCCAGTCAATCTCCTTAGAGCAAAAAAAAACCAAAACAGTTTGTTCAGGCACAAAAAAGCTGTTGCAAGGAGGAAAACGATGATTTCTATAGCTATGCAGTATGATTAGTAGTAATGAACTCACATTGCAGTACGGAGATTCTGTTAAGACATTTAGGGAAAATTTCCTGGTGTTATGGATAGTGAAGCACTGTAAGAGAGTCTGAAGAAATCAGACAAACTTTTAGTGGTAAAATTTTTAGAAAGTTGTCAGATGCATCATAACCAGAGCAAATCCTGCTTTGGATGTGGGAATGGATTAGATGACTTTGAGGCCACTTTTCACCTAATTCTGTTTTTATCAGAAAGTTACGTAGAGAACGGTGCGGTATTTGTGCTGTGTAATAAAGTTAATACATTTCAGTTTGTTTAAATGTAGCAGGAAGTTTATATTACATAAAATATCTGTCAGACATTCTGCAAGTGTATTTAAAAAAAAAAAAAACCAACCAAACTTTTAAAAACAGTCAGTTGGTTGATGTTCTTCCCAGCCCTGCCCAGGCCCTTCCTCTCTATGAAGAGACCAGTAGTGCTTAAGAGTGAGGTATCTGACTTGTTTGTAGAAAAAGCTACAGAACCACTGCAGTTTTGAGTCCAACTTCAACTGTTCACATGTAAATTATACAAACTTTACTATGAACATTCTCATTTATTTATATGAAAACACCAAACAAAGCAAGACATACAAGTCCAGTCCTTCTCACCATACCTTTTTAAGTGCATACTTTGGGTCATCAGGAAGAACCATTATTATCTTTCCATCGGGATATTCAGCCAAGATTCTCTCCTTTTTCCAACCCTAAATAAAACAAACACTTATCTAAACCATATACAAGATGCACTTTTACCAATAGAAACGATAAATTATTGTTCTAGACACTGAATTTATGCAGAGGTTTCACACTATTTAGCAGCTGTTTTGCTAGAGAAGGAAACTTCAGCTAGCTTTTTGAAATGAGCACAAGAGATATAATACGATGGCATTTATACAGTAATTTATACAATAACCTAACTATATTTAAAAACAATGTGAAAGTGTCTTATCATTTCCCAACTAGATTTTTTTCCCCCAGGACTGCAGTGCAAACTCAATGTTAAAACAGAAGTAGCAAATTCAGCTCGCATAACTGATTTCCCAACCTACGGAAATACTTTTTTTCTCCAAGTCCAGTGAATGGGAAAACCCTAAGTTTTATTAAAAGAGTTCTTTTTAACATAGTTACCTCCACAAATACACACTCAGTTTTAAAAGTCTGGCATGCGAAAGACCTCCAGGAGGTTCTAAGTGAACTGATTGGCATGCAGTTGCCCAAAATGTAAGGAATAGTTTATTCTGTTACTGATCATAATTGTTAAAGCCACAAGAAGGATACTAGAAAAAAATTTATAACTACCTTCTAAGAATCTAATAGGGAAGGAGACTACGTTGTGTGTATCTGAAGTATAAACATACTCAAAAAAATAGAGGTAATTAACTCTTCTTCAGATCCACACTCGTGGTGAATAATGAGCAGTACCTGCATGGAAAAAAACAAAACAAAAAAGCCACTTAAATCTAGCAAGATGGGACTGGTAGATATTAGAACTCAAGTTGCTTTGATGGGACCTAAAAATACTGAATGCAGAAGTAACTTCAGCCACTAAGGCTGATCTACAAGTCTCACTTCAAAGCAACTTTAAATAAAAAAAGTCTTTGAAGAAACAATACTGATGGAGTAATTCTCATTGAAATCTGTACCTGCCCATAAAACAACGTTTGACTAGAGACCAAGCAATGGTATTTGGCACTGGATGAATGCCATATATACTACCACAAAAAATGTCAAACTTCAGTGTTATAATACTTCATCTGTACCTGATTTTATTCATACTGATTTCACTCCCTTATCCCAAGCAAGAGATGAAGAGAGTAATTTTAGAAATTTATCTATTTGCTGCTAGCCCTGGAACTATTTAATTATTAGTTTAGTAACCAGCATGGCAATGGTTGCAACACAGACACCACTTTAATCCTGTCTCCTTTTCTTCTCAGTAGTAACTGCACAAATGAAGATCCTGCTTGAATTTATACACATTATGGTCTGAACACAAAGGGCAGTAAACAGCAGTGTCATAATATTTACAGGAGCAGAAAAGTGCAATTTGGGGGATTGTAACAAGCTTTTTGAGATTGTCAGAAAAGGCATAAAAAAATTAGGCAAGGATTACTACTCTCCAACCTTAAACCTTACCTCTCTCAAATTTTTGTCTTTTTCTGCATTTTGGCTACTTGTTTGCCCTGCAAGAGCTTTTTATAGCCTATTTTAAACCAACTGAGAGCATCACTCAGGAAATAAATACAGCGTGTTTGATAATCCTGCCATTATAGCATGCAGACTCTTGCAAGCCTAATGCAGAAAATTTAACACTAATTCTTAGGTTAAGGTATCCTGTTAACGTTATAGCCAGGTATTTCCACAAAATAAAATTCAATAAAAACCAAAACACTTCTGAACATCACAGCATTTCTATGCTTTTAAGCAACAGTGTATTAGCACAAGTCTAAAAGTAATTCTGTAAAAATGCAATAATTGACTCTCAAATATGTAGGACTTGTTATTTTTATTATTATCCACCTCTTCATCTTAAGTGATTCATATAATATGACATTCACAGGAAGGGTAGTTTCTAAATTGAAGTATTTTGGAATTTATTCAGAGATGCATCTTTTAGATGCAGCTTTCCAAAACGTTTCTGCAAACCCTAAGCTCATCCAAGATTTTTAGTGAAGCCATTTTAAAGCCATATTGAGCTTTTATAGTCATATGCAACTCTAATAATTTTAAAAGGAAAAACTGTAATTTCATATATGTATCTGCACCTTTAATATCCTTATTGTTGAGTTTTACTAAGCAATGAACTGTCCTTCCTTTAAACCAGACAAATGCACAAGACTGGTCACAGCTCTGCCATATTCTAACATTAAAGGAAAAGTGCTATAGCTGCAGCTGGGACTGACCCTATTAGATATCTACAGTATAAAAAATACGCTTTAGTACCAGCATCTTGCATGCCGTCTGGAGACAATTTCCCTAAACACACTTATTAACACATTTTAAACAACCCCCCACTATTTTAACGCTATTAAAACAAAATACTACAGTCTGCAAGGTATTTCAATCACTGAGAACTAAACTAGGACTCTCACGCAGGCAGATGACAGAACACCTTACTAGAGCAAGAAACAAAAGCCTTATGTCTGCAATATACAGTATTCTACTGTGATGTCAGAAAAATTGCTTTTCTTTTCCTTTTAATTGACATTACTTTAGGACATTAAGACTTATTTACTGTTGAATCAGATGCCCAAGCATTGATATGCATTGCTTGTGATGACCAAAGAATTTAAAAGGAAAGCTACTGCTCCCACAAGCACACATGTTCTGCATGATTACAGCACTCCTCCCTGATGCTGGAAGCCTATGCCCAACAACAGGTTACCTCTAGCCAGCAGCAGCAAGGCACACAAAGCCCCATCACCACAGCTGGGCAGACTGGTGCTGTAATGGCATGTGCTGAAACACCCTTCTCCCCTCTGTGTTAGGACTATTTATCCTACAGGTATTTTTAACTGCTTGAGAAAATAAGGCAACTCTGCAACATAGTTAACTCCTTTTTAATCTACCTCCAACTTCCTCCCAATTCAAACAAGATTAAAGGTTGCTTTTGCTTGTTTATTAAGGTGCAATGGCAATAGGAKTAGAAAAGAAAGAAATTATTCAAAAAAGGGCAATACAGACAAGCAGTTGCTACCACATCATGAAATAGTAAGGACACAGTTACCACTAAGGAGTGTAGTGCACTGCTTTCACTGACTACAATGAGTAATGTAGAACAGAGTTGTAAAGATGGCTCCAACATTAATAGCACAGTAACTACATGTTTAGTGTTCTGTTTTTCACGAATTATGTTCTGCGTATAGTTTAAAATAATCTCCAATGTAGATCTGTCTTTTAAAGTGTAAGTTAGCAGACAGGATTGCCGGCATCCCCTGAATTTCCTAATCTTTTAGAAGTTGGTACATATGAGTAGGAAATGGGACAGCAATGATGGTGCCTTTCTATGTATGTCAGTTCTGGCTTTTCTGTACTCACTATTTCTCAATTGAATACAACTACATGAAAAAAATCAGTGGTTTTTTTTTTCTTATAAAGTTTTTTTCCTTAAAAATATTGAGGTATTGAGGAAAATGTGTTTAATACTGTAAAGTTCTTGGCCTTCACTAAGAAAAGCATTTATGAATTTTCCCCTGGTTATGAAATCTAGTGTGAAATTTTGTCCTTGATAATTTGCAGCAGAGAAATGGGTCTACCGCGTTCTTCCTCCTGACACCCTCATAAAAGTACAAGAGATTCTCCCTCTCTTTCACATGAACTGAATATAGAGAATGATTCTGACTGCAGAACACAGATCTGTTAAGATCCTTGGATGTAACTACTAAATACTATCCTCTATTAGAACTTCTTGCAGAAGACAGCAAACAGTAAGAACTTAATTTGTAATATTATTTTTATGTCATACAGATGCATAATTTTTGGAATTAATGCAAATCACGACAAGCATGAAATCTTTCTAAGATGACATGAAGTTCAGTGTCAGTTTCGATCCCAATATCCTATTAACCTTAGATGCAAAGTCAAATATTGTGGTTTTTTAAAATGTGAAAATCATAAGAAGTTCAGAAACAAACTTGGGTGCAGTTACAGCAGAATAGCTGTGAATTTATCAGATTACACATTAGCTTAAATAACAGTTTCCTCCACTTTCTTAAGCTCAAAATATTCTTAACCAAGAAGATGAGCCTGAAATCCAAACACATAAACTGCAAGCACATCAGGTACCTGAATCCACAGGCATTTATTAACTTAAGTTCTTGGCTTTGCAACTTCAAAACACCATTAAAAATGCCTCACTGTTAAAAAAAATATTTGCAGAAATACTAAGTTGATACTATGTGGTATCATAGAGAGGATACAGAACTGATACTGTGTGGTATCACAGCTAGAGGATTTTATAAAACTGAATCAAGTATCTGTCCCACAGAATTGCCCATCCTGCTGGAGCTAACACTTGATGGGTATGTCACCACTCAGTGCACACACACGCCGAAATGGCATAATTTTTCTGGAGACTTTCAGATGTCTGAAACCAGAGAACAGTGAGACAGATTGCTACATTTGTCTGCAGTAGGGGACATCTCTCATTCCTGCTCCAGTGCTATCCTTACTTTCTTGCTAATTCAATTTGCACACTTCTATTAATAGGAAATGTCACCCTTAGGAAAACCTGTATCAGCCCCTGCCAATCTTCTGTTCCCAAATCAAGAAAGTGATAAACTTGCCAAACTTCCTCTCTGCACACAAGGCCTACAACTTCCTTCTCTCTTATCAGACACCCATGACAAAGTAAGTATCCCAATACCACCTCCTTGTTAGCCTGTCCTTCTTCTGGGTGCATCAGGATATTTCTAGAGACCTAAACAGAATTTTTTACTAAAAGCACCCACAAAATATAATTTTATTTTGTTGGAGATAATAAATAATTTATTATTTACACACAAAGTACCTTCTGGCTACTCAAAACTTTTTAAAAGACCCACAGAGCAGCTGCGCGCAGGGTGGACAAGACACTAACAGTAATGTCCATTTTCACAGTTCACAGCATGAAGCTGTAGCATGATAATGTACATAGACCTACTTTTTCTGAGTCTGTGACATGAATCATTCATAGAACTACTGAGCCCATAACAAGAGATGCTCAAAAGTGAGGAAAAATGGCGAAAAGTTTTCTCAAATCAGACTGGGACTTCACCATATAGCATGGAGAATGTGAATGACAAGACAATGAAAAATACTCATACCTTAGAATGACCTCTAAATCCCAAGTAATGCCAACATATTAACTACAGAAAAAAGAGTATCTGGAGAGCTAATAAAGTAACATGTTAAGGTCACCAAGACCACATGTTCCTGGACCAGGAAGTCTAACCAATGAGTTACCAAGTCTTTCTCTAGTATACATTTTATAATCCCCTGATGCTACTGTCCAGTTAACAGTCTTTGTCAGGGAAAGAAAGACAGTTACAATTTTAACACAGTAACTACATACAAATATCCAGAAACCTATGAGCCATCCTCCCAACAATCCCCACTAGAAAGCTCCTAGCAAAACCGTAATTAGCAATCATTCTGGTATTTCTGGATGACTAAGAATTAACAAGTAGTCACTTGGTGTACTAATTCACTGACAAGAAGGCTTATCTTAAATTGAAATTATTTTCTAAGAGGAGGTGAGAATGTTTCTGTCACAATACTATCAACCAAGAACCACTGACTCTGGATCAAATGACTAGTGTTAAAGACTTATCTATTTAGCATGGCAAAAGTTACTCATCCATGCAGAAAACAGTGTCAGATTGTTATGAGGGGAAAAAAAAAAATATCAGAAGGGAATTTGAAGACTCATAAGAGTCCTTCTTTTGCCTCTTACTCTACAGTTTCCATTCCAGAACAACCATCTAAATCATCACTCTACAGCTGTCTACAATGTCACAAAACACAACTAGAGTCTCAAAACTTTACAGAGATAGAACTCTTTACTCACTGAACTGACAATACAAATAGTTTGCTTGACTATACATTGTTGGAAGTTTTAAAAAGATGCCTAACAACTAAGAAAACAACAGGGAAAGTTTTTCTCAAATTAAAAGCATACCTAACTTTGTATGAAGTTATTCATGACTGGTTTAAGGCAGTCTGCTCATTCACTTTTATGGTAATTATGTTGTTACTCAACATACACACAAGTAAGAAATTTCAGCTCTTTTAACTTCCAAAACATTCAAAACTTCAGTACAACTTCTTACCTACGTGAACATAGCAGCTTTAAGTAGCTATTGAACTCATGTGCCAGCTTCTGTCCAAAAGAACTAACATCATCTTCTGTAAATTATGTTTAACATCTTTGGTAACATTCAAGATCTGAAAGTACTTGGGTGGGGAGGGGGGGGACAAACAGGAATAAAATGGGGAAATGTATTTTATGCTGCCATTATAACGCACTGAGTTCCATCACACTTTCTGCCCAGTCCCACCCTACAATGTAGCTCGTGTATCAGAAGAGATACATTCAAGATGTCCAGATTATTTGGCAAAAACTAACCAAGAACAGAATAAATACCAGAACTATCTACCAGATAGTTTCAAGCAGTTTTGCTATGAGGTTGTATCTTTATATTTGCAAACAGTGGGATAAAATTGTACTTGGGATTTAAGAATAGCCCAACAGCCATTTGGTATCTACATGGAATGAATTGGTGGCCTCAGTTCAGTTATCCTGGAGGTCTTATCTACTCGAGTGTAGAGTACTGAAGGTAACATGTATGATAAAGAAAATAGACTTTCCGGATTCTATTCTGGATTTCAGACATGTGAACAGGCATTTCCTATGTCTTGTAACATCAGCTAGTGTGAAGTAGCTGATTTTACAACACACTTGAAATTATAGAAAATTTTTCAAATATGAGATTTAATATGAGAGATATACTCAGATACAGCATACATAATGTAGTTTTGAAATAATACCTTGTATTTTAGAGATTACAATCACATTATAAATTCTAAAAATAAATATAAATTATAAATAGCTTCAATATGCTATGAAGTTGTATCAGTTGGATACCTAAGCAGTCTCTCCTCAAATTACACACAATTATTGGGAAAGTAATTTATATGTCATCTAAGATCACACAATTACAAAAACACTACAATCACCCCTTCCTCTGACTATTAAGTCAACTGCTGCAAACACCAGTTGTACAGAAACCTGTATTTAGTCCTTTCAGAAGAGTGCCATTCCTCTGTTTTCCTATCACTGCCCCCACACCTCCCCAAGACCAGGTAATTGTAGCAGAAATAATAATATGGCAATGAAACACCATTATCGTACCAAGTATTTTTATGCATTACATATAACCCATCTGCCATGGCTCCTAAAAACATTTATTTCCCAAAATAGATGATTTATGGCCTACTGTGAAAATAATTTACTAAAATACAATGTAATATTAATTGTAACTAGTACACAGCAAACAAATGATACTGTTTATGTCTTTAAAAGAGAAGGTTTTCTTACCACATATTTAACAGCACTTATGAACTGGTTATGGAATAACAGATGTTGGGTTTCATCCTCTGGATTTGACACAGTGTAAAGCATTCCACAAATATTACAGGAAATAGCACCAAATCTCTTCTGTCCTCCATCCTATTAAAAAAAAAACAAACCCAACAAATAACCCACAAACAGGTATTTATCAATTCCTTGCACAGTAAATACAGTTAAACACAACTTTCAGTGAATCAGATATCCCTCATATCTTCTGGAAAACTGACACAAAGGGTAAAATGGGGTGACAAAGAAACAACCACCACAGAATTTAGAATTTCATCTTTTGAAAACCCATACAGCTTTAAAAGGCACAGGCTTCAATTACAGAACAAACTCTACCTCAAAAATTAGCTCCACTCCCCATTACTTTTGAACAAATTCCTTTTATTTTATAAAATACAAGGAACAGAGAATTGTTCCTTCATTACGCCATTTGCAGTAAATACAATCATCTTCCACAAAGAAAATTCAAATATCCAGCCACACTATTTGATTTTCCCTACACTTCTGCTGCTGCCTGTCTTTCGGTTGTGAGCTGCTTTGAGGCAGGCCACAGGTGAGCCATTTTCCCCAAAAGTCTGGAAGGATATTACAAAAACCAAAAGTTACAGAAATAATCATTAAGATCAGCAACACAACTGCAACAGCTGATCACTTTTTGGTTGTTTTTGTTGGTTTTTTTTTTTTTTTTAACAAAAATCAAATATTCCAAGGCAATTTTTGAGACACTGTATAGCAGCTACACTGCAAATGGAAAAATCACACCACTCATGACCCTCTATTCTCTTAGTCTATATGCAACCATTACCAAACTAAGGGCACTACTCAGTAGCTATTGCTTTACTGTTTATCCATTAAAAGTGTTATTAATTTGGAAGTATGCTCAGATTATGCAGTCAGTGCCTAATAAAGAGTGTAGTATCAGGTGCTGGGGCTGCCTTTTGCAAAGAGCAAAAGAATACTACTTAGAATGAAGTCTCTAGCCAAAAAGGCATATTTTAAGTTACAGCTTAATGCTCAACTGCTTTTTTTTTAACTACATTTGGAAATCGAGCTTATGTAAGGCAGCAATGTCACTTTAAATCTATTTTAACATATATCACAAGCAATAGAGAAACAAGAAGTTATTCTATACTCTAAACCAGTATACTACATAAGCAAAGAGGGTGTTTTTAAAAATGAAATTGATCTGTGTGCACAATTTGCAAGAAAACAGATCACTGAACTTAATTTTGTTTTCTAAGAGCTGAAAATATTCACAATAAAAAAAGCCTACTTTACAGATGAAAGCATTTTGCAACACAAAATAAGCGTTTACAAATAATTTCCTATTCCTTCCATCTTCAAAGACATGTCTAAGAGCAAAATGACAGTTCAATTCTCCACACAACAGCAACCCATTTCAAAGAGATATTAGTGCAATCTAAACTGTAGGTATCAGTTTCTTTGCAAGAAGAGACTAAACACACAACAGGCCAGACAAACTCAGAGTTGAACATCTCTTTAGGAGCATGTCTATGGAACTCAAACAAAAGGAAGAAGCCGATTCTGAGAAGTCATTGCTTTAACCAYAGATTCCTACTGTATACAGAAGGAGAAGCAGGAGTACATTACTTTTCTGAAGGAAGAGGGAAATATGAATCCTGAGATTAGATTTGTAAAGTCAGAGTAAGATGAGCTTTCCAGAAGTGCAAAAATCGAATTCAACACATTTTACCTGCAGGTTTCCTTTAAAGCAGCCAAAGTACTCATTCTAGCCACCAGAAGATACTGCATTTCAAGGGTTTATACATTAAAGATAAAAAAAGGCAGTTCAGCAGAAGGATGAAGTATCTGTTGACTATCTAAAGATGAACTAATTGAACCAAACTTAGTAATCCTATCTCGAAGATGGAGAACATATCCCCTGTATCTAGAGTAGGATAAGTGAAAAGGAGGTGTACTTTGATGCTTGGAATGTAAGTCAAAAACCCCCACCACGTAAATTAGAAAAGCAGCTACATAAAGCAAGTCTTAAAATACTTAGCACATATCAGTACTGCAGTAAGTCTCATGAAACAATTTCTGTTGAAATGATCAAGAAGCTAAAGGTATTAAACTAACATATCAGTTTACTACCAAAAATCTCAAGCCAAAACCCCCCTAGCCATGTAGGAAGTCATCAAAAAATTCAAGGCAAGGATATCCTCAAAGCTGTCCGAACCCATCCTGCCTTGTAAATACAAATGCTGTTTTGCAGGTGTCCAGGAAGAGATTACTTCCCTGGAATAGTACTGCCATCTTGTATTTTACTGTCAGACTTTCTCAGATGTTGCTGCTATCAGTGGCTTTGAGTTTGGGGGAGAGATTTTTCGTTTGGATTTTGTTTTTTAAGGATTTCGCTGATACTGCTTTTTACACACATTCAATTGTATCAATGGGCTACCCACAGAGGTTAATATGAAAAACTTGTTTTGTGAATTATCAAAAAAAGCACACCATAGTATCTAAAGCAATCTTTTGAACTCTGTAGCCCTGATAATGTGGACTATAGCCTTTAGAAAATATTTTACAGTATCCTGAAGGCAAGAAAGAAGATTTTTGTGTAGCTTAAGAACTATTTCAAAGCCACAGCCCAGGACATAACACTTCAGGCAAAAATTAAAAGCAGCAGCTTTAAAATTCAGTGCAGACTACAACACAAAACAACATGCAAAATAAAGTCAGGAATTGTGAAGAATGCATTTTTGTACTCCAACAAAACATCTACAGGATCTGACTATTTTTAAACTGATGTCATTGCATAAGCAGAAGTGGAAAGGGCATGCATCCAGAGGTAGAAAGTGCTCCCAAACCATAATACTGAATTAAAAGATTGTTAGACCTTCCTAATGGGAAGCAATGAACAACAACAAACAAAAAAAAAAAAAAAAGAGGGGGGGAAGAAAAACCCTAAAAACCTAGGAGCACCTTATGCACTATATTTGAGACTAAAACTGGGATTTGAAAGTGGAGAGGTAGAATGTTTAGCAAACATCAGATACTGGGTACTGAAAAATAAAATGCTGACTTGTCACAGCTAGAAAAAGATGCAAGAGGTTTGACTTTCAGAACTTGGAGAAATGTTTTTCAGAACAAAATTCAAGAAACTATGGGGTTTCAGGAAGAAAAATGGTTTACTCTGTTTAAAACCTCAGTTTTCTAAGCAGTAACAATAAAGACAAAAGATACTTTTATTTCCTAAGCAAATTCTGCACGTGTAGATGGCATTCCCAACATCTCAAGTAAGTACAGGATATCCACTGTTTCAAGGCTAACTGTAACTGAACACTGAGACAATACTGCCTTAATCTCCAGAAAGGTTCCTTAATTCTGTGTTAGACAGAAAGAAAAGTCTTACCAATATCTTCTTTGAGAAGGTGCATGTCTGCTGATCCTCCATATGTGCAATAAGGAGCCCTGCAAGCAAAAAAGGCATTTGGTGCCTCTGTAGGAGATGAAAAGGGGCCTTGTTTTTACTTTTCTCTCTCTTCAGGCACAGATTAGTTCACCTCCTTCTTGATTACCTAGTGCTAGTTAGAGGAAGATTGTTTTTTCCTCTAGTCTTTTCACAGAACAAAGAATAAAGCCCAGCCAGAAAAACAGGCAGGCTAGAAAGCACAGCAAGAAGCAACACAAAGATTTTGGGGCTCTCCACAGAAAATTAAATGGTTAAAGAATGCTATTTCAATGAAAGATGCATTCCAGACTGAAGCTGATGGGTAGATCCCCTTGCTGACCAGGAGGATCAGAAGACATGTCCCAACTCAAAATAAACTCCAGTCTTCATTTTTAACAAAAAACCCCAACCAACCAAACAAAAACCACAAAAACCAACCCATCACCAGTGCCCATCTTTCTGAAAAGCTATTTTAATGAAAATATATAAATCAACTTGAAACTTTCAGAACCATGATGTATCTAATTTTACTTCATGTATTTGAAAAATGAAAATGGAGGGTCATCATCCATCATGAAATTGTATCTTCCACTGGCTAAAGCAGTATGAAAAACAATATAAAGTAAGAAAAAAAATCTGCACAATATTTACAATGGACAGGTAATCCATTCTTAATCCACATAAAAATGTTATTCAGGAATATTACAGAGAGTGTTCTGATATGCACAGGTTTTGGCTGGGATAAGGTTAACTTCCTTCACAGCAGCTGCTATGGTGCTGTGTATTAATTTGTGACTAAAACAGGGTTGATAACACAGGGATGTTTTAGCTATTGCTGCACAGTGCTTACACAGCATTCAAGGCCTTTTCTGTTTCACACACTGCTGTGCCAGCAAGGAGGATGGGGGTGCCAAGAAGMTGGGAGGGGACACAACCAGGACCAGCTGAACCCAACTGACCACAGAGATATTCCATGCAATATGGCATCATGCAGAGCAATAAGACCTGTGGGAAAGAGGGAGGAAGGGGAAGATGTTTGGAGTTAATGGCATTTGTCTTCCCAACTGTCACACATGATGAAATCCTGGTTTCCTGGAGATGGCTGAACACCTCCCAGCCAATGAACTGTAGTGAATGAATTCCTTATCTGGCTTTGCTTGCACACACAGCTTTTGCTTTACCTTTGAAACTGTTCTCCCCCATCCTACTTGGGGGCAGTGAGGGAGCAGCTGCATGGTGCTCAGCTGCCTGCCAGGTTAACCCACAACACAATATTGGTGGCCTTGGTGCCTGAATTCCTGTACCAGCTCCCCAGCAAATGTTACATTCTCACAAAGGACACCACCACAACCCACCTGAATGTGCAAGACAAAGTTGGGTTGCTGCAGCTGAAGCAGAAATGGGAAGAAGTGATAATGAGAAAGGATGGGCCACTGCTACCCCTGTAAGAGCAGAGCTTTCCTAAAGGAAACCACTTTTATGGGACGAAAAGTAACTGCCCTCAACTACCAAACTCCCTCGCTTACACTTACRCAGTAGTCACTGTCTTGTTTTCACTAGGATTACAGGACAGCAGAGAGGCAGTACTTAACTAACGTGAATAAAAGATTGCCCAAAATTCATTCTCCAGTTCTTCAGAGAAATTGCCCAATCGGGCTATACCAATTTAAGGAAGAAAACAGCAACTTTAAATGATTGCTATGCAAATTTCTTCAGGCTCATAAGAAATCCTTCTTACACTTATTATTCCCACTAAGGACTGTGTTTTCACCTTAAATAAAAATATTTCTTTCATATATAACCTATTTCAGTCAAGCAGGAAACTACGTTGAATTTTAATCAAAATATATGTAAGGAAAAAATCCAGTATGATATCCAAATGTGTAAACTGAATTAACATGCACATCACATTTACATATAGCACCAACTCAAACCTCAGAATCAAAGGCACCTCTATCAGCCAATCCTGATCCATGCACTTGCTGATACTTATAAAGATCAATTACATTTAATCACATTTACTGGTAGCCAGGCATTAACGCAGAGCTCTAGAAAGGCAAAAAGGTTTCCATAACTCTATGTTATCCTTTTATCACTTCAGTGATTTGTTTTCACTGTTCATTCATTTTACAGGTTCTTTCCTAAAATTGATGACTACTACTTTCAAAATACTAACTAAACTCAAGGGAACAAACCTCCTTAGTGGCATAAAATGGAGTGAGTATCCCTGCACTTCATAGGAAATTATTTAGAACATTCCTTGGTATCATTAATGCTTTTATAAATTCTTTTTATAGTAGTCAAAATTTTGTCCTAGCTCTGACAGGCAAGTAGAATTTTTACAAGATGCAGACAACTGACTTTCCTTGTCTTGGTTGTAAAGCATATCTCACTTCAAGAAAACTGAAAACATATGCTTTGTGCATTTGTATTTTTTTCCATTTCAGAAGTTAAAGGAACAGATGATTTCATATTCAAGTTCTCATATTTGCACATCAGATTCGAGTAACTGCAAAGTAAAGAACAATTTTAGTGCATTACTCTATTAAACTTCCTGTAACCTCACAACCTACCAACTGAACACTTAAATGAAGTGTTAAGAGGGTGCACTTCACAAATATTCAGGACAGACAATTTCACCAAACGCCAAGTCACAGATTTGGAATGTAACAAATTTTTAGTCTCAATCTGAATTTCTTTCCCCTAGAAAAAGAGATCATCCTCTCCTCAGTCTGAACCCAATTTTTTGCACATGACTTCAAACATCACTGTTTTCTGGCACTGTTTGCTTTATGAAGTTTGCTGGAGCATTAGATGCTTTGCTGTTTTCAGCTGAAGTTCTATGCTCTGAAGAAACTTTATTTTTAAGGTGTGTGTCAGCAAGCAAATCTGAACAGAAACAACTCATGTTTGACTTAGATGTACTTCTACAAAATAAAGATAATTTTATGTCTGAAAGCTGCCCAGATAACTAGATGATGTGTACCAATAAAGAGAAGGGTTCAAGTGCAGCTACTAAATATTTCTTCTACAAACAGGATTTGTGTTATTTTACTTCTGCTACAGTCAAATAGCCTTAAAGCTTGTTAAAGATTATATTACAAGAAAAAAGAAAATGAATCCATTCATTATCGCAATCATATGGGAGAAGAAGGAAGGTAGGATACATCTTTAAGGATTAAATATAAAAAACCCAAAGCATATTGGGAAAAACAAAGCCTAGTTTTACCATAACCTCTCTAAATATAGGTCAGGAACCCAAAAGATTAGAACACACAGACAATATTGTAACATTCCAGACTCTGAGCCTCTGATACTGGAAAGACAATTAAAAGGAGAGGTGCCAAACTTACATACAAAAGACTAGGAAAATTCAGTAGCAAAAAAGCAGCAAAATAAAGATATTGCATCATGTGGCTAGTCAAACAATAATTAGCTTTTCAGCTTAGGTTACAAGAAGAAAAAAGGATTATGTACCTACATTAAGATGGACAGGCTTGATAGATCTCCAAAAGAATCAGATCTCACAGGAGAGAGCTCAAAATTGCATCTTTCCAGCATTTAATCTTTTTTAAAACTGTAACAAAGTGCTAATTAAATGTTTCTTGCTAAGAATAAAAGCATGACTTCCCAACTTTGCTCAAGGTAAAGAATAATGAAACTGCTTCTCTTAATACAACATGCCAGGAACTTGAAATAAAAATTATTTCTAGCTATTAACTAGAATTTTTAGACACTATAAATGCTAATTTAAGTGATTTGACCTTGTGTAGTGAGACTGCTCTCCACATAGGAGAAATTTCAACCTCAGCAGTTTTTAAACCAAATTAATAATTTCTCTGTTCTCAAGAGGATCATTACGGAACTACATAAACACCTTTGAAAATAATTACTACTAACAATAGAAAAAAGCCTGGCCATTCAGAATCCACATTTTAAAAACTCACCATAGTTTTGCAAACAAAACTAATAATTACAAAATGTACCTTTTTTAATTATATGCACTTAATCCCAAATCTTTTGAGTGTTTGTAGGAGGAAAGCTTGGTACTTTGGAAGTTAATTTAGCCATTTTTCACCTCCAAAAGCCAGCACAAACTATTCTGAACATAACCATGTGTCATCTCCACTGTAACCAAGGTCAAGGATAGTATTTTACAAAATGGCTTAACTAATATTTGGTTCTTCTACATGTTTTGACAAAAGAGAGTTTTCCCCAAGGTAAAAGAATAACAGACCAGTACCTTACTAATGTTCTCTTGGTAAACTGAAATACAGGCATTATCAAAATGTCCTTTCCACACAATAAAAAGCCTACTCTGAAACGAATGAAATCAAAGTGAATTAGATTTGTATGAAGTGCTGAAATGCGTAAGGTATTGTGAAGCTGTTACTTTCACATTTAGAAATTAAATAAAATGCTCACTTGCACTTTCCAGAAATACACATAGAAAACCACAAACTAAGTCTCTCCCATTTTTCCTAGTGTTCATTGACGAACCATTCTTTAAAATTTTGCTTGGTAAATAACTTTTACTGTTGTATACCTAGAGAAAAGGAAAGATTACTCTCCTACTTCTGACTGAATACAAGGATACAACCAGCATAGTCAGTAAGTTGCAAAAAATCTCTTTATATAAACACTGCAAAGAGCGACACAACCCCTCTTCAGTGGCCAAGCAGGAAGTTCTGTATTTCTCCTCCTCAAAGATCCTAGCAACTTTTCAGTCAAGTTCTATTACTGTATGGGCAAAAATTAAGTTAGTCTTATCAAAATGAATGGGGATATTCTTATAGTCCTTTTAATATAGTTAAGATATTTAATCATCCATTTTAATTCTGTTAGTAAAATGAGTTTCAAAGAGGCAATAACTGAAATACCTCTTAAATGTTAGATATGGTCCAGTTATCCTGTGGCTGGGCATCCACATGCCTAGATTTGTACAACTTCAGGCAACTGGAGGATCTATTTATCAATTTAGTTCTTGGAAGCTCTGATTTTAAAATATTTCAGTATGGATATAAGAGTGTTCAGAATTCACTTGGTTCTATTTTAGTTAATATTTGCATGCGTATAATCCATGTATTACATGAAAAAATAACAATTTAGTAACACCTCCAATTACTTATGTGAAAGGTATAATTTCATAAGAAACTTCCTTCCTAATGGCCTGGATTCCTCTCCCTCTCCAGCCTCTCATTTCTCAAGGATTATCTGACATGTCGGTTATTAAAAACACAAAACACAACCAAAAACTCCAGCTGTCTCACTATCAAGTTGTGTGGTTCTACAAGACAGAAAAACAACTGTGTCACTCCCTTCTCATTCTGCATTTTCTTGTTACCTGTATTTTGTAGCTAATAGCCAAAGGGCTAAGAATAAATAACCAAAATGGCATTGCTGCTTAAATATTATGGTAAAAATAAGTGCATCCATTGGGAAATCTTTTAGCTGGTCTCAGAACAATGGGCACTKGAATGACACGGGAACAAATCTGTTGCTATTATTTTGCACACCATCTACCAGATGCACCTCTGCCTATAATTCTGAAATTTTAAGAAACTGAGCATTTACACATAAGTAAAAGCATRCTCACTCTCTCTATTTTAAATGAATAGCCATTCTATTTAAAAATTGCACAAATTTATTTCAACATTTAAACATTAAGGCTTGTTGCCATCGTTTTCCCAACAACACTGAATGACAATCTAGCACAGGTTCTACTTTTACAAGTCATTTTCAATGGCAATAATTAGCATGTATAAGCAACGATTTTTAGACAAGTTCACTAAAACACAGCACTGCAAATTCAGAAGTAATTTCTTTGAAAAGCTCTAAGCCTTTCTAAAAGGGTATTACTTACTGTGTTCAGCTGCTTATCACCATCTTTTCCTGCTTCTTTTAGCTTCTGAATATGTTCCTCRGATGATGGCAAGTTACTGCATTTTGATGCTAATGAAGGATTTGACAATGGAACCCTTGAAATACAAATATATTTCATGTTAAAAATGGAACTGCTTATACATGTCATACTACATACTCAGAGCCACTGTGATTAGTACAAACAAACTTTAACAAGATGCAAATCCAAGTTAATTACACAAAACTCTGTCCTATATATTTTAATCTGCAATTCAAATGGAAAAATAAGGCAATAAAAGGATTAACCAAAAGATGAAGTTTGTGACTAGCCTAATTACAAGATGTGTTATTTTATGAAAAAATAAAAATTATTATGAAGTGGTTAGGTTAGTCACGACCATTAACACCAGCATTTAAATGAGCCACTTTCAGAGCATGACCAATGGTGCCTAATGCTATATATTTACTACATAAGGTTTAGGTATCCTACCTCCGGCTGCTAAAGCAGACTATTCAAACATATTCCCACAAATCTCAGTCAGTGTCAAATTTCTACAATTAGAACTTATTCTATCAGCTGGCAGTGAAGGGAGGAAGAAAAGGACCCAAGGAAGAAACGCATGGGTATCACTGGGATCTCACTCAGTTTAAGCTTTCCCTTGTCACAGCTGAAAGAAACACTGGAAAGTACTACAATAGATCACTAACAAAGTCATTGTATGAACTTGCTACTATATTCAGGGGAAAAAAAATGATATTCATTCCAGGTTTGGATAAAAGTCATAGAGATTGCTAAAGCAAAACACACACAAAAATACACAGACTTCAACTAGGTATTTACTTATTTTCTGTTTCTGAGCAAAGTAAGGATATAGGACCAAACACTTAATTGCAGCACCTGCTGTAGCACAAGTAGCAGGTCAATCCAGTGAGCTTTTAAAAAAATTAAAAGCTCTTGCCAGCCATTTTAAAAACAGCATTTTTTTTGAGCTAAATCAGAGCTAATTTTTTTACTCCTGCCATATGCCCTAAAATTTGCATTAAGTAGCTACTTTGAGGTTTGCATTTTCCTGCTGCAACCTTTTCCTACAAAGCCCTAAAGAGAGCTACACTGCAGATATGCACATACATAACAGATGACTCTATGTTACGGCAGGAGTACCACAGAAAGAACGATGGCTTAAATCTCAGATATCATACAGAAAACAGGATAAGAAAGGTCTCAGAATAAAAATAGATTTCCAAGTAATAGTAAAGCAACATGGGCTTGTTCAAGTAATAAAGGTAATGAATTTAAATAGATACCATAAAGCTGTGTGGCAGTTGAGAATAAAAATACGAAAAATCAAAGTTACTGTAATGCTTATCATTAAGTTTAAAACCACTCATTTAACTAATTTTGCATCTACTTTACCATCCACCTTCTGTGAAGTTCCACAGTAGTAGAGTTTTTCAACATGTATGAAAGGGTCGGTTAGTCAGAATTGTTAATCTAGCCTCAAACGGACGTACTGAAAATTAAGTGAAACATTTCTTCTTGTCCCCATTATAAATATAGAAAACAGTATCAATATACTGAGCACTGCTGCTGTTCAAGGTCTCAGGTACAAAGAAATTCTTGTCTTTAGCTTGTAATTGGGTAAAACCAGAGACTATGTCAGAACTGTTCAAAAACTGCAACGGTCAACATGATCAAGGCTAAAACATCAATCTGAACCCTGAAACAAATTCAGTTAGTACTAAGAACTTCTTCTTTTTAATATGGCTGTTCACACCTTCATTTCACAGCAATCACAAAATTCCAAATTAAATCCCCTCTTCCCCACCTAAAAAAAATTTCACATGTACAAGACTCCCATAATTTAAGGAATATAAAACTCCTCCACATGTAAATGGATTAATTCAGTACGTGAAAATCATGTGGCAAAGCCTTCCCCTACTCTCTGGTTCTCATCTGATTTGAGCAAGAGACCACTATAACTGCTTTCCCAACTCTGTTAAATAATATTTTTTGAGGTAAATGTGCAGCTACAAATATCTTGCTTAATGATTTTCTTAGCAAAACAAAAATATCCCTTAACAATGGGGTAAAATGAAAGTCTGTTTTTACAAACGACAAGTCACTTATTTGAAACTGAAAATTGAGGCTGGGACACAACAGTTAGTCTTATTATAAATCGTCTCGTAACTTTATGAAAGGTTATTGTAATTTCATAATGTATGAAATACCATACCTGTTCTCAGTTTCAGAAGTTTGATTTGTAAGTGAAGTTTGCATCAACTGTGTGGGAGCCAAATCTACAATTAATCAAAGATTATGACTTCATTATAGAGTTTTTAGTGGCAAAGGAAATTTGAGCTACACAAATAGCATTTTGCAAAAAACATATTCAAGACAATATTGCAATCTGTTCACGGCCAATAAAAAAGATGCCTCTTTGAGGCASTATTCAGATGTTCCTCCATATATAAATAAAAATTTTTAAAATGCAGTTTTCTCCAACATTTCCACAGCAGTTCTGCAGAACAGTTTGCCAGTAGGCCAGCAGTGAAACTACACAGGAGTTTAAATACGTTTATACCAATAGCCATATAAATAGTTCTATGTACAATATTAAAATAATAAATGTATAGTATGCCCTGATGTGAGGCATGTTCTACAACATTTTAGGAAAAGAAACCATCAAGAACAGCAAAAGAAAGAAAAAACATTTTTTAAATTCTCTAACAGAAATTGAAGAGTATTTACCCTTCAAAAGTATCCTACAATGGCAAGAAAACAACCCCGGCTATAAAGTAACGCTAAATAGTAAAACAGTGCACTCAAACCATGGTTCAGACTAAAAAAAACATATGAAAATCCCAAAACAACTTCCCCCCCACCAAAACAGAAAAAAAAATTAATGAAGAGACATGTTAGTGTTCCACTGATAGTATTTCTTAGTCGAATGTACTTCGGTCCAAATATTCACATCCCTCATCATAAGTTTTGACAAACTGCATTCACACACTGATAAATGAAGACTATGTAATAAAAACAGGAAAGTGATTACTCAATTAATAATTTGGTCAAGTTCAAGTAGAACAACTTAGAAGAAAGAAATGCAGACACTAATTCAAAGGAACTAGAACAGAGAATTAACAAAAACCAAGCCAAGAGAAGAATCAACTAAAATATGGAAGTTTTACTACAAGTTTTACTGCTTTATTACACGGAAAAGAAAAGAACTTGGTTGGGTTTCCCCCTCTCTTTCCCACTTCACAGTCCAGAGATAAATGGACACTTTGGTGCTACTAAAGTGGCCCTGGGTGTGACACAAAGCAATGCAAAAACCCTCTTGAACAGTTCCAATCCCAGAAGTTTAGTTCTGCGCCAGCTACACCTTACTCTGTGGAACACTCCTCTTAAAGAAAGATTTATGCCTTCCATAGAACTGATCAAACCAAGTGGAGAAATTAGTAGTAAACAGTTACCTTGAGGTTCACTTTCTCTGGGTTCTTTTTTAAATTGTTTTGGTGGTCTAGGAGCTGTAACACACTTTACTGGAGAACTTTCTGGACTTGATTCCAAATGTAATCGAAAGTTCTAAGAAAACGGAAAAGATGAAATAAAATACCTCCAAACTATTCAATGCCTTTAACCTATTAACAAAATCACTAATTTAACTATTAACATCTTGAATACAGCACCAGTTTTCTGATTGTTACATTATTTTAAGCAGAAAAAATGCAACTGACTGGCTAGTTCATACCAAAGTGTGTGATATTAATTTTGAAAAAAAAAATAAATTTCATTTTACATATAAGCTTGTAAAATATTTCCGATAGAACACAGTTGTCCTTAAAATTTTGAATTTTAATAGAAACTCGTTCAGATAAGGAAATGAGAGGGAAACAAGTATTCTCTTAATACACCTATGCAGAACAAAACAGTTATGGAAGCTGAAATCATGGAAAAGTGTCTATATGATTCTGTTCAACCTTTGGATCCAGCACAAAATTTTATCAATCAACATTTAGTTAACAACAGAATTTATGCAGGTAGAATTGATTATCACCCCATCTATGACAACACAGCAGTAAAACTTTATTACGTCTGAAGATTTTAAGTTACTCTAAAAGAAAGTCATTGTTAAAACAATTCTGAGCATAGGATTCTCAGAGAACAGAATAGATTTAAAACACCCTCCCACCATACACCATAATTAAAATAACTTACCTCATCTGGTCTTGGCTCAGATAAATGTTTTGTCAGGTTAGGCAACAAACCATTTTCTGCACCTTTCCTTGTGGGCTGTTTTGTTTCTAATGTCACTTCTTTAGCTTCAGCTCTTTCAGATGAAGGATCTGATTTCTCCTGCACACAAGTTGTACTTTCGTTCTCAGAGAGTCTTGTTGACAGCTTGCCTTGTGCCTTCAAATGCTCTGCTTCTGCAGGCATTTGACTTGCCTCTGAAACTTCAGGGAAATCTTTTAAAAAAGAAAGCTTGGGGGTATTTGGAGAATTTGAGTTACTTTGCTTCACATTACTAGCTTTCAGCAATTTAATTTTGGTCCATTTAGAGTTTTTGTTTGAGGAGTTATTTCTACCATTCAGAGTGCATTTGACAGGCATTGCTTTTTTGCTAGGGAAAAAACGTTTGCACTGAGTACTTTGACTGGGCTCTTTCTGAGTAAGCATTTCACTTTGCTGGAACTGTTTGTTGTCATGCTTTTCTTCTGTTTTGCTATCCTCGGCATTAAGGGAATCTTTTTTCACTTCTACTGTATCTGACTCAATCTCACCTGCAATTTCTTCACAAAGTTCAAGAATGCTCACCCTTTTGGATTTCGCATCGTTCTCTGGTTGGTCAGCCACACTTGCTTCACTTACAGATGGCTGTGAAGCATTTTTTGGTTTTGTACTTGGCTTTACATTCTGATGAATGTGTTGCTTTTCCTTAGATACTGTAGAATTTGGCCTAAGAGAATCAGTTTCCACTTTCTTTGTGTTGCTAGAATTAGGAGATACAGGGCCTGTTTGGTCTTTCTTGACTTCCTCAAGACTCCCATCAGGACATGATGAGGACCCTTGAAGATTGTGTTGAAAGCTACTGGATTTATCCTTTTTACTGTCTGCTTTACATTTTTTCTCTTTCAGAGAGCTGATCACTTCTACATGCATTTCTTTATCCTCGTTTGTATTGTCTGGCTTTATCTTTGTATTTTTCTGTTCCGTTTTCCCTCCAGCAGATTTGAGTGGTTTTGCTGCAACACTGTGAGTGTGTTTTTTTGCCTGGCTACTGTGCTTAACTTCCGAAGTTTTTTCTTCTTTAACTTCTCTGCTGCGCAGGGATCTTGCTGGAACATGTACCTGTGTTAACTGCTGCAGTCTCTGTGATCTCCTCATTACTGGCTCATTTGGTACAATTATGCATTTTGACTTAGGAACTTCTTGCACAGATTTTTTCTGGCATACCTCCTTATTTTTTGCAGATTTAGGCTGTTGCTGATGGACTGTTTTGCCAGGTATTGTTTTATTATTTGAGCTGAATGCTGATGATCTCGTAGTCATGCGTGTTCCTACTTCAGGTCCATTGGTGTTATCACTGAAAGATTGAAGTAATTTTTTTTTCAGCATCCAGAAAGTACAATTTGTGATAAGATTCTTTTCATTACTGCTAATCTCTSCCTCTTTTTCTCTTTTCTAAAACACTAGATCTTGCATTCTCAATATTTTTAGAAGAATTTTCTGTGGAATCATTCTAAAATGTGTTCATTTCCAACTGGTTACTCTTAAGTGTTGTATTTAATGGTTTTTATGCATGGCAAGACAGAACTATAACCAGTTTTTAACATCTCTAGCAGCTTTTAATTGTCAAATAAAGCATTAGCTTAGATAGTATTAGATTTATTTTTGCTTCAGAAACTTTTTTGAAGGAGGTCTTTCTGGATCTCAAGACACTTATATGGAGAAAGATCAGGTAGCAGAGAGAATACACAATGATTTAAATCTGATCTCCCTTCTAGCAGTATTTAACTATTTAGCTGTATCTTTAACTCAAATTCCCTCTGCTTAGATTGTTTCTGCACTAATGTAGTCTACAAGGAACAATTATATATTTTTTTGTCACTGACCTGTTTGATTTGACAGAGGTTTTGAGTACGGATTTCTCCTGCACTGCACACTGATTGGGGTTTGATTTATTTGAGCCATGTTTTGTATCCGACACCTCTTTTTCATTCTTCGATGAAGATTGTTTGCTGTTCTTGTCCAGCTTTGGACGTTTAGCAGAAGGCTCCACTAATGTAGACTTCCTTTTCTGAGCTGCCATTTCTGGAAAAAAACCCAATTGATCCAGCTTTTAGACTCTTTGTCAAATGTCCTAACTTTTCACTTTTATATATTCACTTTTCCTTTTATAGCAAAATCATGCTGTGATCGGAAAGCAAATCACCAAAGCAATCTCAAATCAAATTACACTTATTTTACTTACAGGTTTTTATAAGAGGGAATCGATGTTTAGGCCAAAGTAACTTATCAAGGTGTGCCAAGAGCATTCCTTACGCATATGCTTACAAACAGGACGTTTCATGCCACCTGTGAAGAATAGAAAATGTTCATGCAGTAAACACTTCATTAACTTCCTCCTCAGACTTTGAGTTCCCGCCTTCTTCCATCCCCTCAAACAGTGCTCAGCTTTGAAGTTTCACTGATGAGGAATTTAAAAAAAAACAACCAACCAAAAAACAACCTACAAATTTCATTTTCTATTTCCCTATCCAACGATTTTTAGCACTTTGGTGTCTTAAGCGTTACCCTTTTACCTTTCGAAAGGTGGCAGATAACAGTACAATCCAAAAGGAAGTTTCTCAGCCTTTCACCTTTTTCCAGGAAACAGTATGCTGCTCTCTTTCAGAGCCAACAAAAAAGTGGGCCTGATGTTAATCCTGTGCCTCAAAGAAATAGTGAATAAACTAATTAGACTCAGTTACTAAGTTCTGTGGCTGCTACAACAGAACTTGACAGACATAAGGAACCACCTACAACTGTTCCTTCCGATATTACTTAAGCTACAAATCAGAGGTGGAAAGCCTAGGAAGTAGCATTATTTGAGACATTTGCCTTGGCAGTTAAAGACAATGTCTTCCTGAGAACTGAAATAATGTTAACAATGCAGAAGTTACTCTGCACAAGAGTCTGAAAACCAACAGAGATTCAAATCTTCATTGATGTTGTAACTAATCCCTATTATATGTATTTCTGACTTCTGAAACTTTTCAGTTCCCTTATTCAAAGACACTATCATTGTATTACGGCGTAAGTAATTTTTCACTAAAGTTTCACTAATAACTTCATAAAATTAAGTTTGCTGGAAGACTCAGTTGTCACAACTTCCACATTAGCTTTTTCAGTCAAGAATTATCTATTAATTTTTGTCACTGACAGACTGACAAAGATTTCTATAAAACTATATTGTTTTTCAAACCTTAACTGATCTGACGTTAAATCTGACAGATTTTTACGGTCAAACAGGAACAAGGCGCCAGTTGTGTAACACAGATCAGATACTTTCAGTTCATTACAATCACAGTACAACTTCCAGTACTGACAAACGAATATCTTTCTCTAACAATTTGAAAGATACTTACATTAAGTTCCTTTTAATAATTATTCATTATCCAAAAGGAAAAAGTAAATAATTGTACCTTTTCTTCTCTTTAGACTTTAAATTGTCCTTAACCTCATTTTAATTTATCCACTTATGAAAGCACTTCTAACAATGCAAACCTGATAATTTTGTTTAAACACTGATAAAAACCTCAGATTCCAGACACCAGTGCTGTCTTCTGATCTTCTGCTTTAAAGAAGATGACAAACAATTCACGTTTGAGATTTTTTTTTAAATTCTATCCAGGGAAGAAATCTCCAATAGCACTTTCTGTGGTGCTATTTTCATGTCTCTCCCCGAGGAGCAGGTAACAGAACTTGTGTGCCTAAATTCTAATAGCTCATGAGCTCCATGACACCTCACAAGCCTATGCGTGTCCAGTAGTCAAAGAAAATCAGTCAGAGCTGCGGTATGGCCACTCATCCTGAAAATAACAGCTCTAGTTGCTGAATAGATCTTTGGTCTCTTAGAGAACAACACTGACTCTCAGAATTTGAGAACACCATAACACATACTACATACACCTGGACCTTCCTGGGTTTTTTCCAGGCATGACACGGCACACTCAGGGAAGATTTTCAAGTACAAAACAGAAAGTACAAAACTTCCCTCACTGGCACTGCTTCTCAGAAAACTAACAAATACACTCTCCTCCCACGGAGCTCTTTAACAGTAATTTCTTTCCTACYAATACTTTGCACAACAGAGCAAAGTCTCTTCCAGACATTCCAGCACCGGCAGTCTCTGCCCTGGAGAAGTCACCCTCTACTGAAAGCCGGATTATGGAACGAAGAGAAGACACAAAAGTGCAGGAACAAACACGAGCAAAGGTTTTGGTACAAGAAGTACAGGACAAAAAAGCCCCAACAAAACAAACAAAAAACCATCAACCCCAAAAAACCCCAAACCAACAAAACAGAGAAAGGCGAGTCTCACGCCCTCCAGTCCGTAAGACGGGCTGAGGCTGGTTGCCCACCTGCCAGACAGGGCGCGGGGGTCTCGCACCCGAGCCGTCCCGGCTGAGGGCCACGGCAGCGCCCGGCAGCCCCCGTGTCACAACTCGGGACGAAGGCAAAGGAACGGAAAGGAAGGCCTCCAAGCGTGGCCCGGTGTCACCCGCCCCAGCGCCCCGCTGTGACAGCCCTCCCGGGGCAGGGCCTGGAGGGGAGCCCCCACTGCCGGCCGGGAGCTCCCGGGCCAGAGCGGCCCGGGGCAGGGCGGGGGTGCCGGCATGAGGCCGGACGCCGCCAGGCGCCCGTCCCGGCTCCCGCTCGCGACAGGGCATGGCTGGCTCGCTCCCCCCGCGACAGCGGCGGGCAGGCCCGGGGAGGAGCCGCCGCCGGGCTCTCGGCCGCGGGCGGGGGCGCGGGGAGCACCGGGCACAGGGGGGCCGGGGGTGACGGGACCCGCTGAGACACGGGAGGGTCGGGGACAGCAACTTCCGCAGCCCCCTCTCTCGCCCCCCGGTTTCCCGGCGGCCCCTTACCTCGCGACCGTGTCAGCGACGTGCCGGCGCTGGCGGAGGCGGCGAGCCCGAGCCTCGAACCCGCCCACAGCCGGGCACCGCCGCGGCACCGCCCCGTCCCTCCCCGCCCGCCGCCGGCCCAGCCTCCCCCGGCGGGCTCGGGGCATCTTCCGGCGGGAGTCGGAACGGGGAGGGCGTCGTGGGTTGCGCATGCGCGGCTGCTTGTGTGAKGGTGTCTGCCATATGGGAATGTTAAGCAAAGAATGCAGAGACAGTAGTAATTAAAACGTGCATCTAAGGACTGGAGGATGTTTACAAGAGTATGTAGTGACAGGACAAGGGGGAATGGCTTCAAAAGAGAGAGGCTAGGTTTAGATCAGGTATTAGGAAGAAATTATTTACTGTGAGGGGGATGAGCCACTGGAACACGCAGCCCAGAGAAGTTGTGGGTGCCCCATCCCTGGAAGTGTTCAAGGCCAGGCTGGATGGGGTTCTCAGCAACCTGGCCTAATGGGAAGTATCCCAGCCCATGGCGGGGGGTTGAAACCAGACAATCTTTAAGTTTCCCCTCTGGCAGCAATGTCCCGGTGGCTCAGCCCACTCGCACTGCTAGGCGCCCGGGTAGGTTGTCCAAGCCTTGTCGTCTGGCATTTCACTGGCAGCCGTAGTGAAATGCAAAGTGAAGAGTCAACCAAGAGGGGACCTCATTAATGTGCATAAATATCTAAAGGGAAGTATCAAGAGGATGGAGCCAGGCTCTCCTGGGTGGTGCCAAGCAATAGGACAAGAGGCAATTGGCAGAATCTGATGCCCAGGAAGTTCCACCTGAACATCAGGAGGAAATTCTTCACAGTGTGGAGCACTGGAAGAGATTGCCCAGAGAGGGTGTGGAGTCTCCCTCACTGGACATAKTCAAGAACGGTGTGGGCACAATCCTGTGCCATGTGCTCTGGGATGACCATGCAAGTTGCACCAGATGACCCACTGTGGTCTTTCCAACCTTACCCATTCTGTGATTTTGTGATTCTGAGTCCCCCCAAGTTCCTGGTGGTGTTACAGTAGATGTGCTCACAGCAGCATTTCCTCAGCATTTGCGGGCCCCTCCTCACAAGGGTGTTTGCAGACACCTCTGAAATGGGTTACTGAGCCTCTGCTCAGCTGTGTGGGCGTGCAGACAGCTGCCAGCCCCCTTGGCACACGTGCGTCATGCTGCCAGCATGTCACTTAGGTGTAAAGCAGGACGGACACTTGTCTCGGTTGGAGAGATCAAAGACGGTTGTCAGGTGTGTCTTTGTCCTGTGCCATCTCCACTCCTCTCCCCAGAGTACTGAGTTCACTCCGTGAGCTGCCTTTTTGAGTCCACTTGTCCAACTTGTTTTGCTTTCCTAAGCTCAGCAGTAACCCTGAAGGTACCAGCTAGCTCTTTTGTTCTGTGTATTCTGCACAATGTTGCACAACTCATTCTGTAGCATAACCACGTATTTGTGATTTTTGCCATGGTCTGRGATATTTCAGTCCTTACTACAGTTGTAAAGTGTTTATACTTCACCTAACCTTGTATTGTGGCTTCTTTGCCTCAGCATGTTTCTGTGTTCTGAGCCTGTTGTCTACATTGGCAAGTAAGGGAAATTCTGAACAAAAAGCTGAGGATCTGACATCCACACCACTGATGTAGCAGTCCAGACCAGCTTTAGTCACTCTGGATGCAGTGACAGTTGAAGTTTGAACACACCGGTATGTTCTGGGGATGTAACTGTGCCTTTGGTTTCCTTCAAAAGGAATCCATTATGCACACTCCAAGACCCTGCACAGTAAGTGGGAGTAGTCAGAAGATTTCCTTCAAAAGTGAGGTGGTGCTCCTAACTAGAATACTAATGCGGAGGTACCTCACGCATACCTAGTGTGCTCCGTCTGTATCACTAGCCTAGGGCTAACCTGAAGTAGGTCCTCCCTGAAATGCACAGTGTCTGTATCAGGATTCTCGACATTCAGCAGCTTTGCTGGGCATATCCACTCCTATCAGTATGTTCTACTTGCCAGTATAGACACGGCCTCAGTTTATTTGACTGTGAATTCACCTAGTGATATGTATACATCACTGGAGAATAGCACGGTGAACTTTGGCCAACAGCCCTGAAAGGCATTAAAAGAAAAGGTTTTTAATGGTAGTATGTGACAGGGTTTCTCTCAGAGATTTCTGATTTCCTGTACAGATTTCTGGTTACAGTTCACTGATCTAAAAGAGACCACACAAGTATTTTAGTATTTGGTTCTGTAAATATTCATTTGTTAAGGCTTGAAGTATTTAAAAAGGGGTTATTTTTGTTCTTAGAATAAACTTTTTATAAGTTTTATCTATTTTATAGTCTTCAAAACATTTTAGTGATTTCTATTGTTACCACATTTATGGGATTAATTGTTGGAAATTGCTGTCAAGTTTCTGAATAGCATAAATTTGTTTGGATATACATCAAATTTACCTGGAGATATTTTGTTTTGCCTGTAAAGTTTTTTGTTTCTTTGTTAACTGGAACAAAGAACTGCTTTCCTTGGTAAGTCCTCTTTCTGGACACACTTCATTGAAGCACAGTGTGTCCTGGACTAATGGGAATTTTCAGCAGCTGTAGTTTTTTTTAAAAGCTGATAGGAGGAGATGTTATTTATAACTCTCTATAGCAGCTCCTCTTTAATGCATGATAATCTGCTGTGACTTTACAATGAATGCAGCAACATGTGGTCTCCTGCTCTCCTTCAGTAACCGACAGAATATTTTCCAGATGAAGGATATTTTAATCACTGGGCTGCATGTAAATTTCCTGGAGGATGATAAAAGCATTTCTTTATCTTATCTTTATAAATTTAACATGATGTTTTCCCATGTCTCTTTCTTAGGAACATGAAGCAAGTAGATTTTCTCACATCCTTCCATGAAATAGTAATTTGCAGTATAGCAGGGAAATAGTAAAGTAGCAGGCATTCTTATAAAGCATTACATTCCAAAATTTGGAAAAACGTAGTTCATGGGATAAAAGAATGACAGTAATTTTCCAGTTTTCCACAGAAGGTGGCAGCATTTTGAAGCACTGATGTCAGTGTGAACTTGCTAACAAATGTCATTGTTGAAAGAACACAAACTTTACAGAAATTTACTCTTCTCGGAAGTTGTGGTGAAGATAAACAGGAGTGCTCAGGCACGAATTTTTTGAAGCACTGGGAGACCTGGGAAGGGAGGAAAGACTGCATTCACATAGGTGGAGTATGTGAATAGGACAGATTTAACCCTAAAAGGATTCTTGTTTAATTTAGCCTTGTTTACGTCTGCTGTAATACTGCTGGAGTGCCTTTTGTCTGTAGCCAAGTGAAAAATTACTTGCTTCTAGGTTATGCCTTTTTTCACAGAATAACTCAGCTGATAATGGATCACTCCACTAATTGCAGAGTGCCCTGTTGGACTACAGCTTTGGGAGATGACTGTCACCAAAGAGGGGAAGCTTCTCCTATTATTTTCTCCACTTCCTTTCCCCTGCCGGCAGTGTTCTCCAGCTCCTGACCTCATGCCAGCCTCCATCTAGCACCTGAGGGACCCCCATAGACAAGCGAATTTTAACTTCCTGAGCTAGGGAAAAAAATAACCCAGTGGAAAAACTGAATCATATTCTACCAGAGTAAGAAAGGCTGAGGACCATATGACTGGAATCAGGATAAGAAAAGGCAGGGGAGGAGGAAGCACAAGCCTTCCCCTTTCGGCATGAGGGAGCTGTTAACACTGACAGCTGCTTGTGAAACTGCAGCCTTAGGGCGGGCTACATAGTTATAGGATTGAGCTCTTGACCCCAAACTCAATCCCAGCAGTCCTGCTAGCAGRCAGACCTTACAGCCCTCTTTGACATGCAAACACACTCCCAGCCTGCCCTGCTGCTTATCAGACATCTCATCTGAGCAAGGAAGTGGTGACAGACAACCAAGAGGCAGGAGCTGCTTAACCTTTCACCGGTAATTAACCTTGCAAGCACTGCTCGCCTCAGAATGCCTCAGACAGGTGACATCAGGCCACATGGGAAGCTCATTTAAACCGGTGGCTTTCTAATCACTACATATACCGAACTTTTAAGGAACATGAGGAGCAGCTGAGACAGCCTRAGGCCTCGATTTCCCTCTCTTCAGCAGATTCAAAAAGTCCCTTTATCCTAGAAGGGAGATTTTTCCATCTCCAGTAGAAGGAATGAGACAGGAAAATTGGATCCCTCAGAAGAAGAGATGTTTGCCAATGAAGAACCACTGTCTGTTTGGCAGATTTTTCCTTTTCTTCTGTTGGAATGAAAAATAAACAAAAAAAAACCCCAAACCAAACCCAAAATGTGACTGAGATATTCCACAGCAGATTGGCTGCAGGAGTTACTTTGCCGGCTGGCTAGGAGCACCACCAGCCTGTTGGGAGGGACCCAGCATGTATGCTGAACGTCAGTGGCAAACCCCAAGGGAGAGTCTCTTGGACTTTTTTATACCTTCCTCTTTCTTATTCATTGCCTTGAGCATTCCAAGGTTCTTTTTGACCAGCTGGCATCCTGGGATGAGAACCCCAGCAAGTGGCACAGGTTGAAAGGTGCCTCTGTGTTACAGCAACTCGATGACTCAGGGAACAAATGTTTCCTTTTTTTCCCTCAAGGTGATGATGCATTGAGCTGAAGCGGCCTGGGGAGAAGAACGATGTGCAGAGCTAAAAGTCCTCTTCCAGGCAGGTGTGAGTCATTGGCATGAGCCAGGTAGCTACAGGAGTTGGAAGTGAAAGAAGCAGTTCCCCTCTGAAATTCCCGTGTAAATGGCACGTGGGACAGCAGGGATTGGAGGGTGCCCTCACTGCCTGGAGTTGAAGAGCTTTACAGGACAATTAGCTGAAAAAGCAGGGGGGCCGTGTTCAAAATGCGGGGGAGGGGAAGGTGGAATTTGAATAGTTGGTTTTGGTATTTTTCTTTTTACAGAGAGGCAGGGAAAAAAAAATGGGCTGGGATTTGTCCACTTTGCTCACATGCTGAATGTGAGATTTAATTTTTTTCAGGGGAAGAGAGTAACAGGCATAAAAAGGACTGCAGACAGTTACATCTGGAGGGAAGGCTGGCAGTCGGCTTACAGAGATTTGGGTCCAGGCCAGACAGTGGATATGTGTGTATGAGAGTGGTGCACAGGGGTCCAGACCATTACAGAAAAAGGGGAGGAGGCTGTTTGAAGCATTTGGGAACTGCTGAGCTACAGCAAGCTGCTCTATTTTGTTGACTTGAAAGGCTCAAACAGTTGACTGCTACATCTCAGCCAGAAATCACAACTTGCAGCAAGGTGGAGGTAAGGAGAAGCTTCCTGAACCACATCTGGGGAGTAATTCTAGAATGCGTAGCCCTTTTCCTCTCTGTGTGAGTCTAGGCCTCGGAGTGACTGCACCCTGCAACAGTCAGTGTGTTGATGTCTGAAGTGTGACACTAAGTGCCAAACTGACAGGACCAAGTTGACCTGCCTGGAGTCACTGCTGCTTTATTGGCATTTTCTTGACACCAGCTCCTGTGGAGTTGTAGATTGTCCTCCACAGCCTTTTCTGCTAAGTATTTTAAGCAGTGCTGTTACGTGTCTTGGTTTCTAAAGAGAGTATTAATTCTTCTGTTCAGTGAAATGTATACCATGGATTAGTTTGTCGGTATTCAAAGACCCGTATTTGTCTATTGGAAATTTTCAGCTTTTCCAAGTCTTTTTTTTTTTTGCCAGGAGTGGACATAATAAATTACACCCTAAAATCTTGGTCTTTATGATCTGGTACTAAGACAGCTGAGGCCACAAATGGCTCTTGGGTGACTGAAGGCCTCACAGATAAAAAGAACAGTACCATGCATTGACTCCAAGGGCAAAGTGAGAAGAGGTGGATGGTCTGGAGCATGTATGTGAAATGTCCTCTTTTGAGCAGGAGGGCTGAACTAGACAATCTCTTGATTGTCTTGATTGTCTCAAGCTMCTATGGGATTCTGAACTAGGAACAAAGTTTTCTTGAAGAGGTAGGTGTCTGCAGCCTTTGTGGCTTGGAATTTCATTTTCATTCTACTCCATCTTTCCAGTAATGAGTACACTGATAACTAACAACTTTCTCCCACCTTCGGCATTACATATCCCTGTGGATGCCTGGATACTCAGATCACATGAAAAGGCAAATAAAGACCCTGTGAATTCACACTGTTTTGAATAGAGGGCACATTGTGGACTTTGGCTCACTTGTGAAACTGTGTACAAAGATATTACACAGCAAAAATGTTTATGGCACTTGTTTCTAGCTTGTGTGTACCCTGTAAGATCTGAGGTAAGTGTCTGCATTATTTGTTTCAGAAAATCTGACTGGGAAAGCTTGAAGATACCCATAGTAAAATGTGACTGTTACCACTTTGCACACTGCTTTGAACAATGCATTTTCCCTAGTGGGGTATAAGGAAAAACATTCTATATCTGGGGRAAAAGCCCCAACTTTACAGATTTTTGCTAGATGTAGCTTTAAAGATAAATGTCTCATGGGGACTTGCATATGGGATTGGACCTAAGTGAAGTAAGTGCAGAGAGACAGAAATTCTGCCATTAATCATACTACCTTTATTTGAACAGTAAGGTGTGATTTAATGCAAGTGGTTTTATTTTTATTAATACTTGCTGCTGAGTTTTGAACAGTACTGTATCTAAACAATTCTACACATATAATGCTAAATATGCTGTTTATTGCTCATTGTTTTCGCATGAACATAAAACCTGGAAATGAATACAAGAATAAATAAGGCACCCTACTAATATGCTGATTTCCTGTATTGTAGTAGCATGCACATAATTTCATTTTTCTTTTGCAAGTCACTTTTCTCATTTTTCTTATTAGAGAAAAAATAAGTTAGAATTCATTATTTGGGCAAGTGCCTGTTTGAAAAGTCAAAACTTGAAAGCACTTTCTAATTTTTTTAAATTCAACTGTCCACCTTACAAAACAGCTTTCGTATAGCATGTCCCAATTTCTTTTTATAAAGACAAAAAGTATTTTTGTTCTTCCTTTGCTGTTACTAGGAAACATGCCTTGCAAGAGGAGTGTTCACGTACTGCTTGAGACAACAGACCTGACTCGCTTTTTTTAGCCACATTTTCTTCTTGTACTGACCCCGCTCAAAAGATAAAAATAAAAATGCAGAGGCATCTTTCCTGACTTCTCTTATGTGGCTGGGCCCAAATCAGTGATCAGCAGAAGGCGGGAGCTCCACAGAAGCTGCTTAAGGGCCTGTTTTAAATTTCGGTATGCCCTAAATTAGGACTTCCCAACAGTTTCAAGATATATTCTGTCCAACTGTCCTTCTTCCTCAAGGCCCACGTTGGCTGTCACTCTGTGKCAGGGCTGAGGAGAACAGCAATGCCTCGGACACCCTCACAACTCGTAACCTGCTAGAGCAGAAATCAGTTTGCAGTGGCTTCAGTGATTTGACAACCTACTGCCAAAATGCTGACAAATGATCAAAGAAACAAACCAGAGACAGGGCTCTGACCTCCATCCCAACTATCTTTAAATGGTTTGTTGCATGCTTTTCAGAAATTATATGAAACAATAGCAGAGACAAAAGGTTTTAATTTGGTGGTTTTTTAAATTTAAAACAGATTATATAATAATTTCCTGATGCTCTGGTGTTTATTCTTTAAAACTGAAATGTCCTTGCAGGGTAATATAAACATAGCAGGTTCAATCATCCAGTTTACCAGTTATATGATGTATGTGTTATTTACTTATGTGACAACACCCAGCTTTACATAAACTTTGAAATGCAAAATGTCTTTTAATTACGTAAGTTTTTACAGTACTGTTTTAAAGGAATATTTTGGTTATATGTAAACACTATAAATTAGCTCTTTAAAAAATAACCATGTAAGACAAGTATGGCATTGACATAGTTTAAAAAACAACAACCAGCCCTAAATCTGAATGCTCTCACAGCAGAATAGCAAAAGCAGGTATCAATCTAATGCTATGGAAAAACATGCTGAAATTTTGACTTATTTGAAGAATCAATACTTTTTTTGATCCCTCCTTTTGTTTCCATATTTTAAGATTTTCACCATGAGTGCCCTAAGGAATGGGCCAACTGGTACTCTATGTGACAGGATAATATAAGCTATTTTGAGTGTCGCCATTCTAATAGTAAAAGCCATCTAAATTAAATCTCCTAAATACATATTGGTTTAAATTAAAATCCTGAGGAATTATAATCTCTCTACTTGATAATTTTGGTTAAGTGCAATTTGATGTATGCAGAACACTATTTCATTTAAGGTCATTCTTAGTAAGGCATATTAAAAATAAATATAAAAGTGACAACATAATATTTAGTTTCTTGCTACAAAATCTTAGGCAAAAATATTTTTGCATGTAGTAATGGACTTTATCCATTTGCTGGCTTACAGGAGTTAAAATTTGTGCACTAAGCTTAACTGCCCTTGTCAGAATGTGCCACTGTGCTATAATAGTGGTCCAAAGCTACATGCTAAAGATTTTATTTCCATGCTCAAACATAGCTTGCACAAACTGCTTGAAGACTCTGTCCATGTAAGTGCACTTCCTTGGCCATATTCCTTCCAGAAAACCGATATGGCCTCCACACGAAGTCAGAACCAAAGCAACATTTGCATTTTGTTTGGCAGTTTCTACTGGTATAGCTAAAAGGGGGGGAAAAAAGTTGTAAGTGCTTATCCTTCTGTGAAATGCCAGCCATTGAATCATTTCTATTAAACATTTCTGATATTATGTATGAATAAACAGGCACAACATTAATATATGCTTAAATGTCTCACAGGATGTAGAACCATAGCTGTATTAAAAGCCATTTCTCTTTTCATCATTAATGCGCCTTACCTGTGTGATTTGTTTTTTTCTGGCTGCTGTAAAAGTTTCAGCTTCATCTGTCAGTCACACTGATGGAATTAACTCATGTTAATGCATACTTAGGATTTGCTATAAATAGTGTAAAGAAAAGGGCAATCGAGCCTGTAGTTTTTAACTGTTATTGCAATATTCAACTCTAGAAAAGCTGAAGAACTGGGACCTCAGTTGTAATTGTATGAGACTCCAAGCACAAAAGCTTTAATGTCAGGGTAAGATTTGGTCTGTAAGATATCCTATCAGCCAATATAAAAGATTATAATTACATCTGATTTGCCATACATTTACACCTGCATGTTTAGAGCACACCATGCAAACACACTGCGAGATGGTTCTTTCCCCGAGGACCGCATAATCTAATACACAAGGTAAACAGAAAAAGAGGCAAACAACTGTACAAGGACACAGAAAGCTGCTCCGTGCCACCCAGGAGAGTAGTCGTTCTCTGCTGAATAGTGACTGCTAGAAATTATTTTAGAATGTAGATTATTATACGGGATAGTACCAAGATTTTTCTTTTGCTGGGTTAGTTTCCTGATCTGATTAGCTCCCTAATCCAGTTGCCCACATTAATGCCAACATCTGAATCGTGGCAGACACAGTCAGATAGAGCCTTCAGTGAGGTGGCCATTTCAGCAACGGCCTACAATTAGCTTAAGTCATCTGTGAATGACACCTGAGAGATGCACTGATGTGGAAATGTGTAGGAGGGGAGGCTTCAGTGCCTCCTGTTTTGACTGCATAGATGTGTGGCTTAATCAATATTACCACCTGGACAGTTCCCTTTGTGAAGGAAAATAAAGGTCATTTAGCACAGACTGACACCAGAGAAAGCATATGACTTTACAAAGGGTACTTTGGTGCGATGGGATGACCCTATCTTCATATGAACTGGTTGACAAGAAGTGGAGCTTTGTATCAAGAGTGCAAACAACCACAGATCCATAAAAATTAAGTTATTTAGGCAAATTCCTCTGGAGTTTTAGGTATGCTAAATATACTTCTGAATAAGCAGAAGTCAATACATTTCAGTAAAGAATGCCTTTCAAAGCTCTGGTTTTCAAGTAATAAACTTTATGAAAGAGAAAACAAATTGATACAGATTTTTTGATTATTCAGGATTGACAGAAAAAGCAACAGCAAAAGAAAAATGCTTTGTCCAGAAAGAAAGGAGTAGCAGAAGTTTCACTGTGTTGTCTGAAAAAGTTATGACTCCCCAAGAAAATAAAGCCGATTTTAAGTCATGCACTGCTCAACTAAAAATGTCTTGGCACTACAACACAAAGCAGCAAGTCATTCACAAGACTTCTATTACTTCCTCATTTATTTTAAAGTATTTTTGAAGTGAGATTTTTAATCAGGTTGAATTTTGGGGGAGTTCAATTGTCCACATCCCTTTCTGACTGCACTTCCTTCAGAGACACCTTCCACTCATTCCTATTTCTAGGAGTCTGTTCCTTTACACATTTGCTATCTCAAAGGTCATTATCCTTGAATAGTCACTGTCTCCGCATATTAGTACCTTCTTCATAGATGTGCTCCTTACTTTCATTTGGATGCTGGCAGACTCAGAGCCGTGTGCTTCAGATGCCAATTTGCCTTCATTTTCAGCAACCAGAGTAAGAGCACAGAGTAGCCCTTTGCTTAGCCAAAAAAGGACCCCCAGCCAGAGTAAGCCACACGAGAACTTGAGTGCAATGACTGTGGTGAACAGCTGTGCAACTTAAAATAGCTCAGGCCAGAAGCACTGGACCTGTAGAGCCAGGGGAGCAGTCTGTGCCTCAGAGGTCCCTACTAGCAGTGCCTGGAAGGACATGCTCTGTTCCACTCCAGGACCTCAGCACAGATGCAAAACCAACCGCCTGCGTAGCTGGGTCTGTGTCTTTTGTGAATGTGTGTTACAAGCTCCCTGCCCATAACATGAGGTATGTGACTGTGCCCTGGGGGAGCACAGGCTGAGCTCCAGAAAGCAATGCGGATTCTCTTCCCCAACGTGTGAGGTTCTTTGCTACTCAGTGCTATCCCTTTTTTCCACTCTTTCCCTCCTTTCAAAATTGCATGCATCTAAGTAGTTTATAGATTCCAGCATTTACTAAGTGATTCTGATTCTTCCTTTGGTGGAAGAAACCATGGTTCTTACTGTTTCTACAAGAAGTCCTTGGTTTTTCCTTTGTTCAGCTGGAAAATTAAATACTGTATAATATAAATACTGTCTGCAGTATCTAGGCCTTCTAAAGCAGTACTGAGGCAAGACTAAAAAGAAAAGCCAATGAACGAAAAGCCTAGACTGGGGAATAGCACAGGCTGGAAACATGAGATGCAGAAAACAATGTGTTATTTCTTGCAATCCAACACATGCATCATTTTCAGACTCAGCAAGTGCTCATCTGGAATTTTGCCTGAGTTAATCTGCTCAGCAATCTCTGATGTGCCTCTCTTGGATTCTGTGGATGAACACATTGCCATGTACAAAGAGAGTGGCTGCGATTCATGTCAGCTTCTGCCGACTGCATGGGAATTTGCCCACTTATCTGTACCAAGCCATCTGCTCCCTTTCCTTCCAGTAGTGTGTGGTCCATGTCAAACAGAATCCCAAGAGAGAAGCAGGGATCAGACACAAACCCCATTCCTGCTTCAGGCAATGAATCACACTTTCCATACCCGTTCTGCAGCTGTCTGCCTGGTCACTGAGGGGACTAATAAAGAGGTTTCTGTGCAAGGGGAAGAATGTGTGAGGAGAGACAGATCTGACCTCCAAGAATCAGAGATAGGCATGAGAACTCCATTGATCCTAATGGATTCAGGATCAGCTGCTTACTGGCCTGAACATACCTCTTCACTAGCTAAGATTGTGCAAAAATGTATCAGTCATTCACTCTGGCAGACAAGTGTCAACATGTACAGAGAATATCCTTTCCTAATGAGAAACTGCTTTGCTGAGGGATTGAAACGGAGATGATACTAAATGTCTTCTCTGCTGTGCCAACCCAGCTGGGGAAGCCCTTACAGACTAATCTCACTGTGACCTCTGCATACCTGTCATTCAGAGCTTGCCAGTGTAATCATATTCTCAAACCAGTTTGCTGGTGGTTATTCATTCCCAAACTGGTTGGCAATACTGTAGTGGGTGCCATGTGCTGCCTGCCTCCAAACAGCTACAGCAGCTCTTTCCTAGAAGCCCACCAGTCCTGCACTAGGATGCTGGTTATCTTCCACGCCAGGAAAGGTGCAAGCCACATGCAGGTCTTTATAAATGTCATCTTCCCCATTGCGAAGTTCCCCCTATTCATCTGTGTAACTCCTCCCCAGCAGAGTTTCTTGCTCTGCAGCTTCTTGGAAGAGAATTGAATATGTTGTGTTGCTCCCCAGTGCCAAAATGCAAATGATGCTTGGCAGTGGTGTGGTACTTTTCTCAAGGCTGTTTCTAGGGACTGTTAGCCATCCAATAAATAAAACCACAATGCAACAGAGCAAATTCTGCAATGTAAAGGGCAGATGAATGGAGCACTGGATGTGATACATTCTAGGATATTGGACGGCATGCCAAAAGATACCACTGTTCATTTTTGTCCACATGTAACCTTGTACTTAGGTTTCAATTGGCCAAAATCTGTACTGCTGTTTGATCCAGCAAGCACAGACCTGTTATTTGTGATCACAGAACCACAATTTAAATACTTGAATGCAGAATCGCTTTGTTCAAAACCGATTTGTTGTACATTCTTTGCCAAAAAGAAGTTAATTATTTTTTAAAAGAACTCAAGAAAAACATATATAAGTCACTGCTGTCAGACATTCCATTGTTTGGTTGATTTCTCTCTGTTCTTTAAACTTGTAACATAATTGTTATCTGTCTGGCTGTTCCTTGGCCATTTGGTCCCTCCCAACAACTTCATTCAACTGTGCTGTTTACATAACAGGATGCAAAATAACACCTAAGAGCAATTTCTCCAAGCTTGGATTCAGGGTGACAGAAAAGATTCAGAGAGTTCAGTAAAATAGATGTAACCGAGCTTCAGACATGCACTTATTTGTCACAGTGGATCATGAGGGAGCTGGCATGGTACCTAGCTCCAAGGGCAGGCTTCCAGCTCAGGCACAATGCTTACCAGCAGCAATCAGCTAAGCACTAGAATAGTGAAATTTAAGTCAGATGCCTAATACGCTGCTTAAAGTCTCTGCAGACAAAAATGTCACTTCAGATGAAAAGTTAAATGTGACACTGATAATGAATGCTATCACTCCATCTTCCTGATTTGTTTTTCACATTTACAAAATAAAAGGRTTTGACTTGGTTTTATTACGTATCTCCTGAAGCAGTGGCTTGTTTAAATTAGTTATGGTGGGAGAAGTGTCATGCAATGAAGAAAGCATTTGTTTTCATTAGTCAGTATTATGCAATATGAGAATTGCATTCCAGAATTAAACTACAGATACATCAGCTGCCAAGCTCTGTGAACTTTAAACAGCAACATTAAAGAAGGACTGCAAATTGATTGCTTCTTCCTAATACTGGATTGAGATCAAATGGCACATTTTCACAATATATTTAAAAATATCTGCTGGGAAGTACAAAGTGTACCAAAAAGTACATAAGAAGGAATGATCAGGTAGTAACAAGCAACTGAGACAGCATCTGCACTTTTTAATGGAAGTGTCTCTTTAGGTCTACATTGTGTAGTGACAAAGCAGAGTTGGTTTTGTATCCCTCAAGCTCTGTTACAGGAAGATAGATGTGCCTGGCTTTATAGAGACTATTTAAACACAAAGGAATTCTGGCACGGCTTTCTCCCTGATGAGTCTTCTAGGCCTGTTTCCCAGCTCTTTGAAACTACAGCTATCTACAACAGAACTGGAAGGTAGCTTAAAAGCTGGTAGGTATAACTGGGAGAGATGAGGCATGAAATAACCGGTCCCCAAAGTCGATAAAAGGCTGGGGTTTGGATGAGTATGAATTTTGTGGCTTTGAATCCATTATACAGTTGTGAGTGGAAACTGCCTTTGGTTGCCACAGGCTTCCATGTGTCCACACATTTTCAAGTCATAAAAAACAAGCCAGTTGCCAGAATAAAGTCACCTCCAAGAGTAACACCAGCCCTTTATGTTTGCTAACATAAAATAGCTCGCAGAAGTGTCAAGATGAATGAACTCCAGTAACTAATGGCAGCAGACATAAATCCTAGGCTGCTAATCGAGGTGCTCTGTGTCCCCTGCCAGCACAACGATTCCCATTGAGGGTGCACAGCACAAATGAAAAAGGAGCCAAGGATAGACACATATAACAGAGTTGTGCTATTAGCTGTAAATCAGCATTGTCCTGGTGGCCCTTTCTAAGGTAAACTCATTGCCACAAGGACAAGGGATTACAGCTAACAGCATTAACTGTGACCAAGGAACAAATGAATGCCTAACCACCCGAATACCTTCATGGAGAAAGGCTGGTTAGGGCCAGAGTTTTAAGAGAAAATGGACAGTCATTACAATAGATTCTTAGCACTTCTCGTTTCAGAAGTACTGGTGCTCTACCTCACTCCCCTCTACACTTCAAGACTTCTAAGGCATTCTCACAATAGTTTTGATGCCTGATTTTACACAAGCAACCATCCCACTGTTCGCCAACAGTTGTGCTACTTTTAAAAAAGAGCTTCAAGGGCAGAGAGATCTGCTACAGCGTGTTCTAGGGGACTCAGTCTTTTGACTAGTCAAACTACATATCACAGAACTGTTGAGGCTGTAAGAGATCTCTTGAGATCATCTAGTCCAACCCCCCTGCTCAACCAGGGTTACCTACAGCAGGTTTCCCAGGGCTGTGTCCAATAAGGTTTTGAGTATCTCAGTAGATGGAGACCCCACAAACTCTCACAGTACTTGACCACTCTCACAGCAAAAAAAAAAAAGTGTTTTCTTGTGTTCAGATTGAATTTCATGGGGTCAGATCAATAGTTGGCTCTTAAAAGCTGGAGGTGAAGAGGGGATGGACTATCTGCACCAGCTTTCATCAAGCTAACACATGTCCCAGTCCCAGTCATAATAGGCTGGAAAAGGTTAACAAATCTTTCAGGGACAGAGGCACACTGACTGGTTTATTGTTGTTGTTACTATGCTAACTAGGTAGTAATAATGTAAGAGTAATATAATACTATAATAGTAATAACTGCCACAGTTATTACTTCAGTTTAAAACAGAAGCCACAAACTAAGCTAGTGCCAAACAAAGAGGTGAAGCCATTGTTCCCTCTCTCAGACACTCTGAAAGAAAAAAGGCACAGCAGATGACCCACCTTGCAGTCCTGTGAAGAAAGTCATCTCCAGGGTCATAAGACCCATGAAAAATTATCTTCCGAATCACTAGCCAGATTTTATATTTGGACACACATTTTAGGGTCACAGCCCATTCATTCTCATTTCCAGGCCATTATAAGAGAATGAGCAACTGTCCAATTCAAGGAAAAAAAAAATCCCACAGAGGCTAATAAATACAAAGGGACTAACTCTGTCCCAGAAAGTCTTTGAACTTCAAATTTTTAAAGGTGCATACAGTATTTTAGAATATTATTGCTATGTTTACTCAGACCTTATTTTTTTTTTAAGCTTCTGTTTTGGCCGATGTAAGAGATAGGTAGTTTGGCTAATCCGTCACCATTTTTTCCCCTCATATTTGGTGGCCATCACCTCTTTATGTGAAGCGTGGATGCTTTTTGTTCAAGAGGAGAAGAAATCAGACTGTCTTTTTCTAGTGCACTCTACTGGAGTGGCCCTTTTCATGTCACATTTGTCTAACTGGTCTTCGGACTATGAATAGTAATGTGTGTGCATGTTTCTGTATGTGTTGTACATCTGCACACAGATAAACAGTACACACATGAAGAGTCTCTTCCAATTCTTTCTTTTCTGCTTGTTGTTCTAAACTGTTTCCCTGCTCACTTCGGTTTCATGATTCATTCTGCAAGAATCTCACTTCACTTGTGGTGGCAGACAAAAACTTCCCTGAAATAAATCAATTGTATAAACTTCATTTTTAAAGGTGTCAGGTGTTCACTGCTGAAGACTGTTGCCTCAACCAGCTGTTCATTTTAGTGATTTTCCTCTACATTAGCTTTTGTTCTCCTTTTCTCAGACACTACAACCAATACACAGACCACAGGAACAAGCATATATTTTCAGAATAGTTAGCAACAGGGTTTTGATCTTCAGAGGAAAAGCCAAATGTTCATAATGATCACGTGTTTGGCATGAAGCAGAAAGAAAATGGAAAACAGTTTTCAGCCTTTTACTTAGCTGATAGTACTGCTTCATCTTCTAGTTAGATTCTTATTAATTTCAACGTGCTTCCTTCTAGGAGCTCACCTTGTGTGTATCTCTTCCCTTACCCTAGATTTTAGCCTACATGCTAACTCTAGATTTTTTCTTACTTTTAATTTACAGGCACTGGAGGTGGCACTGAGATCAACAGCTGAGGATTTCATGTCATCTGAAACATCAGTAACACCCAGACATTCTTTGTAGGGACTGGATTAAAGAATGGCAATAAAAAACCCGTCTTGTTTCCAGTTGCATTGAATTCTGAACGTCTACATCCAGACATCTGAATCCAAGTTCCTTTTTTATAGGTTCTCTTCATACTTGGTGAACAGAAACCGGTGCTTCTGAGAGGGCACTACATCTGGTACCTTCCTTCAGTGACATAACTCACACCCTAAATGTGCATATTTCTTTCTTTTGACTGTAAAGACTCCACTAAGGGCTAATGAGGCCACCCCATATGCTTCTGCATTGTGTACTAATCAGGTCTCTCCATCATCGTCTGTTTTATATGTCTTAAACTTAACTGCAAGACTGATCCTATGTGCACGTGACATTTAAATATACTTCTACAGATAGGTCTGAAGTTTTTTTCAAGCTTATGTAGTTTGTCTTAATGACTGCATATACAGATAAATATATTTTAAAAAGCCTAAACTTACCGTGAGCTGGTGAGAAAACATCATCCACAGAGTTTAGACATAACACTGGAATTCCTACTGACTTCAGCTTGCGACATGGGCTAGCATCTTCATAGTAATCATCAATTGAACGGTAGCCAAACATGACTGAAGTGAACTGCTTATCAAATTCTCTAACAGTTCTAGCCTGAAGTGCAGAATTCAAATAGGGAACTACGTCAGCATTTGGAAAACAGCATCCGGCTCAAGCAGAAGTAATATTTTCACATACCTTCATCACAAGATCCAGATCAAATAATTTCTCCAACATTTGTCGATGCCTAAAAAGGAGAGAAAATTTGGAGGGCTTTTTTATTGTCATATATACAGATGTATAAGTCCTCTGCTTTACAGATACATTTATAGAAGTAACTTTCTAACATGCTTGGTTTTAATTTTCTGTCATATTAAAAATCTGTCTGGAATCCAAGAGCAGAAAAATTGTTCATCCATATGTAGGCATATCCAGCAACATAGTAAAAAACTGCATAAGCCATGAGAAAGATGCCAAAGAGAACTTAATATTTGGCAATACAAAATACACCCCGGTTTTATAAAGCCAAGGATGAACTAGCCCCTTCTATGCTATTGCAGTCAACACCAACTTAAGACAATTATTATATATACAAATCTACTCAATATCTGTGAATCTAAAAATTTTAAAAATCCATTTACTTCATCCATAAATACAGAAGTACATTTGGCTTGTTGTGAGTTCCTTGAGCAGCAGATAAATTTAGTCACATTGATGACAAACTTTCTTGCAAAGATCCTTTTGATTTCGAAACTTACGCAGAACTACTGTTGCTACAGCATTAATTTTGCCAATATTTGTATACCTGCTGTAGATCTCATGTTAACATCCTTCCATCTTGCTAAATAGTTCAGAAGGCAACTCACCTGCTGATAGAGGATTGTAGACAGGTAGTCAAGTAATAGTTGAAAAGAAGCCAGTTTAGTGGCTTCTCCAGGGATTCTACAGATTCAAAAACATTCCAACCCGCAGAGAAAATTGCAGCTGCCATTAAAGGAGTGTCTCTGCCAGTTTTGCCCAGGTAATTTAAAAGAAGCATGCTACAAATGAAAAACAGAAACATGCATACTATCAAATTGTTTGCTTCAATTTAGAGTAAATATAAGTCAGCCACCTTTCTGTCTGTTTTTCAATAGTTTCTTGCATCAGTCTTAGAGTTGTTCCTAATATACCTAAAAGGTAGTCACATAATCAACATATGACTCATAAAGTTTACTCTCCCTCTCTACTATCAGAGAGGAACAGGGTGCACTGAGTAGGGTGTGCGTAGGAGTGCATTTAGAAACAGAGATGTACTAGTCTTATTTAGATCACTAAAGGGAGGGAAAAGTCAAATGATTCTTATTCATGGAACAGGTATTCCCAAGTGTTAGTAACTTTTACCATCTTACAAGCTCTTGGTCTTCCTGATGTGATAAATCTGATCAGTGTGCTTGGCAAATGCAACTGCCCCAGGCACACCTGCCTCACTCTGAAGAAGTCTTTTGAGATTAAGGTAGTGCCCATTACCTCACTTCACACATATGAGAGACCACAGCTGTTCTTTAAAACAAAGTATGTAAAGAATGAAGTGTAGGCTAATGAATAAAACTAGAGAAATAGAATTACGATCCAAATAAATGGCTCAAGTCTTGTCTTTCTCACCAATTGCAACTTACAGTCTCTACTGCTAATGTATACTTGAGTTGAAAAAGGAGAGAGTTCACAAGTAGAGAGTTCACAAGTTCACAAGGGTAGATCCTTCCAATGTAGAAAAAATAAAATGGCAGGAAGACAATAAAATAAAAATACTAACAGAAAAGCTCTACTTTAGTAAGAGTCATACTTTAGTGCCTGAGACCCCGAAGTTTACAATGAGCATTTTAATACCAAGTCATTAACACAAAACACTACAATTAATTAGTAACATTAATACAGCTCCCTGGACCACCACACGCTGTACCTTGGCTTCATCTACTGTACTTCAGGAGCTAGCAACCTTTAGCAAAGACATTATGAACCAGCCTGCAAATCAGAGAGGCTTTATCCCTCTGCACTACCTACCAGATCATAGGGCAGCAGTCCAATAAACCAACCAAAAAAAAAGTTGCACTAGTAGAAGAAGCCACTTCTCTAGCAGAATTCACAGAGTATATGTGGTAGGGAGATGGCTTAGGAATTTTTATGTTACAAAACAAAGTCCCTTTCCACAATAATACCTACTGAAGATAGTAGAACAGGTGATCTTTACATTTACATGTATGTGCAGTGAATGTCTATTTTAATTCTTAACTGGGGCAAATCTGTCCTATATAGATTATCTGGCTATGCAGAAAATTCTGAAAAGCAATAGATAATAAAAACTACTGTAAGATTAAGACAAGTGGATGATTTTCACAGTATGTCCCGGGTGAGATCTTTGCTTCTGCTTTATTTTAAACATGCAATGCTCCAATTAATACTGAATCATGGAAACAGTTCTCATGTAGATGATTAGAGACTCTTCCAGTTTTCTGTACAATTAAGCATGTACTTTCTGGTTTTGGTTCAGGATTTTAAAAACATATTGGATGGGGAAGGTGGAGCACCTTGCCTAAAATTGCCCAGCGGTGCCGGTGAGATATAAACCAGGAACACAACACAGATCCCCTGTGCCATACTAACAGACTTTGCCAATATTTAGGATACCATAACTACGTTAAGCCAAGGACAGAAATGACACTAAGGGCTGACCTGGGCTTTTGTACCAGTCACAGAACTGCCAGCTTCTACTGCAGCTTCAACTCTTCATAGGGAATTGTAACCATTCCAGCACTGACCGCCACAGCAAGGCACAAGCAGACCAGACGTCTAGAGAGCATTGAGGACAATATTTTGATACACAATCAAGGATACAAATATTCTATGAATCTGCTACTCACACGTAAGGAAGAACCCTTGTCAAGTACGAGAAGATGCAGAACAGTCTTGGCCACTGAGATTATTCAATGGCAGATTTTTCAGATCAAAAGTAAGTGGGTAAGGTAAGCAGCAGAATTACAATACTGGAATGAGTTGGCTTTCATTTGGTCAGGGATCTGGCTGGCAGGATCCCACATGAGATGGCCCTGATGAGCAAAGGGGTCTGGGAGACCTGTTTGACTTTAAGGAGAACCAAACATAAAGCACAAGTGTGATACATTCTGATGTGCAGGAAGTTGAGCAAGAATGGCAGAAGATCACATGGAGGAAAAAAACCCTTCTGACTTATTTCAAGGAGGAAATATCCTTAAGGTGGAAGAGGGGTACTCTGCCTGGGATGTCATTGCCCAGGGATGCAGGTAGGAAAACTGAAGTTCAGCTGGAGCTGGAAGAAGCAAGGGATGCACAGGACAACGAGAGAAAGAGAACCCTTTCTTGTTGCAGAAACCTAAGTCTTTTGTTACAAAAAAAGACTCAGAACAAACAACACCCTCTTCTTGCCCTTCAGCAGTGAAGCCAGTCATCTCATCATAGAAAGCAATCAGATCACCTGGGCATGTTTTGTCCTTGATGAAAACAGTCACCTTTTTATTCTCCATATGCTTGGAAATGGCTCCCAGAGGATCTTCCCAAAGAATTGAAGTTAGGCTGACCAGCCTTTTTTCCCTCCTGGGACCACTATTCAATGGAACAGAGAACCTAGTGACTAAAGGTTTGCAAAAAAGCAGAGGCTACCAGTCTTCCCTGTCTTTACTGCTGAGGTCTGTTCTCAGGCCTACAAAGTCCCTTTGCCTCGTGGCAGTGTATGGGACAATGGCGGCCGAAGATCAAATTGGGGCCCAAATTAGGGCCCAGTTATGCAAACTGGGCATAGAGATGTCAATGGGACCATGTGAGGTACACCAAAGCTCCAGAGGGAGGTAGCCAATCTCATGATGAGACTACTGTCTATCACTGTTGAAAGGTTGCAGCAATATGAATGGAAAAGGATTTGTCTGATTTAACAAGCTTCAAAGTTAATTATTTATTTGGTTATCAGTAACTACATTGCTGGAACAAATATGTATTTATCCCGAAGCTCCTACAAGTCATTAACAGATTAATGTCAATATATATAAATATATACTATCAATATATACGGGCTGTATCTGCCCACCCTCCACAAAATTTATCAGAGAAAAGGGAAGTCTGAGGAAGCTACCACTGTGTCTGCAGTATTTCTAATAAAAATTCTCTTCTCCTACCATTTTTGTTAAAGAGGCTGCCTGAACATTTCGCCTAGCTTCTACCAGAGATTTTTTTTCTAAGAAACTGTGCTATCATTGTCTGTTCTTGCTGTGCTTTCTGGAGCAAAGCCAGGACACAGCAAGTCTTAATACCACATGCTCTACCAAGCCATACCGGTTTCAACAATACTACTTCTTGCTTCTGAGCCAGACAGAGCAGATACCCACACCTCTTCCAGCCTAACCTACTCACACACTGCAAAACCCAGAGCGAAGACAAATCTTGTCATTCCCAGAGGTTGCTATGAAACATGGTATATGAGCTCTAGATCCTATTTTTTATCCCTCTGTTCCAAAGACAGCCTCCATAGTTTTCAAAAACTGTATTGCCTACCTGTTTGGCTGTCAATCTGTCTGTCACTGTTTCCTATCTTTCTTCACCCACTCCCCTCCCCCCAGTTTTTAAATGTTAGCCTGTTTCAACCTTCCCTGACACAGACGTAAAAGCCCCAATGGTATGAAGTATCTAAAAGTCTTCGGCATATTAACTGTAGGAGACAAACCCAACTTACTTGCAGTTCACTAAGTAATGCAAGTATTCTAGAGTAATAATTTACAATCAGGCTACATCAGTCTTATTTTATGATCACAGTTAAGCTGAGACTTGTGTTACACAACCTTACCCTCCCATAGAAACACCTGCTGCCATGAATGGAGCTGAGGGGTGCAAGCTGTTCACATGATGAATAACAGCCTCTAAATCCTCTGTGTTAGCGGCACAGTAAGTCCTTGGTGTCTGTGAGGAGTCAACAGGGAAAAAATGCCATCATAAGCTTTCGTATTATCCTTTAAGGACAAAGCAAACTGAACAGTGGATCATTATATAAGAAGATAAATTTAGCATTTATTGTGAAGCTTTGCTAAATGGCAAATATAAATCCAGAGGAAGTGAAGGAAGGAGTTATGCTTGTTATCATTACAAAATAAAAGAGGTGACAGGTATCTTCAGTATCTACGACCTCCAGCTCATTACATGAAATCTGAACAGAGAGCAATGCGCTAAACTAGACAGAACTAGATCAGAACTAGATAGACACTGATATTTTTAAAATACCCCAAGGAAATGGAAACATATCATAAAGGCTGTGATTTACAGAAAAGGAAGTTATAACGACAATTTTACCATATTCACCCACATTCAAATGCAAAAGAAAGCATTAGATTTCAAGTTCTGTCAGCCAGCATTTGCAAACTAACCAATATTTAGATCCTACATACAGTAAAAACAACTAAATAACTAAATTCCCCAGTGTCAYTTACCTAATTTAGTAAAATATTCTATTAACTAAAGTAACGAAATGCATATATTATCGCTTCTTTATCCATCATTAGTGTCTCTTTAAATCCTGAATTTAGACTTGGAATGACTTCCACTGGCATCAGATTGGGTAATCCCTTCCCTGCCATTGAAGGATAAGCACAGCTTTTGAGCTTCCCTGCASAGACACCTGGAATAGGCCACAACCTGAAGGACTATCTGGAGCAGTATTCAGGCACAATAAGAACCACAGTAACCTAATTTTTTTTCTAATGGTGTTGTCCAGATTTCATCTACAGCTAAGGAAAGCTTTTAACTTGAGGGTTGCTACTAACATGTTAGTGAGCTTGAATTAACTATAGGTACTGACTGAACTGCCAAAATTCAGTATAAATGTTAAAACTAAATAGAAAAATACATGAGTTAATGGAACTTATCTGTTGCCTGAAGCAACAATGTATTTCAAGGGTGTTTTTTTAAAATTGCTTTCAGTTAACCCGCCTGGCTATTTGTGGGTGATTTTAACAAGTTTAATTACAAGACACTAATTACTTAAAATACACTTAACAAGAATATTGAAATGTTGACGTCAAAGAGTAAAAAAAAATGGAAAGAAAAGCTAAATCTGGATAATTAAAACTGAAGACATTTTTAATTTCCATTTATGTTGATTTCCAGTTTTCATCCACATGAATCACTCTTCACTGTTTTACATCCTATTAATTATAAAGTGTGAATGTGTTTTATTTTAATTAAATTGTCAAGTTTACAAGGAAAAATAAATTATTTCTGCTGACTAAGATCAAATGTATTCTAAGTGAAAGTGTATTTGATTAAAGTTTATAAAACTAGAGAGATATCTTGCATTTTAACTTCAGTTAATTCCTGACAGTTTAACATCCTTCTATCTACGCTTTGGATGAAGATATTTTAAAACACCATCTTAGCTCACATTGGCTGTAGTCAATCTAATATTTGACTGTTCCATAGCAATAAGTCACAGTTACTTCCAATAATCAATAAGAACAGCCTTCTTTAAATAACTATTATTTGGTGTAAATTTGAATCTATCTTTAAAGAGACTAGAAAAAGAGCTGCTTACATAACTAATTTCTACTGTGGTGCTTAACTATGCTTCAAACTCATTAATTAGGGATTTTATATTAAAATGTAGAAACCTCTTTGCAGAAAATGTGATAATTTCAGCTGGTTTGCTGCACCACAAGATCTTATAAAGCCTAAAGATGTAAATCCGATTACAGTAAAATACACACAATGTATCCAAACAAGAGATCTTTTCTCTTAATGATTCAGAAATTCATCAATGAGGACTTTGTGTGTCACAAAACTGCTTTGTAGATCCATCTCCAAAAGTATGCAGAAAACTACTCTTAACATGGCAATATTTGCATTGAAATGCTTTATCTGATTATGGGAAAACATTCTGAGCTTTTTAAAGTTTGAAACCAGGGGATTAAAAAAATGCAAAACAATACCGAGTATTATGCACATTCATTCCAGCTGCAGAACTGTCAACAAAATGCATATGAAAAAACAAAGCTTATTCAGCAATATTTCATCATGCCTTGTCCCTGGCTGCAGAAAAGGTTTAGCTTCAAGATTTTTTAATCTTGAATGGCCGGTTATTTCTAAGCAAACATGATATGTCCTAAAGACAAAAAAAAGTCTTCTGTAGCTGAGTTTGTGTCCTAATTGCTGAGAAAAATACAAGAACACATTTAACCTTTTGGATACGGCTATCCATATAAATCTGGTTCATTAATTCACTAACACAGAGTATGGATCAATTTTAATGGCACAACTTTTTAACCATATGAAAAATCTATTTTAAACTGGGAAAGAAATTACAATTGATTACATTTGGGCATGTATGTTAAATCAGTGGGAGAAAATCACATTGATTGAACAGAGATGTGAACATTTTAGATACTGCAGTATTTTTGGAAAGAAAAGTGTAAGGATTGATCATTTTAATGTTACAGATACTAATAATTGAATAATTTCCTAAAATGAAATGTTCAGAAAGAATCATGTGTTGACCAGTTGACCTCTAGAGTTTCAAAATAAAACATTAATATTTGCACATGACTGATCTATTGGCTGGATTCTCTTCTCTGCATTTTCAACACATGCTCTGAGTTCCTTTCATTTAAATCCAGCTGTACAGACACCAATGATTCCATAATTACCACTTATAAGTGAGAGATGTTTATCTTAGAAGTCATCCTTACCAAAAGCTCCTCACCAGCAATTCCCCGATTGTTAAAAACGACGCATCTAAAAATTGAGACAGTAAATTCAATTGTACACATTGTTAATTTCACCAAAAGAGATCATTTAAACACATCAAAAAATGAAAATGCATAAAGAAAAATGATCCACTTCTATGAATAAGTTCAGCACATAAATATTTACAGACCTACAGATCCTGACCTGTGTGGTACAAGCTGTATACCAAAATGGAGCTCACTGAGGTCGGTGGGATTATCTGAGCTCTGTGATTTGTTGAGGTCAGAACCTCAGGGTTTACCTGAAGATGGTACAGACATGTCATGCTTGTACTCTGCCATCAGCTTTGCCAGTGCAGGGCCAAGCCTAAAGCTGTGCTCTGGAAAAGAACGTCAGAGATCCCTGTGTAGACATCCCCCAAAGCTACATAATTCTATTAAATTGGAAGAAATGAGCCAAATCCAAATTATAATGACAGCTGTATCTAACTTGCAGGTTCTTGGGAATGTTTTTTTTTTTGTCTGGTACAGCAGGAGTTTCTGGCCTCTCTAAGTTGATGGGAGTCTCTGAATCTTCTAGCAGTACTACCATGAATTAAGAATCTATACTTTCTTAATAAATATTACTTTTGTATTACTTTTCTACCATCTCACTGAAATAATTTTATTAAATAATATATACATAGTAAGATGGGTTAAAGGCATGAAAAAATACTTATTTTGGTATTTTTCTCAAATGTTGCTCTTTAAAAACAAAATTATAGCATTCTCTTGAAATCTGACCTAAAACTCCTCTTTTTAATGCTCTAACTTCTTCTCTTAGGTGATTCAATGCAGATATTACTTTCAGGAATAATTTAAAAATTCATAGTAACAAGTTGTTCATTTCAGCACTTTCCTCTGATATTTTTGACTGTTAAGTTTTAAAGTGATTTTAAAAGTACTTTGAACAGTTAAAGTACTACTTTACTTTCATAAATTAGTAATGTAGTTATCCAAATAGAGCCAAACATGTAGATAAAAGCAAATATATACATATTTGAAGAACTTATTAGAGTCAAAACCAGAAGCCAATCTGCAAAGACAAAATGTAATATTCCAAATACAGATCCTGTACCAATGACAACTTATTCTAATGCGCAACAGCAGCAATATGATTACATAAAGGAGTCTACTCATCAACTAATCCACTTATTTTAGCCAACTCTGACCAGAAGACTTAAGAACAAAACTAAATCATGCAGTGACAATAAAGAGGTGACAGATTTCCCCCTTAAATACCACCAGTAAGAGTAGGCTAGCTCTCCTTTCTGCACCCAGGAATCTGAGGCTGCTGAATAAAGTAATTTTGGCATTCAGAAGCTGACCTCCTCTGAGGCCTACTGCCAGCAACTCATCCACACAACTCTTCTTGGAACTGAATACAAACCCTTTCTCTAGAAAGTGTAAAGGTTAACACAAATACTGGTATAATAATTTAAGTAGCAGCAGCGAAGCCCTATGCAGACTTAGCTGGCTTTCACTGCAATCTCTGGGGCACATCTGTAGATATTAAAACAGCCCTTCCAAATGTACTGCTTGTTATATAATTCCACCATGATTATTATTACTAATAACACCTTTTAACATAAACTACTGTATTTAGAGCTCATTTGCCTTAGGAAAGCATCTGATACATATACATACTTATATTTGATCCTATTAGAAGCAGCAAAATGAATAGCAATGAAATACAACAGTACCTATATCCCAGTGTTTCACTTTGATGGATCATATGAAGAATGTAGGATTCCTTGCTTGTTCCTGTCAGGCCAGGCAATAACAGGACGGTGGGTCTTGTGCTGGCATCCGGATAATATAAGCTGTCATTATTATCAAACCAATCCAATGAAATCTGTCCTCCATCTGCTGTTCTAATGAGCTCACTGAAATGCACATTTTAAAACGCAGATTAGATTGAAAAATACATACATGCTATTAAGAGTTCTTGCAGTTTGCAAATTAGCAGGTATGAATTCTGCATTTTTCATTATGTTTTAATACTCAAAGTGCCACCTGACTAGGCCTGTCTGCATCCAGAAAGAGTCACACCTACAGCTGACAAGGGTAAGAACAGTCAATTTGTGGAGTAATTCTCGTTCACAGTAAATGAAGACGTGGCCTTTCATAAATTGCTGCTGATGTACTGGAAGCTTGTAACTAATGTGATTTTTGGCACTGCCTTGTGTTTTATATATGCTTGTGTACTGCAGATTTCCTTTGGATCATCTGAGAATCTTTTGATAGCACACTGGGCATTGTGATAAAGATTTATCACATTTTTTTTCCTGTTCACTCAAAGAAGCAGAGTGTATAAAGGATTGTTATGTTTTAAACATGCAGAACACAGACCCATGCTACGGTGTCTTTCACCCTGTATCTCTACAAACTTTGCTGGAATGCACTCTTCAAACATACATCTTAACAAAGCAACAAATATTATAATATCTCAAAAAGCTAAGCATGCATTAAACAATGAAAAAAAAGTTTCATTCTTTTTTTAGAAACATACAGCATCTTCCCTCTTCCTGGAAACGACGACATGGTTCGAGGGCGTTGGTGTAGCAACCACCAAAATGTAAGCCTATGTTGCATCTGATTTTTGGTTTGAAATTCTTGGTAGCGATTACTCCAGATTTGAAAGGTGACCAGCCTTGTTGGACTCATTAGCTCAGCTTTGCCCTTTTTCAGTAATGGGAAATAGATGCAATGCTAGTGAGTACTGCCAACACAATCTCAAATGGGGCAAAATAAGCAGTACCCCATGGAACTATGTTTCTTCTCTCAAAAACCTTGAAATAGAAGTATACAAGGAGGACTAGAAAAAGTGGACATGGCCATACCACTGAAATGTTTCCTAGTTACTAAAACTAAGGGAAGCTGCTAAATGCTAAATCTATTCTACCATGCAAGCAGAGCTGAAATAACTTGTGTTGCATCCAGGTTCCGGCACATAAAAGTCCTTCTCCTTAGGTCTTGTGCCAAATGCCTCATTTGCCAGCCTAAGTCTCATTTCTGTGTGAAAGAGATCAGCTGAGGACAAACAATAAATATAAGGGTTTTTTTCCCCTCTTAGAATTTAGGCACAAAGAACACAACATAAACCCCACAGGTAAAAGCTACTCTGAAAATCCCAGAAGTTCTGTATATTCAAAAAAAAGCAGAATGTGGCCATGCTGTGGTTTAGGTAGAACCAGATAGARTGACTGCATGACCTTTGCAAAATTATGGCACTGGAACACCAGAATATTCGATACGCCAAGTAATTGTGCTGCCATCCAGAGGGGCCTCAACAGGATGCAGAAATGGGTTGACAGGCACTTCATGAAGTTCAATGAAGAGAAATGCAAAGTCCTGTGCCTGGGAAGGAACAACCCCATGTACCCGTAGAGGGTGGGGGATGACCATCTAGAAAGCAGCTTGGCAGAAAAGGACCCGAGGACACCATGTTGAACATTAGCCAGCAATGCACCCTGGCAGGGAAGAAGGCCAAAAGTCTGGAGGCTGTGGAGGCTTTGGAGGAGTGTCGCCAGCAGGTCGAGGGAGATGATCCTGCCCCTCTATGGAGCACTTGTGAGGCCACACCTGGAGTACTGAGTCTCCAGTATGTCCCAAGGAAGACATGGACATACTGTAGAGAATTCAGCAAAGGGCCACAAAGATGATGAATGAACTGGAGCCTATCTCCTATGAGGAAAGGCCGGGACGACTGGGACTGCTCAGCCTGAAGAAGAAAAGGCTCAGGGAGGACTTAGCAATGTGTTTACGTACCTGAAGGGAGGGTGCAAAGAGGATGGAGCCAGGCTCCTTTCAGTGGTGCTCACTGACAGAACAAGAGGCAATGGACACAGGACATTCCCTCTAAATATCAGGAAACACATTTTCAGTGTGAGAGTGACTGAGCACTGGCACAGGTTGCCCAGCAGTATTGTGCAGTCACCATCCTTACAGAAATCCAAAAGCCAACTGGACATGATCTGGGACAACTGGCTCTCGGCACCTCTGTTTGAGCAGGGGAGTTAGACTAAGTGACTTCCAGAGATCTTTTCTGACCTCATCCACTGTGTAATCCTGTGAACATATAACCACATCAGTTCCTAGATTGTCACCGATATTTCAGTGCTACAAAATGCTGTGAGCTAAAATAGGGCCATTTGGGAACATTGACATTACAAACCTACTGCATATTGAATCTATGATGAAGACAGTTCCAAGTCTATGACGGAGTTGTAAAGGTGAGCATAAAGCAAAAAAACCAGGCATGAACTTGAGCAATGACAGTAGCTTTGACACAGGCAGAGTAAGGTAACAGCTGGATACCAAATCAATCACTTTCCAGAATAAAGGCACTTACTTTCTGTACTGTACTTGGGGTCTGGATGTGATAAAGGGGCGCAAGAGTGTCTGTACCCGACCTTCCCAGCACCAAATCGTGGGATAGTAAGTTTCTGTCACAACAGGGCAATATTCCTCGAGAAAGCGGCAGAAACGGTCACTGCTTGCCACCAGCTGGGGTTTCTAGGAAAACAGACTACAGTCAGACATGGGCACTCTTATAAAACAAACTAAAGAACAAATAAAGAAAGAATTGAAAACTTGTTTAAATCTTCTCTCAGTGAACTGATTTATTTCGTATAATCATTTGCAATGCTTTTACCTTTCATGGTACAGAGATAAGTAAACAAAAACCAAATGCCAAAATGCCTAATTGAAAAGTGAAACCCATTAAGCATAGTGGATTCCTTACCTATTTCTAATAACAGGATGATCTAGCTCTACTTTTACCAGCATTGTATCTTCACTWACAAATCAAACTCATTCTGTGTCTCAGTAGGCAAGAAAGATTTTACCAATTCCGTTTTCTTGGACACACAGAAACGACGCTTAATCTGTGCGTGCACTTTGACCATGCACCCACAGTACCTATTTTAACCTGGAAGGACACTGCTCTTCCCATGTCATTCCACACTACACAAGTGCATCGGTTCCTCATGTCTAATAATGCTCTGCATGCAGGCGATTTCCTTACAGCTTCCATTTCTATACCAATTAGCGTGGAAAAGTCCCTGTATACCAAAACCAAACATCTGATGTTTCAGCARCTATGTTTCTTACACCTGTCTTTCACAGTGACTCCCCAACATGCAAGCATTTATAGGACAATAACAGATGCTTTGAGGAATACCATTACACATAAACAGCTGTTTTGAGGAAAACCATTACACATCAACAGCTGTAATGGCACATCCTCCCTTCGTTTTTCTCCTCTGACCAAAATCAAGTACCCTCTTCTCCATGAAGAGAAAGGCTATGTTCCCAGCAGTTCTCTGAAGGACTATGGCAACACTCAGGTCCTCAAAAAGTCGAAAACCTTTTGATATGCGTATTTTCAGTTGATTAAGCATTCAACGAGGCACTCTCACCACGGGGCCACTTTAGATCTCATCAGGCTCACCGTATCCAAGTAATTTGCGACTGCCTAATTTATCTGTGAAACCACTACTGATGAGGAGATGCCCACGAGTGCCCTAGCCCCCTAAACGCTGCCATTGGCCTCCAGAGGTACTTAGGATGGTACCGACGGCTGACACAAGAGCAGCAAAACTACTTTATCACCTGCCCTGCTATAAACCAAGTAGGTCGGGTTTGTATTGTGGCGGGCGGGCTCCTAACCTCCCTTTCCAAACCGTGGCGCCCAGCCAAGCTCTCCAACTGGTACAACTGCATTTTCGGGGCACGCGAGGCCGGAGCCCCTTCCCCTCCCAGACCGGGCACAACCAGGGGAGCCCTCCCTCACCTCAGGCCGGCGGCCTCCGGGAATCACCGGCGACCCCCGCGGAGGACGCAGCCCCGGCGGGCGGGGGTGGCGGCGCAGCCTGGGCCCGTGTGGGGCTCGCGCGGGGTTTCGGCCGGTCGGGACTCCGGGGCGGCATCTCCAGAGGACGGACGGGGGGTGTGAGGACGAGGCGGCCGCAGAGCCCTGCCCACCTAGGCATTCCAGGTGCGATCCCCTCGCCTAAAGGGCGGTGGGTCGCGGTGACCTTCGGGACGGTCCCCATCAGCGGGACACCTGCGGAGCCCGCCCGCCCGGCCGCCCWCCCGCTCACCTTGGCGATGCTGTTGAGGTAGTAGCAGGCGTAGGCGACTCCGAAGCCCAGCACCAGGGACAAGCCCACGCCGGAGCCGAAGAGCCCCACGCGGACCTGGCTCTCCAGGTAGAGGGAGAGCTCCCTGGTCAGCACCTGCCAGTCCATCGCACACGGGGAACGGCGCGGCAGGACACCACACCCCAGCTGCCGCGGGAGAGCCCACCCCGGCGCCGAGGGAGGCGGAGGAAGAGGAGAAGGAGAAGGAGGAGCTGCCGCCCGCCTCCCGCTGCCGCTGCCCGCGGCCCGCTCTGCGCTACAGCGCCGCCCCGGGACCGCCCCCGCCGCGGCCGCCGGGGCCTGGGGACGGCTTGGAGGGGCTGGGGCTGGGCCGGGTCGCGGGCCGGGTCGGGCCGCAGCCTGGCCCTCAGGGTAGGCAGTCCTGGGCGTCCCGCGGTGCCTCAGCCGCCAGCGCCTGCTCGTCCGCGGCACTGCCGCCGGCTTCGGCCGCCCCACGGCAGGTGCCAGCCCGGGGCTCCTTCGGCGCTTCGTCTCAGGCAGGGAGGGCATGTGGGGTCAGATAGGAAAGGGACTCGTTCAAAACCGTGAGGGGCAGGCGGTGCGTGTGGATGCTGAAAAGCTTTCAGCAGAGAAATTCTCTAGCATTTTGCATTCTGTGAGAAGCTGTCCTTTCCCACAGAAGCTATGAAAAACAGCGAAGATGTTTCTCTAAYGGGCCTTCTTATCGTGCACCTGTGAACTCGTTATTATACTGAATGTACAAATATTTGGAATAAGGCGTTGTAGCACCCTAGCCAATCATCCTGAGAGGTGGATGGCCAAAGGACCAATGACCTTATGACATTCAAGCATATTAAGATATAAAACAGCTCTTTATATTAATAAATAAATCCACTTTTCACCGACTCTTGGATCGTGCTTATGTCGTGATTTGGCTCTGACCCCGATACAACAGTGATAGTGCAGGCTTGTGGAAACTCAGTCGCTGCCAGACAGGGAATGGGGAACATGGGGGCTTCCAAAGGCAGCACTGGTTAATCAGCAATTTCTCTCTAAATATTTTACGTGAGACAGAAGTGTGCTACTGCTCCTCCACTTATCACTGCTATTACAAGGCATTAGTGAGGGCCGGAGAGGAGTAGAGGTATCTGTAATTCCCAAGAGAATGTCTGCCTGCTCCCTTTTCAACTGTATGGATTGCTGCTTGGAGGCGCTCGTGTTTGCTAACTCGGATGCTCCCCCCTTCAGCTTCCTAAAAAGGCACACAGTATCTGCGTCTTTTCCTTGGCAAAATCCTAGGAGCACAGCTGATAACACGAAGATCCTGGAGCTGAGCATCTGCTATTTGAGATGAATGCATACACCATGGTACAGAGAAGTACTTTCCTTATTTTATGGGTGAGCTCCATGAACTGCTGAAAGAAGGCAGACTTTGCTCAGTGAGACTCTTCCCTTTTTACCTTATCTGTGTTTGTGTTTTCTTGCTATAGCCAAATTTCAAAAGAAAAAAAAAGAGTAACAGCAGAAAAGGAGATGTGGCCTTTTTCAATTGCTCCTCCTAACTAGGACAGAGCTTACCAGAGATTCTGCTCTGACATAGAGAACCTCAGCCCAGAATTTTCTTGTTCACCATGAAAAAACGAATAAGAGTGTATTGCAGAGATCTGAAGACGTTTTAAGGTATCTATTCTTCCTGTACAGTCAGCTGTCCAAAGTTTCTAAAGACATTGGGGCGGAGATACTGCAGCCATTGAAAAGAGTATGGGAATTGGTAAGCAAAGGCAGGGATGGTCTGGGGTTTGTTTGTTTTCCTCAGAGCTGTTACAGAAACAGGAAACTGAATGAGTGGAAAACCTACTGTCATCAACACTGCACTTCCTCTGCTAACAGAGAACAACCATACCCAGGTCTTGGTCCTGACTTGCTGGGAGTGTATGCTGTACATTCCAGATAAAAGGATTTATCATGAACACTCCAGTGTGAGCAGCTGGAGTAGGCAGTTTAGTTTGAGAACATGTAGGCTTCATCTACAACGTGAACTTAGGAATCTTCAGAGACAATAATTTGGCTGAACTGAGGACTAGACTTTAGGATGCAGAGGAGTCTGCTACATCTGAAGGAGGAAACTGGTTATTGTTTGCAGCAGACTGTTCTGTATCTGAGTCCTATCTCCATCAAGCTGAAGAATCTTTGAGTCATCCGAAATCTAGAGAAAATAAAAATCCCAGATGTCTGAGAAAGAAGAGGACACAGATTGTGTCCTTGGGTCTAGAGGGCTTTTCAATGCATATTCATGCATTTGACTGAAAAGTGAAGGTGTGGTTGTTGATGGTTAGAGAAAGCATTTGAGTAATACAAACCCAGTAGTTTAATGACTTGATCAACAATCAAGAGAGATTGAATGGATGAAAAAAAGATCCAGACACAAAGGTTGATGAGGTTTATCTGGTCTTTAACTTCTGCCTACCCTGTGTTGTCTGTTCATGGGAATATTAACAAGGTCAGGCATATGTGACAAGCCAAATGCAAACTGAAACAAATGACATGTACTGAGAGGGGCTGAGGGTTTTGGGGTTTTTACTGTGTAAACTTGTTGCTACACAGACAACAGCAATAATGTTAATAACTTCCTTCTGCTTCGAGCAATCCCCATCAGATCCTCTGGTTCCGGTATTGGGGTTTTTTTTAAGTCTTTAAAAGGTTGTCCTTTGGCCTACAACACATTTTGCAGAGCTGATAAAGAAAAGGCTGTATTCTGCTCATATTACAACCTCTTCCAAGTGATTGAGTCATTGCAAACTGTGCATGTGAGAAAAAACAAGGTGGTCACTATGGTGTTTTGAACTCTTACTGCGTTTTTTTCAGAGAAAGAGTCCTACATTCTCAGAGAGGCTTGCTATTTGCACTATGCTTTCTTCTCTCTAAGTGCTTCATAAAATGATTGCCTCAAACCACCACTAATGGATTATAGATTAAGCAGAAACGAACAGGCACAGGCTTGTTCTTTCATATTGTCTCCCAATTTATTTTGCTTAAGCAATAGATAATAATTGACAGAAGCAATTGAAGAGTCATGGTTTGATTTGCTTTTATCACTAGGAGGCTGCACTGTGTTTATGTTATCTTTTGTTAGGGGAGGTGGTTCTGTGTTCATTTGGGGTTTTGGGCGGAGCCATTATGTTCTTACTGACACTTCAATGGGCAGCACGTCCGAGGAGGGGCAAAGTGACTTTTAGCCTCAGAGTTTTAAATTCAAGGTTCTGTTGGATTATATTCTTTTAATGTTTGTTTAACTTTAGCGTTCATCTAACAAAATGGGATAAATAGCTTTGTGTCAGCATGAACTATCTTGGGATACTTAAAAAGCTCCAAGTCCATACATAAAACATCTGAAAAGTTTTCCATTAACACAGGGGAAAAGGCATCCACTGTTGCTGATACTTATTATCAGCAAGGGAATGGGAGGAAAAAAGTGCATTTGAAAAATTCAGTTCAGAATTTCTCAAGCCTTCCTCATGCATATTATATATTTGTCTTGCCTTAAAGTATGAAGTAAGTCAATGAAAATGCTTTATGTTGGAGGCTCTTCAAATTTCAGATGAAAAAAGCCAGGTTGTGTTTATGTTTGTACTCTTGGTGCTCATGAAAAAATCAATAATTTTGGCATTAGGAATAGCTGCTTCATTTGTTCTCTTCTTGAGCTTTGCTACTCTTACTATTATCTCCATATTCCCATGCATCCATCTCTTTTTCTTCAATGCTTCTTCTCTTCACTCCCTTAAGAAGTATTTCTCATCCCTTTACGGTGGTAAAATTGGAAGGAAAATAGGATTCAAAAGGAATTATTTGGGTCATGTGTTGGTAGATAAGAAGCTCAACATGACCTGGCAATCACTCGCAGCCCAGAAGGCCAACAGCATCCTGGACACCATCAAAAGGAGCATGGCCAGCAGGGAAGGGAGGTGATTCTCCCCCTCTACATTGTCCTTGTGAAAACCCACCTGGAGCACTACATCTGGCTCTGGAGTCCTTGGCACAGGAAAGATGTGGACCTGTTGGACCAGGTCCAGATGAGAGCCACAAAAATGATCACAGATCTGGAGCACCTCTCCTTTGAAGACAGGATGAGAGAGCTGGAGTTGTTCATGCTGGAGAAGAGAAGGCTCTGGGGACACCTTAAAGCAGCCTTTGAGTACTTAAAGGGGGGCTACAAGAGAGTTGGAGAGGGATTTTTTACAAGGGCTTGTAGACAAGGGGGAATGGCTTTATACCGAAAGAGGGTAGCTTTAGAGATTTCAGAGAAGTTGTGGATGCCCCATCCCTGGAGGTGTTCAACGTCAGGCTGGAGGAAGCTTTGAGCAACCTGGTCTAGTGCAAGCTGTCCCTGATCATGGCAGGGGAGTCGGAACTAGATGATCTTTAATGTCCATTCCAACCCAGGCCATTCTATGATAATTTTATTGAACTTCTTCTCTTAACTAAGTTTCCTTCAATTGAATTGTGAGTATTTCAATTCAGCAGGTGTAGCAGGTACTGTTTCACTTGCTGTTTAGGTGGTTGAAGATACCTTCAACTGCTGCTGCAACAGGAAGACTACTCAATATTTGTCTCCCTTGGGATGGCTCTTGCGGGATCTAATCTACATGAAACCAGTTCCCTGCCTTTGAATACAGCTGGCAATCTGCTAAATACAAAATCATGGTTAATAGAGGATCAGACCAATTTGACTCATGATCATAAAAATAATAAAATATTTACTTAATATTAAATATTATTTAATATTCAAATAATAGCGATGCAACTGTGTTTTGTGCTATCTAAAATGTTCACAGAGGAGTTAAAATGAAGATTAAAATTCTGTGATACATAGCTGAGTGTAATTCTCAGAAATGTGAATTAATTTAAAATTGATTGTTTTGTTCAGAAATCAAAGATCCAGGGCATGCTGAAAACTGTGAATATGACACAGTACAGTATAAAATAATTTGAAAGCAAGCAAATATATTGAGGACATTTGTCTTATCAATTTTTTTTAATTAAAAACATTACCAGAAGGTGCTACATAGCTTAGAGAATTTTTGTAAGAGTACAGTAGAGCTGGATGTTAAATCTACCTTAAATTTCCTCCTGTCTCCAAGGAATATTTATTGTAACTTAAAGAAAGCATTCTCAATTTTATTTACCTATTTTCATTCCTTCATAATCTCTTCAAAGAGGATAAAAGGATAATTAGTTGTATTTCACACAAAAGACTAAGTCATTCTAACATGCAACACCTCCCTCCCCAACAAAATAACTCCCATATACATTTGGTAAACTTCTTTTCTAGCTACATCAGCAGTATGGCTCCAGCTGAACGCAGTGGAGTCAGACATATGTGCAATGAATCTTTTTCCTTGTCCTGGGTTAGTCATATATTCTATTACCACCCACAAAAGCTGGATAAATTTCATAATTACACACCTGGGACTCCTTATCTCAACTGAGATAAGCACTCCAGCCGACAGCAAGCACCACCCACCCTGGTTATCTGATCTCAGCTAATGGCCCATTAGCACCACCCATCCCGATTATCTGATCTCAGCTAATGGCCCATCAGCACCACCCAGCTTGACTAATAGCCCGATTTTGGATCGGAGGACTCTGGGGATCATCCAAGCTCATTACCGAAGCAACCAATAGAACATCGGGAAGATCCTCTTCCATTGTGAAAGTCCCCGCCCCTGGGGGAGGTGCCAGCCAAGAAACACAACATAAAACAAGGGTTCAAGATGAGAGAAAGTACCCTCTGCTCGATGGGACTCTGCTCTCGGGACTCCGCTCTCGGGACTCCACTCCTTGAAATTAGATTCAGCTAGCTACTCCACTCCTCAGAATTGGACTCAGCTATGCCACTACCAGTACTGGACTACCAGGCCTTCCTGCAGGACCAGTGCCTAACTGGACTACACAGCTACCACCCTGGTCAACAGGGTGTCAGGTTGTACTGTGACTCTGTCGATTTGTTTAAGCTGGTGTTTCTGTATTACTGCATTTATTTTAACCTTTTTTATTAAAATTGTAATTTTGACCTAAAATCTCTCGAGGTATTTTGTGTGGGATTAATTTCCCCTGCTGGTTTACAGTCAAAGCAGCACATTCCTTTACGCAATTTCTTAGATTTTCTTTAACAGGTTAAGAGTGAAAATTATTTATAAGAATTAGATGCAAATTTCAATGAAATGTATTTTTAAAATGTTTACTTTATGCAAAGCATTTTGCCTTATTTAGCAACAGAATTTTTTTATTTAAAAAAAATTTCTAGCCATGTTTTTGATAAATACAGATTTCAACAATTTTATCAGAGTGTACTGCAAATATTACTTCTTAGAATATAGGATTACATAATGTTGTGACTGGAACTATTCTCTTATGACAAAACATAGAATATTTAGATTCTGCTTGAGTTGCTCTTGTTACTATTTTGGAAGATTATTAAAATAAAACATAGATATTTTTCAGTACCTAAATCATCTTTCAGGCATTACTTAGTGCATATTGAGTGCCTTTGTAATACAAGACAAACCTGTACTTGACACAGGACACTGTAAGCATGTGATTGGCCCCATGGATTGCAACAAAAATTATCATGCACATAAATTAGGAACATTCTTAAAATATCTTGATGACTCATGAAGACAGTTTATTTTCCTACCAGTCTAAAAATATGACCTAGCTGGTTCTGATTACATCTGAGAATTTCAAGTAAGTACTTTCTTTACAATCTTTGCAATCAAGAAATTTAATACCAGGAAGAAATGAATTCCTCCTTGCAATGCATCAACTAATTTAAAAATCATCTATGAATTAAACAACAATATGTGGCTAAACCTTTGGAAATATCATGTAAGTATACATTTTTGAATCCTCTAAGATATGCTAAAGTAGAAGAACTTGTATAGATGTGCAAATATGAGTACATGGTATTGTAGTGTGTATGCCCTAGATTGCTTCAAAATTTTTAGTTATTTTATTTTGTCTTTGAATATTTAAAACTTCAAGCTTAACTTCGTAGGTATGTTGTTTTCTCTCCACTCAAAAGAGCTCAGCTGAGTAAAACTTTAAACCTCAACCAAGAAAGAAGATTCCAGGGTGCTCATTATGGAAGGGTAATCTTCTTTATCCTAAAACACTTTCTTCAACATGTTGAGGTTTTTAGCAACATACAGGAAAAAAATAAATTCTTTTTTAGCAGATCTCCATAGGATTGCTTTTGTTTCACAGCAGGAAAATTAAGTGATGTATTTATATTCTGTTCTCTGCTCAGGTGTTTTTYCTTTCTAGAAAAGAAGTAGCAGATAGGACTCCTTAGGGAAAGAAACAGCATCATGGACACCGTGGGTTAATACATGTATTCTAATTAGTAGTTTCATAGAGGATGCCAGTGGTATAGTGAAAACCAAGCCCACCAAAGCAATTTGCTGTCTTGCATGACAACTTTCTCRCCTTCTGACATTAAAAATATTTTAATCTGCAGAAACTAGGAAAAAAATCAATTCCAATTATTCATGACATTTCTGAAAATTGAGGAAGAAAACTGGATTGTGCTATTGGTAATGACTGGTAAATAAAGTGGAGGAAATACAGTGCAACAAGCTAAGAAGATGGGTGTTCTAGCATTGATGAAAAATGGTTCATGGCCACRCGATGGCAGCAGAGGCTACAGAAGTAGGGTTGTTTTTGATATTAAATCATGGATAAACAGGATATGCCCTAAAGTTCCTAACTGGTACTTCAGGCTCGAGAAAATATACATTATGTACATTTTCCCCTTGAAGAAGTGGTGTGTTCATCAGACCAGAAGTTTCTGTGGAGAGGGATTAAATACTTTTTGTTTTAAAAAAAAATTACATTTGGGGCAATTTTTTTCAATAAGACAGTATTTTCATTTCCCAATATTTCCATCTTTCTTCCTCAGTTAGTTGAGATAGTTACACCCAGAAGAGTAGGTGTATTTCGATAAAAGTAAGGCAGTCGCTTACTTTTTCCTAATTTGTTTTCCTAATATTTTTGTCCACAGGAAAAAGCCTGCATTATAAAATCCCTTTTGGGGAAAACCAGAAAATTAAAATCTAGAATGCCTTCAGTTTTCAAGAGGAGGACTAAAAAAATTGCTTCTTCTAATATAGAGTCTTGAACTAAGGAGGCAGGATTTTTGGACTCAGATAAGTATGAATTAATAAGCTCTACCTTTGTATTTAAAAAAGAAAACTACAATCTGCTCACTATATCCAAACTAGATGCTCTTTCTCAACTCCTAGGAAGCTATTTATATAAATCCTTCATATGACAAATTCTAAGAACTCAGGATTTGTGCAAGATAGTAAACAAAACCTCCAAACTCCACAAGTTAAAAATTATCTTTCTGAGAAGTTGAGGGTTTTTTCTGCTGAAACATATAAAAGCAGGCCTTTCACATAGAATTCTTTCCCCCAAAAAGCACAGTCTCCTTTCTGTGTTATGTGTTCCAGATTCTACACTGCAAGTTCAGCTTTAATCAAACAAGACAGTCCAGAAAAACTTTTATCATAGTCTCTCTTCAGTCCATACAAATACTTATATTAGGATTTCCTGCTGGAGCATGACATTTTGCATGAAATGCAACTAAGCAGAGTTTAAGAAAGCAGCTTTCTGGACAGCTTAGATGGACAGGAGCATAGGCTGGATGTTCTCCAAACTCCTTTTCCCTGTGATTCTATGAGAGTTGTCTTGAGGGTTGCCCTACCCTCCAGAAGGGTAGCAGCTGCTCTTACAGAAAGTCAATATACTTTCCAACAAAAACARGGAGTTTACAGGGTATGCATAGCACTGGATCCTGCATAAAACAGAGGTCTTCTCTCTTGGCCCCTCACTGGATTGCTCTAATAAGGCCAGAAGTGGTGAGGAAGACCATAGTCACCAGCTGGAGGATTGACTCAGCAATATACATAATTTGGGGTAGTTAGAAGGGAACTTGTTCAGTAGTTCATTTGGTGCATCCAGACTCCTGCACTGGATGCATATGAATGAGTCTTTGCAATTACAGGCAAATATGCCTAAACAGCTGTGGATTCCGTTCTTCCAGCCTGTGATTCAACCTCTCTGTCACGACTACCTGAGGTGTTCAAAGCAAGCACTGCCTCACACATGGCAGGCAACACTGTTCAGGTAAATAAGGCCTTTGGTGGGTGAGCTTTGGTTGCTTCTGATGCAGCAGTCGAAGGCATTACTGCTCTGTCCGTTTGCTGTGGTGGCCTCCTCCTGCAACAGGAAGGGTGGAAAAAACCCCACAGTCCCATCCCTCTGCTGGTGCTAGCTTTGAGAAGAGTTATGACTAAGTATGATTTTTAGATTGTAGATTTAGATTGTATGATTTTTAGATTCTTGTAGGGAAAGAAATAAACTGTCTGCTAACTCTAGCAGTGAGGTTTTAGATGGCATTTCCCCCCACAATCTGAGGACTGATAGATTAAATTACCTGGAGTGTGAGCATATGGGTTCACAAGGAAAAGTCCTGTTTACCCAGTTTGATATTTTTTTATGATAAGGTCACACATCTAGTGGCTGAAGGGAAGATGGTGGATGCAGTTTTTCTGGATTTTAGTAAGGTTTTTGATACTGTCCCTTTCAGCATCCTTCTGGATGAGTTATCCAACCATGGGATGAGCAGATTTATGATGCACTGGCTGAAGAATTGGCTGAAGCACATGGCTCATGGGTTTGTGGTGAATGGGGCCACATCTGGCTGGTGACTGGTCACCAGCAGTGCTCCTCAGGGCTGAATTCTCTTCTCTTCTCTCTCTAAGGCTGTAAAATAGCCTTTATTTTCTGCCACACAAATCAAATGGTACAAGTCAAAATGGTATTTTGAGATAGTAAGAACTCCCTATCAGCTATTGGGGGAAGCATTCACATTCAGTGCAATAGATGCTGGGTTCCAGCTGTTATCTATGTTCTTGTGTGTCTCAGACACCTCTGAAATAATCCAGGCATCTTTAGAGCTGCTGATTTTTGCCAGTAAATCTGATAAAAAAAGCAGGTGAGTAGGAGGAGAGGCAGAGGTTATTGTGATAGATAGAGGATGAGTCGTCAGGAAAAGGATTATTGGGAGACAAGAAGCTCCAGGATAATGTCTACCCACATGCATTTCTGCTGAACTTCAGCAGCAGCAGACTCTTTTAGGATCTGTAATTTAGGATATATCCTTCTTGGAAAAATGAGTGTAAGGGGTGAACTCTTCTGATTTAGTCCAGGAGGATTAATTCTGACCTCAGACTTTATTGGGTATTTCTGGCATACATTTCCTAATGACAAAAGGTCCTTTTTATCCAACCATACCAAAGAGTAATAGAAAAACATGCTCTGGGTTATTCTTTGACATGCATGAACCTTATACTTGCCCATAACTATCAAAGCATGAAAAAGCAGAATGAGGCAGATGGGAAAATTATGCCCATAAGAGCCTCGCTAGATCCTTTGATATACCAAGAGACCTCCAGAATTTCTGGGAAATTCTGCCATGTACCAATGTAATAAGCTAGTACAAGCTGTGGGTAGCTTTTGTATGAGGAGAAGCATCTGCCATAAACCCCACACTGGCTGGCAAGTGTGTGCTTTCCTAGGGTGGTATCTGTTAGCATGTCAAGGTTTCCGCTGCAACAGCAGAAAGTGGACACTGCTTGGGATTGCCCATTGTCAGGACACAGTTTCATGTTTGAAGCAATATTCTTTAGCCTTAGCATGGATTAGGAAGGAATAAACTGTGTGAAGAATGTGGTGGTAGTTTGATGGTTACATGTTCATATTAGTCTACTGTGCTACACATTCTGTAAAAAACTACACAAAAGAAGTGAGAAGATGACCTCAAAGACTCTTCCAGCCGTATTAATAACCACAAAGGTGGAAGAATGCACAGACACAGTAAAAATAGCCAGGACACAAGGGTAGCTGGGCTGCCTTTTATCAGTCATTTCCCCGTTGACTAAGAAATGGGTTTGTTTTGTCTGGTTCACACCGGTCTGTCCTTTAAGCTGGATACTTTTAAAAAGGTGACACACACAAAAAAAAGGAGAGACAAAAAGAATGGAGGACCATTTTTGAAATGAAGAATAATATTCTACAAAAGATGAGCAAGGATGTGTGGAATTAAAGGAAATCCTCGAGTGTCATGAGAGCACTAACGAAGAGTGTAATTTATGAAGAATTGCATTGCAGGTATTTGCTCAAAGTTTGAGCAGGTACATCGTCTGTGAGGGATGACCTAAGGGAGGAAGGCTGGGTGGAGGYAGTGATTCCCTGCTTTGGCTGACCGGAGGACCTGAACATCAACTCAAAAGGCTCCTGGGCTACAAAACTACAGCCCCACCAGACTCCCCTCGGTAGCATGCAAGACTCAATTCCACAGTTTGAAAAGAAAATGTGATTTGCCGACACAGAAGTAATTCAAAAATTAGGAAAACGCTACACGGATTTAGAATCAAAGAATCGTAGAATCATAAAATGCCCCATCCCTGGAGGTGTTCAAGGCCAGCCTGGATGGAGATTTAAGCAACCTAGTCTAGTGGAAGGTGTCCCTGCCCAYGGCAGGGGGCTTGGAACTAGATAATCTTCAAGGTCCCTTCCAGTCCACACCATCCTATGATTCTATGGTTTACCTAAGCTAGACCGCTCATGATTTAGCTGATACAATTTAATTGATAATCCCTCTGCCAGTGAAGCAGAGGCGATAGGAGCAGCTTGTGGAGGGAGAAGGCGGAGGGCGGTTCGGGAAGCCCGGCCGCAGGAGCGGCTCCCGCCGCTGCCACCACATCATCACCTCAGGGCCGGGCGGGGCGGCGACGTAGCCCTTGGTGGCAGGACTCTGCGATTCCAGAAGGAATCGCCAGGCTGATGACCTGGGGAAGCCCCAGGCAACCCTGCCGGCAGGAATAAACATCCTCTGTTCGCTGCTCGGTTTCCTGCCTTTCCCTCGGGCACAGCCCGGGAGCGGTTCGGGGCAGGGCGAGCGAGACAGTGCCCACCGCGGCTCCGCAGGGGACGCTCGAGCGCCGCGCCGGCTAGGACGGCCGCGCATGCGCAGCGCGGATGGGGCGGGGGCGGCCCCGCCGGTCTCCCTGGAGCCGTCGCCGTCGCGGCCGTAGGTCCCGGATGTAGCGGCGGGCGCGAGGCCGGCGGTGGGAGAGGGCGCGGGGCGCCAGCAGGGCCCGGGAATGGGCGCGTAGGGAGCGAGGAAGGAAGGAAGGAAGGAAGAGAGCGAGACAGGAGAAGAGCCGGACGGAGACTCCCGCCCGGCGCCCGAGGCAGCCGCCCACATCGGGGTCCCCCTCCGCCGCCTGCGGGCTGCGCGCCCCCTCCATCCGCCCCGAGGCGCCGCCGCCGGGATGAGCAGCTCGCGGAACAACCGGGTGATGGTGGAAGGAGTCGGGGCCCGGGTGGTCCGCGGCCCGGACTGGAAGTGGGGGAAGCAGGATGGCGGCGAGGGCCATGTGGGCACCGTGCGCAGCTTCGAGAGCCCCGAGGAGGTGGTCGTGGTGTGGGACAACGGCACCGCCGCCAACTACCGCTGCTCCGGGGCCTACGACCTCCGCATCCTCGACAGCGCGCCCACCGGTGAGCGGGGAGGGAGCGGAGGGACCTCCTCCCCATGGCGGTGGGTCCGGGAGGCAGGCAGTACCCCGGGGTGCTGCGGGGTCCCGTCCTGGGGAGCGGATTGCGCCCCTCCTTGCCCTTTTAGAGGGGCGCCGTTCCCTGGGATTTGGGCGGGGGGGGGAGAGTCAGCCACCCTCCCCCTCCCCGCGCGTGGGTGTCTGTGTGTGTGTGTGTGTGTGTATACGGGAAGTTGGAATAAACCTACAGTGCGGGGCCGCGGGGACAGCAGAAGTTGTCCCGGGACTTCTAAATCGAGTGTAGACAAAGCAAAAGTGATCTACCATAGACAGCAGGCTCCGGTTGTTCTGGGGAGGAGGTGGGGAGGGGGAACCGAGAGTGTGATACATCAAGGTTGGAGTTTGTTTTCACACCCCAACCCCCMTTCTTGAATTTATGTTTCTGAGCAGTTTTGTGAAATGGTGCCAGTTATTCTTGAATCGTATGGGAAGGATTGCAGAAGAGATGTGTAGCACCTTTTTACTAAAGATTATATTAAATGGTTAAAGTACTGTTTTGTCTTGTAATCTGCATGTTGCCTTTTATCTTTTATCTGTATTACCAGAGCTCCTGTAAAATAGTGAAGGTACTGGGAGGGGAAAAAAGTGCATTCGTTCATTCTTTTAACTGCTTGGCTGCTTGATATTTGTGCTTTAAATCCAGTCATTTTCGACAATGGAATTTGATCTGCACTGACATTATGCGGCAGTATTAGTGTGGCCAATACTGCAGGGAAATGTTCATTTTAGCACCTGTTTTTACAGTGAAAATAACACAGAAGAATATAGATATTGTTAAGTTTCATCAGAAATATTGTGAGGTGATTTTTGGGCTGGTCATTATTGCCTGAATAATGAGGTGGTTGGTCTGATTTGTTGAGGTCCTTGTGCTGTACTTCTTTTGTAATGTGTCTTTCATTTAGAACACGATGGAGAGATCATCTTTGTGCCAGCTATGTGTAGTGTTGCAGGAAGGAAAATTATAGCAATGGGTTGAAATGAAAAGACTTTTGAGGAGACAGAATAATGGAATTAATTCTAATTAATTACGAAAAACTTAGCTAAGAAAAAAACCCCAAATATTGTATGGTGAGCCTTTGAGATGGATTTAATTTTTCTTTGACTGGGTACCTTTCTCTCCCCTGGCTTGATGAGTGTTTTGTTGAAAATCCTTTTGAAATGGACTTTAGAAGAAGAAAGAGTAGTCTTTCAAGTTGTTAGTCCTTGTTTTGCAGATAGTTATGCTTTGAAAGTTTACCTGCATTTGATGTCCTGTAGAAACCAGTGAGACCGCTTCTGCTTAAAACTGAAGTGTATGCATAAATATTGTGTATGAGCCTTGAATGCTCATTGTTCTGGCTGTGCTTGACGTATTTGCAGGCAGAAGGTGTCCTGTTAACTGCATCTGGAAGCCTAGACTTAATAGTCAGTTTTAAAACTGTCCATGTGTTTGATTATTTTTTACTTTACGCTTTCTAATTTTTATTTTTATTTATAGTTTTGTGTTAGAATTTTAACTTCTTTTTCAGATAGGACTGTGTGTATTGTGTCATAAACATTGCTGTTGTCAGTCTTAGCAAAACGGTATTTCTCTTTCTGAGGTTTCTGGCGAACACATGCATCATCCTCATGGAACTTTGATGTGGAACCACCCAGCGTTGCTTTTTGCTAGAGGGAGTTACTTTTGAGGTCATGATTCGCTGGAGAAAGGAAGAGTAAAAAACTGAAAAGTAGTAGCAACAAAAGGGCAAGGTTAATGGAGTTAGGGTGCAGTCAGTTTGGACTGAAATCCTGGGTTTACTACTGATTCACTTCGTAATCTTGTGCAAATCACTTCCCTTCTTCGCCTTTTTGTAATGACTTATTTTTTCTCCATGGTAGTGACTATCCATTGTTTAGAGTAAGGGACTCTGGATGATAGATTGATCTCTAGGGGCATTTATGTGAGTGGGCTTAGGTGGTAGGAATTTCTAGTGGTAGTATTAATAATGATGATGTTGAGCAAGAAAATGTTATAAAATATGGGGTGGGTTTTTCTTTGTTGATACTTAGTGGAATGTGTGTCCTGGCTCTTATAGTTTAAAATAAAAAAAATCTCTGGTTCATAAATTTACAGTCACAATGTGATCGTAAGTTTAATAATGAAAATAAACATAAAAGTGCAATAGTAAAAAAAAAAAAGGTTATTGCTGGTAGTTCTTTCTATTACGTATTCAAAACCAGTCTGGATTATAAGTTCTTAAAAGTGGTGCTTGCAGCCAGAGTTGCTGCTTTGAGTTTGAGGCCTGTGCAGCCAGGAACAGTGAGGCATCCGGAAGTTACTGTGTTATAAAAGTAGTGTCTGAAGCTCATTCAATTAAAAAAAAAAGAAACTTGAGTTTGATACATGTATATGTGTGTATATATATGTGTATATGCCAGAATGATGCTTCATAGACTTAAAAAATGGTTTAATGGTGGTAAGCTGTTACCAGCATTGTGAGACTATGTTAACATCTTATAAAACTTAAGTAGCCTTAGTGCTAAGATATTAGGATGGCCTTCTTTAAAATAAAAACTCATTTTTATGAAAAGTGTCTTGTAAGCTCTTTGCTCCAGATGTAGTCATCTGGGTCATGAGGGATTTGTGATACGAAGTTTGGGGTTGTTTTGGTTATGTCTACCAAGCTAGCTGTATTAGCTGCCCCTTGGTGTGATCATATTTACATTGGCCAGCATGTCTTTAAGTGAGATAGAGCAATTGAGAGGGATTGGGTAAACTAAGGATTTGAAAAAAATCAAAAATTCACATTGAAGAGAGGAAACTTGAGGTAGATCCTGCATAGCAGGCTCCGCAATGGAGAAAGTGGTGGGATGTGATACATCAGCAGTGCAGGGTGGTTGCTTGATTATTTGCAAATAAATCCTGTTTTTTCTGTAATGCAGCCTTTTGCCAGGATCTGAGAGTCTTGAGTGTCCCCTTTTTCTGGTAATGTTGTGGAAAAGAAACAGAAAGGAGTAGTTTTCTGAGTTGCTGAAGAGAAGCTAGAGGATATATATTTATGTTTAGAAATGAAGACAGCCTTTTGCGTGAGGTAAAGCCCAGGCAAGTAGCATGTTTGTAGAGAGCACACATGCTATGTTGACATAATACTTGTGAACATTACAGAAACTTTTTCTGTTTATTCTCTTTCTGAAGATTTGCTTTCTATAGAGCTTAGATCAGAATTCGTTTGTSATTCATTTCCTCTTTTATATGGTTGGTTCAAAGTAACAATGTTATTTTCCTGCTGAAAATATTTACCCAATTGTGTTTGAATAGGGGGAGGTGGCAGAGGGGCTGGGGTCAGGAAATGGAATCTTGATGTAGAATTATCCCCCAGCTAGAGTGTGCATCAGTGCAGCGTGGAAAGCATTGTGTGCTATATTCTGCCAGTGTTCAAACTCTGGGTGTTATTTGTTGAAGGTAAGTGGCTTTCTGTACTTGTATTAATAGTTTTTTGTACCTGAAAAGTCACATATTTGATCACGAAGTCATACATGTTAGAACACTTTAAAAGAGAGACCACCGATGATTTATCCTGCGTATTTGTTTATTTGTTCTTGCTTTTAGCACATCAAGTGTAATTTATGGCAAATTGTCATAGTCAAGATTTTTTTAGTGGCAATTTGTAATTACTTACAGGAGCCCTCACAAGTTAAAAAATCTAATAGCTTCCTGAGCAGTGGTACTTGGGAGTTCTGTTTCTTTTAATAAACACATTCTTTGTTCTTCCTGCCCTTCCCTCATGTCTCCTACATAATAATCCCCTCCCTCCCTGTATACCTTGTGATACCCTTACCAGATAGGACACATGCTTTAGCAAGTCTGGCATTTTGTGTCTAGAATAGTAGTTGGTCGACTGGCTGCTTCCAAACAGTATGTTTAATAGATGAGTTATGTCTGTGGGAACACTGATTGAAGTTTTCATGCAGTTTGTTGGAATCTAACTGGTTATCTCTAAGAATTCTTTGTTTTCAGTTTGTGTGGAGTCTGGCCATAGTGTAAAAATTGTCTGAAGTGGAAGGCTGGGAAGAGCAAAACATTGTTATTGCTTTTTAAATTGGGATGTAAACAAATAAATTTTTTAAGTAGTCTGTGGTATCCCTTACCTGATGGTAGTATTGTCATTATGGTATGAAGGGATTTTGTTTTACTACGGTTCTGTAGAAAGTAAGGAATCCATTGGAAACCAGATTTTGTTGGTTCTGAGAAGTAAGTGAAATCACTATTGGTATCTTCTGTGCTTAACAGTGAGTGATGCGGATACCACTTGTGCATCTTATTTTACTGTTAAAACCCTTTTATTGGACAGCTGTATATTGCCACCTAATTATCTTCAGTACAAAAGAACTATTCGTAAGAAATTCAAATAGCAATTTGAGCAACGTTGCTTCTATTTCTTTCACAGCTGTAAGAGCATGGGTTTTAAAAACTTGTAAAAGGCTGTAAAATTGATGTATAAATGACTGGTGACAGAGGAATGGTGGGCTGGGTAATCCAGGGAGGATTTGGGAAGAAATGACAAAAGTGAAGATAACCGTGGCAGGGACATAAAGATAGAAAACTAATATGAACTTCAAATTGTAAAAAGTGTTAGTGACAAATGGAGATCAGGAATACTGAATTTTATGGTGTGATAAGGTTGAAGTGACATAAGGAAGTGGCAGCTATTTAAAAGTAATTAGACATGGTGAAAGTACACTTCTCATTACTTGGTTTCTTTTTTTTTTTTAAGTGCATGTGATACAAAACCTTCATTTTGAAATAGCCTCATTCTAGGAAATTTTGAAAACTATTTAGAGGTTTAATTTTTTCATTTATCTCAGTTTAGAGAGCTGAAGTGTTCTTTTGGTGCACAGCTGGTCAGCTGCAGGGCTGCTGTTTGAATTTTGAAGTTTTTATGGCACTTTAATTTATTCCGGTAGTTTCATGAAGGCATTCTTTCCTAATATACGCTTCGCAAAGTTTGTGTTTCTCAACCTTTCTTGAACAGCCTTCCTTTCGAAGAGTGGAAGCAGTTTGTGTGACAGATACATTTTGCATTTGGGTCAGGATTTTAGTTTGGCTCTAGAGCCTCCACTTAATCCAGGCTCCTTGTTGTTCTTGTGTAGTGTGCTTTGATTTACATCATGGGGTGATTTTGGAGCACATAAACTGCTTTGCTTTTTGGTGAAAGTAGATTGAAATATATGATCCCAGTGCTGATGAGCATTCATTCCACTGGGGTAGAGCCGAGCTAGTCTGAAACATGAAGTAATGTCTCCTTCCCTCACACCAGATGTGTGTAGTGCCTCCATGAGACCCTCAGTACTGAGTTTTGGTGAGTAGATGGACAGCACGGTGATGCACGTTGTCCCCTTGCAGCCCGTGGAGCGGGGTTCCTCATTGGAGCCCATGATCAAGCAGTGTTTTCCTGAAGGAATAAAGTTTGTGGAGAAGACACATGATGGGACAGGGGAAAAGTGTGAGGAGCTCTTATGGACTCACCATAACCCTCCATTCCTTGTCTGCACCAAAAAGGTTGTCAAGCACTGGAACAGGCTGCCCAGGGAAGTGGTTGAGTAACCATCTCTGCAAGTATACAGAACACATGTAGGTGTGGTGCTTAGGGATGTGGTTTAGTGGTAGTCTTGGTGGTGTTAGGTTAGTGGTTGGACTCAGTCTTTTCCAACCAAAATGATTCTGTGATTTTGTCTACCCTGGGGAGGAGCAGATAGATAGAGGAGTTGGTAATAAAGGAGTGCAATTGTTTTTGTGAAGAAGGTGGACTGTAAGGGAGAAGATGTTTTAGTTTTTATCTTCCTGACCATCCTCTTTTTTTTTAAATTTGCTATAAATTTAATTTTTCCCGAGTCAAGTCTTTTTTGTCTGTGATAGTAATTGGTGAATGATTTCATTTTGAGCTTGATCTAAGCTGTTTAATTTTGTTTTTACTCCCTGTCCTGTTGAGGAGGGAGAGTGAGAGACTGGTTGGGGGGACATCTGACAGCCAGCCAAGGTCAACCGACCACACTTGGCTTCTTATAATATCAAGTTGAACTTAAAAATAAATAAATAGTTTCAATCTTCTTTAACACATACTATTGGTTTAAATTGTTTTGTTTGTATTATGACCATACGGTTTGTGATCAGTAGTAGCACCTTGTTTTATCCTCTCTTTTTTTAGCAGATGAAGTTTAAAATCTCTTAGTCCACTGTCACCAGAAGCATACAAATCTACTTTTTCCTCCAAATCTGTAGTGCCGTGGTTAGACATTCTGGAACAGGATTACTTGCCTGTTCCTGCCCTGCAGTTCTTTGTTTCTTGTGCCAGTAGTGTTGTCCAGCACCACAAAGAATGGGATTGGGAAACCAGTTCAGCAGAATATATTTCCTCCTGACTATTTTCCAGCCTGGTATGTTTCTTGATGCAGTTTGCATCTCAGCTCTGCAAAAACCTGTTGCTCGCATAATGGAAAGAATGGAGCAGCATGGTCAGGTGAGGCACGCACTGAAGTGGGTGTTGCTGCTGGAATCATGTGTCAGGGAATGGATGAAGAAAGGCCATATCTATCAGGATGGTGTTTAGGGATCTATGAGATACAGCTATGTCCCTTTAGATCGGATACTCCCAAGTACAGACATGCACTGTTCTTTTTATAAATCCCGGACACTCTGGTCAGTAAAACGACTTGTCAGATATCTTTGTACACTTCTTTTCTTGACCTTTCCTAAGGAAATTTTGCCAAGTTTTTCCATAGCAGCTTTTGCCTCACTGGCTAGAAGTGTTTAGTTTTTGTTTAATTTTACTGTGAGATGACCTATTCTGTATCACATGACTTCTGATTATACCTCTTTTGCCCTCTTTCCTGCTGTTTGGTCAAGTGGAAGAATCCTACAGCACCCAATTCCTTGGTCCTTTGACATCCAGAATAAATATATTCCTTGGCCAGCTATCTTCCCTCAAGTTCAGCAGGTGTTAAAAAAAATAAAATCCACAGATGTGTAACTTCTCTGTATCTATGTGAAATACCAATTTAGCAATCAGTTAGAAATAAGCCCAAAAGAAGTACCACCCATCAACCCCAAGTGCCCTAATTAGTTAGACTTTTTAAGCAAGGTGACAAAAACACTGACAAGATATCTCAGTCCTTTTAATGCACCTGCTCTTGAAGACTTTGGCTTTGAAGCAAAAAAAAAAGTAAAATGCTTTAATACAATACCTGGTGCAAGAGAGAGATGGTTGTACTGGGAGTCAAGTGAAGGGCTGCAAATGTGTTGGAAGGAATCTTAAAGCATGTGGTACAGGAAGAGACTGAGGGATCTGGTGGTGCTTAGCCTGGAGAAGAGAAGGCTCAGGGAGACCTTAAGAGTGTGTATATAAATACCTGGTGGAGGTTGTAAAGAGGATGGAGCCAAGCTCTTTTCAGCGGTGTCAAGTGACAGGGCAAGAGGCACTGGGCACAAAATGAAATGCAGGAATTTCCACTCAAACGTAAGAAGAAACATTTTTGTTCTAGGGATGACTGAACACTGGAATATGCTGCGTTGTTGAGTCTGTTCTTGGTGGTGCTCAAAAACTTGACTGAATATGATCCTGAGCAGCCAGGTCTAGTTTACCCTGCTTCGAGAAGTGATTGTTGGAGAACAAATTTTCAGAGGTTACTTCCAACCTCAGCTATTACATGTTTCTGTGAAATGATCAAACAAGATGGCATTTCCTTCAGTTCTGCCTTTCCAACTGTTAATTTTTCTTTGCTACAGATGGCTCAGCTGTTGGACGTAAGTGACTAAGAGACTTATAGTGAATTTGGCAGTCGTTTTTGAAAGCATCCCTTCTGGTGGGGACAAAACCCATTCTTTCTCCTCACTAATTTCAAATTGTTCTGGGATTTTTTTAAGGGAGAGTGACTGGGAAAATTCTATGTTTCTCCAACTGTTTAGTGCTCGTTTCTGTCCAGTGCTGCTGATTGAATGCCAGTGCTTCTCTTTTCTGTTTCTCAATTTTTTCCAAACAGCAGCAAAATTTGATTTTTTTTTTAATAAACTTGTGGCTGTTCGCTGTATTCAGAATGGGTGGATGGAAACTCTGTGACTGATCATTTTCACTCTGCTCTAGCATGGCAAAGCAGTAAGACTAGAGTAGTGTTGGCATCAGTTTTTGTGGAAGCCTTGGCAGAGCACATACTGGTGGGTTACATCTGGTCTGTCTTTGGCACATTCTTTTAAAAAGAACAGAACAGCAGCAAAATGCTTCAAAAATGGTAACAGATTTTCATAAGGCGAATGGCATCTATCCTACAGAACCTAATTTTTCTCCTGTGTAAAAAAGAATAAAGACAAGCACTTATCTTTTCCACTGTACAAAATGTGTAAGTCAAACCAGTAATTTTCAAACTCACACACAGTTGAGCACAGTAGTCTTTGTGATGTAATGGGTGTTGATAGCCTTACTCCAGAGATAAAATTCTAGAGTGCCTGTATATTTTGATAAATGCATTTCTGAACTTTCAGTGTGCAGTTAAAAAGATTTCTTATTTTTTTTCTCTCCTTTTCATAGATGGAAGGAAACAGACATAGCTTTCTCAGCTTTTTAAGCTGATAGAAGATAGAATATTTCAGGAACAGACTGGCAACTGGAGCTGAGGCAAAGTCCCCTCTCTTTTCCCCTCAGTGATATAGGCTGATAGGGTATCACCAGCAGCCTTTCTTTACTGTTAACTTTTTAGTCTATGGTTTCAAATTTATCACGGTGTGCAACAGAAATCTGTGTAGTGATGCAGCAAAGTTATTAGTCTTTCTTTGTCTTTTTTTTTCCTTCCACAGGTATCAAGCATGATGGGACTATGTGTGATACTTGTCGACAGCAACCTATCATTGGCATCCGATGGAAATGTGCCGAATGCACAAATTATGACTTGTGCACAGTTTGCTATCACGGGGACAAGCATCACTTGAGGCATCGCTTTTACAGAATTACCACACCTGGAAGTGAAAGGTAAAACATAACTTTTTCCTCGTGAAATCAAGTAGAAAGAGGTAATTGTGGTTAACTTCTAAACTGTGCATTGGGTTACTGAAACTTGCATTGGGTAACAGAGTGGCTTGGGGTTAGAGTTTGTTACTGGTTCTACCGCTTTGTGAGGGAGGATAGCTGGGACAAACCTTTGAAGCTTGGAAAACATGGAAATTGTAGAAAGAATGGAGTATGGGAAGAGGTTAGGATAGGATTATTCAGTTTTGCTTAACCTTCTTGAAGTGTTCCTAATTCTTGTGTTACCATATAGCAGCTTTAGAACAAAGGCAATTATCATTACACTATCTGTAATCACAAAAAGATTTGTCAGTGAATTCCTGAATGTGAAAGTTTAATTGGGTTTTATAATGGTGTGGACAGACTGAGGGGAAAATACTCTCCTTGAAGGTTATGGAAAACAGAATGATCTGGGAACAAAAACTTGGACTTGAACTGCTTAAACTGTTAACTATAGAAAGCAAAGAAAAGATGCTGTGAAGGGTTGTTCTACCCTTGCCTTGGTTTTCATGTTCTTAAGCATCTATTATTATCTCCCAGTGGAGAACTCTGAACAAAATTGTGTTTACTGTGTTCTTGCCTAGCTCTTCTTGACTTTAAATAACTTGTCTCAATCCAAAGCTCCTCTCTGTCATGATTTATCTACCTGTTAAATGAGAACAGCTATATTTGCCTGTTACTAAATACTTGGAGAGCTTTGGAAAAACATTGTGTAAAGGCTATATGCTGTCATGTCACCTCTGTGATATGTTTCCTGAATGTTCTTTGATTAAATCATCAAAATCTTTTCTTTTTGGTATGATACTCATTTGAATGCGATGTGTAAGACAAGGTTTATTTCTTCTTGGAGAAGTTAGGTTTACAAGTATGCTGTAATGTAGTGATGTGCTTTAATCAGTTCTTTTACAGTTAAGGGGAAGTTGTTGGAGCACACAACCTGAGTTCTCACGTTGTGTCTTGTAGGGTCTGTGTTTATATTCTCAAATGTTTGCCTAAAAGTTTTAACTGTGGCTCAGATGCCCAGGTCAGTGACTTAATCAAAAAGTAATAGCTTCTTTTTTTCTTTTTTTTTTTTTTTTTGAGGTTCGCAACAGTAGATACAGGTATCATAAGCTTAGTGTCTCAATTGTAATGTTAAATGCAGAACAAGATTTTGAAGTTGGACTTAGCCAACTTAGAAGTGCTGGCTTAGTGTAATAATTGGAGAATAGGTGACAAAATACAAATCTGTTTTTCTATTTATTTCTTTTTTTAAATTCTCATTGCTTTTGAGAATGCTTGCCAGACTGTTTTTTCTTTCTTAAGTTGAAGTTTCTTTGTAGTTTTAAGAGGTTTGTTATGGTGAATAAAGCACAAGTTCTAGTTTTCAAGATAGATCGTACACAGTGTATAGTATTGCTGGAAATTTTTTGCATCTTGTTACTTTCTCCCCTTTTTTTAACTCCTATTGAGCTCTCTCTATTTTGCAACTCTTATCTAGAAGGCAGCTGCTTCTGCCAAGGAGCTGTTTCTATTGGATCAAGCTTAGCTGAGGAAAAATGATGAAAGTTAACTGTTTGAGGGAGGAGAAAAGGGCAAAGCAGTGCTGTTCAATTTGAGTGATGTCTCACAGGAAACATGGCAAGAGGCATGTAAGAATGTTTGGATGAAGGGAAGCATAACCTCTACCTATTTCATTTTTGAGTCTGGGATATCGTATGGACAGCGTACTGAAGTGATGTTTGCAGGTTTTTGTCTCAGTTTTGTAGGTGTTAACAACTTTGCAAAAAGCTTCTCTAAACAAGGATTTCTTTGTGTTTTCGATAACTCCTTTATTTTACTTAGAAGAAAATGGCCAATATTTTCGCGTCCTCTTTGCATTAATTATAACAGTTGGACTTTTTCCTTGTGTGCCATCTGCTGGATGTTAAAAGTTAGCAGGAGGCTGAGAAATTTCGTAAAGTGATCAGGAAACATTCCGACTGTCAGCTGAAAAATACTTTTGTCTGGCAACATTTTCCTGGCATGAATTAAGAAGCCTTGTTGCATGAGAACTGGTGGCTTTTGAGATGACTGAAAAGGCAGGAAAATGTTTTTTCTCTTTTTCTATTAGTTCTAGTTAAATACTCATGAACTGTTCTGTTTGGGTTTATCTACTTCAGTTCTGTTGAAGTCAGAGGGAAAGAAGAGGTTTGCTTTAGAAAAATCACATAATATGACTGAAAACATGGATGCTGATATATTGGCTTAAATTTGCTAAGAGATGCTATAAAAAGCATGTAGAAAATAAACTGAGACAAGGAGGGAAAAGAGATACAGCCCTTAACAGCATAATTCTGAGTAAAAGTGACAGGGCAATTGTGGGTCAGAAGTATTGGCCTAGGATACATCTAAAAGAAACAGAAATTAATATGACTGCATATACTTTAATGATTTTAATAATAAAAGTACAGATCTATATGCAAGTGTTTACAAGATGATTGCTGGTAGTAGGAAGTTTGGAGAAAAATTTTTAGAATTAAAAACTAATTATAAATATACAATAAATCAGATTTTGGAAGGTCATGGTTTTTTGTCTTGTGTGCTGCTGTTGAAGTTGAGAATGGAATGGAGTGATCCAGGCACTGAAATCTGTAGTTGTGCGGTTATTTTTGTTTCAAGATGCTCTCCTTCCCATGCCCAAAGGTGTTTTTTTTTGGACTTCATTTTTTATCTTGACATTTGTGGGTTCTTCTTTTAATAACTTCAGGGTATTGTTGGAGTCTCGACGTAAATCAAAGAAAATTACAGCAAGAGGAATCTTTGCAGGTGCCAGAGTGGTGCGAGGCGTTGACTGGCAATGGGAAGATCAAGATGGTGGCAATGGACGTAGAGGAAAGGTAAAAATAAAATCGGTTTAAATAAGAAGATGCACCTTTGCATGCTCCTGTAATGGCCTCAGTGGTCTTTATAATTGTAGTGCAAAAATATTGTCATAAAAGCTACTATTTTAATTCGCTGCACATTTTTTAATCTTATCCTGTAATGCTTAAGTATTTAGAAAGAGGAAGGTGTGTATACTGTAACCAGTTGTTTTACATTTTAATTTGCATTTTTACAACACCCACACAGAATTCTTTTAATTACTTAATTTTTGTCATGRTAGTCTTTTTAAGACTGACTTGTAAGAAAATTAAGATCTTGAGCATATTTCAGTGGTACTAGAGAACTGGTATAAAAACAGAGCTCTCAAGAGTAGCCCTTTCTAGTCATCCCTGCATTCTGTAGTCTTACTCCTTGTGGACCAGCACATTTGTGTATGTCTTGCTCTTGGTTTTCAGTGCTGGCACCCTGGGTTTTTTCCATCTCATGATTATAGGGACTTTCCTAGTTTAAAATTAAAAACTTTGCAAGTGTTGGTTGTGAATATGATATTACAGGCTTAGCACAATATATGAGTGCTTTTGATTTGGTTCTATAGTAAAAATATTTGGACTTCTTGAAAATTGTATGGAATGGTAAGTCATTAATCATAACCTTTGCATATTTACGTTTTACAGTTTCCATTTACCTTAAGAACTAATGAAGGTTTGTCATAAGTATGAACATACAACAGGCAGCGTAAAATATGCTATGATTTTTATCACCAAATTTGAGAATTGAGTGCCCTTATATCTTGGTGAATTGGTGGTTTTTGTTGAATTTATTTTTAGTACATTTAAACAGCATTTAAAAGAGAAGGAAGAGTTCTTGGATGTGATACTTAACCTATTTTATATTCTAGACATTTATGGAAGGCTTAGGACTTCTGGGGTTTTAATTTTGAGTTTTACTTAAAGGAAATAATAAGTTTAATTCATCTCGTAAAGCGAGGGATATTTAAATGCAGCTTTTTTCATCTTGGTTATTTACCCCTTCTTGTGTCAAGATACATTGAAATCACTGAAACTTTACAAAATAAGAGTCTTATCCTGCATGGTCTGCTTTGTGTACTAAACTTGTTTGCAAGGGGGATTGTTTGCATATACATCTGAAAAATACATATAAATGCATATCAGGGTTTTTAATGAGGAAAAGTACGTGGTAGATATCAGCAACACCTTTCGAATAAATACGAGTGAAGGCAAAATCTGGAAACTGTTATTTATTTTTTTTAATAATGGAAATATTTTAGAATTTGGTGCGTGGCCTCATGATGTCAGAAATGCCAGGGAAAGACATTTTCCCTCTCCTTTTTCACTGTTGTTAAACATATTGGCTCTGGAAATAAAACTTTGTCTCCTAACAGTGCACAGCCACCAGCCCAATGCAGGTTAAACCAGACATATCGAGGCAGTTAAAATAGTTTTCATCCTGTTTTTTGTAGTTAAATGCTGCTTCTGTTAAGAACATACCAAAGAATCATAAAATAAATCTTTACAGTTCTGATTTTGTTCTCTGCTTATGTAGGTAGATAACCTACCAAATATACAAAAGAAAAATAGGACTACCAAGCATATATTCGCCTGCTGTGTTAAGACACCTAAGGGACACTTGTATCAAGCAGAAAACAGCTTCAGAATAAATTTTATCAGGTTCAGTAAAACTGCTATATCATTGATTATTTTAAAGAGATGAATGAGTTTTTAAGTTCAAATTGTGCTTCTGAGTCTTCACTCTAGAAACAATTTTCTTATTTTTACAACTGAATAGGTAACTGAAATCCAAGATTGGAGTGCATCAAGTCCACATAGCGCAGCATATGTTCTTTGGGACAATGGTGCTAAAAACCTTTACAGAGTTGGCTTTGAGGGCATGGTAAGTATAAAAATACAAAGGGTAAAATGCATGATGGGGGAAGGGCAGTAAGAATAACTTGTGCTTTATGGTCCTGCTTTTGTAATATGCTTTGTTAGTTTGCATGCAGTTAGTCAGGTCATTGTGAATCCAGCAGTAAGGGTCATGCATATGCATTAGTAAGAAAGTCTGATCTGGGAGTTTATTAAATGTGAATAACTACAAGTTAAGAGCTGGTTTCTGCCATAGTAAATATTTGCATCACACGCATGTTTATCTCACTGTGTTGTGTTTAAATTAAAATTCAGAAAAGAAAGGCAAGTATAGTTATAAACTTACAAAAAACCCTGTTCTTCAACTCCTTCAACTCTTCAGTTGACTTCAAATTTTGGTGATTACTGCAAGATTTGCAGTTTTTAAATTACTGTCAACGCTCGGGATCCTATTGAGAGCAATTTTCTTCTTGCAAATGGAAAGGTGTTGAATTAAATGACAACCTTAATTTGCTTTAGCACTAAATTTTGCTGTTTCCTTTTGAAGCTTCTCCAGCAACTTCTCCAGCTTTAGAGAGAAAATGGGTCAGACTCTAGCTTAACTGCCTTCTGTTGCTGGGTTTTCTTATCCTAATGTGGGTCAAGAAAAGGTTACTTTGATTATCAACTACTTAAAACATCTTAATTAGCATTTTCTCTGCATGATTTTTGTTTGATAGCACAGAGGAAAACCATGTTAACATTGAAGTGTCATCTTGTCAGATATGTAACAGTAATAAAATTTTAAACAATGACTAGTTACTTTTTTGAATGTAAACTATTTGGCCTTATAGCCTCACTTAAAGTTTATTTTTATACTTAAAATGAAAATAAATGCCACTTTTGCAGTAAATACATATTTTAGTGTTAGGTTTAAAAAGAGTAAACATATTCAGTGCTGGTCAGCTTTTCTGGTGCATGGAGATGCTAAGAATAAAATATAAGTGAGTATTAAATTGTGTGCTTCGTGGTGTCCCCCAGTTCAAAAGAAAATTCCTTATATACTGGCAAAAAGGAATGTATATTGTATTTTGTAGTATAACATTAAATCAATGTTTTGTATCTTCCCTCATATTTGATTGTAATACATGGGAAAGTAACACAGTTACAAAATCTAGATAGAATGAGATACAGATCACCTGATTTTTTGTTGTTGTCGTTGTTATGACTTCAGTTGCTATGTTAAAATTTTTGGACTACATAGTAAATGTGCTGTGGAATCATTGAAGATTCCTTCTGGCCTCAGGAAAAAATATATTTGAGAAAAGTTATATTCTGTTTTGAAATAGTTATTCCCTTAATAAAAAAAAATAATTATTTGTAAATCAACTATATTCTGTTTCCAAACTTCTGCCACCTCTGGAAGTGTTAAATATTTCTAGAAAACTTGATTAAGTACTGCAACTGTAAATTTGAAGGGGTGAGGGTGACCCTTCACATGAGGGAAAGGGTCTATTACTATTTTGTGGAAATAGAAATATTTGAGTCAATTAACCAAAAAGCCTGTTAAACTGTGTGTGAGACTACATATATAGGTATTATATTTAGGATAATAGAGAAAAAAATAAGTCCATGCATATGTACAAAAAGGATAATTTGAGGCTTTGTATGTAGTGCTTATGTGATTGTAATCCATTCCTACAATAATTTTATCTTTTATATTTTCATCAAATGCAATTTTCTCTTCAGACAGAATGGATTCTTGGATGTTTGTGACACTCATTTGAATGTAATGCTAAATTTTATAACTGATTAATAACTTGCTAAGTGTACAATTCATTATTATTATTTACTACTGTCTATGTGCTGTTATGTAAAGCTGAGATTGTCAGAAAGTTCACATAAAGTTGGGGCAAACTTGTTTTGGTACTTGGAAATTGGTTTAAAAAGTCCAGAGAATGTGGAATAAACAATACTCAAGTGTGTGCCCATGTAAATACAGCTGGAAGGAGACCCTGACTTGCAAATGGATAACACTTGACTCATGCTAATGGAGCTGATTAAAGAAACATAGCTCATTATTGTAAGTCAGGGGCTCTTGTTAGATGGCTGATAGGCTGCATCTGGTCCTCAAAATTAATCTATCTGGCCTGCCAGCTTTGGGAGAGATGAGGATTGGCTGGTGGGGCAGCAGATGCTGGCTGAAAACTTGCATTTATTTTTTGTCAAATATTTGGAGTTTTTGTTGTTGCTGTGTTTACATATGAAGTGGCTTAGGGGTGCATCTTTTTTTTTTTCTTTTTTTTTGATGAAGTCTGACATTTAAATCTGGGAGTTTCTGCTGCTACAGGCCACGTATTCCTGAATTGAAATCTGTGTTTATGATGCTGTTAGGTCAATAACGTTTGCTAGATCCATAGTAAGAGAAAAGTACTGTTGGTTAATATAGTTGGTGATGCTACTTGCATTTCTGATCTATATGTATTCAGAGTCTAGAACCAAACTGAGCTGTTAACCACATAACCCGCTTTAGAAATGCRTGAACGTATCCTTTTGCAATAGAGATGTCATGGAATTAAAGAGTTAATAGGAAGACTGTGATTTTGCTTTTTGGGCTTGTGTCTATTTTTTTCTTTCTATCATGTGAGCTGAGGATGTAAAGGTGGTAACTTCCATTGGCCTTCAGCGGAAGGTAGTTCCATCAGCAGGAGTGCCCTAAATCAATTTCATTATTTAGGAATCAGTTTCTTTCAGAATCTCTTTGCTCTGTACCACTTCCCTTTTTAGCTCTGATTAACCTCTCCTTGTTTCTCGTTATGGAGGATTGTGCTTTCATCTGCGTAGCCTCTGAAAGAAGTAACTGTAGTTATCATCCATCATTGTCACAGTAATCTGTAAGCCATCTGTGTTGGTGTACTTTTTTCCATGAATTCCAAATAGTTGAGTGCATAAGGGAAATTGAGAATGTTTCCTGCCCCTGTGTGATTGACACATAATGTCTGTTTATCAGCTTTTATTTGGATTACCCATAACGTTATTCTTTGAAATTACTCTAGAGGATTTTAAGAATTACTTGTTAACACTTTCTTTATTTAAATAAAAACGAGGTAAATATCTTGGTATAGTAGGCATTTTCACTCAGTGTTATAAAATATACAGAAATATGCTTTCCACTGCAGTTAAAACTGTTGGATAGATCTGTAATGTYGGTCAAACCTTCAGTTCTCTAGTCATTTATCTTGTCCCCACAACATGGAAAATAAGGTATTTAGGAAGGAGCAATAAGAATTTCCATTATTTTGTTAGTTTAATGTCCTTATGTTGCATCTAGATGCTGACCAAAATTGTTTTAAAACACAAGATCATGAATTTTTGGCCACCTTTATGCATGCAGCAGGTGTTTTTAGTACATTACCTGTGGTGTAAGTTAGATGTCAGTGAGAAAGTGAAGTGGTCAGTTGTTTTGGAATCCAGAGAGGAAAGAGGTATTTACATATACCTTGTGCATTTATTTGTGTTTGTCAGCAGACTTTGTTTTGCTTCTTGTTGATGTCACATTTGTCCTGTAGTCTCAACCAAGTCAAGTTCTTCATCTTTCTGAGTTGCAAAGAAAAATATTTCTGTTGAAGCAGAAATGTATTTACTGATCCTTTTCCAATTTTATTTATACTATTTCCTGACAAGGAAGACTGTATCTTCCTTTAAAAAAAATTTACACATGCAAAGTTTTTCTAAGTGCCTATAATAAATAGACAGTAAGGTTATAAACCGTTCGCTCAGGATTTGCCTGAAGTTTGGTTTCCTCTATAAGAAACTGTTGTTGTTATTGTTTCTGTACCTCACACCTCTTTGTCATTTCAGTCATTTTCTCTGCCATCTATTTTCTGCTTTTATTGCTTCACTTTTTCCAGTGTCTTGAAACTGAGAATGATTTGAGTTCATTAAATTTGAAATACAACATTTCTTATAAGCCTTTGGCTACCACTTACGGATTTATACAGTCCCTTGTTGCATTAATCTGGTGACAAAGCAGCATGTGCTGGACTTTCTCCATTTGCCTCCTAAGGGCTGGTTTCCTTGCCAAAAGCTGTTGTGAGTTTAAAGACTTAAAGTGACCTTTACTGGGTGTATTCATTGCTACCTTGAATAACTGCAGCTGTGGCACCATTCCTGCTGGTSTATCTGCAAGATCAGTATTAATTTCTCCCCTGATATTTGCTGCTAGTGTTAGATGCTCTATAAGTGCATCTGGATCAAACATTCCTCTTTTTCTTAGCAGCCCACCTAGTTTTCTTATCAAGTCTGTAGACCTCCCGTCCCTGGTTTTGATGGATGGCATTCCATATTGATTGGAATAACTTAATAGTTATTCCAGTAGTCAGCTGCTCCTTCAGCTTTGTTTTCGTCTTCAAGGTCAGGGGTAATGGTGCTTCTACACCATCTGCCAGTACTGCTGACATTGCTCTACAKTTTTTCATTCTCTGAAGGTCTTTGAAGATGAAATCGCTGCTGTTTATTTGCATTGGTATGATTGGATGGTATGTCAAAGTATACTGTTACATTTACTGTATTTCCAATTTGACTGAGCAAGTCATGATCTCTAAGTAACCTAGTCACATACTGCTGGAATGCAGATTTTCAGCAAGTCAGTGTGTGCATGTTAGAAGATCTAAGTTCTCCACTGTAGGCAAAACCCCTTATTGTGCATTGCTCATGTGCGTCAGCTGTCACTAGTTACTATGACCTGCAAGTCATACTATACAATGTGTGTTTCCCATGCTGTTCCTTGAGTTCTCATTACAATGATTTACTGCTTAACTGGAGTTTCTATCTCTAGTTGTACACAAATTCTACAGAATCTCTAGCTTATTTTTCTCTTGCCTGAAAGAAACCTACTTGGGGTTCATGGAATGATTTCTCCATCAAGTCGTTGCAGAAAAGCTGATTTGTTCATCCCCACGATGTATTTACATTACACCCAGCCTCACAGTTGTTAGGCTTTCTGGTGCTGTCACTGTGAGTCTAAAACTTGTATTTTAACATCCCTTGTTTTGGTACATTCCCTTTTGCACTTGCATGTCTCATCTCCAAACAATTTGCTATTTTGATTCATTTAGAAGTCTCAGAGTGACTCATATAACTTGTAGAAACCCCAGGGGGGCTCTCCTAAGAGCAAAGCCTGGTGCACTCAGGCTCCATGTGTGTTTTTGCTCCGTGTGCACTAGGGGGGGCGTCTCGCCATGCAGTCCCCAGGGTAGGGGGACTAGGAGCTTACAACCATCCCTTATTTTTTACTTAAACTGCTTGAACAAGTGAAAGCTTGTTTTCCTTTTCCAGTAGGTAGAGCAGTCAAGTGCTAGAAGGAAAGTTGTAGTTGCTTACCTAGCTTTTGTGGCACTGAAGTACAACTAAGTACGATTTTYGGTCTTAAAGCTCTAGAATCTTGCTTGGGTTTGGTTATATTTTAAGATATTTGCAGGCCTTTATCATGTTGATAGTACTTTTCTTAGTAGTGCTGTTTACCAAGTTGCTCAAGGAACTCTGCTTGTATACAGTATATAAGTTAGTTTTGTACTGCCTTACTATCTGTCAGTGCTTTATGCTTCTGTGTGTTTTGGGGCCTCCGTTTTTTTGTTGAAGGCTTATGTAAAAAAAGAAATAAAAAGACACGTTCCTTTGCTTTTCTGCAGTAGTTAGATCAGACTCTTTGTTTTACTCCTCAGTAATGTAACATTGACTACATCATGTAAGTGAAAGGAACACAGATGTGAAGCTGAGGTTGAACACCAAGCTGCCACATAGTTTTTCAACCAAGCATATCATTATACTCCAGAAATAAACTGTGCGCAGGGCACGGTACAGACAGGATAAAATACGAGTGCCGTTTTGTTGGTTTCTGGGTTTGGTTTCTTTTCTGTAAAATTTAAGATACCTTAACAGGCTTCCTAGTAATATCAGCTGCAAAATAGTAATTAGCCTTTTAATGAACATTTTCTTCTGCTAGGTTTTAGCCATCAGTCTGCTCCGTGCATTAACACTTACTGTAACACAAGCGATCTTTCACCCTGAGTTTGCCTGGTGAGATGGAGAACCTTTTAGGACCCTCCCTCACTCTATTCTTAGTGTTCTGAAGAATGTGTCAGCAGCTCTTGCATGTGTACCCCTCCTCGTCTCTTGCACAGACAGCTGGTTGTTGCCTGACACGGAGGGTTTGTATTCAGTGGGTGAGACCCAGTGCTCCCAGGCACAGTCAATCTCGTCATTCCCGGGGAATGAATGAGTTTGCCATCTGGGATGGCCAGTGCAGCCCCTTTGTCTGCGGCTGAGCTAAACCCAGCACCTGCCCACCGGGTGGCAGCATCCAGTCACAGGCCTTCTGCTGCCAGGCTGAGCCAGCTTTTTCTCTGGTTTCTCAGGGGATTTGAAGGGCGGCTAAGTCTCATTATTTTCCTCTGCCTGTTTTCATCATTTTTCCAGAGTGACGGTACATTCTTCATAGATCAAGACATACACTGAATTTTTATTGTTTCTGGCTGCTTAACAGTTGCCGAGAGTGGTATTGTGCTCATCAGAGTCTTGATGATTTGGAAGACTTCAGAGTTTTCATTTTAATCCTTTTGTGGGAGGACAGTCTGTCAATAAATCTTGGGCATGGGGAAAAGAATTGTTAAAGTATTTGTTTAGGTCTGGTTAATTATATCACAACCACCACCTGCCCCCTACTTCCTCCCCCATGCTATAGAATATTCTGACACATTTTGCAGTTTCCARTCTCCTTCCCAACTTATCCTGCATGCAAGAATGCCCTTTGTTTAGTGAGAATTGTTTCATACAGAACAACGGCAGATGGTATCCATTTGGATTTAAGTGTTACACAGGAAAAAACCTAAAGGAAAGAAGAATTATAGAAACTCCTGGCTTTATGAATAGGAGTTGGTTATCACACTTGAAATATCTGTGTCTCAGATAAGATGAAACCGTTTTATGGAGGATGAGCTTTAGAACTTTTCTCTTTAAAAAGATCATGTTTAGCTCAGTGTAGTGTTTTGTTGTTTTGAGGGGGTTTTTTTAAGTAATAGCCTTCTGTATATTCTTCATTGAAAATTTTGCATTTTATAGAATTTGTGTGCCAAGTTTTTTCAAGTTAAACATGGATCTGTCAAAAAGTATTGGGAAGAATGGGCAGCATGGCATGCATTAAATGATCAGTACAGGAAAGGCTGTCCTCTGAAACACTGTATAGATATTTATTTTCTTATTTCCTTGCTTGTATTCACAGAATTCTTTTTTAAAAGGAAGGATAACTTAATAGAACAATGCAAAGGAGTTTTGTGTTATTTTAATGCCTGCCTTTGAGTTAAAAATGTCTCATTCTTTATAGCCTCTTATATTGGTAAAGGTTATTAAAGTCTTCAGAATGTCAAGGCTGATACATTGGAAAGTATTTGAGATGGTGTGTGTCAGTAACAAATTCATGGGACATGTTTTTTGTACACATAATTTTCAGCCTTTCTTAATTATATATTTCAGTTCTAGTTTCACTGACCTGGAGACTCAGTCAGTGAGGACTAAAGTTGTCTCAATCTCTCTCCATAGTCTGACCTGAAATGTGTTCAAGATGCAAAAGGAGGCTCTTTTTACAGAGACCATTGTCCTGTGTTAGGTAAGTTGAAGGTGAAGTAAGTTAATGTTGATTTATATTAATTATAATATATAAATTATAATCAGTCTGGATTTCTCTTTCCTTTTTAAATGTCATCTAAAAGGACTGTCCTTACTAGTGGAATGTAAATAGTAACATTTCTATGCACTTTGATAAATTGTCATGCTTTTCTAAATTGTATTTGGTATCAGTGTGCCAAGGGGATGGCAAGGGAGCTTTTAAGTGTTCATTAAGTTATAAATTGAGTTGTGTGTCCTGTGCACTGTATTTCTAAAAAGCCAGACATAGCTGTGCATTCTTATAAGACTGGCTTAAATAGTCAAAGGTGTTCAGTGAAGCAGCATGTACATGGCCATAAACAAGAGTCACTTGAACATACACTGTAACCTGTTATTTTCTAATGATACTGGTGTATGTTATGACATCCTGGTTCAGATTTTCTGTATCAGCTGTTGCACTGACTTATTCCCCTAGCATCTTAGTTGTGCTGTAGACATCTGCAGAGTATAAAAAACGATTGCCACGTGTTTTGGTTTTTTGAAATATGGGCAAGTTGGGATAAAGGTTGTCGATCATTGGGCACAAATGTACTAAATATGTGTGTATTTCCTTGGCAAGACACTTGGTTGTGAAACTGGACACTACAGTAAATTTTGCTTTTCTTCTTGAGTTTCTTACTATACTTCAGCGCTTAAAAAAACCTTAGCTGATAATACTGGTTTTTCTAAAATGATGATAATTTTCTATTTACAAGTCTTAATCTAATTCCTCACACTAATGCTTGAAGTATGACTAGCAAGCACTGTTATTTTATTGACACCAGAGCTTTTATGTATCCAGATGTCTAACACCATATGATAGGTGTTAAGATCCCAGTTAGAGCCCATAGTGGAGCTTGTCACAAGTATTTAACATTTGCCAGTGTCATTGCTATTTGCCTTGAAAAGCCAACAAGAAACACACAGTTCTACTGCCAAARGTTCAGAGGTTTTTTTACCTGTTGGCCACTACAGTTGCAGAGACATTGGTGTGGAGTCACCATCCCTGGATGCATTCAGAAAATGTATGGAACATAATTTAATAGTGAACATGGTGGTTGGACTTGAAAATCTCAAAGGTCTTTTCCAACCGTAACAATTCAGTGAGTCTCAAAAATTAACTTCTGTACTTTAAATTGCCTGTAAAGTTAGTGTGGTCATGGAAACTTTTTTTTTCCTTTACTCTATTTCAGGTGAACAAAACGGTAACAGAAACCCTGGTGGGCTGCAGATAGGTGACCTTGTAAACATTGACCTTGACTTGGAAATTGTGCAGTCTTTGCAGCATGGTCACGGAGGATGGACTGATGGCATGTTTGAAACTTTAACAACAACTGGAACAGTTTGTGGCATTGATGAGGATCATGACATTGTAGTACAATATCCAAGTGGCAACAGGTTTGTTATATAGCCTTCATCGTTGCTTCTCACAAACTTCCTTTGCCTTCAGTGCTTGTGATTACTTGGTGCCAGAAGCTTTCTCTTCTCCTTTTGTCTGTTAAGATTTCCTTCTGTGATGTGTAATGAGGACTTACCTTTGAAGATGCGTTAGTGGGAAAAGGAAGTTTGTTGCCTCTCTCACTTGGTGAAAATTTGAGACCAAAATAAGAACTTACATGATGGACTATCTTATTTGCAAAATGTAGTGTTTTAAGCAGTAATTTCTTTTTTAATTACAAATTATCTATCCTGTGGTTTCAAGAGAAAAGGTAATAGCAATTCATTGTGGGTTTTCAGGAAAATAGGGTAAGAGGACAGGTGATAAACTTCTGGGGGATCTTGTCTAACTAGAGTCACCTTGGCATGATCCATATCTAGCCTTTTATTATTCAAAGGAATGTTAGTTAATGTAAATACAGACCAAGAATAGGTGGTATTGGGGAAGCCAAAACCACTCCTTGCAAGCAGTTTAGGTTTGAATTTTGATTAGCTGCATCCACGCTAACAGGATACAAACTCAGCTGGCCAACTGGGTTTGAATCTAATATGGCCACGTTTTTTTTGTTTTCTTGCTCTCAAGTATTGGGCTTATCTCGAAAAAGCGGCTGGGGAATGGAATATCGTTCCAGTTGTATATGGAGATTGACCTGTTCAGTTTGTCCAGAAAGGATGAACAGTAATTCATTCAGGATTTCCCTCAAGATATTGTTTGTTAATATTGCAGAGTAACGCAGAACAAAGCTCTTTTCCCAYCTTAAAGGGATGCAAGTGGCTTTTCTTCTGGCAGTCATGTCTGTAGAGTCAGTGACAGAAGCTGCTGTGTCTTGGGGTCTCCTCCCTGACTAAACGGCCAAATGCCTCTAAATCAGTAAAATTTATAGTGCAAATTAGGATGCTTTGATTGAGAATTGAGGTATRTTTAGGACATCCATTTAGTTGAAGAATATTTTTATAACTGAATGTTGCAGCTTTTGACCTGGGGGGAGGGGCCAAAGTTCTGTGTTCTTCCCATTTTGTTTCCTGACAGTTCAATCTTTTGTGAGACAGCTTGGATTTTCCACTTTTCAACCAGAGTAATTTCCTCTCCCTGGAAAAATAAATAAACTGTACAGATACTTTTGGGACTCTTACGTTGCTGTCAGCTTGTTTTCCCTTGGGCAGGGTATTTCTTAATTGTCTTTACAAATGTATATTTCTGAAGTTTACCCTCAAAGTTAGTTGATGAGCCACAACTAATCCATTAATAAGCCACAGGCAAGTTTATGGACAAAAAATGGTTAACAACAAACATAGTATCCAGAGTATCCAATTACAGAAAGTTCATAGGCATAGAAGCAGAAACTTGTCCAACAGATAATTTTTAAACATATATTTCACTGTGTGTGTTTTAAATCTGCTTTAAATGATTCATTACTTAGGTGGACATTTAATCCAGCTGTGCTCACCAAGGCCAACGTTGTCCGAAGTGGAGATGCTGCTCAAGGGGCAGAAGGAGGTACCTCTCAATTCCAAGTGGGTGACCTTGTTCAAGTATGTTACGACCTGGAGCGAATCAAGCTTCTCCAGAGAGGCCATGGAGAGTGGGCTGAAGCAATGCTTCCAGTGAGTAGTTGTGTGTTTGCATTCATAGAGTGGTAAAGCTTGTACACACAGTATTTCTGGTTATGATTAGTAATAATTCCTGGAGGCTGGGCGAGTCTAAAAGTGATTTTCTTCTAAGTTAGAGAAAGCATCTTTCATCAAACGCGGTGTATTACTTGCTCAGGTGTAGCAATCTGCTTAGCCTAATGAAACTGTACTGTTAAACAATGGACTTCATAAAATTTATATAAACCATTCAGATTTCTAAGTATTGTATTTTTAGTATTACTTGCATTTGATGTTTTCTTTAATTCAGACTTTAGGGAAAGTTGGTCGGGTTCAGCAGATCTATTCAGACAGTGACTTAAAGGTAGAGGTTTGTGGGACATCTTGGACTTACAATCCAGCAGCTGTCTCGAAGGTTGCATCAGCAGGATCTGCTATAAGTAATGCATCTGGTGGTAAGTTTGAAGAATAACCAGTAATACATGTATGGCAAGAAATTATGTTAATTAAAAAATTGTTATTAGGTACCAATACATTGTTTCTATGCAACATTGATCATAGACATGGAGTTTTGGTAATTGAAGTTGTACTTGAGGAAGATAGGGGAAAAAAGCTTGGAGTCAATATGGAGATGTTATATTGATCATGTGCTTCTGTTTGGTCACAGTGCAGGTGTGTCTTCAGAGGTCTGCTCTAAAGACTTCAAAATTTAAATGGCTGGAGGGGACATTAGATTTAAACTAGGGATTAAGGCATGAAGAGAGTGTCCCAGGCAGTGACAAGCAGCCTCCTTGTTTAATAGGTGGTGTAAGACAGCAAGCATAGGCAAAGCATCTGTTGCAGGTGGTTACTCAGGATATTTTTTTCTTTAAAATTTCTGTCTTGAAATTTAGTCAGACATCCTCTGACTAATTACAGTGRGATTTTTTGTGTGTCTATGTAATCACACTCCAATTTTGTTGAACATGCTGTCATTCATATAATAACAAGGCAGAAAGACTGTCCAATGTGTTTTATGTTCTGTTGGCAGTTACACAGATCAATTAAACTAGAAATTTTTCCTTTTTTTGGTCATAGCTAGTTGTTTTTTCCTCTTCACATACTTGCTTTAGTGCCAGGAAACCTTTCTACATAGCCTTCTGGATTTTTTGTCTAGGGAGGCATAGATGCAGTGAGTTTTCTCAACAGAGAACAAAGTCACAGTGGCCATAAAACTATCTAGAAGAGTAATACAACTTAGTGTTTCAAATCACAGAGGATAGAATATACCTGATGTTAGAAAGTCTGTTACAGCAATATGTACGTTAATGTTTTTACCTTGTCCCCACCCTTCTGTATTTTGTGGGAGACAAGCTATGTGTGGTTTAGTCAGCTTTGTTTTGAAGTGTCTGATGTGGCAGTCTCAACTGTTCAAAGGGTATTGGGGTGCGGCTCTTATTTAGAACTTGGTGATATTTTACAGGTGCCATTTTATGGTGGTTTGTGTATTGCTGTGTACATGTCCTTAGAAACACGACAAATGTAGCTGGGTTGCTTTCTGTTCTTGTGTAATTAGAATTGTAATCTTCGTTGTCCTTTGTTTAACAATTATAGAGAGATTGTCCCAGCTATTGAAAAAATTATTTGAAACCCAAGAATCCGGAGATCTCAATGAAGAATTGGTTAAAGCTGCTGCCAATGGAGACGTTGCTAAAGTGGAAGACTTGCTAAAGAGGCCAGACGTAGATGTGAGTGTTCTGTTCTGGGAGTACCTCTTTTGGAGACCTGTGGTACTAAAGGAAGTGCAGCTGTCCTGAATACTCTGCCAGTCAGTAGTGTGCCTTCCTAGAAGTAGTACAGCTAGTTCAGTGTCTCTTCTCCCATTTGTTGTCCTATGAAATGTGTGTGGGCTGTGTGAAGATAGAGCTGTACATAGTTTTTGATGAACAAATTTTGTGTTCTTATGTCTACCATGAATTAAAATAATTAAAATACCTTTCAGCCTGTGGCTGCCAGAGTCAGTGCAGAGAACCAAAAGCTCACAATTAGTCAAGAGTCTTCAAATTTTTGTGTTTCAAGGGGCACAGAAGGAAGGAGGGTAGATTTTTCAGGATGATTTTGTTGTTGTTGTGAGTTTTTGTTTTATTTTATTAACTCACGAGGTAGGTCATCTAATCTGTTCTCTCATATTCCTTTTACCAACTTGTCTCATTGCCTAGAACTGAAAAGTTTAAAAGAAAATGCTTAATAATCATAGGACTTYGTTTAGGGAACATATTTTAAAATCACAATCTTTCTTGTTAGAGCAGTAGTAATGCTCGCACTTACGAGTCTGAACTTCTTCAGTTTTGAGCACTGATTCATGGCTTAAAATTTTACAAAACATATTTTGTTGTTCAGACTCTCTCCTGTTGTTGCCATAAATCAGACAATGAAGTTACGTGTACTGTAGAGCAGAGGACAGCTATAAATCTGATTCCTGTTCTCAAAAATCTAGCCTTTACAGTAGCCCAAAGATGCAAGATTTTAATCCAAGTATCGTTAATGTCTTAATGTTTATTATAAATCCATTTTTTCCTCTTTCCTTCAATCTGGCTAATACTATAGAAATGAAATAGCTAAGACCTAGAAGATCATCTGTATCTAGGAACGCAGCTAAGAATTGTTCATTTGATTCTATGATGTGTGTGCTGTTGCTTTAAGTTTTCTACTGCTAAGCAGCCTCATAGGTAAGTGCGTGTATCTTGGAACTCACCTCCAAGTGTTGGCATTCCAGGTGAATGGGCAATGTGCTGGACACACAGCTATGCAAGCTGCAAGCCAGAACGGCCATGTTGACATTTTGAAGTTGCTTCTGAAACAGAACGTGGATGTAGAAGCAGAGGTAACCTAAATATTTCAAAATATGCTTCATGTGTCCTTAAACTTTAAATTTTGCTACATACATAACAATTCTATTGAATTTGCCTTCATTTTGAATGTCAGAGCGAGTGAAAAACTACTTTTATTACTGCTATTGTTTTCCCAAATTAGACTCCTCCTAACAATATTATGAAGGGTTAATATCTAATTCTTTAGCATTTCTTATTAAATGAAATATAATACTAATATAGTACAGCTGGGTAAGCCAGTATGCAATGAAGCCCCTTCTTTCTTTCCTTCATTTCCTTTCAACAGTAGAAAGCAATGGGCACACTGCCTGTGGCATTGAGGGAAAAAGATGATGTCAGATGCTGCATCTCCAACTTGAGATGCTTGCCACGCTTCTTATATAGTGTTCATTTAGGGGAAAGTTTGCAATTCTTACTTTTAGCTGAAGTTTGCTTTACTTAATAGCAGTATCTTTGGGTAGAAAATGCCAGCTCTGCTTCCAGTTTTTCAGTGCCCTTTTTTTTTTAAATTCACTGAAAATGGAAGGATTTGTCTTGTTTAGATCTTTTAAAATAATTGTTTGTGAAAATTATCAGCACGCTGTGATATTTGCTTTCTGAATTGGTTTTTATTCATTTATTTACACTGAATGCGTTGATATTGCAAGCATTTCTCATTTTGTGGAGCACAAGAAGGATCTGTCAAATTTGATTTATTTAGAATAGAAATTGAAGCCTAACAGAATGCTAAGAAATTAATTGTGCACCCAGTTGTTTGTGTAACACAAAAATAACTTCGTGTGCTTGAGCATCTAGCATTATATTGCATTTGATATACAGAAGTTATAAAAAGTTAAAGCAAGCAATGTAATTCTTGGAACTAAAATTTTTTTTATATTCACAGATACACCATTACTTTATAAAGGTTTTCTGCTAAATTCTAAAGATGGCTTAGATTTGATGCAGTGCATGCTTGCTGTGGTCTGATTTCTGTGAAGTAACTTCATTTTAGAAGTAGTGCTTTCACTGCAGTTCATAGGATATACTGTTAAAATTAGACTAAACTGCTTTTCATCTGTACTACGGTATTCAGAACTGCCATGTTAATCAGGTGGTGGACTGAAGGAAGGGTTAGAAGCATTAAAGAGGTAGGTAGAAGCACTACTTAAACAGTTTCAAGACAATACACCTGGTAATCTGCTGCCATTAAAATTGTGAAGAGTTTCATGTTTGCTGTGGCTTCAGAAGTACCATAACACTAGCATTAAAAAAATTGTCAGGGATTTGACTTCTAAAGCCTTTTTAGCATAACTTTGTGTTGCCTAAGTGAAGATGGTATTCCCACTTAATTATATAATTGACTTAGTTATTATAATATTAATAATTTTCATAATATTATTAGATTGATAGTTATATTTTTCAGGGTTTAAAAAATGTCAAATGTTTATTAAAAAAATATATATGTATATAATGTTTGTAAGTGTAATTGTTTATAAAATGCAAAGATCCAGCAGAGCCATCCCATTAAGCAGAGGGCAAAAATTTAGTCTGTTTACCTCACTGTTGTCTGTGGCATGGAAGCAATGGATAAAAATCCTTACTTTTCTTACTCTATAGCTAAGTTGGATATATTTACATTTACAGTCATTACTGCAGATTATATACATTCATAATGACATTTTCTGAGGATACCCTCATATTGTTGTTTTCTGTGTTTTTCTCTGGAGCCTTAATGTAGAGTGCAAGTGGCCTCTGTTTAGTCAGAAAACAGTTTGTTTCTGACATAGCTCAAAAACCTTGATGTAGACACTGCATAACCTTCTAGTTTGCAGAAATTAATGGATATCAGTTATTATATTAACAGTACAATATTATATTGTTGGCATGTGTAGAAATACAGTGCTTTTAATATTTAGATTAATATGTAAAGTCTTAGGACAGATAATTAACTAGTTGCTAGCTTTTTCTGGATGTATTTATGCTATTGTAGGATTTAGCTCCTGAGATTTTGTTTGGATGCTGAGCTAAAAAAAGGGCCTACACGATCTTGGACCTCTGCTTAAACTAGAAATTCAATACATTAAGATTTAAAAACATCAGGGGATTGTGTCTCAAAATTGAAATAGATTAAAGCTAAAATATTCAGTAATTATATGGGGTTTCATCCATAAATATCTTGGTGTACTTTGCAGACTGCAAATATGAAAAGACAAATTACCCTGCACCTGTGAAACTAAGCGCTCTGTAAATACAAATGTTGTAGCAGTTTAGCACTACTGTCACATTCTTGGTAAGGTTCACCTCATAATGATCCTTATAACCAGATGAAAAATACAGAGAAGTTCCCCTTTCTGATCCTTTCCCCTTCCTAATGGGCAAGCTTTGGCTTCTTTTGACTGTTTGTGTTAGATAAGCCTGAGAAGGAGTTGTGTGATCTGAGAAGACAATTTGGTAGCATAAATTGATTTGGAAGGCATAAAAATATCTTTTCAAAAGCTATTGAAACTGCTGTTTAGTGCCCTGACCATCTTGAAAGCCATATCCATGTTTTCAAAAATTTGATAATTAGAGGAAAAGTCTTCTTCCACAATTTTAAATGCTGTAACTAGTCTCGTTGGTTATCTTGTAGTTGTGCAAATACAGTTTATGCTAAGAGCTGTTGATTTTTGCATTGATGTAAAGTACATTAGAAATGTGTTATATATAATAAAAAATACTTCTGAACGATGTTGCTGAAGAAGCAAATTGATGAGAACTAAGTCAGGAGAGCCAGTGAGCCCTTGATCAGTCATGATTTTATCTTACAATTTTCAATGTTTCTCTGTTTTCAAAATTGAATCCTACAAATGCACAGTTATATTAAACCGTGCACAGATATTCAGATAAAAACTAGCTTATGGAAGTTATTTCATTGAAAGCTGTTACATACCTTCCATTTTACTTTTAGCTTTTGTATACTGTCATTAATGCTGAAATCACTTGATTGATATTTTAAAATTGTTCATGTTGTACAGTCAACTTTTATGAATGTTAGAATAGCCCCAACTGACGAATTTGACTTTGATATTTTAATTCTCAATTTGGATGAAACTGAAACAAACTGAATCAGAGTTTTAATGTTGTGAATCATCATCACAGAATCAGAACTTCTGGTTAATGTCAGCATCAATCACAAATTGCCTTTGGAAGAGGTCTATTATGTGAAAACTAAGACACATAATAAACCTTAATAAATATTAATGTAATTGTATGAACAAGGCAATACTAATGTCTTGCACTATGATTTGGAATCTGTAACACTTGCCAGGTTACAGGAGCAACTACCCTGGGATTTTGAATGTGATACTATTTGAGGATTGGATTTTGTTTATGGGTTTTTTGATTGTTTTGGTTTTTTTCTTGACAGTGGTTGGTAGTAGAAACCCAAATGAGTCTGTCTGAGTTTGATGAACACATCACACAGAGATTGAGAGCAATAGGATATCAATCCAATGCTGTAGGGTATCATATGTTGTGGAATGTGTGTGTTTATATATGAACTGATTCTTCATCCTCTATTGCTGCGGTTTGAGCAATTATTTAATTAGGTATTTTAATGATATCATAGTTGTCTAATTTTTCTTATTAAATCAAATATGCACAGTTGTTAGCTTAAATAAATCTTCTTATGTAAGTGCAAAGGAAATGTGAGATATACTGTGTCAAATGAATGTTTCTACTTTAGGACAAAGATGGAGACAGGGCTGTCCATCATGCAGCCTTTGGTGATGAGGGTGCTGTGATAGAGGTTTTGCACCGAGGCAGCGCAGATTTGAATGCTCGCAACAAACGCAGGCAGACTCCACTCCATATTGCTGTCAACAAAGGTCATCTGCAAGTTGTCAAGACTTTACTGGACTTTGGCTGTCATCCTAGTCTCCAGGTAAAGTAAATTTTAATGTAGGTTCACTTTTCACCTACTGGATTTTATGATTTGCTGCATGTAGGTGCTAGAAAAATTGTGGAAAATGGGATTATAGGGAACAGACATGGTACAGTTGTCTGTCTCAATCTCTACCCCAACATTTGATCAGCTGCAACAAAAATGCTCTTAGTCTGTTTGTTTTCTTGACAGCTAGATTGACGCCTGGATTATTGTAGCCAGTTGATACTAAGTGGTATTTTCACAGRCTGTAGTTATTTGTAACTGTTAACTTTCCCTCCAGATTAATTACTCGTATATTGGACCCACAACTGTTTGCTCCTTCTTCATGCTACAGCTTAGCAGGCTGATGATACTGTGGAATCTTTTGTTAAAAGAAACTTTTAATTTTTTTCCCAAAATCGACCTATCTTTGATAGAACTATTTAGTTAGATYCCTGTTTAAATGTTCAGCTTTTTATCTAAGAAGCCTTCATATATGGGACCTCAAGTACCGTATATTCATAGGGAGTTTTGTCTATAATGAAGGTGGTGGAAGTAGTAACGTAAATGCAATGTCCTGTTTAGAAGGTAGAGTGGAAATGTGCTATCAGATAAGCAGGTATCTACACTCTGCATGAGCTGAATGCAGCTGCATGCACTGCATTAGTAAAACAAATGAGAGTGGATAAGTTTGAAGAAATTTGCATCAGAAAGTAAAAGCTGTAATGGCCTGGGCAAATCAAGGTATGYAGTAATAACACATTGCCTCCTTGTTTTGCTGTGTCAGTAATCAGATTTTTTTGAAGCTGTATACCCGCATAAAAGAAGATGAGCAAAAACTTTCTTGAAATTAGAGGACATAGTGATCGTGTATTTATCTTCTACCTGGCTTTTCAGGTGCTGTCTTGATCTTGCTGAGGTTGAGCTGTTATGTCCATCCAGGCCCTGTTTAGTATTTGTTGAACAGTAGATGTAATAAGGAATCTGATGTGCTGCAACCAGTAAAGGGTGACTGTATTTCACGTAACGATGTATGGGTAGCCAAAATGGATTTGCCTGACTTTAAATTAAAGAATTTTGTTTCAGTTGAAAAATTCAGTAGAACGGTGCTATGAGGCTCTGTCTGGAAAATATAATTGCTATTGCAAAGAATGAACTTTCAGATTCAGCATGTGTGCTGAGAAGCTGCAATGTGCAAATGTGAGTAGGTGATTGATTTGGTCGATGAGAGCACAGGGAAGTAAGATGGAGGCATGACTGGATTTTAACCCGCCGGCACTCTACTACTGCAGCCAATTCCCTGTGTTAGCAGAAACATATGTTAGTCTGTAAACAGAAAATTCAGGAAATATGATCAATTAAACCAAATAAAAGCTACAAAGCTACATAATTTAGTTTTGGCAAACTGGTTCACACTGGTTCAAGTGTTTCCATATTCTGGCACTTTCTGTTTGGCAGTTTTTGATTCTCACTGTAGAGATTTGTTTTTGTACTAGTGTATTGCTAAAATGTTCAGTTTCTGTGTTAGTTAGTTTGCACTTGAGTCACTGTTGGTGACAAAAGACTTCCTGACTTACATGGTGCAAGAATTTTACTGGAAGCATAAATCTAGAGATTTTGCCTATGTGGCTGCAAATAAGCTTAAATGGATGTGTTTTCTCACTGTTGGTCTAGGGCATTCCTCTTCAGTCCAGCCATTTGAGTCCTTGAATAAGTAATGTCCAAAATGCTTCTTGGAATAAAAAGTATTTTTTCCTTATTTGGGATATTGGAAAAATAAAACATCAAGCTAAAAATACAAATTCTTTGCCTGTTCAATTATGCAGTCAAGTATTATCCTGTATGTTGTGTAATATAATCTTGTATTAGCCATAACAAATTTAAAGTTTAATATTAGTTTATGACATTGGCTTTTGCTTCATGGAAAATTATCTGCTTCAGTTAAAACAACAGATATGCCTGCATTTAGTACTTGGACTGCATTTTATTCTGATTTGTCTGTGCTTTTATTTCACACCGTCATTTTGGTATTGTCTTTTACATGGTTAATTTCTGGCTCAAACTTAGCATTCATTACTCCACATTCCATGCCTCCTTTGGCCTGACTAGTCTTCTCTTTGTCGTGTTAGTTTTTGTTGCTGTCCTGCTACTCATAAATTATAATTTGGGCATCAGCTCTGTCTGGATATGAAGCACAGAGAAGTTGTTATCTACACCAGTGTCTTCAGTATGATGGGATGCAAAGCTTAGTTTTGGCAGTAGTGTGGCTGTAGAATGTGGAGCCCAAGGTAGAGTTGCCCACTGAAGCATTTGCAAAATTGGAGCAAGACGAGAAGCAGCTTGCTCTGAACTCTGCAGAATAACAACACTCTGAGGTCTGGAAGAGCTATTTTGTGTTTGTGTAGTCAGTTTTCCTAGTGATATTTTAGCATTTTTTCAGCGTGGATGCATGCAAAAATTGATGTAAACTGTTTCTGGTTTTAGGATTCAGAAGGTGACACTCCACTTCATGATGCAATAAGTAAAAAGCGTGATGATATCCTTGCTGTACTGTTAGAAGCTGGAGCAGATGTTACTATCACCAACAACAATGGGTTTAATGCTCTTCACCATGCTGCACTAAGAGGAAACCCTAGGTACAGATTTCTTTTTAAAGATTATTTTTATCATTTGTTAAAGGAAAACAAGTGCACGGAAGGGTAGAACTCTGGTATTCTCTCAGAAGATCCTTAAATCTGCATATACTTGTGTTTCTTAAATGTTGATGTTGCTTAGCTATGCATCTTTCTAATACTTGGAAGCCCTTACTAGAATGAAGCTACTAGTCTGCTCAGTTTAATGCTGTATTCAGGTAACTCCAAATCCCTGAGAAATTTCCTGTCGCAGCTGTTAAATTTGGCCAATAAAAGTTTTGATAAATAGGTTAAGTAGGATCTTAAAGATGAAATCTTGAAATAGGATACAAATAGTAAATACTACTACGATTCCTTTCTTGACTATGGGAATTGGCAAAGGGATTTGAGTTTTTAAGGAAAACTTCTTTGTGGATAATTATTAAGTAAATCATGCAGTTATAGTGACCTTAAGATTGTTGAGTTAAATTATATTTGTCAGTATAAAAACCAGTTAATTATATTTGCATAGAAGTATGTATAAAAGGAATTTTGTATTTCAGCTTTTATATAGCAGCTCAACTGAAAAAGTTAATTTTAAGGCATAATTTCTTTATGCTAGCTGCGTTCTACAAGTCTATGTTCAGTCTTCAGTTGAGAAAGCTTTCGAAAACTGCAGCATAGATATAACCTTAAGGAAAAGTTGCATGCCTGATTGCTTATTACATTGTGGATAAATAGTATTTTTCAAAGCTGTCATGCTAACAAGACTTCAATAATATTTTGTCCTGGAGTGGAGTATTCAGTATAGTTTACACAAAAGAAGAAATATATGTGCCTGCTTGTTTAGTACTAAATTCAGCTTTTCAATTGAGAGAAGTTGGACAAATAGGGCTGTAAATCTGTATAAATTCCACCCATATAGTATATGGGATTAAAATCTAGGTTAGTCTCTTAGAACATAGCTATCAAGACTGATAGCTTGATAAAAAGGAAGCATAATTATTTTTGTATGTCTATGGAATGGAATCACATTTCACAAGGTAAAAGTAGTGTTTGGAAGTGTTGATAGGATCAATATATGTGTTTACCATTTTCTACAATACTCATAAAAGTTCTTTAAGAGAACATGTCAAGGACCAAGTGAAAGGAGCTTGTTTTTGGCATTCAGAAGACAATTCTTTCAAGTCTGTCTCAGTAACTTCCTGCTGTAATGGGAATTCTTCATACTTACATAACAGCATTAGCTGGGAGAACTGTTTCCTGTCTCAGTTACCTATGTGGGGTATTTTTTTTTAGTTTTTTTCCTGCAGTGCTTTTCCTCAGCTCTTGTGATAGYTGGTTTGTGTGACCATGATCTCAATATGAAACGCAGGGAAATTGTATGGGGAAAAAATGTTCTTCATAGGCATATGGTGGAGATTTTTTTGAGCGTTTTAGGAGTGACAGACCATTCCTTTGGTGGAGGGATCCAAGTTGTAGTTCAGATGATGCCAGTTTGATGGTTGGTAGAACGTGAACCATAGTGCAGTTTTAACCAGAATCCTCTCTCCTTTACAAAAGTTTTTATTGAAGTATAGGAAAATATTTTCAGTATTAGTGATTTGAATGCTGTSTGGATTCCTACCATACACGGGGTTTCACTTGAATCTAAAACAGGTATTTAATATTCTTTTTTGGTTACAGTTCCATCTGAGCGTTGCTGAAGCATGCAGAAAGAGAATTTTGTCTCCATTGCAGAAGTAGTGGTTTAATCTAAAATATCTAATGCTCACAGTGTTAGATATTTTACCTGTCAGCCTGGGAAAAAATGACTGAAAATGAAACCAAAATAAATCTGTTTTGATTTCTTCCCCTGGCCAAAAATCATTGTAATAGTTTGATTTATTTAGGAGTTGAGTTTTATATTCCTCAAGACTTCACTGATACTTGTTTGTTTCATGGCTGATGTTGTAGTTCTGCCACTTGCCTGTTTGTGAATGAAACCAAAGTTTTTATATTTGCCACTTTGTTTTTCTGATCTGATATTGAACAATGGCTATTACTGATCTGTTTAATGCACTAAGCACAAGCTATTTAAAACACTGTTAAAAATAACCCCCGAACCTTAGCTTGTTGCTGCTGTGGGTCACAAACAGTACATAATAGATTCTGCTTGAAACCTTACTTAAGGACCTATCTTTCCCCATCTAAGCTTTTCCGTTCCACCTAAACTGGAGGTTTTGTGGCTTCAGGATCTGGTGCCTTATATTGATAAAGTGCACTCAATTCCCCTTATATTCAAATATATGAATATATTATGTAATTTCTATATTCTTTTATAAAAGTTAAACACATATTCATATGCATATATAGATGTGTATGCATTTGTGTGTATATCTGTAGTTCTAAAAATTAAATACTTGCTATGTATGCAAGTATTGATAAAGTCCACATCCATCTGCCTTGTTGATGATAATAAAATAAATGCGTGTGTTAAGTGCATAGGTACCACAATAAACTGCAATGGATTTCTATAGTATTTCTTTCAGTTGATGTCAAATAAGTATTTGGAACCAATTTCTTTTTCAGAACAAAACCTCTTGTTGCTTGAGTTCTGACCTTTGTAAATAATAGGGAGATAAACGTCCAACGAAAAAAACCACAAACTGTGCTGAGAACAACATTACAAAGTTTTTAAGTTTTCATATGAAAGCAAATATATTCTATTTAAAATGTTTGAATATTGGATAAGTATTATAAGAAAGATAGCGATTTATGTGAAACAGCTTAGATTTTACTCACTACTTTATCTTCCATGGCAGTTTGGCTGTGTTTTCCAGAAGTCAAGGTACAATGTGTTTCAGAAAGCATCCTATTCTTAGCAGAATATTTCTCCTTTTCATATTTTGCTTCTCTTCATGCCTTGTGAATTGGTACAGAAAGAAAACTTCTGGGTTTTATGCTAATGTATAATGTTGAAATGTAGAATGGGTGTTAGTTTATGCTGTAGGTAGCTTTAAACTTGTGCAAGGGAGATAGAGCTAAAAAGAAATTTTAAATGAAGTGTGGGGAAGTTAAACTTTCATTTAATACCTGGTTTCTTGTTCATGGTTTTTAACTGAGTCAGTCATATTAAAAGTGCATTTATTTTGGACTTTTTTCAAAGCACTGTAGCCTCAAAGCTTGGCAGACTTTGCCTCTTCAGTGTTAATGAGTTTTTTTCAGACAGAAAAAAAGAGAGTAAARTTTGAAAATACTGTACAGATTAGTTATTTTTGCCATGTTATCATCTCCTGCTTATGTTTGATCTATTCGCATACCTGTGACTTCAGATTTTTGAGCTGAAGACATGACTGTGAAGTGTAGGCGTATTTTATATCCGTTGCCCCAGTTAGTTTTAGATTTGCATTGTATCTTGTGAAGAGAGCTTTATTCACTCTGCAGCTAGCGTCTTAAATAGAGGCTGCTCTTGGAGCTGACCTGACTTCACACACATGTATGATTAGTTCTTCAGAGCAATAAATTCTGCTGGACTTTAAATAAAAAAATTAAAATCCTGAAATAAGATTCAGATTTCATGCACGTTGCTCTCCAATAGCGAGGAGTATGTCATCTTTATGTTCGTAAATTGGCAAGTAGGAGATGATGATCTAAAATAGAATTGTAATTTTTCCCCATGTTTTTCATATTATTTAGGAGATCTCCATTTGTTTCTAGATTTGCAGATGGTTTGCACGGGTTGGCAGTGGAATTTCTAACTGTAGAGATTTAATTGAGAGGTGGGGTTTCTCACCTCTACTTAGTGTTAATGAGTGTCTTCAGGAAGTGTCTGCAGGACTCATGGGCTATGTTGTCATGGAGGTCCTCAAAGAGACAAGTTCTGAGGTAATGAGAGTGGTACAATTATTTTCTAAACTGGTCAAGTGGTTTTTTGCTTTTGCATTTGCAGTTCTGACAATAAGTGTAGGTTAAGCTTAGTTGAAGCTGAGTGCAAAGAGAGCATGTTTTTAAAACCTCTTATTCAAGTATTATGTCAGAAAATGCTTTGGAAGAATACTTTTGTTCAAGTTGGTTTGGAGAAAGAATATAATCTCCATGAGCAGACCTATAATTAGATGGCAGATTAGCCTGTAGCTGTTGAGGTCAGTGACAAATTTATTATCTTTAAATAGTAAATAATGTGCCTGACAGAGACAAGATGGCAAATACAGTTCCTGCCCTGTGGAGTTCCCTCCCTTGTGCAATTAAAAAAAGGGGAGAGGGGTGCCCAGAAAGTAAACCTGCCCTACCGGTACTATTCATGATCATTCCTTTTGATATTTTTTTTTTGATCAGTTCTGCTACAAAGGGCACCTGAATTGAGGAAAAATACAGGAGACAATAAATCATTGGGAAATGTTTATTTCGCTGCTTACCTATCTGCTGTATAAATGTTGTAAGAGATGAATTTTCACTAAATATGGACAAAATATTAAACACCAGTAGCTATTTATTTACAAATACAAACTTGAAATTTTGGAATACAGAATTTGGTACACTCCTTGTTACCTTCCATCTTCAGGCCACCTAGAATAGTTGAACTGAGCTGCAGAAAGGACTACATAATTACTCTAAGCAGGCTTTGTTTCCAGTTTYGAAAACATGAGAAATCCTGTAGTGATCAATGCATAGCTACAGCTGGTTGAAGGGGACCAAATCCATTGAAGAGGTGATTTGGTTCCATTTTACCAGCTTTAGCAAAGCATTGGAGTGCAGGAAGCTTATAATTCAGTAACACATTTTTAAGCACATGAACAGTGCACAAAGAACACGTGGCTTTCTTCTGTGTTACACAATTTGTTTCTTGACAGTGCAGATTTTTAACTCTTTCACTAGTTTGGAGATGGCAAAATGAAAAACTGTATACCAGAAAGGCCTTGTTCTGTCCTTGAGTATTTCCTTAAGGATCTTTGTGTGAGTGTCAGATCAAATCATAGTTAGCAGATTTAACTTTTTCCTGTCTGCARTAATCACATTTTAGAGTAGATTAGAAGCTATAGTCTTAAAATTTCTAATCATTTACAGCTCCCTTGCTACTTCGTGTTAAATTTCACTGGGGAAGAAGGTTTCAGTTTTTCCATCCCCTCCTTCCTGCCCCCCCCATTCATTTTCTGGCAGGTTCCGTTTTGCAGCTGCTTTTATGCTATAGTTGGTTAGCACAAATATAAATGTCAAGTGCTTTTAATTCCATTGCTATATCTCTGGTTAGTATTAACTTTTTAGGAATGATTATATAAAATAGTGGGATAGATTTTTTTTTTTTTACCCTGATAGTATATTTAAAAATGTTTAATGCCAGAAAAATACAGCTTTTAAAGAATTATCTGAGTTGCATCTGATTTCTTCTAAACTAAGGTCCTTAATACAATTTTGCATATTCACATACCTTTTTTTATATCATATTGAACTCTTTTGGAGTTTTGACTGCAGTGGAAAGTAGGGGACAGCCTTAGTTCAAGCCATTCACTAGTAATGAGTATGTCAAGGATAGTCTATGTCTGTTTGTTGCATAGTCTGATGCTGGTGAGAAGATTTATGTAAATATATTCCCAACACCATGTATCCTAATAGAAACATAGCAGGTGTGTCACTTGGACTTAAGCATTGAGATGGCTATAAAATGAGTTTCTATTTTTACCAGTTATAGAGGAACTGTTTTACGGATACAGCTGCTCAAGTGCGCTTTTGGATGGCAATACAGTTTCATGTACTGGCCATATCGGGACAAAAAACGGCTGTGGAAAAAAAGCCGTGTAGCATTTGATAATGTCAGCATCTGTTATCCCTGTCAGTCACACAGTTGAAATGTTTGAGTTACAACTGTGTCAGCAGATGCCCAAAGTTCAACGTGTGCTCAGTTAAAATTGAACAGCTGATCTAAGTGATGGATGTGACATTTTAGAGTGACTGGATATGTATTCTTAGAGATATGCTAACATGAACTAGCAGGAAGCAATGTCAACATATAATTTTAACTTTTGTATCACTCTGAACTGTCATTTTGTGTCAGAATAGCATTGCAATGTTATACAAGGAAGAATACAGTATGATAAACTGTTACCAAAAACCTTTCGGAAAATTAAAGCTGTTAAAAAAATTGGTCTCATTATATAGTGGATGCTAATCAATTGGTGCTGAGCACAGGAATGCTTCAGGAAAAGAAAATGTTTAGCAATTAACCCCTTAATGAAACTGTTGGTAATACCAAATTGCTTCTGTGAGCATGATCAAGTTTAGTAGCATTGCTCTGTTCAGAAAAGCTACTGCAATTTAATTTGTTTCCCACTATAAACGAAGTTGTAGTTTAGATATTAAGATACTGTAGCCTTCCTGCAAAAATAGTTGCTTGTAAGAGAAATAGCTTTAAAACAAATATTGAAATTTTGCTTTCTTAAGCAGATAAGGTAATGGTTCTGATAAGATAATATTTCTTGGAGTGTGTGTATATATATATATATATTAATACGTAGTTTCAGGTGTTAAAAATATCAGGCTATGTGTATTATTAGCTGTTTGAGAATTCTGTGAGTGTTTAAAAATAAGTTCGCCATCTAAAAATCATGCATTGCCTTTGTTTATTATTCTTGTTTGTTTTGGTTGGTTTTTTTCCCTCTCAGGCATTTTAGTAAGCAAAGGAGTACAGTTAGAATCTTTAATCTGGGCCAAATATGCCTACTTAYCATGGACATACCCTATTTAATAACTGCTTTAAGAAGGCTGCTGTCATGAGTAGAAATGGCTGGATTGATGAGTGGGGAGTTCTTTCCTCATGTTTTTCCCTTGTTCCTGAATTTGATGTTGAGTATCTTTACTCAGAGATGATATACACCAGCATATGTTAATTAATACCGCTTTTAGAACTTTAAACTGTTGCAGAGCTATTTCTCATGTAGTTCTTACTAATTTTCTGGATGCTACAAAGTCATATTTTCATGGCCAATTTTCTTAAATTTGGATTTAAAATAAATTCAGCTTATTTGAAGATAGTATTTAAGATAACTTACCTTTTAGGCTGTAGTTGTCATTTGTGTTTTCATTTAGGACTCTGTCAATAGCTTTAATCCGCTGACTAGCAACTGTGGCCTAGAAATCTCTGTATTGTCACTTTCTGTGCATAAACCTGACACTGCACTTTGTATCGAAGAGCTCAGTGAGCATAATAAGCGCTGGTTTGGAGAAAATTCTAACTTAAGTCTTATTAGATTACTGAAGTTATCATACTCAATTATTTTGGCTATCATTTTCTCTAGATGACAGCTATAATGTCTTAGCTGTTAATACTTGTCTCAGTTGCAACCTGTGGATTAAATATTCTATGGTAGATACAAATTTAAGTATTACCCTCTGAAGTGCACAGAACAGGCTGTGATTACTAGAACAGTGGCTTGTTTCTATGAGATGCTTTTTGATAACCAAGCTTTTAAGTGTACTTTAAGGTCTATTAAGTGAGGAGTACTGGTAATGATGAATTTTGCAGCTATGCTGCAGCCTTAATTGGTGCATTTCAAGGTTTCATTTCCAGCCTTGCTTTGAATTCTGTTTGCAACTAATGTTCTGTTTATCAGCTGTTAACAATTCTTCCTACCCACTTTTATAGTCATTTAATTTAATGTTTTGTGATTTGTTACTAGCAAGTATGAGTTATTTTGGCAATACCAGCTGACCCTTAGCAAGCCAATTTGTCACATGAATGTCGTTCAAACAAGAGGGAAACCTGTTTCTTCCAGCAGCTGTTTAGTTTCCTCTTACTGGTCGTTCCTTGCCTGCCAAAAATACATACTTCTTTACATTCCATAGCATTGTATGTTCATATGGGTACATAAAGAAGTATGTGCTCTGAGCAGGTACACACAAAGTTGCTTGGCTGCCTGTCAGATGAACCTGAAAAGTATTTTGCTGCTTTCTCTTGCTGTCATTAGGTAAAACTCAGACTGACAATTCTTTGGAAGAACAACAGTTCTGATTAACTGATGGCAGAAAATAAACTTATTATGCTAACTGAACTTTGCAATGCAATTTACCTGCATTCTTAAGTGTCTTAAAGCTGATTATAGTTCATTATTTTGTGATGGCATTCATGTTGGAAGTGCTTTTCCATATTTTTGTAGCCTCTTGCTGTTTGTTCTAAGTGACCATGTTTAAATAGAGAGTTGAATCGCTGGTAGCTTTGCAACGTCTTTTCTTAGAATTCGTAGTTGTAGTCCACTGTAAAAACTTCAGCTTCCTCCCAGGTCTTCTAGCAGATTTTCGTGCTGGGGTACAGCTTGCATCTAGTGTCCTGAACAGAAGATAGACTCATCTCAAATACCAGTTATAAACTTATTTTCTTACCCCAAATCCCACTTGCATGCTTTTTRTATCCCATCTGGTATTCTGCAAACTCGTTGCAGTTTTATACTTATTTACATTGTATTTCAGAGTGGTTTAAAAAACAAAACAAAAACAGAACAAACAAAAACCAAACACAAAAGCACATGTCACCAGTGATCCTGCTTGTCGTAAAGATGATGACATTGAATTAAGAAAACAACCTMTAACTGCTGTGACAGGATTTGGATTGTTAGGCCGAAGGTCACATGTGAAAGCTAATACCTATTCAACACTTCTGCAAGCATCTTTTCTAATTTTTTAAAACTGGCACTCACCTGCTTTAGTCAAAGTCATGTCCACATTTGAAATATTTATGACAACTAAAATAATTAACTAAAAAAAAAATCAACTCAAACCAAACAAAAAACTTCAAAGGAACAAACCCCAAGTTTAACCCTGTTCCATAAGATTTTGTGCGACTTGGTTTGGAAGGGTGGTTAAATATTTGATGTGCAGTACGGCTTTGACTTCTGAGGGGCTGTCGGATATAGGTTATGGTTGCTGAATATGTATTTCAGGAGTTGATTTGGGTTACAGTAAAGAGTAAGCTTTGTCTTTACAGCATTAGAAGGTAAATTTGAAATAAGCTTGAGAATTAGTAAATGTAATAGTCATAAGGAAAGCTGAGAGCAGTGGAAGTAAGAATTTCTGCAGCTCATGACAAAAACCTAGTGCAGCTGATAGAGAGCAAATCAGAGTGTAGCAGTAGCTAGCACAGTAGTACAAGGAGAATCAGCAATGCAGCATTAGAATCACAGCAGTCTCATTCTAGTTTTTAAGTAGGCTGTTTTCATGTGCATTGATACGAAGCACCTTGAAAATTTTGCTTAGACCTATTTGAGAACTCAGCATTGCACTAGCACACTGTTTATTAGGTTTTCTTTTTCAAGTTGGTACATTTTTAGTTGTGCATAGGAAGATAAGAATATATCTCACTGAAATGAACAACCAGTTAATGGCATTCCAATTTGTTAGTTTATCTTCTTTAAGAAGAATTCTGCCTACTAAGCAAGTTGGGGGTTGTTTTTTTTTGGTTTCTTTTCTTTTTTTTTTCCCTATGAAATTTGGACTAACAGTTGTTTTCTTTCAACCTGCTCTTTACACTACAAATGCTTGGTACTTTAACACACTCAAAATTAAGCTGTTCCCAGAGTAGAGGGATTAATATAACAATAAAAAAAACAGTCTAGTAAATAAGATATACATGCAGAAAGTCATAGGCATCCTTTAAACGTGCAGAATAATGCAGGTCTTCTGATGTTCTGTTACCTGTAAGCTTAGTATCATGCAGCATTTGCAGTTGGAAGAGAGGTAATGACCTAGAGACACATCAGCAGCAGCCATCTCATCCTGAGTGCTCTCTCACTCTATTCGCTGAATCAGCTCTTCGTTACATGGGAGGGGGAGGCAAGGGGGGGCGAATATCGGTGCATACAGTACCTCACCACCTTAAATAGATAAAACTTAAAAGAAAAAAAAGAGGCATGAAGGTGGGTGCCTAATTGGCACCTTCTTCCTTTCTTTTGAATGCTAAAATATGGATGATGTTGTATAGAAATTATACCTTATGTCTGCTGGACTGAGAGTTAAGACTCCAAGGATAGATGCTAGGAAGCCAAGGGAACGTGAACTTAGCCCACTGTCAGATGAAGATAATCACAGGCAAAAAGAAAAATAAAAACCCAACGAAAGACCAAAACCAAGCCCCCAAAAGTTGGAGTTGCTTCCAAAAAAAAATAAGAAAAAGGCACCAAAAAAATAGCGATCGTCTCCCCCCTCCCCCGGCAAATATTGGTTTCTTCTAGTTCCTTAGATATTGCACTGCATCTTTTCTTGCTTGAGGTTGTGTTTCCAGGCTTAACTGTAGGCAGGTCTGTGTTGAAGCTACTTTCCATCTTCAGAGGTCAAGTCTGCTTGCGAGGTCAGGGCTCCCGCACACACACTACAGAAGTCACCAACCGTATTTCCCACTTAGAGGGCACGAGCAAAACTGTTACGGCTTTATAGGCAGCTAAGCATTTGAAACATGCACTCCCAGGCAAACAGGCTCTCTTGTGCCTCTCTCTTCCCTGACCATATTTAGTCAACCATTGCAAAAAATAGTCTCTCAGCTGTCGATTGTCGATCCGGCAGCGAAGGGAGCCTCTATCCAGCTCTCTGCCTATTGATTGTGCAGCCTGCACTTCCACTGCTGCTTAGCCATTTGTCCCCAGGTTTTTTTAGCACTGCCAAATAAAGCTCTCTCTCGTGTTTCCAGTTAGATTTCCCAGGTTTTCACTGAGCTTGCGCTGCTACTAGTAAACCCTGATGAGGTTGTCACTATACTTAGAAACGTTTGGGGCGGGGGGGGAGGAGTGGGAGGGGAAAAAAAAAAAAGGCAGCCCTGCTAGTAACAAGGCAGGGACTTCACGCAGATATAGAACAATAAATATCCTGCGCTGCCACAGCAGGTTGTGTAACCTGGTTTCTTGATCAGTGAAAAATGCCGTGACTAACATGTCGATTAACCCCGGGTCTGAACAGCCTCGACCTAAGTTTTCAACTGCAAATCATATAGTTATTTTATAAATAAGGAGTCGGTGCCCATTTGTAGCCCTGCATTTCCATATTCAAATCAAGTTAGAAATTATTTGAAAAAACTTTAATTAGTAAATTCATATTATTCCATACCATTATGTTTAATAATGTCATAGTATTTTGTTTCTAATGCTTATCCATAGAATTACATCTAAAGAAAATAAATGCGTGATTAAATGAGGTACTACTGTTCTTTGAAAAAAACCTGAAATGTTTTAGAAGAAAAGAGTAAAAACAGAAATCAAGGGAGCAGCTTATTGCATTAATCTTTCATGTTTACAAAATTGGCTTGTGGCAAGCCTAATAACTGCATGTTCAACATATGAAAAGTGATTTTCATATTAATGGGGAGTATATGCAATGTTTTCTGTAAAAAAGAATAACTGAAATTTAGCCATTTAAATACAACAGTCAGGAACCCAAATGCTTCAAGATTTTCTCTGTATTTTTCAGACAAAATCTTTACTTGGGAGCAAGAAGAATCAAAAAGGTGAAAATATCTCAATCTAAAATTCAATAGACGTTAAATGGAAATACCATCTCAATTAATATTGATGTAATTAATAGTTACAAAATTCAGTATTGTAGGGCAGAGAGTGAATCGCACAGTCCTGAGCAGACCAGTATCTTGGATTTATAGTTCCCTTGCTGCTTCTTTTTGTGTTGATTTTATCTTGTGCTTGGTAGCTGCTTACTCTGTAACTTCTGTTGCAGTGTAGCTTTCTGGTCAAAGTAATGTTTTTTCTTTTCTCTTTGATTTCATAATTATACACTGAAGACAAAGTCATTGTGCAATACATTTTTGTGAATTCCATGTTAATGTATATACCTCAGTGTTTCTTTGGTTACATGTATATTGAAATCGATTTTTCAAAACCAAGAGGTGGTTGAAAAACAAGAAGAAGGAAACAGCCTGCCTACTTAAACTTTTACTAACTATGCCATTGGTCAGATGTGAAATACTAAACACTTATTTCAAGTGTGCACAGTCTAAGRTATTAATCTGTGCCTTGTTGCTTCTTCCTGAAGGATAGATACTTCCTTCTTCGTTCTTCCAGTGGTTCTCTCTGTACTGCACAGAGAGTATGGTGTGAATCAGATCAGGGAGCTGATTTGGCTTGAAGTTGTGTGCTGACGTGCACTTACGATCGTGTGGTTGCCAAAAATAGCACTGTCCTGCTCCTGTGTTACTTCTTGCACTATGTTGGTACAAATGTTTCTTTGGCTTCACAGTGAGCAGGCTTGGAGTACTATTTGTATGAGAAAGGGATGACTTTTTCGATGCTGTGTTGGGACCACTTTTTCAGGGAGGTTTTCTTGAGCAGAGGTGGTAGTCAAGAGGACAAGAATGGGATCAGTGAAAAGTAGTTTTGCTTGTCTTGTATTGTAAAATACATGTTGGACTACATAGCCTTAAAAGAAAACTTTGCCATGGAAGCTGTCTTTAAATCTGATCTGTTCTTCAACTGTTTGAGGTTCTAACAGGTGAACAGGTTTAGCTGAGCCAGGGTTGAGAGTCTGGAGAGGAGTATGTGGGGGTGGGAGGTGGTGTGTGTGTGTGTGTGCGGGGAATACTTCAAGCCAGGATTAGTGTAAAATACGTTATGAAACCATGTCACACTGAGACAGTGGAAACTGGAGTTGAGGGAGGAGAATGGCAGGGAAGTAGAGAAACCTGTAGTAGAAAGTGCAGTGAATCATTACAACCTCTGGTGATACGATTGCTGATAAGTTTATGCTGATCTAAGACTTTGCTTCTGGAAAGGGCGGTCTGCCCTCCCTGCGATTCTGACTTCATCATTTCCTTACTCCTATTGCTTCCAGTGATCATGAAGTTGCAGGGTAGGTTGGATTATCTCATTGATCTGTTTGAAAGCAAACTTGCCAAATCAGGAGTCTGGCAGGTTGTTTCACTTGCTAGAAAATGATGTGTTTGTAGAGCCAACATAATGCAGGAATTGAAGAGCAGGGAAAAGTGGGATTGTGTCTTTCAGTAGCAATTTAAGTTAAATGTGCTTATGCAGATTGTGAAGTAGCCTTTCTAATATTTTCTGCCTACGTATCTGTTTTTAAAAAACCTCAACAGACAAACCCCAAAAGGCCAAACAAACCAACGCATCCCACCACTGTCCCACAAACTCTCAACTTTCCCCATTTGCATCATTCTGCAGTTGTGTTGCAGTTGGTGGCAGGGTATCTTCTCTAGYTTTTGTTAATATATTTTTTAAACAGGGTGAAAGGGTGTCTCTGCAGTTGACTGCTAAATCTAGAATTATTTTTATACAGTGAGGTTCTGACTTCATCTGGTTTGTACATACTTTTATCTTGTAGATTTTTCCAAAGAAGTCTGTTAYTGTATTTCGCATTCTCAGGTAGTGCTGATGAGCTTCTGTAAAAATTCCATTAGTAAAATACTGCATAAAACCTGACATTTTATATGTAGATTGATAATGAATAATATACCATATGCTAACTTTTCATCATAACAGTGGTTTTCTGTGTGTGTGTGTCTAATGTTGGTAACTGGTGTTGAAACAAGTGTTCTATATGGCTAAAAATGAATTAGTGTATTGTTTGGATCTGTGACGCATTTTATGTTGCAAATATTATAACAGCATGTTACAATTCATGCTGTTGAATTTCCATGGCAAGGGGGTTGGAAAGAGATGATCTTTAAGGTCTCTTTCAACCCAAACCATTCTATGATCCTGTATATGTTAAGCTGTGGTGCCAGAATCTCTAAAAACCTGAATTTAAAAAAAAAAAAATAAATTACTTCTGTGGCAAGGTCAAATAAAGATGCATGCAACAGCAGCATTTTCTGTTACTCTTCTGCATCTCAAATTAAATGTAGCACCATATTAATGGATGTTTCTTCTACCAAATCACTTGTAACTATTAGAGTCTGGACTGTCGTTTTATGGGTATGTATTATGTTGGGCAGTATAAAGCACTGTACATCTAACGGCTGGGCCTAGGAAAGCAACAGATACCTCAGTCTCAGCCCYCTGTACACACATGAGCTTTCTTGTTGCTGTTTTCACTGAGCAGATGTTTAGCTCCTATAAAAGAAACAATGGTTTCCTCATCCCCATTAAAGCTTTACAGACAACTTCCTCAAGAACTCTCACTGAAGTTTTTCTTTTGTTGTTCCATTAGAAATTTTCAGAAGTTGCAAATGGTCATCCAGCTAAAACAGGCTCAAAATCTTTATGAGCTTCCTGCTAGACTGAAAATACTGCAGACCAGCAAATACCAAAGCTTAACTGTTACAAAATTTTTTATTGGTGATGCTTTAGTAATAATATATAAATAGCATAGTGATGGTGTAAGTTCAGCGTTTCAATAAAGAGTTTTAAGCGTTTCACCAATAATCTTTGCAGCTGCTCAGTCAGCCATGTAATGTTACAATTGAGTGCACTGAAGATAGTGGAAAMGTTTTTTTCAGCTGCTTTCATGATCAGGGTTGCTATTAGATTTGCTGATTCCTTGATCTTTTCAACCTAACTACAGTGGAAGTAGTCTGTGGTCTGTTTAATGTATACAAGATGAAAGCAAGTTTTTACATCTATTTTGTTCTGAAAACAGAGCAATACAACCCAACTTCTTCTATAATACTTCATCGGGAAGAGTGAATCAAGAATTACTGTGTAATTGGCAACATTAATTCACTAATATGACTTTCTATGATACAATGTGTGCCTGTTCCAGTGAGTGCTGCTCTGAATGGTAGCCACTTAGATGTCAAAATTTTGGCAGCAGCTCTAGAAAATCCTGCAAAAATTGAAAGAAACTACCTCTCATCTAATGAGGAGGAGGATGCGGCCACTGAGCATCATTAAAGAACTTACCACTGTAGCATATTAATATCTTGCAGAATTTTAAGGTGTCATTCCATGAAACAGTCCTCCTATCCTGCTGTCCAGTAATACAACATGGTCTGTAAGAGAGATGTAATCTTTTTTTGAATGAAAAGAAACAACTGAGCAGTAGTTGCTGGCCCTTTGATGTTTTGCAGTGAAAAGTAAGATAAAAATCTGTTACACACAGAAGCTGTTTGTTTGTTTTGGTGGTCCTTCTGTTTTTCCAGTAAGACCAGTGAATTTTAAAAGCATCCAAAATGTAACAGGCATCTCACTTCTTTGAAAGCAAGATATACCCCCAAATATTTTTCAGTCGAATTTCAGATAAAAATTTTCCTGGTATAAGACAACAAACTAAATAAGAAAAGATCTGAAATAGGATCTGGTAAAGCTAATACACAAATATTAGAATGAGTGATTTTTCTTCATAGCATACAAAATTTTGCGTCAATTCGTTTCTTATTTTTCTTTCAAAGATGAGAGGTGTTAAAGAAATGCCAGTAATATTTCTGAAATATATTTGCTTACCAAGGCATAGGTTGAAGTGTGTGAATGTACTTTAAATCATATTTTGTTTATCTGTGGACTTGGCAGTTTTCTTATTTCCTTACTGAAGAAAAGGATATGAAATACCATCTGAGTTGATTAGGACAGTTCCTTGTTTAGTAGCTAGAGCTACTTTGGAGAAAAGCTGGCTGTAATTAGCRTTGAGTGTTAATGCCCTCCCGCAGTGTTCCTCAAGTTGTAGTTGCAGTTTTAAGAAAAATTTCTTGGTTTTCTAATCAGTTTATCATTGCCCCACCTTTTCCTGGTCGCTCTCAGTAGTCATATTGCTTCTGTCAGTCTTAGGGAATTTTCAGGTATTTTTTATAGTGTTTTTTAGATGATCCACAGTAGATGCTCTAGAGCTTTATGGGGTCTTTAGAAGCACTGAGGCTGACAGGTGAAGATAAAGAGCTTATGTGACATGATGCCCTGTTGGAAGCCAGTGTAGAAGGAAGGCTTGTTGTGCTGCTGGTGCCGTGTGCTCTGTGTCAGCCCAGCACTCGGAAGAGCTGCTGTGGTGGTGTGACCAGGTACCAAGTGAACCACAGTGCTCCAGACTTGATCCCTCCCTGAAGTAGCTAAACACAGTTCTGATGTTGTGAACCACAGAGGGGTTTAAATCCTAGGTTTAAAAATATGGCATAATTTCATTACAAAATAGGCTGTGTTTATCAGTGCAACTAATACTGGTTTATTTTGCCACATTTCGTAAGGCCTTGGTAACTTGCGTTTTACTAAATTACATCCTTAATTTTGAAAGTTCTTGCATAAGTGAATATCTCCAAGAATTAATGTTGCCATTGGTTTTTTTTCTCAAATATTCTACTCTTTTCCTCCTAGTACATGAGAGAGCTGTAGAAGGCGTTATGAATAGAAGCTGAGCAATGGCTCACAATGAGCAATGTACAATCTGTTCGGTGTTRTTGTCTTATATTGCTGTGTTATAAGTGATTTGGACTGTGAGGATGTGAGAAGTTTTCTGCCAGGAAAACAAAAAATCCTAAGAGACTGAGAATGGTTTCTGTCCACTCTGAGGAGGACAAACCTCCAGAACAGGCTGGTTGTGGATGCTCCATGTAGAAGTTGGTCATGGTCTTGTATGATCCTGTGGCCTGAAGATGCAGTTGATTAGTTGTGGTTCCTTTAGACACTCTGATTGTGGGGAAAAAAACAGTGTCATTTATGCTGCAGCTGCCAGGATGGTGTATTAAGTGTGAAACTGAGGGTTCATGTTGTGTACTCAGTAGCAGGAGAACATGGAGATGCTTAATAAATAGGGTCTGTTATGGGAGCATCTGAGCAGTGTGTAGGGAGGAGTGCACTTCCTTACTGGTCTACCTCACAGACTCTTCTGCTTTTCCAGAAGGGCTCATTAGGGTGAGCTGTCCCCAGAACCACAGCTTTTAGCTTGTTTTATAGGAAACTCATTGACTTGTTCTAAAAGAGAGCTTAGGAGTGAATAGCACTTCAGTGTGTATGTTCAAGGTGACAGATGATCGGAATGATTTGGGAGCTCAGTTACTACTTGACAGGGCAGTCATTCCTACCTGTTGAGAATAATTTTAAGTAAAAGCTGAGAGGCTCGATTTATGAGGCTATTTCTGAGGATTATTGTGATCCCATGTTTTTGATATCACATCTCTAATGAAGAGCTGTTTAATTCAGGTATATTATCTGCCTTGCAAGGTACTGCGTGACTGAGTGGTTCCACTTGCATTAGCTACTATTACTTAGATTTTAAAAGTTTGGATTTTGTGCAGAAGCTGTGTCTCTTGTGAATAGCATGTTCCTTCAACAGTAGGGAAACATCAGATGACAGGTTTCTTGGCTCAAGATTGTAGCAATTTCTGGTTTTCTGTTTGTCTTTAAGGAACTGTCATAAGGGAGCTGCATATGCTGTTTATAAAGATAAAACAATGAGGGATTTAAGTTTGGTAACTTACCTATTCCAAAAGCAAAGTGATGACATGTAAGCTTAAGAAAACTGTATTTCTCAGAGAATACAAGATTGAGCAACTTGTTTATCTAGTATCGCATTGTTGATACCCTTAATGCTTTAGTCTTTGGACTTCATGGATTTTAGTCTGCTTTAATACTGTAGTAATCAAGTTGCTTTTTCCCGCCCTACCCCAGCTACCAAACACTGCCATGGTATGTTATACTCAGCCATTATCTGTTAAGAAAATATCCCACTAGTACTTCACTTCACAGTTTCACATTTATTTTGTCTATGATTAAGAGATCTTACTCCATTTTTTTTCTCAGAAACTGAGTTTTGACTGTTACAGCCCATGGCATCAGTTTATAAAGTGATGATTTTAAAGAAATCTAGTGTAGTGGAATTTGGTCATTAAATACTTAAGTAAAGGATGCTATAAAGATTTTGAGAGAGAAGATTCTTTTGTCGGTGTTTCAGAATTTGTTTGAATACTTTTATAAGGTAATTTTTACTGTTAGGTAACATTCTTCTAAGACCCAAACCTGATTCTCACACTGGTTTAGGTATTGTATGGTTTGTTTGTGTCCTTTAACTAGAAGGAAGTGAACATTATTTTGCTTTGAAACTGTTGGTACAACTTTTCACCCACTTTTTCTGTTTGAAAAAATACTGAAGTTATTCTAGCTACTACTGCATAGTTCTGAGAATTAATATTGTTCTACTGTTGTCATTCAGCATACATTATAGGGCTGTTTATACCATCTCTGCGTGTTTATTTCAGTGCAATGCGTGTATTGTTGTCCAAGTTACCACGACCGTGGATTGTTGACGAGAAAAAAGATGATGGTTACACTGCCTTGCACCTGGCAGCTCTCAATAATCATGTGGAAGTGGCTGAACTCTTGGTGCATCAGGTAGGAGTCTTTTCTCAGGAGGATTTAAATGTCATGCTTTGGTTAACCATCGGATGTGAAAATAGTTTGCTGCTTTATGCCTGCAGTTTCAATGCAGAAGCAGTGGAGCAGGGAAGGACATGTTGAGCTCTAAGGTCAAACTTGCCTTTGAGATTGTTACAATGGCCTAATGGTGAAGAGGGACTGAAAATTTTGATACCTAGTTTCGTTTAACAGATTAACATCTGTACAGTGAATAATTAAGGTATTTAATCACTTCTGTTCTCAAATCCCCTAACTGGGAATCATATTCAGGGTCATAGTCCTTGCCCTAATGGACTGCCTTTTCTGTAGATGAATTGCTGCAGTGATAATGCTCTAATGCTTTGAATATCTTGTAGGGCAATGCTAACCTGGATATCCAGAATGTTAATCAGCAAACTGCTCTGCATCTTGCTGTTGAACGACAGCATACACAAATTGTTAGGGTAAGTATCTCATTTGCAATAAGCCGTATGGTTAATGGCATTTGACTGAAGCTGATGGTAGCTGTTAAAACATGGATTCTTCATGAACGTTTAAAAAATTATTTGACAACATGTAGTCACTGTGTGTTTGCTTGATGCATTTTGTTTAATTCAGAAGCCTGCCAACTTGCACAGAAGGTCAGTCAGCAATACGAATGACACTTCAGGAATGCTAAATTTTTGTACATGTACAGTATGGTTTCCTTTATGTGGCTGCCAATTCCAGCATCTCTTCTTGTTAAGTAAGGAAGAATGTGTTTCGCTTTTACTTGTCTGAGTCTTGTGATGCTGTAAGGGGACCTTCAAATAGCATTTCTGATGCCTCTTGCCATATGAGTAATTATTCTTGCTCATGGCTTTTGCAAATTGTAACATGAAACAACTTTTTATGACCTTAACTACTTTTCAGTCTCTGTTTAACATTCCCTGTTCTTAGCTTGGGAGAGCTATAAGCAGTCACAGTAGTACTTTACTGGTGAAAGGAATGCTATCCTGGTTTTTTGCTTGCACGGTTGCAAAGGTTAGTTAATACTTCAACTTAACAAAGCTTTGTTACTAGTACAGGAAATGGGAGTCTGGCATAGCTTGCCATGTCCGGCCTGTGTGCACTGTCGTTCAGGACCTATGTGACTTAGTGTTTGCCTTGCTAGTGTGGGCTTTTGAGGCTCAGAGAGAGCACTCACTGCTGTCAGAGTGGATACATCAACCTTGGCTTGGCCTTTGGTGTAATTTTTTGTCTTTGTAGACTTACATGAAAAACTGTGTCTTACTCAGGCCTACAGAGAATTGTCCTCCCTGTGCAGACATGTATCTGCAGTTCTGCTCAGTGTTATTTTGCTGTAAGGTTTCTCTCTCTCCGAGGGCTGATGGGTGTGATCCCGTTACAGTGAAACATGTGATATGGCCCTATATCTGGAACTGCTTGCTACCAGAAGAATGGTTTCCTAGAGTCAGTGTCACTTGCATCCTGCAAGCTATTTGGCAGCTGTGTTTGGTGAACTCTTGTGCCCTTCTGGAACAGACACAGTACCTGGGAATACAGTATTAATGTAGCAGATGAGCAGGAAGGTAGGCATGCAGAAGAACTAGCATATGTATTGGACTGACATGCTTGTATCTGAGACTGTTTGGGTGAATGACCCTGTAGAGTATCTGTTCTTCAGAGCTGGATTAACTTTAAGAAGTCCTAAAATAGTTTGTGCAGCCATGCGAGGAACATGTTGGCTCCATATTTCAAAATTAATTCCTATTGGATGCCTTCCAGGGCTAGGTTTGTACCCTTAGGCATTTGTGGAATAGTGGTCAAAGGTAGCAGGGTTCTTTTGAAAGCCCTACTGCCGTGACAGAGTAGTGGTTTGCCTTTTTCTTTAAATTTTTTTTTTTTTAACTTCTGCAAAGACTCTGAAGTTCCATGGTAGTCAAGGATTCCAAGAGAAACTCTTAAGCAGTAAAGAGCTAGTGGCAGACACAAGATATGAATATGAGAAAGAAATTGAGCCAGAGTAAATCCATTTAGAGACACTAAGTTGGGAAGAGACTCAAATATTAGCTGGTTTTCTTGGTTTCACTTGTGGAAGAAGAGGTTGGGGAAAACGGTAGGCTGCAAATAATTGCAGGCAGATACTTCATTGAAAATTAGGCTCTGAATTTCCTTTTAAGCTATTTTCTGTTTATCCTCTTCTAAAGTCTGAGATTCTTTGATTCTGAGAAGCTGAGGTCCTTGCAAGCATGCATTTTCCGAAGAGGGAGATCCCTCTTCGTATATTYCTGTTTCTAGGTTATGCCTTTTGTCTCTAGTGCTAATCCCAATTTTGCAGAGTAGCAAAAGCTCAAAACTAAAGTTAAAACCCCAGCTGCTATTTACAGGTTTCTGAATAGTGACAGGGTTTAATTTTTAGGGGCAATTGTTATTTATTTCTCAGCATGTGTTGATTTGTTTTGTTTAACAGCATATTTAAGCAAGTTCTGGTGGATTGAAGTATGGAGGGTCTGTATGCAAAGGCCATAGGAATAGGAGGACCTGTGCAGCCTTATGCTTGTTTTGTGTCATGTGACCAGGAACGTGTGTCTAAAATTAGCCTTAGAGACAAGTCTTACAGTTCATTACTTTCCAAAGTGTTCTGAGATAGTTTTAATAATGTCATAGGTTTTTATGTCTTTTGCTCAATTAGGGTAAACTTAAGTACRTGCTTAACTACTTTACTAATGAGAGGGCACAGTAAATTAAATTGTAAAGTTTAGCATAGTGTGAAAGTGGTGATTTTTGAGGTCATTGAAGCCTAATAGTAAACAGTATATACATATCTAAATTATCACCCATATTTGCATTATTGTAATAAGTTACATTGTTTGTAGGCTGTTTTATAAGAATTAGAAGTTAGAAAGAATCCTCTATCTTTTGCAGTACTCGGAGCACAGGCAAGTATTAGGCTTCTGCTGAAATAAGCTTGATATTTGAGACAGATAAATGCTTCAGTTCAGGGCTGAGCTCCAGATATGAAAAATAAATTTAAATAAACTCAACCGTGAATTGTAGCAAGATAAAAAAGTAGCCCTTTTGAACCTCCTAGAGAATCCTAAACTATAGTTTTCCGAAATTAGTTCTAAAAGGAATAAATAGGGGGKTTTTTTTGTTTGTTTTAATTTGGGTTTTCTCTGTTTTCAGCTCTTAGTCCGTGCAGGTGCTAAGTTGGATATTCAGGATAAAGATGGGGATACTCCCCTGCATGAAGCCCTGAGACACCACACCCTGTCACAGCTCCGCCAACTCCAAGACATGCAAGATGTGGGCAAGGTAGATACTGCTTGGGAGCCATCAAAGAACACAGTAAATAAACCACATTTATTTATTCCTTTTTTTTTTCCCCCTGTATATTTGTCTCTTTGTCTAGTTTGTCTAGTTCTGTACTGTTTAACTGGTTTTTGGCAGCATAAGACATCCTGCATTAAACTGCAGTGTAGGCAAAAATCATGTTGTTAAATGTGGCTTTTCACATGAAGTCATTACCTTTGTTAAAAAAGATACAGTTATTTAATTCAAAAATATTTCTACAAATCTCTCTTCCATAGTGAACATGTATGGCTGCCAAAAAATCAAAGTAGCTTTTTAGGAAAGAGAAATAAATGGTATTACAGTACAGAATAAGACTAAAATAGTTTTCTGTGATTCAGCATCTTGCATGTCTTTATAGCTTTAATTGTTTAGTTGCTTCTATAACTTTCTGAAAGTATATTCTGATACAAAATTAAGAATGCCTTTTTCTATGTTTATGGATATGTATC